>JAXGFM010000008.1:11107500-12307500 GCA_039880935.1 Streptanthus diversifolius
TAGTTCAAGTGGGTCTTACTTTTTAATTTGGATAGCTAAACAATTTTTTATATTATTAGTATTTTAATTTATGTCTTATTAAAAAAAATTAAAGAAAACTTTTTTTTCTTAAAACACCATATAAAGAATTTTAAAGAATTCAACCATTCTTTTATCACAAATTCCTTAATTTTATCAATTTATGAAGTAATTACCTTAGTTTTTACTTTAATGTCTTTCACCATAATTCTAATTCTTTCCATAAAAGATGTGCTTCTATTTTTTTTGGTCAACATAATCTAGTGGTTTTAATATTCTCAATAACATATGGGATACTCGATTCGAATCGCAGACCTGGTGTAATTAAAACTTATTTTTAATATATTATTAGAAAATGGAACAAAAAAATTCAAACGGTGCAACTTTAATCTTTAAATCAAAGAATTATTACATATCTCTCTCATTTACGGACTGTTACAAACCCAGAAAACACAGTAATAAATGTCTCTATCATCTCCCCATGTGATCTTAGTTTGACTTTTCTTCTTCTCCTTCTATTCAAAATTGGGTTTCGACAAATTATCACTTCCTTATCTGTTTTTCTTAAAACTTTCTGAAAACGAGAGAGAGAGAGAGAGAGAGAGAGAGAAAGAGAGAGAGAGAGAAAGAGAGAGAGAGAGAGAGAGAGAAAGAGAGAGAGAGAGAGAGAGAGAGAGAGAGAGAGAGAGAGAAAGAGAGACCACTTTTGGTGTTCTTCTGTATTTGCAACTTTTCAGGCAAACATTCTTGGTCTTTGTTAATTATAAATTTCTTGTTCTTCGATTGTTTTTTTTTCTTCTCCAGATCGTTGGTTATTTTGTCTATACTAACTCATTTTACGATCTGAGTTTAGAGATGAGGATATTACTTTTTAGTCTCTGAGTTTTATTTGATGTCTTCTTGTCAAATCAAGTAAAACGTTTTTCTTTTCTTAAGTCAATGATCTCATCAATGGATCAGGAGGAATCTAGTCTGCAATTATAAAGGCTTCTCTTTATTTCTACTCAAAGTTTGAAACTTTTAATTCTATACGATCTGGAAAAATTAAATTGACTATGAAAAATCTCTTTTTTATATGAGGATCGAAGAAAGCGTAATAACTGTATTTTCTTGTGTTGTTTTCAGGTTATAGAATTGGATTGGCTCTGGTCTTGTTCTGGTGTGAGATAGATGATGATGTTTAACGAGATGGGAATGTATGGAAACATGGATTTCTACTCCTCCACATCTCTCGGAGAAATTGATGTGTGTCCATTACCACCAGCTGAACAAGATCATCCAGTGGTTGAAGACGATTACACCGATGATGAGATCGATGTGGATGAGCTCGAGAGAAGGATGTGGAGAGACAAAATGCGTCTGAAACGTCTTAAGGAGCAGCAAAGCAAGTGTAAAGAAGGAGTCGATGCTTCGAAGCAGAGACAGTCACAAGAGCAAGCTAGGAGGAAGAAAATGTCTAGAGCACAAGATGGGATCTTGAAATACATGTTGAAGATGATGGAAGTTTGTAAAGCTCAAGGCTTTGTTTACGGTATCATCCCTGAGAAAGGAAAACCTGTGACTGGTGCTTCGGATAATCTGCGGGAATGGTGGAAAGATAAGGTCAGGTTTGATCGTAATGGTCCAGCCGCCATTGCGAAATACCAAGCAGAGAACAATTTTGCAGGAGGGAGCAATAATTGTAGTAGTTTAGTTGGACCAACACCACATACACTTCAGGAGCTTCAAGACACGACTCTTGGATCGCTATTATCGGCGTTGATGCAACATTGTGATCCTCCGCAGAGACGATTTCCTTTGGAGAAAGGTGTTTCTCCACCGTGGTGGCCTAGTGGGAGAGAAGAGTGGTGGCCTCAGCTTGGTTTGCCTAATGATCAAGGTCCTCCTTATAAGAAGCCTCATGATTTGAAGAAAGCTTGGAAAGTCGGTGTTTTGACTGCGGTTATCAAGCATATGTCGCCTGATATTGCCAAGATCCGTAAGCTTGTGAGGCAATCAAAATGCTTGCAGGATAAGATGACGGCGAAAGAGAGTGCTACTTGGCTTGCCATTATCAACCACGAAGAGGTTGTGGCTCGGGAGCTTTATCCCGAGTCATGTCCTCCTCTTTCTTCTTCATCTGTGGGAAGCGGATCTCTTCTCATCAATGATTGTAGTGAGTATGATGTTGAAGGTTTCGAGAAGGAACAACAACTGAATTTTGACGTGGAAGAGCGAAAACCAGAGATAGTGATGAGTATGAATCATCCAACAAGCTTTGGGATTGGTAGATTGCAGCATTTTCCTGTAAAGGAAGAAGTTGTGGCCACCACGGGTAACTTGGAATTCACGAGAAAAAGGAAGCCGACCAACGATCTGAACGTTATGATTATGGACAGACCAGGTTTCATTTGTGAGAATGGTCAGTGTCCTCACAACAAAATCAAGTTTGGATTCCAGGACAGGAGCTCAAGGGACAATCACCAAATGGTTTGTGCATACAGAGACAATCGCTTAGCGTACGGAGCAGCATCTACGTTCCATATGTGTGAAGTGAAGCCAGTAGTTGTATCACAACAGTCACAACTCTTTCCTCAGTCAGTCCAACCGATCGACCTATCAGGCTATGGAGTTCCGGAAAATGGGCAAAAGATGATCACTGAGCTAATGGCCATGTACGACAGAAATGCCCAGAGCAACCAAACTCCAACTCAAAGCATGAACATTGATGCAACAGCAGCTCAGAATCATCAACAACAGCAGCTTAGTATCAACCGGAACCAGACGTTTATGCAACAAGGGAACAGTACGGTTAAGCTCGATAACAATCGGTTTCAGATGGTGTTTGATTCGACACCGTTTGATATGGCATCATTCGATTACAGAGATGATTGGCAAGCAGGAGTGATGGAAGGTATGGGGAAGCAGCAGCAGCAAGATGTATCGTCAATATGGTTCTGAACATAATATATTCGCTGTAACATTCTTTCTTAATAACTGTGAAACTCATTGTTACTTAACTTGGTTTTGTATTCTATTGGCTGCAGCACTCATCTATATTGTTGATGATGAAGCCATTTTTTTTTTGTGAAGTTATTAATGCATCTCATGTTTAATAATCTCATTATCCATTTCGTCATCTTTGTCAATGCTATTATTCAAACAATCATAATGATTGTTTGAATCTTCGTTTGAAGTCCATGAAAACCAGTATAACAATCCTGGAAACAAAATAAAACTATATAACTTTCAGAAAATAAAAATCTAGTTTTCTTAACATTCAATAGATAAACATACATGTAAACATCATCTGATATACTAATTTATCCCTGACTAACCGACGAACATATAAACCTGTCATTTTTGTTAGTTGTTCTGAAGTAAAGTCAATTCAACAACCAATACTTTAAGAAAATAACACATGGCTTAGCCATATTGTTAGGTTTAATAAAAGCATATTCTATTTAGTCTATTCATCGCCAAATCTGACTACATTCATCCACCCGTTTTGTTTGTTTGTTTATTTATTTATTTATTTATATTAAGTATTTAGCGTCATAGGTAGATAATGCAGAAATAGAGAATATATTTGCCAACTTTCCAATCTTAATAGATTCTAACAACATGGAGAAATAACAAAACTATCACACAAAGAAAAATGTCAATGCTAAAATACATTTTTAAAACATGATCACATTTCTAAAATATATATTATGAAATAAAATCAAATTGAGAAAAATAAGTTGTTTTGTTTTTCAAACCATTACATTATGTTAAAATCTTAAACAAGCAGAAATTATATAACAAAACTCAAAAAGTTACAGAATATAAAAATAAACATTTGAAAGTCCATCGATAAAATATTTAAAACTACCAGATAACTCCAGTCACTTAACGGAATAAAGATTTGAAGACATACTTCAAGCAATCTAAAACCAACACATGGTAATATATTGTTCACAAGGCTAATACTTTTACTACCACAGTATAATTTACAAATAATCATTTTCATATAGAAAGAAAAATATTGGTGGAATCAACCTCTCTATTAAAGAGAAAATAAAAGAAAATAAGCTAGAGAAGATTTGTGAAATTTATCTCTAACTAAAAAAAGATATTTGAGAAAAAGATCTCTCTGCTTTGAAAAGTGTTTTCTTCTATAAGAAGATGGAAAAACACCTCGAGAAGTGAGAAAGCTTCAACTCACTTTTCTTATTTCTATAATTCGCCTGAACACTTATAAACATTTAAGAACTCTATTCCACACAAAACTCCTCATGTTAACCTACACATAACTCTTGAATCGTCACTTTTAGTTAATTGATAGTTGATTTTTGTGTCAAGAGTTTTTTTGGAGAAAAATCATTTTTTCTCCCAAATGACTTTAAAATATCTTTTTTAATGTGTATGATAGCTTACACCCTAAATAGCTCATGGAATTCAGCTTGGTAGCTTTCAGGTAAGGTAATTCCTCATTTTTTAATAGACAGACACCTACTTTCCAATACCGTTTATTTAATCTAATATTACACACCAACAACTGACGCAGAAACAGCAAGTAAGAGACATTTTAACAAAATTGTTTCAAAAAATGGCGCTAAGAGGAACGAGAGAAACAAGTTGATCATCAAAAAAAGAGAGTTGAAAAGCGTACCGAAGCAATACCCGTAGCAAACTTACGGTAAAGTGGCTAGAGCCTTAAAGGAGAAACAACATTCGGATAAATAAATATTGACAAAAAAAACTGTAATAATTTTACCCCAGAAACAACCACCCATTCCTGGGCAGGAGATCACGAAGGTTGTTCCACAGAGAATGCCCTGGAATCAAGATGCGGTCCAACCACAACGGTTCCTTGATGAAAAAGACCTCATCGCTGTTGAATTTCTTTTTCATAACTGAATAACTTGATAATAATTTAATACAGAATGATTATTTGTAAAAAAGAAAACAAAAAAAAAGAGACACAACTCTTCGAACAGACACAAACATACAAACAAACTATAGGTTTTTTTTACAACTGCAGTAATAGTAATAACAGTTATATGTGTAACATCTAAACTCAATTAACATCAACACTCTCCCATAATTGAGTTTCTTTTTCAAACCTAATTTTCTTTTTAAATCTTCAAACTTTGTTTTGGACAAGGGCTTTGTTTGAATATCAGCAATTTGATATTCTCCAAGACAATATTTCAGCTGTATAAGTCTCTTTTGCTCTGTTTCAAGCGCTATTAAAACACTCATGATTGAGTGGCTTCATCTGAATGGAAAGCTCTTATGTTTCATCTTGATATTCAGTATCCTCCTTCCTTTGAGATCACAGATAAGGCATATGTTGCCTTCAAATAGAACTTCATATCCATTTGAAATCATTTGAGGAACACTCAACAAATTTTTTGCTAACTCTGGAACCAAAAATATATATTTGATGATCTTCTTTCCTTGGCTTGTCATCACTTATATGTTACATTTTCCAGCAGTCGTTAATACTTGACTATTTTCCACTTTGATTGGCACCGTTATGGTACAACTAATAGCAATGAAGTATTTTTCTTCCTTGGTCATGTGATTAGTACATCCACTGTCAAATAACCACGTACCATCAGCCATTGATGGTTCTTCTCGACTACACTTAACAACATGTAACCCTCATTATCATCTATGTTTATTCGAAGCTTAAATCTGCTTTCTCGGTTGCTCTGGATTTGCAATTCTTTGCAAAGTGCCTTAATTTATTGCAGATGAAACATTTCCACTCATCACTTGATAATTTTTGAGTAAGAGTTCCCTTGTTCTTCTTCCTCCAACACTCACTCTCATTGTGGTTGTTGCGCTTACATATATTACACTATCTTTCTCCCCATGGTTGGTGTTTATCTTCTTGTTGGTTTCTAAGATTCGGATTGAATTTTCCTCCTTTTGATCTGACATAGAAAGCGCCTTCAATTGATATTTCTTCTCAAATTTCTACTCTCTTCTCGTGTGCTTTCAATGTGCATATAAGGCCAGTGACTGAAAGCACATTTAAGTCTTTAGTTTTCTCCATCACGGCTACACTGTTGTCGAACCTTTTAGGAAGTGAGATTAGAATCTTCTGAATTGTCTGATAATCATATCTTTTTCTCCATTAACTCGAATTTGGTTGCTGATCTTGATTAACTTCGTTGTGAAAGAGTTAATATCATCACCTTCGAGCATTGTTAGGTTTTCATTATCTCTCCTTAATGTCTGCAATTTAATCATACGAACTTGTGGAGTTCTTTCATATTCAGTCTTCAGAGCATCCCACGCCTCTTTTGATGTAGTGGCTGGTGTTATTCAAGGAAATATAGCATCAGATACTGTAGATTGAAGAATCTGCAAAGCCGTTAAATCTTTGGTAACTGCTTCTTTGTATCGAGTTCGCTGCAGCAGAGTTTCAGGACCGAGATCCTCATGTGCATGAGGATTTGGAACACCTTCTTCGACAATCTCCCATAATTTTTTTGGAGGATTGTTTTGATCTTAATACATCAGTGCATTGTTTTCACAATTGAAGATAGGAGCCATAAGATGTGACATCATCTCCATATCTTTCTTTTCTATGTTTTATGTTTGTTTTTAGGCCCTAGTATCGATGGTGCACTGATACCATGTTAAACTTCCTTTTTATAACTGAATAACTTGATAATAATTTATAATACAGAATGAAGAGACGCAACTCTTCGAACAGACACAAACATACAAACAAACTGCAAGTTTTTTTTTACAAATGCAGTAACGATAATAACCATTATATTTGTAACATCTAAACTCAATTAACATCAAAAATCGCTCTAGTCTGAGGTTTAACAAAACCAGTGCGGGTTGCCATCCCAAAAGAAACCTTACGAGAAGTAATGAAGAGGATTCAGTGTGAAAACCTACTACCCTTTTCGGGCACCCAAACAACAAAAGAAGGATTCACCAGTTCCATTAATCACTGAGGAACAGGGATGGCTCCGCGCTTACCACCTCTAAAATAAACAAATTTCGCGCATTTTGTGTCACAGACAAGCAGCTTGACATCGTTAGCTGAGCTCATCGAATATATATTACCGCCTGTGCACATCCAAAAATGATGCGACAAAGATAATTTTCATGCAAAGAAGTCTACTCAGGAACCTGAAACAACCATAACGTGATCAGTATGCCAGAAGCACTAGTCAATAGACCTACACAGTCCAGAAGAAGTGTGTAGGTATCAGGAGTCAACGGAAAGTCTCTGAGAGTCACTCAGATTCATGACATCACATGGGGAAACAAATCGAGATAACCTTTGAGCATGACGGATGTCATGCGACCGCGACACTAGCAAAGGTCAAAGAAAACATGGTAAACTTGCGGGTATGTTAAGCATTAAACAATGGGTGCCAATTCTATTCTAGACTGACTGAATGTGAGTAGTGAAAAAAGGATGAAAACTGAAAAACAAATGTTTCATTTATTTATGCAAAGTTTAAACAAAATTTCACGATCCTAATACAAAATTAGAAGCAAATTTTCTCTTAAAATTGCTGCTACTTATTTTCTAAAAGAATAAAAAGCAAAAAGAGCATGTACAACAAAGCGAACAACAAAGAGAAATATAACAGAGGTAATTTGTGGATAGAAAAACTTGTGTTAGCCAAAGACGAAAAGATATCAGAGTTTTGTCAACATCTTCAACATCCCACAAGAGAAAGCATAACGACGACATGACCATGCATTTCAGATCACTCGACACAGTTCATCGTTGGAAAAATAAAGACACTCCACCTGCATGACGCTCTCTGACAGGATGTTCATCAGATCACGTTTGATGCCCCACTATTCATCCGAGTCATCCACCCTCAGTGTGGAAAGACCACCAAGATGAACCAAGGATTTGGTTTGGGCAGCTCGACGCATGTGTTACGAATCGGCTGCAAAGGTCTTGCATCTCGTCTTGGAGGGAGGCCGACCGTTGCTTCTCGATCTTCATATTACTTTTGAGAAGAGCGCTCTCCGAATGCAACCATGCATGGGTGGACTACTCCACCACCGCTGAACTGATGGTTAGCATATTTGTTAAAACCAACGAAGAAAGATACGAATGCATGTCATTAACAGTCTCTCAAATTTAAGACCGCTGGAGGAGACCGTACAGCCGTGCGAGTGGATCAACATCATCTGGATGCTCCCCATCATCGTCCAAAGAGGCCGGAGGAAGAACAACACATTCAGTGATAAGTTCCACCTATGGAGGAAGGTCCTCTTATGTTATCAGGACAGCAATCTAGCAAAAGACCAGCGTCGAGAGAGAGAGGGACCGAAAGCCTCACCTAGTTTGGGGAGAACATAACCATTGTTGAAATCAAGGTTCTAAGATAGCCGCCAGCCAGAGAAGAGAACCCGCTCCTTGCACCCAGAGAGCCATAGGCGACTAACAAAGCAGCCCCCATCACCAAACATTGTAACTTACGAAGACGATCAAATGCCATGAGAAAGAGCGATGCCTTTTTCACAAAACATAAAAAGAAAGAGAAGAAGAAGATAGAGGGATTACCAAGGTTAACATAAGACAATAGAAAAAGAAAGACAAAAGAGATAAATGGCGAAGGTAGCCGATAAGATACACTAGAAACTAAAGTTAGAGCGATGGATGAAAGAACCAAAGGCCCAAATCTGCTTTTGTAGATGTGAGTATCTTGAAGAGAAATTGGAACCCACCTTGAACAAAATAAAAGAATCTAAAAACCCATGGACCAGCAGTTAATTTGTCTCGAGCCACACATCGAAGAGACGTGTTATAATTACAGTTTATAACGGGTATGCTCACATGCATTCCTTTGGGGGATCTTTATTCACTTTATTGCTTGCAAGCGTAATCCTCGCAGACATATTTTATGATGATATACATCCTTTCAGAGTTCTTGTCATTTTGTTGCTTGTTTGCATACCTTTCAAGATTATATTATTTGATCATATGCCTCTCTTACAAGGTTCATGTTCAGTCATTTTTTTGCTTACCCTGTAGGGGCATGTTACGCATTCATTTTCACTCCTTTAAGGTCTCGCTTCTATGTGGGCCTCCTACGGGGACAAGCATTCACCAAGCCTTTAGGTGGCATGCTCACATGGGAATTCATCTGTAAGCTCTCCTATGGACTTACATACTTCCAAGGCATCGTTCTTCTGGGAACAGGATTGCTTCCTAAGGGAGCCTCCCTTGGATCTCTTCCACCTGAAAAAATCCAATTTTTCCATATCATCATCTAAGACATATCACTCATGCTTTTAAATAACCAACAAACTTTCACCGCTTACACATAACACGGAGACTGTCTAGGCAGTTTAGAAGTCAGAGTAACACCTCTGAGAAACGTCATGCTTACCGCTAGCTGGAATGCACATGCTACAAAAATGCGATGATTCTTCCTCATTTTAGTACTCCACACATGGTGACAATCTTTTCTCCCTCTTAAAGTGCTCCTTGCGATCTTTCGGTAGGTGTTTATCAAGTCAAGTAGCATGCTCTAATCTTAATCACCATAATCAGAAATGATACATTCCGCTTGTTAAACCAATAAGGAGGATGGCTATCCTCTATCGCCAAGTACTAAATAAAATTTTATGGATCAATCCTTCCTTGAAGCATGGTTTCTACAGGAAATAGTGTTTGTTCACGGGCTTAAGAGTAACCCTCTTGCAGTCCACGTCAGTCTCACAAGCGTACAAAAAGATATTCAGTTGTCATGACGTCAAGTTATAAATACTTGGTTCAGACTAGATGATACACCAGATAGCTTGATTCACATGTCGCCGAGGTTGGTTTAATTCCCCCAAGGAGAATCACCCGAAAAAATGTCTTTCATAAATAGTAAACATCAAATTTTGGATAACTTCTGTTCTCAATATCAAGATGCAATTATGGTAACAAAAATCGACTCTCTGCCTAAACAGCAAGAACAAATATAGGTGATGAGGTAAACTGTTGTGGACCACCTTTTTATGCACTCGATGCATGGCAGGAAGACTCCACCATGTAACCAACCCAGCATGGATAAACTTTTCACTATTGTGCCTGGAGAATTTGTTAAGCCATGACTGGGGAACCCACAAGATTTCCCATAACAGTTTTTGCTAAACCCAGACACGGCAGCCGTATAGGAAGAATGCAGTTTCAACAAGTTTCCTCACCTATAAGAAGGGAAAAACACCTCGAGAAAGGGTAATTTATATTCATATAAGAGAATACAATACTAAAAAGTTAAGGGGAGAGTTTCAACCCCAAGTTCCCTTACTTATATGATTTATCCAAACATTTAGAAACAGACATGAGTTCTGATCCACACACTAAGCTCCTTCCATACACTCACACATAACCCCCAAATTGTGATACACTGGATTTAGACCATCTCAATTGTATTTCTTTATTTCTTCCTCTAAAATAGAAATGTGTGTTTTCTCCCATGTATTCCTCTATTTTTTCTCCAAAAAAGAATATTTTAAATTCTTCTATTTTATTTTACTATTAATATCTTTTATTTATAATCCATTTACTTTAAATGTTATGTTTTTATATAATTTTTGACACTAAATAGAAGAAAAATAAAATTTTATTTATTTATTTAAGTTATAATGATAAAAACTTTAAATTTAAAGAACTATTGTATAAATAAAAGTTGGACTATATTTTAGCGAAAGACATAACATTTTTTAAAATATAGAGAAAATAGCCATCTTTAATTTATAATGTAAGGACTATTTTATATTATCAATTAATAAAAATATTTATTTTATTCATAAATAAAAAATTTCAAAGTTAGACACTATTTTGTAAATAAAAAATTTAACTATATTCTAGGGAAAAATAGAGTTTTTATAAATATAGAGAAAAAATTAACAATCTCTATTTTAGAGGTGAATATAACGGTGGGTTGGAAATAATTTTACTCAAAAATATAGTTAGAGAAAAAAAATAGAGATGGATTGATGATGCTCTTATATTTCAAGATTTTACGGCAAATGTACATCCATTCAAGATAACATAGATTTATTTTAAATCCAAATTACGATTATTACACTGAGTTTCTATAAAAATGGAAACTAAGTTACGATAAGATATGAATTTGTGGCTTGTCAAGGTAACAAACAAAAATATATATAATCAATGTAAAACAGTAAAACAAGATGCTAGGTCATAGATTATGAAGCAAACAATTATTCAAGTTATAATTTAGCACATGCTTTGAACTCAAACATGAAAATAAAACTGATCCACTATCGTGGCATCAACAACAGTATCTAACAACCTAGAATTATAAACTATCGTTTGAACTTAAAATTGTAAACACATATTTTTGAACATGTTCAATTAATTCACGTCTTGTCTTAACATCAACTGTCATTGAATAAATACAAATCACTCATCTAAAATCTTTCAAGCAACTTAACATAAATTCAGAGACTAAATGATCAATTCAATCTAGGCACTAAGATGAACTTTAAATGAAAAAAAATTGATTGATAAAGCCCTATAGATGTTCAGTTCATTGACTCATGAATCCCTTTGAAAATCCTTAATCTAACTAGAAGACTACTCAAGCATGAAAAAACAAACACAATAATAAATGAACAAAAATCCATTTATAAAATCGAATAACAAAGGGGGTTCAGAATTTTTCTCAAAGTGTTGAAGAGATTTATTCTCCCCAAATCCCACAAGATGCAAAGCTCTCTAAATATCTGTTGTAAATCATAATCAAAATGATAATCACCTCAAAATCAGAGAAAAGATCAATCAATAAGTTAAAAATTTGGTTGACTGCTTATTCTCTTCCTTGGAACGAAATTAGATAAGTTAGGATATTCCCTTTTCTCTCTCCTCAGGCTGGAGCGACCAAATCAGTTTGAAGCGACTGCTTCATCTTCTTGCTGGTTCGCTCCGTCGAATGGTGTTTATATGGAACGACTGCTCTACTCCGCAACAACTTCTCCTTGTGTGAATTTTGGCTCTTTTTGTTCCATTTTGCCCATTTTTGCTCCAAAAGCTTAAAGGCTGCTATCTTCATTCAAAACACACCTGAAATAACTTGATAAATACTAAAAACTCGATAAATACTCAGAAACAACAATTAGAATTGGTTATAAACGCAACATATCAATTCTACCATACTTAGATCTTTTTGTCCTAAAATAAACTCAAAATCTCAAAACTTTGACTTCGAATACATCATGCAGACCACATACTTAAAAGCATGAGAATCATATTATTATCTAAACCCCTCCAACTATTTTCAAACCCTGGCCTATACTTATGATCTCAAAGTTAAAAAAGCTCTAGTGTTTAGACAATAAACTCTTTACAATCATTTATAGGTGTCGTCAGCTTTTCATTATGGACACTATTAAAAGCAGACGACGCTATGGATTAAAAAAGTTAGAATATTGGTGGAGGTTAGAGTGTTTAGGGGTTACCAAAGTGTTGTACAGGATGCATGATATCACACAAAATGATAAGAGAAAATGGATCCATTAATTTTCCATAACCTCTAATAGCTCTTCTTTGCTTGTAAACTTCACCTCTCAAATTTTTCCTCCATCTTCCTTGGATTATTTTTATGCTGAGAGACACATCTTTAAATTACTAACTGTTTACTCTTCATCATTGAAATTTTTTGATGAATAAAGAGGGTATCACATTATTTTTTGTCTCTCGAGCATGAAAATATAAAATTTTGTTCCATATACCTAAGTAAGATTGCTGGTTAGACTCCATTCTTTTTTTGGAGCGACTGCTCTGGTTCAAAGTGAGTGCTCTCAGTTAGAGGCTGCGTCGATCCTTTTCTCTCCAACCCTCAGTGCTTGTAATAAAAAAGCTCATCCCAGAAATAGTGTCTGATGTCCCTCATAAATTTCTTCTTCTTGCTGCCCACAAAGTCCTGGGATTCCTTTCTGTAGCTAAGTAGTTTTCTATCTCTCCAAATAAAAAAAAAAATCTGGGTATATTTCTTGACCAATTGAACCACAAAAATGTTTGGAGTGAGTGCTCTGGTTTTGAGTGAGTTCTCCACTGCTTCACAAACACATTGTATAAATGTATTCATGCAAAAAGCTGTCATCCAAAGGTACATCATCATTAACCTTCATCACGGACAGATGATCAGCAACTCCATTTTCAATCATATTCTTGTCATTGATATCCAAATCGACTTTTTGGAACCAAAGAATCCATCATAAGAGGCTCGGTTTGGCATCCTTCTTGTCAGCAGATCTATGTGGATAATCACTTTCGACCTAACGAGATATGATCAAAGCTTCTCAAAGGCGAAAGCAATCACCATCAGTTCCATCTCAGTTCTAGCGTATCGGCACAGTGCTTCATCCATGGTCTGGCTCACATAATAGATCATATGCAGTTCTTTATCTTTCCTCTGATCCAACACTGCTACCACTGCATAATCACTAGTATCAGTCGTAACCTCAAAAGATAAAACCCAATCTGGTTGTTGGTCGTGTTGAAGACATCCATACAAGCACTGTTAAAATCAAATTTATTTTCTTGCACAACAACTGAGTAAAAACCCTTGCTATCTTGGAAAAGTCCTTGGTAAACCTCCTATAGAACCCAACATGAACCAAAAAGCTTTGGATTTCCTTGACTGAATTTGGTGGCTACAGGCTGATCATCACCTTGATTTTTTCTTTGTCCACCTCAATGCCATGTTCTCAAATCCAATGTACTAACACAATTCCATCTCTCATTATGAATTGGCATTTATCCTAGTTCAACATAAGATGTTTATCCTCGCAAAATCTAGTACAAGTTTGTCAAACAGACAGAAAATGAGCTTACATAGACAAAAAAACTTCCATTATGTCTTTAATAAAGGTAAGTGAATATAGACAACATACAACGTTGGAAGGTTATTGGGGGCATTACACAAGCCAAATGAAATTCTACAATATCATAAAGACAAGTGAATGTTGTCTTCTCCTGATCATCTGGATGGATATGGATATGAATGAAACCAAAATAACCATATAGAAAATAGTAGTAAGGATGGTTAGCCAATCTCTTAAGCATCTGATCAATAAATGAAAATAGAAAATGATCCTTATGAGTAGCACCATCTTATTTTTATAGTCTATACACATCTCATGGCCTGTAGCAGTCCTAGTTGTGATAAACTCATTCTTATTATTCTTTATCACTGTTATGCTATCCTTCTTTGGAACTACATGAATCTGACTAATTCAAGTGCTACCAAAGATAACATAGATCACACTAGCCTCTAGAGGTTTTATTATCTTCTTCTTAACAACAATTTTCAGATTAGGTTCTCCTATTATGTTCTACATAAGTCATTGATTTATCTTCAAGATGTATTCTATGCATGCAAAGATCAGAAGAAATCTCTGTAGTATCATATAATGAATAACCTAGATCCTTACGAGACTTTCTAAGTTCACACAAAAGCAAACTAATCTCCACATTTTCCAGTACTAGTTCACTATCACAAGATATGTCTAATTTCGTCTAAGAAATGCGTAAATTATCCCAACATGAAGTGTTTTCAGCTCGAGTTTTGAAGCTTTCAGCTCACTTCAAATGCCATTAATCAATCCATCAAGATCAGTTGCTCTACTTGGAGCAGTCGCTCCATCACAGTTGATATGATCCTCCCAAAAAAACAACACTCTTTCAGTTGGCAAAAAGGATATTCAATGGATTTAAAAAGCTACTAGCTTAAAGATCAAGGAATTTTGGATTGATTGGTCGCACAAAAGCTGCAGAAGACTCTTGATAGTCCAATATCTATATATCACTTACTAAGACGACATAGAGGTTTTTTTTTGTATATTACGCATCAAGCAACATTTATTGTTCTAAGAGAACATTGAGAACGATCTCAAAGATTTTATTTAAAAGGTTGAATGATTTTACAAGTACTGGTCCAAAGCCTTTTATAAAGAAGGCTGAGAATGAAATTAGACAAGAAATAAATATAATTTTTTCTTTAAACTTTAAAAAAGACAGAAAATAAATGATGAAGTTAGAAGGCTAAAATGAGTGGATAATTTTGGTGGAAAAGTGCTGGACCGACAAGTCGATGGAATTCGATCGTTGGTCGAGTGGTCTGGTAAATATGTCCATGGTCCAAGAGAATATGTATGTGGGTTGAGATATTGGGTTGGGAAAGCGTCTTCCACGGGTCAGAAAGTTGGGTTTAGAAGAATGGTTAAGAGCACACGTCTGTGGGTCAAGAAAGTCTGGTCAAGAAGGTTGGTCAATGCTCCCACCTGTGGGTCGACGAACTTGGTAGAGGAACATGGTCAAGTGATTACATCCATGGGTCGAGAAGCCTTGTCAAAGATTACGTCTGTGGGTTGAAAAATCTGGTTGAGGCCCTCATCCGTGGGTCAAGGAACCCGATTAACCCAAGGTAAAAAAAAACATGGTCCGATGTGTCGACCTGGTCAACCCGATAGTTGAGGTCATCATCCTGTACCAAAATGCAACTTCAAACCTTGTAACCTTGATTTTTTTAATCTTTCAGAGGCTCTATACTCCAAGTCCTTTGAAGATGTTCCAAAAGAGCTTTTTCCATTTGATTGGCCCTAGCCCTGGTCATTGGTCCGTTCAGTACATGTAAGGCTTCCTCTTCATGGTTTGTTCCATGGTCGCTTCATTTCTATACTCTTGAAAATTATTTTACTTCAAATCTAAATCATATGCAACAAAAGAATTAAGTCAGCAACATCAAAACATGAACTTACATTGTATTTACCTTATAGATCAATTTTGTACGCATTGTCACCTAAACGATCTAACACTTTGAATGGACCGTCCACTCTTGGCATTATTTTAGAATATTTTTTCATTAGGAAATCTATTTTTACATAGGTGAATCCACACCATGTCTTCTGGTTCAAGAATTAGCTCACGTTGGCCCTTGGTTGCTTTTCTTTCGTACTGCTCGGTCTTCTCTTGAATGTTCTTCTGAGCCTGTTCATTCACTTTTAACTAGTTCTGCTATCTTCTTACCATCTAGATTAGATTTTTCACTCAAAGGAAGAAGGGTTAATCCAGTGGTAGCAAAATATTAAATTGATAAATCAACCGAAATGAAGAAAAATTAAATGCACAATGAACATAATAATTGTAAGAAAAAACAGCATATGGCAAAATATATTACCAAGTTTTAAGATTTTTCTTGATGATTGCACACAGTAAAGTAGAAAATTATATATTAACCACTTCGGTTTAACCATCGGTCTGAGGGTGACAAATTGTTAAAACAAAAGCTTTGTTCCAACCTTAGACCAAAAAATTTTCCAAAAATGACTAAAAAACTTGGTGTCTCTATAAGAAACAATAGACCTAGGCATGCCGTGCAAACGGACTAAGTCCCTAAAAAACAACTCAGCTACAAAGATTGCATCATCATTTTTATGGCAAGTAATAAAATGAGCCATTTTAGAAAATTGATCGACTACAACAAAGGTAGAGTCCTTTCCTTTTCTAGTCCTTGGAAAACCAAGAAAAACAAAATACATAGAAACATGAGTCCTAAGTTCAAAAGGGATCGGAAGAAGAGTATACTTAGAGGCTGATTTTTGGCCTTTCCTTATTTCCAAGTAACACATCTAAGGTAAACCCGTTCCACATCTCTTTTCATCCGCGGCAAATAGAAATGGTCTTGAAGAGTGCTTAGAGTTTTGTCTACACCAAAATTTCCTATCAAGCTACCTCCATGCGTTTCCCTGAAAAACAAATCTCTTAAAGAATAGTTACGCACATACAACTGATTTTTAAAGAAAAGAAACCCCTCTAACCTATAGTGCTTTCCACTAGCAAACGTTTCACATGCCAGGTCAATTTCTTTTTAATCCGAATCAGATTTATACTAGGTCTTAATCTGTTCAAAACTTAGAAGCTTTGCATCTAGAGTATAGAGTAAGATATACCTTCTGGATAGTGCCTCATAAACTATATTATTCTTACATTTCTTGTAGTGGATGATATAAGAAAATGTCTCAATGAATTTTACCCACCTCAGATGCCTATTGTTCATGTTTTGTTGACTTTTCAAATGGTTAAGTGATTCATGATCGATGTGGATCACAAATTCCTCAGGCCACAAGTAATGCAACAGCTTTTGAAGTGCCCTAACTAAGGCATAGAGTTTCTTGTAATTGGTTGGATAGCTTAAGGTTGCACCTCCAATTTTTTCACTAAATAAAGCAATCGGCTTCTTCTCCTGCTTGAGTAAAGATCCAATCCCTATACCAAAAGCATTGCAGTCAATTTCAAAGATTTTTAGAAATCAGGAAAGTAAGTAAAATGAGCGTTGGTCAACTTCCCTTTTAGTGCTTAGAAAACATCTTCTTGGGTTTGTTCCCACTTAAACCCAACATCCTTCTTGGTCACTTCTGTTAGAGGAGCAGCTATAATGCTAAAATCTTTGACAAACAGTCTATAAAAGCCAACTAGACCATGTAAGCTCCTTACTTCACTCATTTTCTTTAGACTTGGCCTCTCCTTGATAGCATTTATCTTCCCTTCGTCCACCTTGACGCCATCCGCTCCTACATCAAACCCAAAAACACCAGATTATCTATCCTAAAAGTGTATTTCCTAAAATTTGCATAAAATTTTTCTTTTTAAGCTCTTCTAAAACTGATTTCAAGTGATTAACATGTTGTTTTAGATTTTTCAATACTCCAATATGTCATCAAAATACACAACCACAAACACTCCTATAAATACTCTTAGGATATGATTCATTAACCACATAAATGTAATTGGTGCATTGGTAAGGCCAAATGGCATAACAAGACATTTTTATAACCTAGCATAGTTTTAAAAGTGGTTTCCATTTATCTCTTTCTTTCATCCTAGTTTGATGGTAGCCACTTTTTAGATATATCTTAGAAAAGACACCAGACTCGTGAAGGTCATCAAGCATGTATATACTTAACTGTTATGTTGTTGATGGCTCGGTAGTCAACATACATCATCCAGTTTTTGTCCTTCTTTGGTACTAAGAGAACCGACACAGCACATGGGCTCATGCTTTCTCTGATATAGCTTTTCTCCATTAGCTCCTGGACATGCCTTTGAAGTTCTTTGGTTTCAACCAGATTGGTTCTGTAGGCTATTGGTTTGGAATAGCTGCCCCTGGAACATGGTCTATTTAGTGATCTATGCCTCAAAGTGGTGGCAATCCATCTGGGTTTTCTTCTGGAAAAAAGTCTTGAAAACTTTACAAAAGAAAGGTATTTTACAATAGAAGTCATAAGTGTTTATTTGTAAACAAGCAAGGTAAAAGATTGCTGAGTATACAGAGATTTCTTAATTCCACTTGTCTTAACAAAAAAAGTTGGCATTTCTTACTGTTTTTGGCTCATTGGTTGATCAGATTTGGACTTTGCTTGTGTGTCTGCTTTAAAAGCATTTAGTATTGATGTACTTCATGATGATTCAATGGGACCAATTTGATCTTCTTTCCTTGGTTCTCAAAGGTATAGTGGTTAGTGCATACATCATGAATCACTTTCTTGTCAAACTGCCCCAATCAATAAAGATATGTCCGGCTTCCATGAAAAGAACATCACAAATGATCTCATCCTTGTAGTGACCAATGGTGATGGGAACCAACACTTAATGTCTTACCTTCATCTCAACTTCCTTGCTAAGCCATTGTAGTGAATAGAGCTTAGGGTGTTTTCTCAAGGTTAGTCCGAGCCTTTGGACTAAGGTTTCACTGGCCATGTTGGTACAACTTCCTCCATTAAAGATTAAGCTTCAAAAGTTATCCCAAAAAACATATATTGTGTGAAACAATTTTTTCCTTTGTTCTTCTTCTTTAGACTTAGTATCGATGCTTAAGAATTTTCTAGTAACAAGAAATTCTCCATAGGAAAGTTAATCAATTGGCTTTCCTTCTGAGTGAAGAGACTCGTTTTCCTCCTACTCTTCCTCTGATTCCATCTCTACATTCTCCAAGAGAATCATAACTTTGTTGTTAAGGAATTTATTGGCGTAATGTCCTAGACCTTAACATTAGAAACATCCAACATCCCGGGCTCACTTTGATGGAGTTCCAGCCCTGCCAATCCTGGTTTTAACATCACTAACAGAAGGATTAGTATTCAAATCGGTATTTGGCTTAGTTAGAGACTTAACTTTGTCTTGATAGGTTGGTTTCGAAGTTGGTATATAGCCGGTTCTCGAATAAGCCCTCCTCTTGACTTATTGCTCTACTAAGATCGCTTTATGTAGCATCTTCTCAGGAAATTCATACTCTTGCATTTTTAGCCTGACTTGGACCTCTTGGTTGAGAACACCGTGGAACCGGGCCATGGTCGCCTCTTGATCTTCATCAACGTCGGCTTTGATCATAATAGTTTCCATCTCTTGGACATAGTCGTATAGGCTTTTGGTTCCTTTGGTTAGACGTCTCAGCTTTTGGTAGAGATCTAGGTGGTAGTGGCTATGCACAAACCATTTTTACATCAAAGTAGCTAAACCCAAGTTGTAATGGGCCAATCACATGTTCTCCTACTGTTGGTCACAAGTTGATCCCAGCAATTAATACCATGGCTATAGAATTAAGTAGTGGCTAGCCTAACCTTTTTAATCTCAGAATAATTTTGACAATCAAAAACCAAATCAATCTTCTTTTCTCTTTCTAGGTAGGCTTCTAGATCATTTTTACCATATAAAGGTGGGATTTTTAGTTTGAGACTACTAAGATTTTCATCTGCTCTCATCCTTCTTGGAGTGTCATCCTCACGGGACTTAGCTATTCGACCACTCCTGGTTTGACCCTGACTTCCTCTGGAAGAGTTAGCATAGTACTCCTCATTATCTTCCCAGATCAGTTTAGATAAATCTCTGGCTCGCCGTTGAGTCTCCTTTGTGGGTCGTCTTGCTTGAGATCCTTCTTTGTTTTTTATCAAATTTGTTTTAGATCTCATCCGTTTCTCCTCTGAAATCTAGCATATTTTTATTAAACTCACTAAGCATTGCTTGCATCTGAAGCTTATCAACACCGCCTCCCTCCTGCTCGTCCTGGCTGCTCTTAGGCATGGTTCCCTGAATCAACAAGAAAAAAAAAGAAACTTTTCCTCTCATGTGTTTTCTCTCAGTGTTTTCACTCAAGTTTACTCGTATCTCAAAATTTTTTTTAAAGAAAAATATCTGATCCAACTTGGTGAATGAATCAAGAAGAAGATATATAGATAGATTACAAGATTTTGGTGCTAGCTAATTAACCAAATCTAGATCCTATCACTCTTGGATCCAATGATGATTATTTTTTTTAATGTTTCTTTTATTAATTAACTGGCTCAGCTAGCTACAAGAAGATAAAAATATAAGAATTTAATTTGAGAAGATGAAGGGGTGACAAAGATGAAATAGATACCGAACTTCATCATGTGCTCTGATACCACTTGATAAGATTCTTCCAAGGAAACAACACTCTTCAGTTGGCAAAAAGGATAGGCCTTGGATCTAAGAAGCTACTAGCTTAAAGATCAAGGGATTGTAGATTGATTGGTCGCACAAAAGCTGCAGAAAACTCATGATATTCTAACTTCTTTTCCTTAGATATGACTCACTAAGACGACAAAGAGGTTTTTTTGTTTGGATATTACGCACCAAGCAACCAAATGCGTAAGCAAAACTGAGAATGAAAACTAACAGGAGTTTCTTGCAGCAGATTTGTTTTTTCTAACAGGCTCATGTACACCACCATTTTCTCTACTCTTAGGCTCAAATCAAGCATATTTGAAATGTCTACACTATCTTCGTAGAAAATCATGATTTCCTTCAGCTGTAGTCAAAAATAATTCCAAATGATCATTTGCTAGGATCTCTTCAGCCACTTCATCAGTGATGTCTAAGGCAAATTCAACAATATAAGTTTGCCCATCCAACATGGGTATTTACAGAAGCTTATCCATCTCAAATTTCATGATAATATCTTCTAGATATATATCGATTCTTCCATTCTTCACATCAATAATCGTACCAGCTGTGTGCAAGAATGAAAATCTCAAAATCAAAAGGTCTTTGGGTTCTTCATCAAGCTTTAGGACCATAAAATCTGCAGGAATAAATGTGTTATACCTATCCGCACATGCAAATCTTCAAGTATACCCACAGGTAGCCTCATCAATTTATTATAAAACATTAAAAACGATCTTGGTTAGCTTGAACTTTGTGAATCTCAAACACCTAACCATTGAATATGGCATCAAAATTCATTGGTCCAATATAGACATATATAACAAACTTTCTTGGATCACCTAACTTCTTTGGCATTTTATTTTATAAAATAGCATTGCAGCTTTTAGATACCAATATGATGTTTCTGTCATTTAAAACTTTCCTAACAACCAATCTTTTCAAGTATACATTTCATGGCTGAAATCATCTGCATATCATCAACCAATGGGAGCTTTACAAAGCCTGCTCTTTAGCTTTTTTAGAATTATTATGACTTTTTCTGCAGAGTGTAGTGTTTTCCACTTTTCAGCTCAATTTCATTGACATACTCATTTCTAGGATTCACTTCCGCCCTCCTAGAAAAAATTCCTCGTGGTCTCTTGATAGATTTAGCAGTTTGAGCAACCTAAAAATATGTAGCTTTTTTACATGAGTACACACAGCTTCATACTTCTCATTCAGATCATTGTACATGTTATCCACTTTGAGATTGATGTCATTATCTGATTTTTTTTTTATTGAGAAGCAATTGCTGCATGAAATTTTTATTTCATTTCTAGAATTGTTTGCAGAACTTGTAAAAAGGCTTCATATTGATGAACTGCGATTTATGCTGGTATCTTCCTTGGAATTGGTTCTGACATTGATTTGTGATGAATTGTTTCCTTGAGAGGTTTGGGAGTAGTTTTTCTGAAATCACAAATTCTGAGACTGCTGGTTTTGTTCTCCTCTTTGTTGTGGATACACTTGGTTTTGAGGATTTTTCGACATTGGTACTTATCATCCTCCTCTTCAACAATATGAATTGTCTTTTGATTTATCTTCAGCAAGAAGTTCACCTTTGTTATCAGTTCATCAATCTTTGTGCCTCAACACTGCTGAATTTCTTGGAATTTTCATACTCAAGAGACTTGTTGCTAGAATTAGCAGCCAAGTTCTTAATCAGCTCATATGCACCTTCCTTGGTATTGGTCATGAAGTCCCCACTGCTTGCAGCACACAAAGCATTTCAATAATCTCAATCAATACTATCATAAAAAATTTCTCATAATTTGTTCATCACTGAAATTATGATAAGGGCACTCTCTGCCATATTCCTTAAACCGCTCCCAAGCTTCATAGAAAGCTTCACCAGAATGCTGTTGGAATAAAGAGATTTTGTTCCTCAGTGATTTAACTTTGGATTTGGTGTATAAATGATCCAAAAATGTAGATGTACACTGTGTCCATGTTGTCAAAGACACAAGAGGTAATGAAGCCATTGTGAAGCTTTTCCCACGAGAGAAATCAAAAACAACTTGCAAATCTATTTGGCATTCTATTTGGATTGGTGGTGCTGCAAATCTTCTCAAAATTCTAGATGTGGTCCATCATAATTTGTTCAGAAAGCCCATGGAATAGAGCTACTTCACCAGTGTGATCATCTATGGTTTAATCTCAAAATCTTGCCTCTGCATAGCTGGTGACACAATAGTAGATCTGTTCTAGTATAAAGCATGCATATTATCGTTGCATCCAATATCACATTGTTGCGGCTGTCTCTGTTACTGCTGCTGCTGCAACTGCTCCATCTGCTCCATCAGTTGGTGAAGCCTCTGTAATTCACCAACCATTTTATTGTCGCCTCTTTCGCCTATGATGATGATATTAAGTATATGTTGTTTTCTTTTTGGTCATTCTAGCTTTGCTAGCTCTTCGCTTTTTAAGGTGAGAAGACTTTTAAATTTTTTGTTTGTTATAGTTTTTTTAGTCATATACATAAAATACAAGACAAGACTTTTTAAGGTGAGAAGACTTTTAAAATTTTTTAAATTAAACCATTTTTTTAAAAAAAATGAATTTTTACTTTAGTAATTATAAATGACAGTTCCATCATTTTGAATTAATGAATTGCTATGACATAAATTAGTCAAAAAACAATTGGTATGACATAATTTGATAAATATAATGGATGATTGATTGGCTGTAAATTATTTTTAAAAAACTTTTATAGCATTTATACAGCATTTGTAGCTCAATTAGATTTAGAGTGTTTTAACGAATCCTTCATAAAATATTCAGCTTTTACATTTTTTTGTTTATGTATTTTCTTTGTAAATCAATAAATTTTTAAGGATGTAAGATTTTTTTACTGCAACAAAAAAATATACATCAATAGCAAAAAAATCTATAGTTACAGTCCAATTAATCATGCAAATAATCTAAGTTTTGAAAAAAAAATCCAATCATTAGATCCATCCCTTTGAAGACAAATTTCATGAAAATAAAAAATAAATATTGGATCCATCTATTTAAAAGTAAATTTTATGTAAATAAAATATATATATTTGACGATTGTCAATACAATATTGGATCCATCTATATATATATTTATTCCAAACACATGTCAATACAAATATTATATTCGTTCAATAGGTTTCTGCATCAATTATGGATATCTGTTACGGGTGAAATAGTGTTTGGCTACTGAATTAATGAAAAACTGTTTTCTTATCGAGCCTTTGGCCCTGTTAGTTTGGTAATCGCTGGCGACTGCGACCAGCGACTGCGACCAAACGTTGTTCGTTTAATGGTTGCAGGTTCTACGACCAGTCGCAGATTCTTGTCGCAGCGACCAGCGATAAGTGGGTTTTTTTTCTGCTACTAATCGCAACTTTTTCCTGCGACTGTTTTTCTCTCCTTCGACGATTTTTCGCTGGTCGCTGGTCACAGTCGCAGGTCGCAGCGACTGAGAACCGAACAGGGCCTTTGATGAGTTTCTTCGGGGAAGATGTCCTTCCTCTTGCACCTACATGAAACGATAGAACCTCAAAACCTGCTGAAAGAAGAAAAATTTCCTTTTGAAGATGTCCGTAATACTCTTCTCATCTTCTCTAGAGAAAGGTGTGCCACTAAACCTAATTTTTTTTTTAAAAAAACATAATTCATTAAACATCTATTTTATTATTCATAAAATCAATAAATTCAACTAATCTAAGAAACCAAAATAAACAGTCTAAAACCATAAATATATAATTTAAAATAAAATGTGGAAAGAAACGTAATAATGTCCAAAAGATACCAAATCCATCCAAAATCCATCTACTCATCATGATTCTATGAAAGAAAGAGAAAAAGGGTGAGTAACAGAGAGGAGTCACTTAATATGTTATGTGATGGTAAGACCCGCAGTCACAGACCCAGTCATAGCACTCTAAATACAGAAGCGTGGCCTAAATATGAAACAAACACATCGCCTAAAACGCACAAACATAACAGACAATGGTCCTATGCAAATTAATTGATTGCCCACACCAAACCCCTGAAGAGGCTTACTGAATGGAATAGATTTACAAACACACCACTCTTAAGACTCTTTATCGATCTTAAGACACCGAGCAGTAGATCTACTTAGATTGTCCGTACCTCCTCACAAAAAAGTAGTGAGTACAAAAGTTTATCTCTGTACCCATGTAATCTCATCACATACTCGATATATTTATATATATAACAAACATTTATCATCATTAAAATACAAAAAGACAATGTGTCGAATCATCTATATCTCTATATCCAATTAAATCAAGCAAAATAAATAGAATCCATCATAGATATAGTTAAAAATTCATTAAATTTTTTTATTAGATCACTGTTTACATTAATTAACCAGATACGTAAGTAAAAATATAAATAAATAGAGTGCTAAGAAATTAATTAAAATAAATAGTTGTGTATCCTACTACCATCTAAAAATAAGCTGATCACAAAGAAAAATACGTAAACAATGTAAAAAATGTAGTTTGACAAAATGATCTTAAGAAAATACGTAACCAATTATTTAAAGTACGTCAATCACACAAACTAATAATATTCCTTTGTACTAAGTTTAAAAGTATTAAAAAGGTACAAAAGAAAAATTCACCCAAGCGCTTATTCCAGTATAATCAAGTTTTGATATGTATAGGATCATAGTAATTTTTGTAGGTCTAATCGCTCAAGTTTTGATATATGGCATGGCATTGATCTCACCCTGTCTTCTTTCTTCTTTTATATCATGTCTTAAAAATTTCCTTTACTATTTATTTATGTTTTTATCGGAGTCGTTCTATTGAAATATATAAGTCTTCTAGTCAATTGGTCTAATCTTATACATGTAATTAGTTTAATATAAAGTATATATGTTATGCTACCTTCTCATGTTAGATAATATATCTCTTCTTCGTTTTTATTCCTTTGATTATGTGGACAAATATGAGATATTTTGTCGCTACATGTGACTTTACTTGGCGTTTGTAGATAGACTTGGGACAGGGACAGAAGTCTTAGCGGTATGATCCACACGAGATTAAGATAGAGATTTTAAACCTTAGTTGGTCATTGTCTATATTTCAGGTCCCATATTTCGACTAACATGTTTACTATATGCTTTTTTTAATTATTCTTTATTTATATCATAGCTTACCGTATGATGTAATGTTTTACCTGTTTTTGTAATCACATATGTTGTTTATAGTAGATTGACACACTAAATAGGCTTATTTTATAAATTTAAATTTTGATTTGTTGACCAGAGACTAACCACTCCTCTTATCGACCGTCACACTATATTTTTCTTGATTTTTTTCTTAGCATGATATGTTTATGAATCTCGTTGATTCCTATTCGGCGAGACCAATCACTCTAACATAACACAATCCATGTATCCATTTAATTATTTTCAAAACATAAAAGAAACTTTTATCTCTTGGTTGTTTCAATTGTTCTATGATAAACCTTATGTAGTTTCCTTGGTTCTTTATTTGAGACAGTATCACGGGTTTCATCACTATCACGTGGTGTCCTCGTACTTCATAAGCCAATTTGTCCAAGTATAAACAAGTTAATATCAGCATATTGTTGGAACAATATATTAATAAACATGTGGACTTATAATATATAGTTAAAATATGAATGAGAATTTGTGTAAGAGATGCCAAAGATTTTTTGTAACTTGCAAATTTTGGTATTAAAAACCAAATAAATTTGACCATTAAATCTACTTGACCACCAAGATATTCTTCTCCTATAAATAGCAATCTACCTAGAAGGAAAAAATCATTCATTCATTCTAAAAGCAAGAAAACACCATTAGACACATTTTAGATATTCTTTGAGAAGTTTCAAGTGTTGAAACTCTCTTGAAATATCTTCTTGGTTGTTGGTGTTAGGTGCTAGTAGCTAAGGAATTCACAAGGTTTAAAAGGTTCTAACTTCCTCCATATTCTACCTTTCTCTTTCAAAAATGTATTTGATGTTCTTGAGTATATGGTAGAATATTAGCTCGTAGATTCAAACATGAATGAAGCATGTTTTTTTTAATATTTGATTGTATCCTGGAATTCAAAGAATGCATGAAAACTGTCTCATTGCGGGCATTTTATTGAGTTAAGGAAAGGGTTCATCACGCCTCCAAATGTTTTGTTTTTTTTTTGTTCTTATGATTCAAAACCGAATTCTGCTCATGTTCTTATTAAGTTGTCAAAATGATTGTCTTGAAATCATGTTTTGAAAATGTTGAATCTATAAACATGTTCATGAGATAATTTTTAGCCATATAATTAATTAACTATTGTTAGTTTTTATGTTCTTGCTAATAATTATGATGGTCAAATGTTATATTTAATTATATAATTTAATATTATTAATTTATGTATATTCCATTATTATTTATTGAAAATAAGTTACACTCACATTGCCATAATGGCAATGCTAATGTTTATATGTATATATCTATATTAATATATATATATATATATGTGTGTTTAATAGTTTATTTCAATTTTAAGAAATAAATTGTATTGCAAATTGATATTTCTAAAGTCCGGTTTTATAAGGTTCTACAATCTTAACTCAATAAAAATTCGTTTTTTAAACGGATTTGTTGTGTGAAAAATCAAATTTGCAAAAATCAATGTTTTGTTTTTGATTGTTGATAAAAAAAAAGTCGGTTTCAAGATTTCGTGACCGGATCGATCGATCCGGGTCTCAGATCAATCGATTCTTATCGGTCGATTGAGAGAAATCAATCAAATTGAACACCGAAACCGGTACCGTGGGTCAAGCGACCGATTGATCGCCAGCCGATCGATCGATCTCGTAAGATCAATGCTGGTAACCAAAAAAAAATATATATTTAAAAAAAAAAACAATTAAATACCAATTTTTTTTGGCAAACGTTTTTTTTTCAAAACCAAATATTAGTGGTCTAATACTATTTAATTTAATGGTCAAACGTTATTTATTTCAATCCATAAAATATTGAAATATTATTGGTAAAATATCATTAAAAATTAATAAATCTTGGTAAGACGTTATTTAATACCAATCAATTTTGGTAAAACGTTATTTAAAACCAATTAATTTTTGCAATTAATTGGAAATTTTGTTTTTAAGAACTGAATAATTTTGGTATAGCGTTATTAATTATTAATATATTTCTCCAGATGTTTTAAGCGAGTTTGTGATTTGGTTTTAATTTTTTAAAACAAACGCTTAAATCACTAAAAACAATTAACGATCGTGATTTAAAAAGCATATAATAATATATACGTTAATAAATTTATGTTAGTATTTTTGTTATGAAAACATAAATAAGACAAATCATGGTAATGATCTTTTTGATTTTATATGATTTAATCATATAAATATGATTTGCTCAATTCAACAATAATTTAAAGAGTAATTAGTGATATTATTTTATTATTGTGCATTGTTAATCTAGAAAATATTTTTACTTGGTCTGATACTTGTTGAATTTTTCAACAAAATTTCAGAAATAATTAATTTAATTTTCTACGATTTATTGTTGCACTCATTAAAATGATTTCTGTTTCATTCTGAGCATAGAAAAAACCTGTTTAAAACGTTAACAAAAATCACGTTTTGATATCTGTGCTTGAGTTCAATATTTCAAAGATTTAATAATATTCTAGAAATTAATTGGATGATTATGCAAGTTATCTGAATAATTTAAATTGTTTCATCCTGCCATTGTATTAAATTAAATTTTTATTTTCTGAATTTAATAATTCGAGAAATTAAAATTTAATTATTATGCAGGTGCTATTGGTTACGAGTCTAGTGAGTCGACACATCAAATTCAGTTTGATAGTGGTCTGCCACATATGACTGTGCCAAATTATGATGTATATCAGAATGTCATGTGATTGTGTAATACTATAAGCATAAGACTAATGATTGACAAAATTGATGGAGCTCGATTCATTATATGGCATGAGAAGATTTATATCTCATTGACCATGTTGAAATTAGAGACGTAACTCAAGGAAGATAGCATATGCTTTCTCTTGAGAATACTAAATAATAAACCTCTGTTTTAATTAACACAGATTTGTGTGATTTATTTATCTATTAGAGGAGGTAAAAAGTATTTTGTGACTCTAATTTATGATAGTACAACATATTGTTATATTTACTTGTTACAAAGCAAAAATAAAGCTTTGAATAAATGCAAGGAATATAAGCTAGAAGTTGAAAATCAACTAGACAAAACTATAAAAGTAGTTCTGAGTGATAGAGGTAGAGAATATGAAGAACAGTTCGATGCATTTTGTAGATGACATCATTCATCAAACAACTGCTCCTTACTCACCAAAATCAAATGAAATTGCAGAACGCAAAACCGAACTTTAAAAAAAATGATGAATGCAATGATGCAAGAATCATGTGTAACCCAGAACATGTGAGGGGAAGCTTTAATGACTTCGAAACAAACAGTGCTGGCTAGGTCAACAATGGAATCTGAGTTCATTGCGTTGGCCAAAACAGCAGAAAAAGCAGAGCATCTTTGAAAATTTCAGGAAGATATTCTGATGTGAGAAAAACCAGTGTCATCGATTCAGATACACTATGATAACCAATCGGCTATAGCTTGTGCTAATAATAACTTGTACAATGACAAGTCACGTCACATACGTAGATGACATAAGACCATTAGACAATTGATCTCAAGTGGTGTAATTTTACTAGATTACATCAAATCAACTGATAACTTAGCAGATCCTTTTACGAATGGTCTGACCCGAGATCAATTATTGAAATCATCATCAATAGGAATGGGTTTAAAGCATATCATTTAACACTGTGAAACTTATGTTTCTACCCAGTTCCTAATAATGATAAATAGTGTTGTCTGCAAAATTGAGGGTAAGCGTAAGCTTTTAATGATTTCAATGAAGTAAAGCAGAATACTGCGAAATAGAATACGAGAATCACCTGTTGAGTGTGAAATGAAAGGTTAGATCAAGAACATATAACTTTAGCTAACTTTGATTTGTATATGTTTAAGAGATTGATTAAGAATTCCTTTTCTTATTAGTTTAGAAAATCTATCTCAAAACTAAACTCTCTCTATCTCTTGCACTTTCAGGATACAATTCATCTTGAAAGGCATGTTATTATATAGAGGTTACAATCAGTTATTCCTTTCCCTAATTGTGTGCAAAAAAATCTTTATCCTTCTTAGATTCTTCTATATCCTCTACTTGAACCTTATCCTTCAGATTCTCTATTATCCTTTAAACAGCTAGTGTTTATCTTTTTGAGGATGATGTTTCACCAACATTCTCCCTCTGAAACTTCATCTTCATTCTTGACAGATCTTGAACCCCAATAAAACTTCTCATTTCTTGAAATTTTATTCTTGCCAATGCCTTAGTTAGAATGTCTGCCTTTTGCTCATTCCCCGGTACATGTTCCACTTCAATGAGCTCCTTCTTCACACACTCTCGAATGTAATGATGTCTTTTGTGAATGTGTTTACTCCTGCCGTGAAACACTGGATTCTTGGTGAGGGCTATTGCGGATTTGTTGTCTATTTTGACAATCACCTTCTCTGCATTTTGTCCTGTGATTTCGCTTAATAACTCCTGCAGCCAAATAGCTTGTTTAGCTGCCTCGGTTGCCGACATAAACTCAGCTTCACAAGTTGAAAGAGTTACTGTATCCTGCTTTTGAGAGCACCATGTAATGGGAAAGGATCCGAGATAAAAAATATGTCCAGTAGTACTTCTCCCATCGTCATGATCAATGTTGTGACTGCTGTCACTATAGCCAGTGATGCTCCTTGAATCCTCTCGATTGTACATTAACCCAAATGTTGTTGTTCCTTTCAAGTATCGCAAGATGTGTTTCATTAGCACTTCATGTGAAGCTCGTGGACTCTGCATATACCGACTAGCAACTCCCACGGCAAACGCTAAGTCTGGTCTTGTGTGAAGCAAATAGCGAAGACAACCAACATTTCTTCTATACCAAGTGAAGTCTATCTCCTTTTCATCTTCTGCTTTTGAGATTTTAAGTCCAAACTCCATTGGTATGTTTACAGAGTTGCAGGTTTCGAGTCCCGCTTCCTTTAAGATCTTGTTGGCATAGCTCTCTTGTTTTATTTCGATTCCAGATTTTTTTTGTCTTACTTCTATACCAAGATAATATGTAAGCTTTCCTAAGTCTGACATTTCGAATTTGGTCGACATTCCTTCTTTGAATCCTTTCACAGCTTCAATTGAGTTTCCAGTAACAAATAAGTCATCTACGTATACTGCTACTATAAGGAGAGTCTCTCCCTCTTCCTTTCTGTATACCGATGACTCCTTAGAACACTTGTTAAATCTCATACCCTTCAAGATTTGATCTAACTTGGTGTTCCAAGCTCGCGGAGCTTGTCTTAGCCCATATAAAGCTTTTGAAAGTTTATACACTTTTTGTTCTTCTCCTTTCTTTTCGAAACCGTCAGGTTGAGCTACATATACATCTTCTTTGAGTTCACCATGCAAGAACGCTGTCTTGACGTGCAAGTGATGGATTTCCCATCCGTGTGAAGCAGCTAACTTGATCAAAAGTCGGATTGTTTCAAGACGAGCCACAGGAGCAAAGATTTCATCAAAGTCAATACCGCTTTCTTGAACATAACCCTTCGCAACAAGTCGAGCTTTATATTTGTTAATTGTGCCATCTGCATTTCTTTTGATTTTGAAGACCCATTTTAGACCAATTACTTTCACATCGAATGGTTTATCTACTAAGAACCAAGTTCTATTCTTATTGATTGAGTCAATTTCATCTTGACATGCATTTCTCCATTTATCTGACTTCTTTGCTTCGTCATAGTTTCTTGGCTCATCATTCATTGAAAGTAGTAGTCTTTCACACTCCAAAGATGCGAACAGAGCATAGTCGTTAAGGTAGCTTGGTTTTCTCCTTGTACGATCTGATCTCCTAACCAGTTGCTCTGTTTCTCCTGAAACGTTTCCGTATGTTGCAGGTTTGGATTGAGCTGAGTCTCCAGATTCGTTGTCTTCTTCTTCATTTTTCTCTTTTAGATCATTATGTTGTTCAGTAACATTGTCGCTAATCCTTTCTTGATCTTGATCACTGTTTGTGATCACTGGTCCTCTTCCGGTGTCTATCACTTCACCCCATCTCATGTGAAACATCCCTGGGTTCATGGTTTGATTTTCAGTTGTTTCATTCCACTTCCACATTTTGTTTTCGTTAAACACCACATCTCGACTGACCACAATTCTCCTAATTGTTGGATTATACAGTCTGTATACCTTGGAACCAGGTTCTATCCCGAGATGCACTAGGATTTGCGATCTATCATCTAGCTTCTTGAGGTTATGTGAATCTGTTTTAGCATAGGCTATGCACCCGAAAACTTTGAGGTGTTCGATGTTGGGCTTCACCTTCCTTAAGCTCTCGTATGGAGTCATGTTTTTGAGTGCTTTCGTTGGTACTCGATTTATCACATACGTGGAGTGTATCACAGCTTCTCCCCACATGTAGTTAGGTACTCTCATAGCCTTAAGAACACTTCTTGTCATTTCCATCAAAGTCCTGTTCCTCCTCTCCACTACACCATTTTGCTGTGGTGTATAAGGCGCAGAGAGATGTCTTTTGATTCCATTTGAATTGCAGAAATCATTAAACTCATTTGAGGTAAACTCTCCTCCTCTATCAGTCCTTAGAGTCATGATCGACTTTCTGAATTCTTTCTCCACAAGAGTTTTGAAGGTTTTGAATCTTTCATATGCTTCACCCTTCTCTTTTAACAGAATTGTCCACATGTACCTTGTGAAATCATCTATGATGACGAATATATATCTATTATGTCCCAGTGTTGTTGGTGTAATTGGTCCGCATAGATCCCCATGTAGAAGTTCTAAAGGATTTGAAGCTCGGTACATGGTGGTATGAGGAAAAGATTGTCTTGCTTGTTTCCCTACTAAGCAAGATTCACACAGTCTCTTTTCTTCTTCAATTAGCGGTAGTCCTCGCACCATTTTCTGTTTCGCCATTGAGCTTATGGTTTTGAAACTAATATGCCCTAGTCTTGCATGCCATTTCCATGCTTCATCATCAAGTCTGGTGTGCAGGCATATCGTTTTCCAAATTGATAGACTGATTTTATACAGTCTATTTTCAGCTCTTGTGACTTTTATCAGAAGTCTTCCGCTGTGATCATGAAGTGTTAGATAGTTTTGCCTCATCCTTACGTCGCAACCCACTTCAGTAGCTTGTCCTAAACTTAGAATGTTGCTTTTTAGTTTAGGTATGTAGTAGATATCGTGTACTCGGTGTTGTTCCCCTGTTTTACTCTGAAATATAATTGATCCTCTTCCACAAATATCTACACATGATCCATCTCCAAACTTCACTTTCCCTTTGATATTCTCATTAAGCTCAAAGAAATACGATTTTACTCCAGTCATGTGATTGCTTGCCCCATTGTCTAGGTACCAGACACCTTCTTCTCCTTTCTTGGTTTCATAGTGTTTTGGTATTAGCTTTCCTTCGTTGAGAAACACAATTTCATGCATATACAGTGTAGGATCCGCATGTTCTGTCTCAGCTACATTTGCTTCCTGTGGTTTCTCAAATTTTACAGGGCAATTTGATGCATAATGTCCTGGTTTTTCACATCGGAAACAGACTATCTTTGACATGTCTTTCTTCTGCTTCGTTTGAGATCTATTTCCCACGTTTGTGTAAGAATTCGATCTCCCTCGTCCTCGGTATTTGTTTCCTCTACCTCTGGTCCCGCGTCCTCTGCCCCTTGAATCTGTATAGTTCTGTTCTGAGTTTGAGAATAGAACTTTGTTTTGTGTCTCTACAATGTTTTCATCATCACGTATACGTTCCTCATAAGATTTTAGTCGGCCAACGATGTCTTCATATGATGTTGAGTTTAAGTCTAAGACTTGTTCCAACGAGGCTATGAGGTGTATGTATTTGATTCTTGGTACGCTATTGAGGAGCTTCTTGACCAGTCTTGGCTCTGCAATGATTTGTCCGAGGGATGCAGAACGTGAGGCAAGTTCTGATAGTTTCCCGGAGAAACTGTCTATTGTGTCTGATTCCAGCATCTTGATCTTTTCAAATTCAGACATCAATGTTTGGAGCCTTGCTTCTTTGACTCGATCTGCACCTTGATGTCTCATTTTGATTGCATCCCACATAACTTTAGCAGATTCATATTCTCCTACCTGCAATATGAGATTTTCCGGGATTGATTGGAAGATCAGTCCCGTGGCAACATCATTCTTCTCAGAGTCGACTGAGCCGCCATCAATGATGTCCCACACTTTGTGGATCTTCATTACCACTCTCATCCTCAGTGCCCATACTGTATAATTTGTTTGAGTTAGCATGGGACACTGAAGAGAAGATGTTGATGGTTCCTTTGCTCGGACTGCAGGGACGATGTCTCCCATGGTTTTGATGTTGATGGTTCCTTTTGCTTGATCTTAAACCTTTGTAATGGATCTTTTTCCCTCTATGGTCTGATACCAAATGAAAGGTTAGATCAAGAACATATAACTTTAGCTCACTTTGATTTGTATATTTTTAAGAGATTGATTAAGAATTCTTTTTCTTATTAGTTTAGAAAATCTATCTCAAAACTAAACTCTCTCTATCTCTTGCACTTTCAGGATACAATTCATCTTGAAAGGCATGTTATTATATAGAGGTTACAATCAGTTATTCCTTTCCCTAATTGTATGCAAAAAGATCTTTATCCTTCTTAGATTCTTCTATATCCTCTACTTGAACTTTATCCTTCAGACTCTATTATCCTTTAAACAGCTAGTGTTTATCTTTTTGAGGATGATGTTTCACCAACATGAAATGGGGCCGTTTCTAGGAGAATAAGGGAAAATTGTATTCTCCAAATTCACTCAAGAAATACCAGGCATGTTCAAGGCCAAAATGAACACAACGAGAGAGCGAAAGTTCTACTAGAAAATATAATTGTGTTATATATATTGTGCCAGTTTACACTAGAAATCCGGATGGTTCAAGACATCGTATTCACCAACTAGGCTTGTAAACTTGATAGATTATAACAGTGATTGGTTCAACGCTGAAAAATGCAACCTTTTCATATACAGTTATTTTTCGCATATACTCAAGAAAATCTTCTTTCAGCTTAAATTTATCCTAAAAAGGTTTTCAAAAATATCCTCAGTGTTTTAGAGTCAATTCTATTCATGTGGGGGATTGTTGGAACAATATATTAATAAGCATGTTGACTTATAATATATAGTTAAAATATGAATGAGAATTTGCTTAGGGGAGGTCAAAGATTTTTTGTAACTTACAAATTTTTGTATTAAAAACCAAATAAATTTGGCCATTAAATCTACTTGACCACCAAGCTATTCTTCTCCTATAAATAGCAAACTACCTAGAAGGGAAAAATCATTCCTTCATTCTAAAAGCAAGAAAACACCATTAGACACATTTTAGATATTCTTTGAGAAGTTTCTAAGTGTTGAAGCTCTCTTGAAATATCTTCTTGGTTGTTGGTGTTAGGTGCTAGTAGCTAAGAAATTCACAAGGTTTAACAGGTTCTAACTTCCTCCATATTCTAATTTTCTCTTTTAAAAGTAGATTTTATGTTCTTGAGTATATGGTAGAATATTAGCTCGTAGATTCAAACTTGAATGAATCATGTTTGTCTTAATATTTGGTTGTATCTTGGGATTCAAAGAATGCATGAAAAATGTCTCATTGCGGGCATTTTATTGAGTTAAGGAAAGGGATCATCCCACCTCCAATGTTTTGTTTTTTTGTTCTTATGATTCAAAACCGAATTCTGCTCATGTTCTTATTAAGTTGTCAAAATGATTGTCTTGAAATCATGTTTTGAAAATGTTGAATCTATAAACATGTTCATGAGATAATTTTTAGCCATATAATTAATTAACTATTGTTAGTTTTTATGTTCTTGCTAATAATTATGATGGTCAAATGTTATATTTAATTATATAATTTAATATTATTAATTTATGTATATTCCATTATTATTTATTGAAAATAAGTTACACTCACATTGCCATAATGGCAATGCTAATGTTTATATGTATATATCTATATATATATATATATATATATATATATATGTGTGTGTTTAATAGTTTATTTCAATTTTAAGAAATAAATTGTATTGCAAATTGATATTTCTAAAGTCCGGTTTTATAAGGTTCTACACATATGATTTTCGAGTTAGAATCCAACTCTAATTAGAATATTTCTATTATTTTCTTCCTATTTATCTGGGATTAATGGTTTACTATATGTTAAATTGTCTGTGAAATACTCAAAAGTACTTAATAACTGAACAGTTATGTTATATTGATAGATATGAAAAAACAATTTCTTTTTAATATAAAGATATTTCAGCAGTGAGGAGGGAGTGAATAGATTGATGGGATGCAGTAATGTGATTGGAAGATTTGATGGTCTGATTCGATTCCTAGTGACTAGAGAAGGGCTACATGGATCCGATTTAAACAAAGACAACATGTCAACAACTCAATAAGTTGAAGATGATTAAGTCCACATCTTACTTGTTACAAGGAGAGGTTCGTTACTTAGAGTAAATGTCAAAACCCAAAAAGACCAAGATGACACCATAGATGATCCCATGAAGGAGTTGGCTGAACAAAGTCCGTTTTGGTCTGCTAAGCCTATGAATCGACCACTATAGATTTCTACAAGTGGGTCTAGACGTTGCTAAGGAGAGAAGAAAGATTAAACAAAACCAGTTTGTTGGTTTAATCTTTTATTACTAATAGGATTAAAAATTAGATTAAGTAAACCGATTTTAAATAGGATCATGAATTATTAAACCATTCTGGTTTAGGGTTAAAGTTTTTAGTTTAAGATTTTATCACTTAAAAGCATGTAATGGCCAATTTTGGCATTTAACCTTTTTACCATTTTAATCAAATTGATTTTTTGCACAAATTGTTTCTTCTTTGCCTTCTCTGTTCAGCAGATGAACATTGAATTATCACACTAGGTAGAGTGATCTACCGTGATCCATTCTAGATGTTATCCGGGTGATCTCGTGTCTCAGGAGTAGCGCCACATTTTTGGGGCATTCCATAGCTCTGAAGAGAAGTCATTGCCATCTTCATCATCAATCTTTCACCTACGCCCCCTTCAACTGATCGTAGGAGAGACAGTCATTCCAAAGTTATACCAAGTGGTATCATAGCATTCCACGGCTGCACCAAGTGGTATCAGATCCACTTGAATGTTAGAGTTTGAAGTTTCAATCCGCTTTCACATCAATTCATCATTTATCAAGCAGATCGGCCATGTATTCTCTTAGGAACAAAAGAAACCATGGAGAGAATTGCACACAACCAAACATTGATCTTTAGTGAACAAAAATTGGATAACCTAACAGCTAATATCTTCAATCAAATAAGGAGAAATTTTGGTTTTAAGCAACGGTGGACACTTCCTGATCCAAAACCATCCAAGGAACCAAAGCTGCTTGCTTTAAATCCACTTGGGCGTTGGTTTAGAGCTTCACCAATAGCAAAAGAGAATATACAATTGGTTCCTGAGCCATCATCAACAATGTCTGGAAAAACAAGGATTGAGAAGGAACCTGAGGAGAAACCAGATATTGAACCATTACCGAGCACTCTTTGTACAGGAAAACATTCATCCAACCAGCTGAGGCAAGAGGAGCATGTACCATAAGCTTTATGTGGTCATGATTTTGACCAAATCAAGGCTAAAAAAGAAGGAAAGCTTGATGAATCACTTTAAGTTCATAAAAATTCACCTGAGACTTTGATTGAACAAGGTGGGCTCATTAAGATTCTTTCGTGTTCACTGATCAAGCCTCTTAATTGTGTCCATTTCAATCTCATGGAACATTTAAGAATTGTCAAAAGGGCTGCACAACCTGGTAATTCAAATCGGCACCCAAGACATGGGGTCTAGAAGGAGCTTGGATAAACCACCTTCAATAATCCAAGCAAGGACGTCTAGAGCTGATACAGCTAAGGCCGAGTTCTTCACTCTACACGCTGACCTGAGATGGATGGCGGATGAGTGTGGCCAGACCAGGGACGACCCAAGAAAGGTCAGGGGTGATCCAATACTCCATAATGAGTATGAAGATCACTGCACTCGACATTCTGATCAGAAAACACATATATGAGCAATGTGTGAGGCGCTCGATCAGATGGTGTTTATCCTCTTAGAAGGTTCGGATTTGAGGATAATTTCTTTTAAAGGAGGGATGGTGTGATCTTGATCAGCCTCAAATTCAAGGATTTGAAGACCAACCATGAACCATGTAGGAGAGTTATAACTGCAAAGCCTAATGGGCTGATAGGAAGGTTTGATGCTCTGATTCGATACTTAGTGACCAGAGGGGGGCTATATGGATCCAGTTCAAGAAAATTTAACACGCCAACAACTCAAGAATCTTAAGATGATTAAGCTCATGTCTTACTTGTTTGGGGTAGAGGTTCGTTAACTAGAGCAAAGGCCAAAGCCCAAAAGGACCAAAAAGACATCATGGACGAGCCCATAAAGGAGTTGGCTAAAAAAAGCCCGTTTTGCTTGTTAAGCTGAAGGATCGACCACCATGGGCTTCTACAAGTGGGTCTGGACGTGGCTAAGGAGGGAAGGAAGATTAAACCAAACCATTTTGTTGGTTTAAGCTTTTATTACTTGTAAATTAAACTTAAATTAAATCAAGTACTAATATCATTAAAAATTAGATTAAGTAAACCAATTTTAAATATGACTAGGTATTATTAAACCATTCTAGTTTAGGCTTAGTATTTTTAGTTTAGGATTTTATTACTTAAAAGCATGTAATGACCAATTTTAGTTTATGATTTCTTTACACATATTGTGCCTTCTTTTCCTTCTCTGTTCAGCAGATGAACATTGAATTATCACACTCGGTCGAGTGATCTACTATGATCCATCGTAGACGTTAGCAGGGTGATCATGTGTCACACGAGTTGATATGATCCTGCCTAAGGACACCACGGGTGACCCGTGGTCAGAAGAACAAACGTCCAGCGTGGAAGAGGTTCTCCCTGAAAACGACTCCAAAACTCAGCCAAAGGAGACTCAATACCAGCTAGACGTCCCAAGTATCGTCCAGACTGACGCTGGACCCCTTGATCCAAATGAATGACTGAAGGCGCCTGAAACTACTTGGACAATGCCAACCGGACCAATGACCAGAGGACGCATCAAGAAGCTCAAGGAGTCTATGGAGGAATCACTCAAGACCATCAGCACATTGATCACGCCAAGTCCAAGATCATCCTTCACTTTCCTCATCCGGGCCCATGAAATCTAACACTTGGGTAAGTGAATTTTTGGGAGCTCTTTTTCCCTATTTGGTTTTTGTCCCATTGGGTTTTACCAAGTAGGTTTTTAATGAGGCCCAAATATTCGCTTTCTCTCTGACCCATTTGTTACTTCGGCCCGGCCCATTTTTCTTTCTTTGTCTTTTAATTTAATGAGTGTTGTTAGTAGTTGGTAGTTGGGGAGTTAGGATTTATGTCTTAGCTATTGCATGAGCTTGCATGTTCTTGGAAGTTGTTCCAAGCATGCAAGCTTGTCTCCTACCCACTCCTATATATCCCCCCTTTGTCATTTGTACTCTTCATCAAAGTTTTTAATCAAAAGAGTGTTTTCTCTCTAAAAACCTTTGATCACTTCTCTTCTCTTAGATCCTCCCTAGGTGTGTAATATCTTAAGGCCCATCTAATAAACCCTTGGGAATTTTTGGTGCGTCATATCCGAAAGCTCCCAAGTCCCGGCTTACAGAAGTCTTCCGCAACTTCTGTCGGTTTTCCTTTCGTCCACATCCCTTGGTCCAAACTCATTTTGGACGCAAGGCTTATCCCGTTTCGTCCTTACTTCCTTGTTGTGTCGATCGTGGGTTGTGATCTCCACCGAGATCGCATCAAGTGGTATCAGAGCTTCACAACAAGCTAAGTACCTTCTATCCTTTTCTTTTTTATTTTCATTTCCTAAGTCGTTATAATCTGTTCATGTAATTCCCATTAATCTGTTTTTTTTAATCCTTGTGTTTTTCCAAAGAAATTTTAACTGGCCAATTGGTACTTTAACATTTTTCAGGAAACCATGGTGGAATTCGAAGAAGAAGATGCACGTCGACCACCTCAAACCCTTCCACAAGAAGACCGCATACTGAATGCTCTTACCGCCCGCCTTGATCAAATTCTGGATATCAAGCTCCAAGCTTTTGAAGCCAAACTTCAGAACGTCCCTGCTCAACGACGCACAGCCCCGCGTGGAGAATGGCCTGTACAGCCCGAACCACCACCCAGACAGCAACGATCCGGACGCACTCAAGAAAGACGGCCCATGTCACCTGCTAGAGAACCGTGAAAGACATGAATATTATGGCGATGATGCAGCTGAACAATTCTATCAAAGTGGTGGATCCGTCTGTAGCAATCACCAAAGACCAAGACGTGAGTATGAGCCTAGACCGCCTCCACCGCCTCACGATCATTTCAATGCCCTTAAGCTCAAGATCCCTTCTTTCCATGGAAAAAACGATCCAACAGCTTATTTGAAGTGGGAGCAGAAGATCGAGTTGGTTTTCGATTGTCATCACTACACCGACGCCAACAAAGTTAACGTGGCCGCTACTGAATTCTACGACTATGCATTAAGGTTGTGGGATCAACTTGTCACGTCTCGAAGAAGGAATGGAGAGTTTCCAGTGGAGACTTGATACGAAATAAAAGTGATCATGAGGAAGCGGTTCGTACCTAGTCACTTTCACTGTGATCTGCACCAGCGCCTAAGACATCTAAGCCAAGGCAACCGCACGGTTGAAGAATACTTTCAAGAGATGGAGACCTTGCTCATCCGGGCCAGCGTCACAGAAGACAAAGAAGCCACCATGTATCGGTTTCTTGGAGGGCTAAACCAGGACATCCAGGACCGCTTAGAGCTGCAGCATTATGTGGAATTAGAAGAAATGCTCCATAAAGTGTCCTTATTGAGCAACAGCTCAAGAGGAAGCCCTCACTTCGACAAACCTTTGGTTCCGGATCTGTGCCATCTAAACCAGCTTATGTCCGTGACTTCAAGCCAGCTTTCCAGTGTGATTCCAACCCTTCCACATCCCGGATAGATGCTCGTCCAACTACAAGTGCTTTGGGAAAGGGTAAAGCTATTTATCGATCCGCTAGGAACCGTGATATCTGATGTTTCAAATGTCAAGGCCTTGGTCATTATGTCAATGAGTGCATCAACAAGAAGGTAATGACCCAAAAGGATAATGAAGAGGTGGAGACCGAGGAATCAGAAAACGACACTCTCTCCGACGAAGGCATTGAACGACCAATCCATGGAGAATTATTGGTTGCTAGACGATCCATTAGTGTCCAAGCTAAACCGGATGTTCAAGAGCAATGTGAAAATCTGTTCCATACCAGATGCTTGGTGCAAGGGAATATATGTAGCCTGATCATCAATGGAGGAAGCTGCACCAATGTCGCCAATGAAGACATGGTCCGCAAACTTGGCCTGACCGAGATGAAGCACCCTAGGCCTTATCCTCTTCAGTGGCTGAACGATCAAGAAGAATTGAAAGTAATCCGCCAAGTGAAGGTTCCCTTGAGCATTGGAAAATATGAGGACGAGATCCTTTGTGATGTCCTACCCATAGACGCGGGTCATATTCTTTTAGGGCAACCATGGCAATCCGATTGCAAGGTAATACATGATGGGTTTACTAACCGCCATAGCTTTGTGTTTAAAGGCAGGAAAACCACGTTGTTACCCATGACGCCCCAAGAAGTGTACCAAGATCAGCTACACTTGATCAAACAGAAGGACCCGACCGATAAGAGTAAGGGCAAGAAGAAACAAACCAATTTTTTTGCTAAGGCTGGTGAGGTTAAACAAATCCTTCATTCATCCCAGCCTATCTTAATGTTTATTTATAAAGAGGTTTGCCTCAATCTTACTAATCTGGAACCGGTGCTACCGAGTGAGATGACCTCTCTTTTGCAGGTGTATAAAGATGTGTTTCCCGATGAAACACCTGACAGTTTACCACCTATAAGAGGGATAGAACATCAGATCGATTTTGTTCCAGGATCAACACTGCCCAATCGTCCAGCTTATCGTACCAACCCGGTGGAAACCAAAGAGCTTCAAAGAGAAGTTGACGACCTTATGAAGAAAGGCCTTATCCGTGAAAGCATGAGCCCCTGTGCGGTCCCAGTTCTCCTTGTTCCCAGAAAGGATGGCTCATGGCGCATGTGTGTTGATTGTAGAGCAATCAACAATATCACGGTAAAGTATCGCCACCCTATTTTTAGGTTAGACGATATGCTTGATGAGTTGCATGGGTCGAGCATGTTTTCCAAAATAGATCTTAAAAGTGGTTATCACCAAATCCGGATGAAGGAAGGTGATGAATGGAAAACAGCCTTTAAAACCAAACATGGTCTATATGAGTGGCTTGTGATGCCCTTTGATCTAACTAACGCACCTAGTACCTTTATGCGCTTAATGAATCATGTCCTTAGGGAATTCATTGGTTATTTTGTTGTAGTGTACTTTGATGACATTTTAGTCTACAGCAAAAACCTAGAAGAACATATTGGCCATTTGAAATCGGTTTTCCATGTGCTTAGGAAGGAAAGCTTATTTCTTAATCTTAAGAAATGCACCTTTTGTACGGATAACCTTGTGTTTCTAGGCTTTGTTGTAAGCACAGATGGTATTAGGGTCGATGAGGAGAAGGTCAAAACCATCCGTGAATGGTCCAGTCCTAAGACCGTGGGTGAAGTCAGGAGTTTTCATGGGCTGGCCAGATTTTATCGGAGATTTGTGAAGGATTTTAGCACCCTGGCCGCACCCTTGACTGAAGTGATTAAGAAGGACGTTGGATTCAAGTGGGAACATGCCCAAGAGAAAGCTTTTCAGACACTAAAGGACAAGCTCACCAATGCCCCACTTCTTGCTTTGCCTAACTTTGCTAATACCTTTAAAATTGAGTGTGATGCTTCAGAAATAGGTATTGGAGCTGTTCTAATGCAAGAAAAGAAGCTCATTGCCTTCTTTAGTGAAAAGCTTGGAGGAGCCACGTTGAACTACCCCACATATGACAAGGAACTTTATGCCTTGGTCCGAGCTCTTCAAACATGACATCATTACCTATGGCCCAAAGAGTTCGTTATTCACACTGATCATGAATCCTTGAAGCATCTCAAAGGCCAGCAAAAGCTCAACAAAAGACACGCCAAGTGGGTTAAGTTCATCGAGACCTTCCCATATGTCATACGATATAAACAAGGTAAAGACAATGTGGTCGCCGATGCATTGTCCCGAATGTACACTCTCTTGAACACTCTCGATGCTAAACTCTTAGGATTTGATCAGATTAAGGACATGTATTCCACTGACCCGGACTATGGAGAAATCTATAAGTCATGTGACAAGATTTTTTTAGGTCATTACTACAAATAGGATGGGTTTCTCTTCTATGAGAATCGGCTTTGCGTCCCAAATTGATCCTTGCGAGAACTGTTCGTTAGGGAAACACATGGTGGAGGATTGATGGGCCATTTTGGCGTAGCCAAAACCATGACCGTTATGAGGGACCATTTCCATTGGCCCATATGAGACGAGACGTTGAGAGGGTCTGTAGCCGATGCTCCACTTGCAAAATGGCTAAATCAAAGGTTCAACACAACAGTTTGTATACACCTTTACCCATTCATTTGCATCCTTGGATTGACATATCCATGGATTTTGTTCTTGGAATTCCTAGGACTAGGAATGGTAAGGATTATATCTTTGTGGTTATTGATCGATTTTCTAAAATGGCTCACTTTATTGCTTGCAACAAAACTGATGATGCATCGCATATAGCTCGCTTGTTCTTTAAGGAAATAGTGCGTTTGTATGGAGTGCCCAAGACCATTGTGTCTGAGAGAGACACTAAGTTCCTTAGTTATTTTTGGAAGACCTTATGGTCTAAGCTAGGCACTAAGCTCTTGTTTTCTACTACTTGTCATCCTGAAACTGATGGTCAGACTGAAGTAGTTAATCGGATTTTAGGAACTCTTTTGCGTGCTTTTGTGGGGAAGAATCTAAGAACTTGGGAGGATTGTTTGCCGCATTTAGAGTTTGATGCTCAGCATTCTGCGTCTAAGTTTTCTCCTTTCCAAATTGTTTATGGGTTTAATCCCATCTCTCCTTTGGATTTGATCCCTTTGCCTTTGAGTGAAAGACATAGCACAGATGGAAAGCAGAAGGCTGAATTGGTCCAGCAAATCCATAAAGAAGCCAGGCGGAACATAGAAGCAAGGACCAAACAGTATGTCAAAACCGCCAACAAGAATATCAAAAAAAATTCATCTTTAAGGCCGGTGACCAAGTCTGGGTTCACCTTAGGAAGGAGTGGTTTCCGAAGAAAGAAAATCCAAGTTAATGCCCAGAATGGACGGCCCCTTCACAGTCATCAAGCGAATTAACAACAACGCTTATGAACTTGATCTTCAAGGTAAGTATAATATAAGTTCCAGTTTTAATGTTTCTGACCTTGTTTCTTTTTATGCAGATCAAGCGGATTTTAGGGAAAATCCTCTTCAAGTGGGAGGGGATGATATGATCCTGCCTAAGGACACCACGGGTGACCCGTGGTCAGAAGAACAAAGGTCCAGCGTGGAAGAGGTTCTCCCTGAAAACGACTCCAACACTCAGCCAAAGGAGACTCAAGACCAGCTAGACGTCCCAAGCATCGTCCATACTGACGCTGGACCCCTTGATCCAAAGGAAGGACTGAAGGCGCCTGAAACTACATGGATAATGCCAACCGGACCAATGACCAGAGGACGCATCAAGAAGCTCAAAGAGTGTATGGAGGAATCGCTCAAGACCATCAGCACATTGATCACGCCAAGTCCAAGATCATCATTCACTTTCCTCATCCGGGCCCATGAAGTCTAACACTTGGGTAAGTGAATTTTTGGGAGCTCTTTTTCCCTACTTGGTTTTTGTCCCATTGGGTTTTACCAAGTAGGTTTTCAATGAGGCCCAAATATTCACTTTCTCTCTGACCCATTTGTTACTTCGGCCCGGCTCATTTTTCTTTCTTTGTCTTTTAATTTAATGAGTGTTGTTAGTAGTTGGTAGTTGGTAGTTGGGGAGTTAGGATTTATGTCTTAGCTCTTGCATGAGCTTGCATGTTTTTGGAAGTTGTTCCAAGCATGCAAGCTTGTCTCCTCCCCACTCCTATATATATCTCCTATTTGTCATTTGTACTCTTCATCAAATTTTTTAATCAAAAAAGTGTTTTCTCTCTATAAACCTTTGCTCACTTCTCTTCTCTTAGATCCTCCCTAGGTGTATAATATTTTAGGGCCCATCTAAGAAACTCTTGAGAATTTTTGGTGTGTCATATCCGAAAGCTCCCAAGTCCCGGCTTACAGAAGTTTTCCGCAACTTCTGTCGGTTTTCCTTTCGTCCACATCCCTTGGTCCAAACTTATTTTGGACGCAAGGTTTATCCCGTTTCGTCCTTACTTCTTTGTTGTGTCGATCGTGGGTTGTGATCTCCACCGAAATCGCATCACTAGTAGCACCACATCTTTGGAATATTTCATTATCATCTTTTCATCAATCTATTACCCACATCCCTTTGAAATGATCATAGGAGAGGCAATATTCGAGGACTGTACCATATAAAAACATTAGAAATAGCTTTTTATCTTTGCATATCAAATAAGAAGATTTTATTTGGGTTATTCTATGTATAATTGCATTTCAACATACATAAATAATTCCGCAACAGACAAACAATCTAGTGAAAATAATGCATGAATCACCGGAATAGTTTTTCAATTCATCTATAAATGATTTAAGAGATTTTAGAAGGATAAAAAAAATTCAACATTTATGTAATCTTATTTATTCTGTGCATAAACAATACAAAAAAAAAGCTGACACAAAGTACTAGTATTCAATTGTCATATTTTTTTTCTACAAATTATATATCATTGATTAATCATTTTGTCTAAACCGTTGTAAGTTCTTTAGTTTGTTGAAAAAAGGTCCAAACTTCCTTTACATTTGTTGATCTCTATAGAAATTAAGTGCATAATAGCTTCGAAAGTATTTTATAGTGAAACTCTAGAACTTAAGCTTAAGTGGGGGTGTGGTCTAATCAAGAATATTTAGATCATAAACATACACATAACCTTGACCCAAATTTAATCTCAGATAACATGACATTTATGTTTTCATCTTCAAACAAACAAGACGTTAACTTCTTGTCTTGGGAAACATAACAGTTCCCAAATCACAAAGATCAGTTAACAAAAAAATACTGAAAATCATCTTCTAACTGATTTTTCATAATATAACTCTAACTTTTTTAAAAGAAGTTCCAAGGTGGAAACCCATAATATCCTCTTTCGGACCAGCTTCTCTTTTTTATATTTATATTTCTTTTTTATTTTATTTTCATCCATTTCTATTATCTGAAATGGATTCCCCTCCCAAACAATGCTAATTTAAAAAAAAAACGAATTACTTCTAATTAAGACATTATTGGTTAAGTTCTTAAAAGAGAATTAAAATTTATTAGCCAATCAACTATTGTTAATAAAATGTTTTAAATAACTTAAAACGGCAAATACTCTCTAAATGATTTTATTTTTTTTTGCTTTCATATGAAAATTTTGATAGAAAATTAAGTTAAAATATATAAAAATGAAAATAACATTATATAATTAATTTATTTTATGAAAGAATATAAAAACTTGTTTTATGTAGAGAAAAGTTTCTTTTCTCAAAACTAAGATTTAGCATTATTTGTTATTGTTTTAAAATAATATGTTAAATTAAAAAAATAATTTAATGTTTAAAATTATTTTCAACAAAAATATATGAAAATTCTTAAAAATATATATTTAAAGTAAAATATAAATATAGAATGTATGATTAAATATATTATATATTATATATGCATTACTTATAATTTTTTTAATTTTTTGTCAAATTAATCTAGCAGTTTTAGTATTCTTTTTAATATTGTGAAGTGATGAATTCAAACCCCAAATATGTGTGATAAATTTTAAAGATGATCACCGTTATACCACATGATTCTCAATATAGTTTTTTCCAATTAATTAAATATAAATATGTTAATCAAAAGCAAATAGCTTCTCAACATATTGTTTCTACTGCTTATTAATACTACTTTACTTATCAATATATACCAATCAAGCCCTAATTATTATTAATACTACTTTACTTATGCTTTCCATTAAAACCCACATCCACTTACAAATCTGCCTATCAGTCCCGTTGGTTGTTTGTTCTCATTGTTACCTCTGGGAAACTTTTGTAAACTGCATAGAATTGTTACCAATCAAGATAAAACTGGTTAGCCCTAAACAGAGTAGGCATATCTAAACACTAGCCACCAAATGACCCAAATATAACATTTTAACATCACCAAATGCTTAATTTTTTATATATTGCTTTCCACTTATTGGAACTACACTAAGGAGCAAGGACCATTTTCTTAGTTAATATGGTTGGACAGAAATTGGATTCAGCCATGAAAGCATCTGCAATTTTTTGCTAGTTTGGATATAAAATGTAACCTTTAAAAGAAGGAAAAATCAACACTTAACTGATAAGGACGACTTTACAAAAATTAAGAGCATCACCTACTTTTCTGTCTTCTTCTTCTGTCTTCCGCCATTGATTGCGCTTTTTGATTGAAGTGCCCAGAAACAAAAAGCAAAGATTCCACATTCCTTCTTCTTCTTCTTCTTCTTCCCCGCACGTCCTCTCATTTATCTTCTCTTCTTCTTTCATTTCTGAGCTACTTCTTACTCTTTACTTCCCATGGGGGGTTCGAATTTGTTTCACAGACTCTTTGATTTCTTTTCAAAAACTCTTACTCAGTCTCAAACCTCTCTATCTATGTAATCGAGAAATTGACAATGTCGTTTACATGACTCTTTGATTTCTTTTCCTTTTTGAAGAAAACTGGGTTTTGGGTTTATCCGATTCTAGTTGCTTAGTTTCCTTAAACTTTTGAAGTCATGCAGACAATATGTTCGATGATATTACTCTTAGTTATAAGCGTTTCAGGTTTTTCCGATTTTGAGGCTCTTTTGGAGCTCAAGAAAGGCATACATACAGACCCTTCTGGTAAAGTTCTTACTTCTTGGGATGCAAAGGCTTTATCCTCTGACAAGTGTCCTGAAAATTGGTACGGAGTCTCTTGTAATAGTGGAGATGTTACATCCGTAGATTTGAACGGTTTAGGTTTGCTTGGAAATTTCAGTTTCCCTGTCATTGTTGGTCTCCAAATGCTTCAAAACTTGTCGATTTCGAATAATCAGTTTTCTGGAACTCTCTCCAAGATTGGTTCTTTCAAGTCGCTTAAGTATTTGGATGTATCGAATAACATGTTCCGTGGCTCTTTACCTTCGGGAATTGAGAAATTGAGTAGTTTGGAGTTTTTGAATCTATCTGGTAACAACGACTTAGGAGGAGTGATTCCTTCTGGTTTTGATAATCTTGAGAAGTTGAAGTACCTTGATTTGCAAGGAAATGTTTTCTCAGGGGAAGTGATGAGCTTGTTTTCACAGCTAAACAGCGTGGACTATGTAGATATAAGCAGGAACAACTTCTCGGGGTCGCTTGATCTTGGTCTCGCAAAGTCGAGCTTTGTTTCCTCGATTCGGTACTTGAACGTGAGTGGGAACTCTCTGGTGGGACAGCTATTTGCTCATGATGGCATCCCGTTTTTCGATAGTTTAGAGGTCTTTGATGCTAGCAGTAACCACTTGTCTGGCTCTGTTCCTTTCTTCAGTTTTGTTGTCTCTCTCAAGATTCTTCGGTTACAAGACAATCAGTTCTCGGCTTCCTTACCACAGGGCCTTCTGCAAGAGAGTTCAACCATCTTAACTGAGCTAGATCTTAGCCTCAATCAACTTGAAGGTAAAGTTTTTCAATTTCAACACTTTCTTTGCAAATCTTCTTTAGTATTCTGCTTACACTACTAATCTTGGAATACTTGTGGCAGGTTCTGTTGGAAGTATAACTTCTTCGACGCTAAAGAAACTCAATTTGTCTTCAAATAGACTATCGGGGTCCTTACCGCTGAAGGTAGGGCATTGTGCCATTATTGATCTGAGTAACAATAATATCTCAGGAGACTTTTCTAGGATACAGAGTTGGGGGGATTATGTAGAAATTATCCGGTTGACTTCAAACTCACTCACTGGAACACTACCTGGCCAAACTTCTCAGTTCTTGAGGCTGACTTCTCTTGAGGCTGCTAACAATTCGTTGCAGGGTGTGCTACCGTTTATTTTAGGAACTTATCCTGAACTGAAAGGGATTGATGTCAGCCATAACCAGCTCAGCGGCTTCTTACCCGGAAATTTGTTTGTGTCTGAAAAGTTGACGGATCTCAACCTGTCAAACAATAATTTATCTGGTTCACTTCCTCTTCAAGATGCAAGTACTGCGGGAAACCTGAGCTTGACCAATATTGATGTGTCACATAACTCCTTAGGTGGAGATCTCTCAGAGGAACTAACTCGTTTCCGCAATTTGTTTTCTCTTGACCTTTCTTATAACAGGTTTGAAGGGAATATCCCTGATGGCCTCCCAGACACTCTAAAGGTATTTTTTGTCTCTGCCAATAATCTCTCTGGAAATCTACCGGAGAGTCTTAGACGGTTTCCAGATTCAGCGTTTCGTCCAGGGAATGCGTTACTGGTTGTCCCCATTTCTCCAGAAACACCTAAAGATAAAGCAGATATAACCTTAGGAAAACATGGGTATCATATGAAATCTTCCGTAAAGGCAGCTCTGATCATAGGCTTGGTCGTGGGTGCTGCTCTACTTGCTCTTGTTTGTGCATTGTTTCATTTTATGCTAAAGAAGCAACACGACGAAGAGAAAATGGATGTAATTGAAGAAAAGAGTAGTCTGCAAAAAACAGAACCTTCTCCTTCTCATGTGATTGCAGAAAAGAATAATGTACAGGAGAGTGTACCTTCGTCTTCTGTTACTTCTACTTCCGCAACCAAGGCGAAGCTACTGGTTTCTTCTCCACGTCTCTCCCAATATAGCGACTCTGAGATTTCTTCATCATTAAAAAAAGATGAAACCTTGTCATCCCAAGTATCTTCTTCAACTCCATCGCTGTCTACAATCCAGAATTCACCAGATAATCCTAGGTATCGCCAAACGTCTGTGAAATTGGATGGGAACCTGTACATTTTCGACAGTTCTCTTACGCTTACAGCAGAGGAACTGTCTCGTGCTCCAGCTGAAGCTATCGGAAGGAGCTGCCATGGAATGCTGTACAGAGCAGTGCTCGGTTCTGATTATGTTTTAGCTGTCAAATGGTTAAGGGAAGGAACTGCAAAAGGCAAGAAGGAATTTGCAAGGGAGATAAAGAAACTTGGGAATATCAACCACCCAAATCTTGTTTCTCTTCAGGCTTACTATTGGGGCCCGAAAGAACACGAGAAGCTCATCATATCAAGATACATTGATGCACCCTGTTTAGCTTTCTATCTCCAAGGTAAAAAGACTTGCATATCACTTTCTAGTAAAACCTGTTTGTTATTTTTTTTCACTCAAAACAAAGCAATGATGGTTCACTCGTCCTCTGTTGTCGCAGAGGCTGGAATGCAAAACCTCCCACCATTGTTGCTGGAAAACCGTCTTAAAGTTACTCTGGACATAGCCAGTTGTCTTAGTTACCTGCACAACGAGGAAGCAATTCCACACGGGAATCTTAAATCAACTAATGTTCTCCTGAAACCTCCTGAACTCACTGCACTCCTAACAGATTACAGTCTCCATCGGTTAATCACACCAGAAGCTACATCGAAGCAAGTCTTGAATGCAGCTGCTCTCGGCTACTGCCCTCCAGAGTTTGCCAGCTCGAGTAAACCGTACCCTTCTCTGAAAAGCGATGTGTATGCCTTTGGGGTTATTTTGTTAGAGCTTCTCACGGGAAAAGTATCGGGAGATATAGTTTGCAGTGATCCAGGGGCAGTTGAACTCACTGAATGGGTTGTAATGCTTGTAGGACAAAACCGTGCGGCCGAGTGTTTTGATCCATCCATTATTAAGTCACAGGGTTCAAGGAATGCCTCTGGAGTTCTTACTGATGTCTTGCAGGTTGCTCTAAGCTGTATCTCGCAGGCACCAGAGAGGCCGGACATGAAATCGGTCTGTCAAGAGCTATTCAAAATTGTTCTCAAAAGGACAAACTAGAACAAGATCCTAGGTCGTGGATTGGATACACAGATACTGTCGTGTCACTCTTCTTTGTGAATGTCTGCTGTAAAAATGCCTTATTGGATTCTTTTGTTCCATCAGTCCCGTTTGTGTTGTACCATAAATTGAAACTGTAAATCTAAATCGAATAGGAACACTTATTTGGCTGAGTCTAGTTCCTTTAAGGACGTCAGATCTTTATACTCTCCACATCTCGGTATAGAATAGGGACTCTGCATGTTTCCTTAATGATGATATACATGTATTTGTAGATATTTGTCCTGCTAGGTATGTTACGCTTGTTAGTGAGCTTTGGTTGGATTTTGGCTATTTTTATGCATTAGTTCTTTTGAACATTGTCGGAAACGAACAACTTGTTAGAGAATGTGTTATTGAACATTTTAAGAAATTATGCATTAGTTCTTTACTTCTTTTACTTTTTTACGAGATTTTGCATCAGCCTAGCCTACTTATCATATTATTTAAGTTATTGAGAAGATAATTCGCAACAGTCTTCTCGCTTCGCTTATATGATTTTCAGCCATTCAGAATTTTTTCCCAATTATGGATTCAGTTATAAGGTTTCTTCTAGTGTTGTATATCTTTTTTACAAGTTTGTTGAAACGGTTGTAAATAATTATTATTTTTTCATTCTTTTACAAATAACTCCATTTATTAATAATGAATTTAACATATTCAAAGAAATATATAATACTCAAAAAACACAAAACACCACGGCCGATAAACTTGCCCGCGGAACCCGGATACATGCAACAGTAATAGAGCATATTAGTTTGGAGTTTCCAACTTGGATAGATAAATCTCGTTAATTTATTTTTCTTGTTAACAAAAAAAATAATATATATATATAATACAATTAACTATGAATATATACTTTTATTTATTTATGTTGAGAAAAAATGTTTTAATTTTAATATATCAAATTTATATGCCAATATAAATTGTTCATAATAATTTATTTTATATGAAGGACCATAATGTCACATATTTTCTATTTTAATTGGTTTTGTTAAATAAAACTTGATCGTGACACGAGCATAATTGGACTGATTACTACTCTCACAGTTTTCAATTAATTATCAATTAAGAAATTTTTTATAGATTAAATTTTTTTATTTTTTGACAGTTTTCATCTATCAATATAATTAATATAAATATTATTAATTATGATTCTTTTATTTTTAATAAGGTCATCTTTAGAATTTTATCATAATTGTATTAGAAAATAATAATTATATTATAAAATGAGAATGATAAATAATTAAAAACAAAAATTAATGTAAAACGACACATAATTAAAAAACGAATGGAGTATTGTCTAAAGAATATAAAAAATCCTAGTGATAAAAGGATTCCAGAATTTTGTTTCCTAACACTAATTTAAATATTAAAAATAAAAATTCACACAAAATAAGATTAATTTAGATAAAATCCATATATATATATATATATATATATATTTTTAATAGTTCTATGCCGTGAACAACAACTTCTAATGCATAGGATTTATTAAATATTACTTTTTTAACATTATTCAGTACTATTTTGGAGGAGGAGGACATTGGGAGTCACATACGGCTTTGGTGTCATAACAACTGAAAGGTTTTAAGCTTACACAACACCAACAATTTCTTGTAAAGATTCCACTACATCCTGAATGATAACAATTTGATGTTATGATTATTTTTGATTTCTCTGTTTCTGTAACATCCGTCTTTGCACCTTCATATTGAAATCACACATCAACCAAATGTTAATGACAAAAAAAACAAAGAAATATTTTAGCATAAAAACAACAAATAAACAGAAATAATATAACTAAGAAAAACCTTTACATACACTGATGTAAAACAAATAAGGAGAGGATAAAGATGCAGATGAGAGCTGTCGGTATTTTCATGGTTTTCTTAAACAACTTTGTGGTGTCCTCTTGTTTAGATGTCTTATTTCGAAAGAGAGTGATTTTTATTTTCTTGTTATTATGTATATAAAGTATGATATGTAAATGGAAATCTAAAATACATTGTTTTAGTTAAAATTTTTTGAAAAGGTATTATATATAATTATTAATTATCATTAGATTGGTATATATTTATACTTTACCCAAGATATGTGTATATATTTTTATTCCTATAAATGATTTAAGAAATAATATTATGTATATCTTTTAAAGTACCACAAAAAGTAAAGAATTTAAAAAAATAAGGAACATCACCAAACAAAATAAGAACTTTTTAACATAATTATTTTCTTTAGCTGTGGTACGTTAGCATTGTTTGAATTTCGTAGTACTATTTTTTCTTATAAGAAAATAAAATGTTATATTTTAACAATACCCCAGTTATATAATTTTATCTAATTTTATTTTTTTTTGTTCAACGTATATTAGAATAAATATTCTAACTTTTATTTTTTCTCTACCTTTTGGTTAGAATACGTGTTATTCTATTATAATTTTTGTTCATTCATCTATATGGTTGGAATATGTCTTCTAACTTTTGGTCTATGTTCTACCCTGTTTATAATATATATTCTAACTTGTTCTAACCATTCATCTATGTTCTATGTAGTTTAGAATTTATATCCATCATTTTTTCTTTGTTATATACCCATTAGAATATGTTTTCTATGTAATTTAGTTATTTAGTTTCGAAAATCTAGAAAAAATCTATAAAACTGGATTTTAGCATTTATTAAAAGTGAAAGATGTGGATTACATTTATTAAATTTTTCTAAATCTTAAAAAGTTGGGGCACAAATATTCGAGATCAAAAGAGGCTCTAGTGTTTAGAACAAAAATGAAATGAAAAAACTAGAAAGAAAGAGAGAGAGAGGAATGGCTAGGAACTGTTTGGAATTTTTGATGTGAATAAAATTATGAGAATTCTTCATAAGGTGAGTGTCTTAGGTTCAGATTCGGTTCAGATTCAGATTGGTTTTTATCGATATCATATATTTCGGGTATATGAGTTTTGTATCTAATAAGGGACCGAAACATTATCGGTTCGGTATCGATTCCGTACTTTTGGTATCGGATTGGTTCGGGTTTTCAGTAAAAGATCCGATAATATCTCGGATAAGATTTGGTATTGGATCGTTATATCCGATAATTCAAAAATTGTATCTGAAAATGAATATCGTATTTAAAGTGAAAAAAACTGAATTTGAAAGATTAAATGTAAACAACCAAAATCTGAAAATCACTGATGGGATGGGGGGGTTCGGGTTATCGGATTACCACATGTAATTGTAAACAACCAAAATCGGATTGGTATGTCGTATATATATATGTTCGGGTTATCGGATTACCCGATGGATTTCATATATTATTTGAACCTCAGTTAACCCAATAGATATATATATAACTCATCCATCGGATATTCTAAAATAATTGATTCAATATCGGTTCAAATATTATCGATTTGATATCAGGTTGGTAAAATTCTCACCCCTAGGTGTTTCCATCATTGAAGAAGGCACTAGCCCTGATTTACCAGCACGTCATGTTCGTCCAATACGGTGGACATAGTCATCAATGTCATTTTGTAGATCGAAGTTCACAACATGAGCTACGTGCTGCTACGTCTGTTGCAACCATAATCGGTGTTCTGCCGCTCTTATAGGACCTCAGTGCCACTTCTCTTTCCTTCAATGCATAAATAACAACACAACATAACTGAGTAAATCTAGCCAATAGAAAACAAACTGGCTTGAAATTGATGACCAAAGAGTTAGTTCAACAGCTTCCTCCACGAGATCTTCTCTTTGGTGTAGTTATTGAATTGGCACGATTGGATTTTGATGTATACATTAACATGCAAGATTTCCAGTTTCAGCTCAATTAACAATTATCATGTGTTCTGTCACTGTGAAATGGAGGTTGCTGGAAACCCCTTGATGCATAGCCAATTTTCTAAAGAGTCGGCTTCCCTCTTTGTCTCTACAAACGCTAAGGTCAGGGCTTGCTGTAATCATGGAAGAGGATATGCTAATTTTCTCAGATTTGCAAATGAATATGTAAACGCAGAAACATTATAGTAACGAGTATTATGCAACTTTAATTACACAAGAAACAGAAGCATGAAACCTAATCAATCTAAAGCTCGCCATAACAGGTTCACCATCATCCATTGAAGAATTAGCATTTAAATCCTCTGACATATATTATTTGCCAACGGTCATCACATTTTCAGTATATGTCTAGACATTTTCTCTTTCCCATTGTTTTCGTCAGAGAACCACAAAAACTTAATTGAATGCAGACATATAAAATGTATCTAGCAGATAATTTGCAAGGAACAAGTATGGAACACAAGAAAACAGTAATCAGAAAGTGAAAAGTTCTCAAACAATGATATTTCAATCAAAACGAAGGTGAAACAAGAAAAAGTGATTTACAAACAACTAAACCAACCTGAAAAGGTAGCACTAAACAACAGTGTCCATTTGTTCGACAATCTTCCTAATTTGTGGTTCAAAACCCATATCGGTAGCAAATTATATATTTTTGGTGAATATGAAGGTTAACATTCTGCTTGTTAATCTTGCTAACTTCAGGCGATGCTTGGCCTTTTATTGGCTGAAAAATGTGATTCTGAAAATTGTTAGTCTTTGTATGACAAAAAGAAGCAGATGATATGAAACAAAATATTTTGATTTATCATGAACAATGTAAATAAAATTCATACAATAACTCAAGGGACAAGAAACTTATAAAACCAAGACTTTTCTATGAATCATTTGATTGGATGTCTGGAATTATGAAAGAGTTTTGTGGATATATATATGATAAATCAAAAGCAATCAAGAAAACTATAACATAAAATCAATCAAGAAAATAAGAAATTTTTTACCTGTAACTTGCTCGAAAATTTACGACCGAACAACAATGTTTGAATATCGTAACAGCCTCCGGCTGTCATAACTTGCCGGCAACTCCAACTTTATTGTTTGTTACTACTAAAAAAACCTATGTTTCTGTTGAAATATTCAAAAGAAAATATGATTTTTTACAGACGTATTTAAAGCCTTAGTCGTGCACAGTAAATCTAATTATGGTTTGAGATTCAATTCAAGAGACGCTTTTTGGATGTGGGACTTATGGAACTTTCTATGAAAGAGAGAGGCAAAGGAAAACAATTAACATACTCTTTATACATATGAGTTAAAAAAACGTAGATGCTAGCTAGGAGGTTGTCTCAATTCTCAAACATGAACTGAAGAGGTAGTAAGCAAATCAAGTTTTGATTCTTATGATCAAATCAGTGCAATGCATTCACTAATACGTATAGTCACATATAACTGAAGTAGAAAGATCCAAATATATAGTAGCTCAACACATATACATATATACGCATACACACACGCTATTTGGGACAGTGGTTTAATTATTGCAGAGCCAAGAACAGAGTAATTGATGCTAAGAAACACTACACATTTCTTTTTATGTGGTTTGGTTTTCATATCCTGAAATTTAAGAGATGCGATGTTCCATCGAGACCTTTCTCAAAATATCATTATGTGTATTCATGTATGGTTATGTGTCTGTATTTTGGAGGGTTATCTTCAGACACATGCTCTTTCATCGGTCCATAAACTGTGGAATTGGGATGTTTACTTGTGCTGAAAAAGCCTGCTACTGAAATCCTTGGTCCTTGTCTAGTCTTAAGCACGTTATGCTCCACACTTACAAACTTATCGTTCGTTTTCAGCTGCAATATTAAACCAGCACATATGTAAATAAAAGACATTGGGTATCTGTGTTTTTTTACAGATAATTACTTACCTGCAAGAAATCTCCAATGTTGACGACGAGAGCTCCAGGAAGAGGAGCAACATTTACCCAAGAGTCTTGATGAAGAAATTGAAGACCACCGATATTGTCTTGAAGAAGAATAATGAGGAAGGAGTTGTATGAGTGTTTACTTATCCTCAAAGTAAGGTCAGGTTGTGGTCAAGGTGGATTGAAGTTCTTTACAAACTTCTTCTACAGATACGTCATCTAATATGAACAATTTTATAAAGTGAAAGATGTGGATTGAAGAAGTGAAGGATTGAAAAGTTGTTCATAATACCAAGATCAAACGTTTCTAAATAAGGCATTTACCTTGAGCAAGAGGAGGAGGTTGAGGTGTTTGATACTGTGAATCAATCGATCAACTCAAATATACGGGATTTAAAGATACAACATGCGCAAACAAGTAGGAGACAAAAAAAAAAGAAGAAGCGGAGGAAGACAAAGAAAGAGGAGGAGGAGGACGGAGAAGAAACAGAGGAGGAGAACGGAGAATCAGAAGATGAAACACGGAGGAAGAGGAGGACTGAGATAGAGAGGGAGAGGAAAGGATGGGAGGATGAACGGCTGATTTGAAATACACAAACTATTGATTGTAATATCTAAATTGATTAATGATTACACTAGATCTGGGATTCGAACCCAGCATTCCGTATATTATTGGGGATATTAAAACCACTAAACTATCTTAACAAAAAAAAAAATATTAATGATTTTTTTGTCAATTTCTCAGCATAAAAACTAACCCAAGAGGTTCTGAACCGAATCGATTATGTTTTTTTTCATAATTCGACTAATTTCTTTATAAAATTGATTCTAGTTGCATCAGTTTTAACTTTTTTGGTTAAGTTTAGTTTCTAAATATTATCTATTGTACATTTTTTGTTTATATATCCGACAATTTAGATAAAAATTTACTCAAACCAAACTATTTTTTTTGTAATAGAATCTCAAAACTGATCTAAATTCGACAGGATACAAACTAAAAATTTATTAGGTTATATATCAATCTAATATATATCTATAAAAAATTCAAATCTGAGAAACCTGAATAGATTTGAACCAAAGATCCAAATGCACACGATTAGTTTCTTAACCTATAAAGTTATTAAAAAAATTATAGCTTTTCAGAATAATTTTTCATAATTTCTTTATATGTATGAAAGAAAGTGTAAACTTGATACATTGACTCAATTTTAACTTCAACTATACCAAAAAGCCAAACCACATATGGTTTTTTTCTCCATAACAATAAAAATAATGCTAGTAAATAAATTTTAAAGGAAATGTGAATATATATACTAAAAAAGAATAATTTAACTATAATTAAATTTAAATAAAAAATCACATTATACCGTCACATCATATTCTTTTTCATATAAGTAAATTATAGTGGTTTACATCTCAAACACAAGGAGACATTAACTTAAACCATTAGGCTAAAATCTTTATGACCAATATATCGTTTCTAACTTTTATATTAATATTAGTTGATATTTAAAATATCTGCTGACATCAAGCAAGAATTACAATTACCCTAAACATAATATTTTACCGAGTATCTATAACAGAATATATTATTAGACGTAGTCATGATTTCACTTTTAGATGGTAATCTGTTCTAGTAACGTTAAAGCTTGCAAGATATTTTTTTTTCTTTTATGTTAATCAAGTAGGAAATTTTAGAAGAATGCAGTAACATACCAATTTGTGAAACCTCATCAAAAGGAGCAATCGGGAAAAGATGTTAGCATAATCTCGCGAAATGCAGCAATGAAATAAGTGTCATGATAAACACTCGTATTTTAATAGTTTTAATCGATCATTTTGTGTATAACTCACATGAATTAGTTATTAAATTTCATATTTTATGACATATTTAGGTTCATATGCATTAGAGCCCTAGGATGTTGTTCACTTTTTGGTTTCAGAGAATACGAAACAAGATAGAAGCGTATTTTGGAGCTCATGAGGATATCGGTGGCTAGTGCAACGATTCAGGAATGATCAGGACATGTCATTTGGAAGGATGAGCTAAAAATATGATCAAATCCGTACGATTTCTTGAAGTGAAGCGATCGATCGATCGATGCATACTGAGATCGATCGATCGTGTATCTGTCCAATTCTGCGTCAACTTCCAAGACCGACTAAAGGAGCGAGAGAACGATCAATCAAGTTTAGATCGATCGATTTTCGTCTGGATCGATCGATCTATCAACCCAAAATTCCTACGACGGATCACAGGATCGATCGATCGTCCGATCGATCGATCCTAGTTCATATTCTATTTTTTTTTTTTTTGTCAAATAAATCAGTTTTTGTAGAACCTATAAATAGGTTGTTAGAGGAAACTTAAAGGCACAACATTTTTTATCAGCCACCCAGAGAGAAAAATAGAGCAAGAACCCTAGGTTTTCCTTCAACAATCTATGGTGTTTATTAAGACAATTCTAGAATTATTTCATTACGGATTCTTGTATTCTTTTCATCTCTGCAATCTAATTATGCTTTTCTCATTTATTATTGTTTTCTCGGCAATTTCTATCATGTCTGAGTAGATCTCTTAGATTCAACCATGGATAGGATAGATGATTAGGGGAATTAAGATCATGTGATGATATCTAGGTCTGGAATTATATAATCCATCACTTTTAGATGTGTTTAATGCTAGGTTGATCTCGGGAGAGTCAATTTAGGGTTTACAGAATTTACCCCTTGGAAAAGGGAAAGTGAATTCATAGGATTCTAACTAGTGAGTCTTATGATCCTAGCCTGCGGAAGTAGTTGTTTAGGGCATTTGATGAAAATTGAGATATATGTTAAAGCATGTTTAGTTTTAGGGTTTGCAATGGGAATTGTTCAAATCGAATCCTAAACATATGGGTTTTTACATGAGGATGTATTAATCTACTTATAATCTCATTGTCTGAAAATCTAAATTACAAATTCACGATCTAAAGTCATACCTTGATCATAACCCCTAGTCATTATAACGCCTAGTCCATGGTTGAATTGCTTCGTTCATAGTTCATTCTTGTTAAATTTAATTGTTATTTTATTTGCTTTACAATTATTTAGTTTAGTTCTCGAACAAGTTCCAACAAAAATCCAAAGTCAAATCTTTTTAGCTTAAATATCACTCTAATAATCTATTGAGTTATAAGTCTTTCCTAAGGATCGATCCAGTTTATACTACAATAGGCATTAACTGTGCACTTGCAGTTACTATTCAAGTAAACTCTTGATGACATTGTTTAGTATTCTCTGGTGAAACTCATGGAGACAAATAAATTTCTACCAAGTTTTTGGCGCCGTTGCCGGGGAAGCAATTTAGCCAATAGATTTAAGAGTCATCAAAGACTAATATTGTACTTTTACTGCATTTTTCTCGTCGCTGACTTAAACTCGAGAAGTTTTCTGTTTTGTAGGTTCATGAATTTGAGAAGTCAAGGAAAACAAAACCTGCAACCGTTGATTCACAAAATAGGACACTTTAAAAGAGGAAATCGATTAAGAATTCTAAAAGAAATATTAGAACAATCTCCCAACCCGAACATGGAGGATCACAGAGGAAAAGCTCAGCATTTCCAACCAGAAGAACACCAAGGTCGTGGAGTTGGTGTGCTGCCTATCCCACAGGTGGATGCGAGAGCTCCTCGCAAGCGCATTCAAGCTTTCGATGAGCCTGGTGAAAGGACAATAAGCCTTGGTATTCCGACACCAACTGTTGCCAACAACAACTATAAACTTAAAACGAGCCTAATCAACATGGTTCAGGGTTCAAAGTTCTATGGTCTGCCTAGTGAGAACCCACTTCACCACCTTGATCAATTCGAGAGGCTCTGCAGGACAGTCAAAATAAATGGCTTTCCTCAGGATGTAATTAAGATGATGTTATTCCTATTCTTTTTGGGAGACATAGCCGCTCAATGGGAACACAATGTGCCTTCAGAATCGGTCTCTACATGGATTTTGTGTAAGAAAGAATTCACCAACAAATTCTTTCCAAAGCAAAAGACAGCCAAAATCAGGAATGACGTCACAACTTTCTGACAAGGACCTAACGAGTCATTCTATGAAGCTTGTGATCGTCTGAAAGGATACACCAGAGCATATCCTCACCATGGAGTGGAGAAAGATCCACTGTTGGGAATCTTCCATGGAGGAGTTCATGAGAAGTTCATAATAGCTTTAGACACAACAAGCTGTGGGAGCTTTGCTAACCTAGATGTTGACCAAGGGGAGCAGCTGATTGAGAACCTAGCTCAACGCAACCAGTGCTAAATTGAAGATTATGATATGTCATCAAGGGGTGTGAAGCTGGAAGACCAGATGCTTAAGGAGATCAATGAGAAACTTGATCGGCTGGACAAGGTACTGCACTTAAAACAGAGACAAGTCCACTTTGTGGATCAACATGATGCCTACCAACCAGACTATCAGGACCCTACAATTGAGAACTTGGAAGGAAACCCTGAAGAAGTTAGCTATGTGGGAAATCAAGGAAGCTATCAGTATAAACCTTACAACAACAACTTGTCATATAGATGTCAAAATTTGGAGAACCCAAAAGACCATGTCTACCCACCGATCATAAAGCAGCAAGGATAAAAGTACTAGAATCAAGGTTAAAGCTATCAGTCCAAGCAATCAAACTAGCAAGGACAAAGCAGCTTCCAACCTAGACCTTTCACCCAACAAGGTCAAGGAAACTTCCAAAGGAACAACTTCAACAACCAAGAAGGCTATCAGGGGCAAATTAATAACCAACCCAAAATTTACTCAAATTTTGGCAACCAAGCTCCTTCAAACAACAGCTATGTGCCAAGATCACAACTCTGAAACTTCAAGCAAAGTGGAGGTAATTCAAATCAACCTCCTCAGGATGACAAAGTGAAGAACATGCTGAAACAGCTGCTAGAGGGACAAGGGGGCACAAAGAAAGAAATAGCTGAGATGAAAGCCTGCTACAATGATCTAAACTCTAAGTTCGAAGACTGGCAACACATGTAAAAGGGCTGAAAAATCATATTGCTCAAGTGGCTTCATTCTCTAGAAACAATGGAAAATGAATTCTACCTGGACATCCTGAGCCTAACCCAAAAGAGTATTGCAAAGCCATTACACTGAGAAGTGGGAAGGAATTGTTATCTGGACGAGTAACTGGAAAGAAGCCTTCCCTGAGGATCGATCCCGCGTATACTACAAGAGGCATTAACTGTGCACTTGCAGTTACTATTCGGGTAAACTCTTGAGGATACTGTTTAGTATTCTCAGGTGAAATTCGTGGTGAAAAATAAATCTCAACCAAGTTGTTGGCGCCGTTGCCGGGGAGACACACCAATGGAGACAGTATCTGAGGAGTTATCAGATGCAGAGGAAGTTGAAGATGAACCTCCTGCGGAAAAAGACATCGCTGTGAGTGCCAAAGCTGACAAAGGCAAAGCTACATGGGAGACAGCTGACTTTGTACTCCCACCTTACGAGCCAAAACTTTCATTCCCTGGAAGGTTTAAAAAGCAAATCCTGGACAAGCAGTTTGAGAAGTTCAAGAAGCTGCTAGGGACAGTTCAGATCACAATGCCACTCATGGATCTTGTTCTGGACTGAGATCTTGTTCTGGACTGTCCAATCTACAATAAGCTTCTTAAAGACATAGTGACTAAGAAGAAAGCACTAGAGTAAGCTATGGTTCAGATTAATCATGAGTGTAGTGCGATAATTCAGAACAATCTACCTAGAAGATCAAGGATCCTGGAAGCTTTACATTGCCTTGTTCTATTGGACCTCTAAGCTTTGGGAAATGTCTAGTTGATCTGGGAGCAAGTGTCAGTTTGATGTCATTGACTGTATCAAAGAAATTAGGGCTGACAGATTTCAAGAAGACCAGGATCTCACTGGTGCTCGCTGACAGGTCTATTCAATATCCCATTGGTATTCTGGAAGATTTGTCTTTGAAGGTAGGAGACTGCATAATCCCTACCGATTTTGTGGTGCTACCAATTTTGGACGTCTATTCCTAGCCACAGCTGGAGAAATAATCGATGTGAAGAAGGAGATTATTGACCTGAACTTGGGATCCTCGGTTCTCAAGTTTGACATACTGGAGGTCATGAAGAAGCCCACGATAGAGAAAAAAGTCTTCTACATTGAGATGCTGGAAGACATGGTTGATGAATATCTGGAGGAGTTAGCTGTTGAAGACTCCCTACAATTAACTCTGACCAAGGAGTCTGTAGAATCCATCATGATTAACGAGGAAGCAGAGCAGTATGAGCGGATTCCGGATTCCCACAAGCCACTGAAAGGAGAGACAAAATCGGAGTTGGAAGTTCCAGAAGCAGGCAATGGTAAGACTAGCAGCAATAACGACTCACCTAAGCTGGAACTCAAATCACTACCACCTGGGCTAATGTACGCTTTTCTTGGAACAAACTCTACTTACCCTGTGATAGTGAGTGCTTCTCTGTCTGCTGATGAAACTTCTATGCTGTTACATGAGCTTAAAAAGTATAGGAAAGCTTTAGGTTACTCTTTAGAAGATATCAAATGAATTTCCCCATCATTATGCATGCATAGAATTTATTTAGAAGATGAATCCAAGTCATCAATTGAGCATCAAAGGAGATTAAATCCAAACTTACAAAAAGTAGTCAAAAAGGAAATCTTGAAATTGCTAGGGTCAGGAATTATCTATCCTATTTCAGACAGCAATTGGGTCTCACCTGTTCATGTTGTTCCAAAAAATGAGGTATTATTGTGATTAGAAATGAGCAGAATGAATTGATCTCTACAAGAACCATTACTGGTCATAGGATGTGCATAGATTATAGAAAACTAAATGCATCAACTAGGAAAGATCATTTCCCATTGCCATTCATTGATCATATGTTAGAGAGATTAGCAAATCATTCATACTACTGCTTTTTGGATGGGTACTCTGGATTCTTTCAAATACTCATCCACCCTCAGGATCAAGAAAAAACAACATTTAATTGTCCTTATGGTACCTTCGCTTATAGGATAATGCCATTTGGACTATGTAACACACCTGCGATTTTTCAAAGATGCGTAATGTCTATTTTCTCTAACATGATTGAGGAGATAATGGAAGTATTTATGGATGATTTCTCTGTGTATGGTTCTTATTTTGATGTGTGTCGTTCGAATTTGTGCAGAGTACTAAAAAGATGTGGGTGGTACACACATATCATGCTGTTTTGAGGCACCTTCTAGCTAAGAAGGATGCAAAACTAAGACTGTTGAGATGGATATTGCTCTTGCAAGAATTAAACCTAGAAAACAAAGACAAGAAAGAGATTGAAAATGGAGTTGCTGACCACTTATCTAGGATGAAGATTCCAGAATTTCTACCTATCAATGACTCGTTGCCTGAAGAGCAGATTCATACAATTCAAATGCTTCAGATTGTAGACAGCGAGTTGGACATCCTTTTGGAGACTAACACAGTCGAGCTGAGTCTTCCGTGGTATGCAGATTTTATAAACTATTTGTCCTGCGGAATCCCACCTCCAGAACTTCAAGGTTACAACAAGAAGAAGTTTTTCAGAGATGTTCAACAATACTATTGGAATGAGCCATACCTCTACAAGCAGTGCAAAGACCACCTCTTTCAAAGATGTATTCCAGAGGAAGAAGTAGCAGGAATCTTGTCAAACTGTCATGGTTCTGAATATGGTGGACATTTTGCTACCTTCAAGACTGTCCAGAAGATATTGCAAGCTGGTTTCTGGTGGCCTATAATGTTTAAAGATGCTCATGACTATATTACCAGATGTGATGCATGTCAACGAAAAGGCAGCATGAGCAAGAGAAATAAGATGCCACAGAACCCCATCTTTAAGGTAGAAATATTTGATGTTTGGGGAATTGACTTCATGAGACCATTCCCATATTCCTACAACAACAAATACATCCTAGTAGCAGTTGACTATGTCTCTAAGTGGGTGGAAGTTGTCGCTAGTCCGACTAATGATGCGAAAGTGGTCATAAAACTGTTTAAAAGCACCATCTTTCCTAGATTTGAAGTCCCAAGGGTTGTGATCAGTGATGGGGGAAGCCACTTCATCAACAAAGTTTTTGAAAACTTGCTAAAGAAGCATGAAGTCAAACATAAAGTGGTTACACCTTATCATCCTCAAACATCAGGACAAGTTGAAGTTTCGAATATACAGATTAAGGAGATTCTGGAAAAGACAGTTGGTAAATCCAGGAAAGATTGGTCAGCTAAGCTTGATGATGCTTTATGGGCATACAAGACAGCTTACAAGACCACAATTGATACAACTCCATTCAATTTTCTGTATGAAGAAAAGCTGTCATCTTCCGATAGAGCTTGAATACAAGGCATTGTGGGCTACAAAGTTACTTAATTTCGACATCAAGACAACTTTGGAAAAACGACTTATTGACCAGGAAGAACTTGAAGCGATAAGACAATCAGCATATCAGAGCTCCAAAATCTACAAAGAAAAAATCAAAGCTTTCCATGACAAAAGAATCATGAGACGAGATTTCAAAGAAGGGGACCAATTTATACTTTTCAACCCCAGAGTGAAACTCTTTCCATGAAAGCTAAAGTCAATGTGGTCTGGACCATTTACTTTTAAAGAAGTCAGACTTTATGGAGCAGTGGTCCTCTGGAACAAGTCTGGAGAGAGTTTACTGTCAATGGGCAAAGAAGCAAACCATACTTGGCAACTGAAGATAAAAGTGAGAACATCCAAATTTCTCTCTCGGACCCACTCACTGCATAAGCCCAAATTTCAGGTCGTCAAGCCTAGCGACTTTAAACAAGTGCTCTTGGGAGACAACCCATGTATCTTCACGTAAATATTTCTGCTTTTTTGTAGTTTAGGATTTAGTTGTGTTGATCTAATTTTTGTTTTTTTGATGTACAGTTGAAAGAAGGCACGATCGATCGATTGCATATGCAATCGATCGATCGCATAAATTAAGAATTTTGCGGTCATTAACACGATCGACCGGGTAACATAGATCGATCGATCAAATGTAAAAGGAAATTGTTCCGAAGAAACAGATCGATCGGTCCGCCCTGGATCAATCAATCTCATGAGAAGTGAAAATCCTGTGATTCTACAAGATCGATCTGCACACACTAGATCGATCGATTGAGAGAAGGTCGTGAACATCATCGATCGATCTGTCCAAATCACGATCGATCGATCGTCGCCTAGGTAAGTTAACCAGTTTTGATTTTACTTAAATGAAACCGTAAAAACGTGTTTTAAAAACCATTTTCGATCACAAATGATCAAAAACATATATTTTTCCACTATATTTCTTCTCTCTCGCTAACACAACCCCTTTCAAACCTTAAAACTTTTTCAACCATAACTTTCGAAAATCATCACTGTTTTAAGTGGTTCTTGGTTGTTTCTCGATCGATTTTTCGAGCTCTATCTGTTTATATAACAATCGCATTCGATCTATAAAGGTATGACTCTCAATCTTCTCTTTTTCAATTTGGTTCTAATGTGGAAAAATCGACCAAATCTTGAGTTTTAGGGTGTTTTAGGAGATATGTATGTTAAATAGAGGTTTGTTAGGTTTTTTAGAACATAACCCGTGCATAGTTTAGGAGATTTAGCTCATATTAGCAAAATACGGAATTTATGTTCATCGTCGAGGTCACGATCGATCGATCTTCTTAGAGATCGATCGATCAGGTTTTTACAGGGTAGTTGAGGAACAATTTCAATAATAGATGAGGATCGATCGATTGCATTTGAGATCGATCAATCAGTTTTCTTTTCAATTGACTGTAATAATCAAGGATCGATCGATCCTTTTTGAGACTGGTTGATCGTGGATAAGACCGATCGATCCATATATGCATCAATCGATCATGTGGTTTTGATGATTGCATTTACTTGATTACAGATTTGTTTTCACATTTGAAGATATGACTAGAGGACACCAGACACGCAGGAGACGGGGCAAGTCCAATGCTTCCACTTCATCTCATCGACCAGACCAAGATGTTATGGAGACCACATCATACCCTTGGCCTCGCCCGGATAACACTCCATTATATCCGGGTGACGAGCAGGATTAGAGGACAGAGCTGATCCCGCACATTAATATGCGGGAGATGCAGCGAGATCTGCGGTATCAGAACTACCGTCATGGGGAGGCGTGGACACACCACCACTGCACCTTCTACAACGGGTTGCTGCGGATCGAGATGGCACCTACCCGGTTTGTCTTTGAGAGGACGCTGGAGAGGATGGGTATTCGAGAGGAGGTCCAGACCATGCTGCAGAGGCTCGGACTTGACACAATAGCCTATTAGACGTACTTGTTGTATCCTGAGGTTGTGCGTCAGTTTCTTGCATCCGCTGAGCTCAGGTACCAGGACGGAGCCATTCCAGCTGCTAGCGAAGTGACACTATCCTACTTCTCCAGCGGTGTCCTGTATGAGATTTCCCTCCAGGAACTTTGTGACGTCTACGGGTCCGATAGGACTGAGGAGGTCTGCAGTTGACCTTCAGATTTTCCAAAGGCAGTTGAGCTGTGGAATTTGATAGGCCCGAGAGCCTACGAGTCCAGATCCGCCAAGCTGACGCATATTCGGAACCCCGTGGTTCAGGTTGTGGCGAAGATTATTGGCAACATCTTGTTTGCCAAGGAGGATTCCGGAGCTGTGAGGAAAGATGAGCTGATGCTGCTTCATTTCAGACTATCGTCTTTTACATACAACATTTATACTAGTCCGCCACCGATTATGCTGCGCACCAACCTTGGTGCGATATTCGCGGAGAACCTCATCTCCAATAAAGTCCGCGGCCTCAACACAGTGAACAAGAAGGTTGAGCGGATCGGGAGTCTCCTGACTCCACTGTTTATGCATCACAGTATTGATCTCAGCTCCACACCCAACGAGCATAAGATCGCTCTTTTCGACGAGCAGAACTTCTAGAACAGTGACATCCTCAAGCCTGGTTATATCGATCAGTTCCAGGACCGTGCGGGAGTCACCCAGTTCTGTAAGCTCCCTCTCAAAGACTTTCCTGCCCTGAGCTGTAGGGCGAATCTGGAGTTCACCATTCCACCGAAGCGATTTCATCAGCCCAGCATTGGGTCTCGACGACGGGGCAGCTCATCGAGAGCATCTACCTCTCAGCCCCACCAGGAGGACGACAGAGTCCTAGACTATTACCCACATCAGACCCAAGAGACTCATGAGGACGCATATGTTATTCCTCCGTATACGGGAGAGTATGATCTTCCACCATACTCCGCAGGTGCCACTGATGCTGAGTTCCGAGACAGGATAGTGGAGTCTCACAGGAGGTCCCACTCGATGATGCGACGGATGAGGTAAGCCATAACTAGGACCAGATGCCCGCAGCCACCTTTTTGCTTCCGGGGACCACGGACTAGAGAAATGGGTGCACCTTCTGGAGCCGCATAAGATATTCCTGATGTTACTGGACATATGACAGGGGCCGATACAGAGGACACATAGTCGGATTCAGATGTCCGACTGCCCAGGCGCAGACGTCACCTAGGACAGAGTCGCAGCATTAGCCCCGAGGACCATTGATTTAATATCTTTTCTATCTTTTGTTTCCTATGTATTTGTTATTATTTTCTTTTGTGTTGTATCTTCCTTTAGTTTTATTTTTACACCGGGACAGTGTAAAATAAGTTCGGGGGAGGATATATGTGTTTGCATTTACTTTTCTGTTTTTATAACTTATTTTTAATCATTCATTTAGTTCTATTGCAATTGCATAAGGAACCATGATGAAATTGTCTTAATATAGTCTATTGCTCATTTTATTAGTTTCAACTGATGAGTTATCGGTTATTTGATGCATAAATTTCTTGTTGAAACATAAGATTGATCAATGCCTGGATTTTTTGTTTTTAGATTATCCTTAGTTGAAACATGCTTTGATTTCATGTCATCTCTTATTTATTAGAACATAATATGGATTTAGAATTATCATGCTAGATAACCGGATTTGAACTCATGGATTTTACCTATACATACTTGGAATGTTTTTACCTTTTTACTACTCTTTGTGATCCAAGTATACTATCCTTACCTTTTGCCTAACGTTTGTTCAAACCACATTATCTATTAGTGAGTGTTTTAGGCCTTTTTCGGAATGAACTTGGTAGAACGTGTTAGGTAGGAACCGACATAATTAGCTTCTCATGTAGTTTTGGTTCACTCTTTTTGAGCCAACTAGGACTAGGTAGATGCTTGAAAGAAAGGAAGGAATAGTAACCAATGGGTTTTGAAATAATAAAAAGGAAGCTAATAAGGGTAGACACTTCAGGAGAGAAAGGGATACAAGAAAAAGAAAGAGACAAAGGTCTAGTAAAGGGTTTTTGAAAGAGTGATAAAAAATTTCGATCAGAAAAAGGTTCTTGCAAACAAGTAAAAAATAAAATAAAAGAAAAAGCAAGAACCAGTTATAATAGAATCCAAACCCGCTAGATTGATTAGAATTAACCCCTCTCCTAGTAAGAAAAGTTAAATAAAAGTTTTATGACTGATCTTCGAAACATTTAAAGAGAAAAAATGCCTGTTTAATGGTAGAATTAGGATCATTCTGTGGAACAACATTTGCTTGGGTACAGATTTTCAGTGTATAGTATACTTTGGGTAGATGAGAATTTAGTCTTGTATGCATCTATTAGAGTTTACCTTTAGCATTCTTCTAAATTTCATTCCATTTTTTGAGAGATCCTTACATTTAACTTTCAAAACCTATGGAAGAAGATATCATTTTTATCTATTGACCTTACCCTTAACCAAATGAGTTCATTGAAAGTGTCTAGCATGACTCACGAGTTTCAAGTTTAATGAATGTTAAAAGAGTTGGTCGATCTGAATGCATTGTGTAGATTAAGTTTGATCTGAGGTGACTTGTGATGGGCCTTGCTAAAATTTTTAAGTAAACTTGCACACCTTGCATTCTAGAACTATTAGCTTTGATGTTGAGCAGAATATTTGACCAATGTGGCTTGGCTCTGAGTTCCAGGAGAGTTTATTATCTTTTATATTTCTAGTTGTTTGCTTGAGGACAAGCAAAAAGGCAAGTCTGGGACAGTTGATAAACCCGCATTTTAGTAGTTTTAATCGATAATTTTGTGTATAACTCACATGAATTAGCCATTAGATTTTATATTTTAGGAGACATTTAGGTTCATATGCATTAGAGTCCTATGATGTTTTTAACTTTTTGGTTTCAGAGGATACAAAACAAGATAGGAGAGTTTTCTGAAGCTCATGAGGACATCGGTGGCTAGTGCAATGATTCGGGTGAAAGATTATGAGATTAAAAGACTTGTAAAATGAGAGAATGAGAGATTAGAGAGATTTAGAGAAAATAATGATTTATTAAGAGAATGAGAATAATAGTTTCTTAGTTACAAATGAGAAGGAATAGAGATATTTATACTAATCTATTCTAGGCTTGTTTGGATACAAGGATTGCCTTATACATGAATGACTACAAGGATAACATAACACTAGAACACAAACAAGCCTTAGACACTCCCTCTTTAACAATGTAACTCACAGCTAATATAGAAAGCATGAAGGGCTTTCTAAATTCATCATTTCTTCTTCATTCCAACATTCCTCCTCAAGCTTAAGACATGAAGAATGTCTAAGCTTGCAACCATGAAGTATTACCTCATTATAAACCTAAAGAAGGAAAACCCAATTGGGACAATACCTTTTCTAGGGAAAAAGAGTATAACACTCCATGTTGGGATCATTTGTGTTGAATGGTCATAAGGCGAAGACTTGGATAGATAGAGGCGCCATTCTTCAGAGATGTTGCCTTGGTGAATACATCAGCTAATTGGTCCTCACTCCTTGTATAGCAAGGCAAGATGATACCTTTCCCAATAGCTTATTTTATTTTATGGCAGTCTACTTCTATATGCTTGGTCCTTTCATGGAACACTGAGTTAGAGGCTATGTGTATGACAGCCTGATTGTCACAGTGGATGGTGATAGAGTCTTCATACTTCACGGCCAGGTATTCCAAAATTTGCTTTAGCCAAATGCATTCAGTTGTAAGCTTCCTCATTGCTCTATATTTTGATTATGCACTAGAGCATGATACTACCTTTTGCTTCTTGGTTTTCCAAGTCACAAGGTTCCCTCCTATGAAAGTACAATAGCCAGTGGTACTTCTTCTATCCTCCCTATCTCCTGCCCAATCTGCATCATAATAACAACCCACATTTGTGTTTTTATTGCAACTCATCCATATACCTTGTTCATGTGTGCCCTTTAGATATCTCAAAATCCGCATAGCCATCTCCGAATGTCTCATCTTTGGACCTTGCATGTGTTTAAATACCTGATTCACAACAAAACATAAATATGGTCTTAGATAAATAAGCTTACCAACCACTTTCTTATAGAGCTTAGGATCATGAAAATCAATTTCCTCCTCTAGCTCCCCCTTAGTTGTGATTTTATAATCTTCTTCTAAGGGTGTTTTGGCTGGTTTAGCTTCCATCATACATGTAGAAGTTAGTAAATCTACAATATACTTCCTTTGAGATAAAAAAAAAGACCTTCCTTGAACCTACACACTTCAATTCCTAAAAAGTATCTATGTTCTCTTAGATCTTTAATATCAAATACACTCTTTAAGTAATCTTTAGTAGATGAAATTCCAACACTATCACTACCAGATATGATTATATCATCTACATAAATAAGAATTACCACAATACCTTCCTTGCTTTTTAGTGTAAAAAGAGTATGTTCAACTTCAGATCTTTTGAAGTCTCTATCCATTAATGTTATACTTAGCTTGTGGTACCAAGCTCTTGGAGATTGTTTAAGGCCATAGATAACCTTCCTCAGCCTGAGAGTATTGTCGCTTCCAAACTCCTCCTCTAGACCTGGTGGTGGTGACATGTATACCTCTTCTTCTAGCTCACCTTGCAAGAAAGCATTCTTAACATCCATTTGCCATAACTCCCACTCAAGGTTAGTAGCAAGTGAAAGAACTACAATAACAGTGTGAAGATTAGCTACAGGTGCAAAGGTATCCCTATAATCCTCACCATATGTCTGATTAAAACCCCTAGCCACCAACCTAGCTTTATATCTATCAATTTCACCATTGCTTTTGTATTTAATGGTAAAAACCCATTTAGAACTTACAGCCTTTTTTCCTTTTGGTAGAGTAGCTGAGGCATAAGTACCATTCCTTTCCATGGCTTGTTTATCAGCTAGAATAGCTTCCCTCCATTCCTTCTTGGTCATAGCTTCTTCATATGTCTTTGGAATCTGCTCCTTATCAAGATTAGAAATGAAGGCAACATGATTAATAGGTAAATGAGCAATATTACAAACTCTCTGATCAAGATGAGGAACGACATTCCCATTGTAGAACACTAGTGGTTTCCTTTTTCTTGTGTTCCTTCTTAGGACAGTAGGTGGAGCCTCTTGAATATGATCTTCTTCTTCACCTAAAATTTCAATAGGAATAGGCACTTCTCTTGATCTTTTGAAAGCTGAGACCAAAATTGATTCTTCTCCTACTGAGTTTTGCTGGACATGAATAGATGTCTCTCCCACTCTATGTTCAAGAGGAGGAAGGCCAGGAGAATTGAAGACACCAGGCTGCGGTTGGTGAGAATGACCGGACGATGTAGATGGCCGCGGATCAATTGGTGTGGTCGCGGCTGGTTGGCTAGGACCGGTCACGGCTGGACCAGGTGGTGTATGAGGAGCCGTGGCTGGGGACTCCTGAGCCTGAGGGGATACAATACCAATGCTTTTCAATAGCCTCCTCAAATACTCAGCTTGGTCTGATCTTGTTGATGAGATGTCCTTAAATTGATCCCAAGTTCCTTTTTCATAGAAACATTTTTCTTCTTGGAACTTAACATCTCTAGATACCAAGACTCTTCTACTCTCTGGGTCATAAAATTTGTATCCTTTCTGGGTAGAAGAATACCCAATGAACATAGCTTTGGTACTCTTTGGGTCCAGCTTGTTCCTTTGCTCCCTTGGAACTAATACAAAACAAACACAACCAAAAACTCTCAAGTGATCAATATTGGATCTAGTTTTGTTTAGTACCTCAAATGGAGACAAGTCATCTAGGACTTTTGTAGGAGTCCTATTAATCAAGTAGCATGCAGCTACAAGAGAATCCCCCCCCAAAATCTCTTGGGAACTTTCATGTGGAACATCATTGTTCTCACAACTTCCATCAAATGCCTATTCTTCCTTTCAGCCACTCTATTTTGTTGTGGAGTGTAAGGACAGCTGGTTTGATGTTCAATGCCATGCTTGGCTAAATGTTCTTGAAGTCTGGTGCTATTGTATATCTGTTCTAAAGCATTTAATACTTGCATTGTATTGATTAGTAACATATGCTTGAAAATTTAAAAATGCATCAAATACTCTATCTTTAGAGCTAAGTAAAGTAACCCAAATATATTTAGACTTTTCATCAATAAATGTCACAAAATACATATGGTTTTCTCTAGATGGAAATGGAGATGTCCAAGCATCAGAATGCACCAACTCAAAACAATTATCATAAATATGCATAGATTTTTCAAAAACTGTTTTACAATGCTTTCCAAGTATACAATAATCACACAAATCCTTTGGCATTTTCAAACCAGGAACAATCATTTCAAGTGCTCTAGGATGAGGATGTCCTAATCTAGCATGCCAAAGATCAGCATCAGTACTAAATGAACTAGCTTGAAAATCCGCCTCTAACTCACTAACACTAGTCATGTTTTCAAGCACATACAAGTCATCTCTTAAGGTTCCTTGTCCAAATATTCTACTAGTTTCAATATCCTGAAAATAGAAATCATTAGGACCAAATATAGCTTGACAATTTAAATCAGTAGTAGCTCTTTTAACTGAAAGCAAATTAGAAGTAAAGGAAGGCATGTAAAAGGCTTTAGATACTTTATCAAACAACTTCAGTTTTCCTATGTCTTTAATTGGTACTTTAATTCCATTAGCAATGAGAACATTACCTAGGGCAGGTTCTACATTTTCTAGCAATCCTATATCACTAATCATGTGATGAGAAGCACCAGAATCAACCACCAATGATTTAGGGACATTAGGAGTAAAAGAAGTTTGAAAAGAAGCATGAAAAGTTTTACCCATCACATTGTTATCCTTTGTGGCCTTGATAAGATCTTCTAAGTCTGATTTTGTCACAAATTCAGATGCTGGAGACATGGCACTAGTGGAGGCAAAGTGAAGAACTGAGCTGTTACCACACGCCTTTGAGGATGCAATCACAAGACCGTGAGCTTGAGTGAGGCTAGCCGTGGGTTGCTGTGGCCGAGAGGCCCAGGTTGGCTTCAGCTGAGGATGGAGAACCCAACACTCCTTCTTTGTATGACCATTCCTCTTGCAATGGTCACATATTTGTCTCCTCTTCCTAGATTCATTTGCTGGTTTGAAGAAGCTTTTGTGTGCAGTTATCAATTCAGCCTTGTTGCGAAATAATCCATGAGATCCTTGCTCCTTTTGGATTTGAGCACAAACATCTTCCAAGCTAGGAAGCTTATCAGACCTGAGAATATGCTTAATAAGATCTGAATAAGAATTATTAAGTGTTAATAGTAACCCAAACACCTTATCTTGTTCTTTCCTTTCAAGAAGAACAACTGGATCAATAGAGGCTGGCCTTAGCATTTCTAGCTCAGCCCATAATGCTCTAAATGAGCCATAATGCTTTGTGAATTCTGCATCCTCCTGCCTTAATTCATTCAAAGCCTTCTTCACTTCAAAAATTCTTAAAAGGTTAGTGGTGTTTCCATACACCTTTTACAAAGTTTTCCAAAGATTCTTTGCATTTTCACAAAAGGAATAAGCTTCTAAAAGGTCACTAGCTAGAGAATTTTGAAGTATAGAGAATACCAACTGGTCTTCTTGATATCATTTGGCTTGGGCAGCCACAGCCTCACTAACTTCAGCCACTTCATTGTCTTCAAGACCATTTGTAGAAACGTGATTCCAAAGGCCTTTACCACCAATGTGGTTTTCATGGTCCTAGACCATAAGAGGTATTTTGATCCATGGAGAATGACTAGAGCTCTGAAAGTGGCTTGAATTTCCATGATTTGAATTGATCAGGAAGTGAGCTTGCTTGGTCGAGGTGTAACACTGATCCGGACGCTTGATGATCCGTACGAGTGACTGGTCGGGACGACTAAGACTGGTCGGGATGGTTAAGACAGGTCGGGACGGCTAAAACAGGCCAGGATTGACCACGATCACGTATACTAGTGACTGGAACACAGTACAGTTGTGTAAGCTGGTCGAGCTGGCCAGGAACGCTTTCAAGGCACTGGTCAGGACACTGGAAGGCTTGTCGGAACAAAGATGAGGTCGCGGATGAATGACTCAAGGCAAGTCGTGAACAGCAAGCAGGTCAAGAATGCCTTGTGTGTGTTATAAGGAAACACGGCACGCCGGTCAGTCAATTGTGCAGATGGAAACTGTTGAATAACAGCCGGTCTGGAGGGTACTCGATGGTCGGAATGCAGGCTGTTTGGTCGGGACGCGGGCGGAAGCTTTACAAACCGAAGACCACAAGATCACGCCAGGTCACGGACTCGATCCTGCCTTTCACGCCAAGGGCTCCAAGAAGCTTCAAGGCACAGGCACGATCCACCAGACCAAAACACAGGCACGCCTACGCCACTTGGACAGGCACATGGCTTTCACCAGTAACAAACCTCCTTGTGGCCGCGTGGATTCCTTGTTCTTCAAGGTAACCTTCTAACAACTTATAACAACTTCAACTAACACCTGCACCAGATTTAACAAATTCCAACCAACAAAATCTATTTCTAACAGTCCTTATCCAATTCAACAAGATTAATCAAGCCTAAATTTTGATTTTATTAAAGATTTAATCCTAAATTTTCAAGATTCCTTTATTTAAAGAATTTCAAGAAATTAACAAGATAATCAAGAAAATCAATCTTGAATTCTTTAACCTATCAGATTGAAGTCAAAATTCGTGGAGTCACTCACAAGATACTAATTTAACTTTCTAGATTCAAAGAATTAAATAAAATTAAGAAAGAATTATAATTTTATCACCAGGATCTTGTTATAACGATTTTGGACGTCTCTGAGGAACACTTCAAGAATATCCTTCAAACTGAATGGAATTGAGTTATGCTTTCTTTAACAGAAACTAGACTCGACTGACTTGAGTTTAGGATTTATAAAAACGCGATTTGAAGAATAATCGACGTCGGAATGACCTAGGAAACACGGAGGTTCGCAGCGGAGGAACTCGCAGAGGTCCGTTGCAAGAAAATTCGTAACTTTTGATTCTCTGGGTCACATGATTCAATTCAAATTGGCGTGGCTTCAGAACTCGCCGATGTACAATCCAGAGAAAGAAGAACGTCACAAGGAATCGTGGTTTTGCCGAAATTTGAGTTACAAGATGACGGTCGAAATAGAACAAGAAGAAGATTGAAAAGAAGATGATTTCTTCTTGATTCAATGAATGAAAGATGAATTTTATCCAGATTTGATGCAACCTGGCTCTGGTACCATGAAATATTATGAGACTAAAAGATTTTTAGAATGAGAGAATGAGAGATTAGAGAGATTTAGAGAGAATAATGATTTATTAAGAGAATGAAAATAATAGTTTCTTAGTTACAAATGAGAAGGAAGAGAGATATTTATACTAATCTAGTCTAGGCTTGTTTGGATACAAGGATTGCCTTATACATGAATTGCTACAAGAATAACATAAGACTAGAACACAAACAAGCTTTAGACACTCCCTCTTTAACAATGTAACTCACGGCTAATATAGAAAGCATGAAGGGCTTTCTAAATTCATCATTTCTTCTTCATTCCAACATTGGGAATGATCAAGACATGTCATTTGGAAGGATGAGCTAAAAGGATGATCAAATCCGTATGATTTCTTGAAGTGAAGCGATCGATCGATCGATGCATACTGAGATCAATCAATCGTGTATCTGTCCAATTCTGCGTCAACTTCCAAGACCAACTAAAGGAGCGAGAGAACGATCAATCAAGTTTAGATCGATCGATTTTCGTCTGGATCGATCGATCTATCAACCCAAAATTCCTACGACAGATCACAGGATCGATCGATCCCTTCGTCCGATCGATCGATCCTAGTTCATATTCTATTATTTTTTTTCGTTTTTGTCAAATAAATCAGTTTTTTTAGAACCTATAAATAGGTTGTTAGAGGAAACTTAAAGGCACAACATTTTTTATCAGCCACCCAGAGAGAAAAAGAGATCAAGAACCCTAGGTTTTCCTTCAACAATCTATGGTGTTTAGTAAGATAATTCTAGAATTATTTCATTACGGATTCTTGTATTCTTTTCATCTCTGCAATCTAATTATGCTTTTCTCATTTATTATTGTTTTCTCGGCAATTTCTATCATGTCTGAGTAGATCTCTTAGATTCAGCCATGGATAGGATAGATGATTAGGGGAATTGAGATCATATGATGATATCTAGGTCTGGAATTATGTAATCCATCACTTTTAGATGTGTTTAATGCTAGGTTGATCTCGGGAGAGTCAATTTAGGGTTTACATAATTTACCCCTTGGAAAAGGGATAGTGAATTCATAGGATAGTCTAACTAGTCAGTCTTATGATCCTAGCCTGCGGAAGTAGTTGTTTAGGGCATTTGATGAAAATTGAGATAGATGTTAAAACATGTTTAGTTTTAGGGTTTGCAATGGGAATTGTTCAAATCGAATTCTAAACATATGGGTTTTTACATGAGGATGTATTAATCTACTTATAATCTCATTGTCTGGAAATCTAAATTACAAATTCATGATTTAAAGTCATACTTTGATCATAACCCCTAGTCATTCTAATGCCTAGTCCATGGTTCAGACAGTCACTACACGAAAACAGGAAATTAGCGACTACCATTAGCGATTATATAAGTAGTCGTCAATATTAACGGCTGACTAACTACTAGATAGTGACTTCTTTACGATTCCATATTTAAACTTGTCAATAAGTCGTTATATTAAGACTATATAAGAAAGTCGGTTGTTTAGTCGTATGATAACGACTAATCTAACACTGTTAAAATTAGATTTAAAACTTTGTTTTCGTGGGTCACAATATCTGTAATTTTGAAGTGATGGGTAATTAAATCATTAAACATATTATTATGGAGATCTATACAAAGTTAAAAAATTGGGAGAAATTTGATAAGATGTGCTAGTTCTCGTGGAAATCAGGATTGTCTTCCCAAATTTTAAGGTGGTGGAAGATCGTCTCGATCTACGTAACATAACTGAAAAACATATCCCTGACTCCGAGCTCGGGACCTTCTCAATTTCCCAAGTCATATAGTGAGATTCCACCTCCAATTATGTCTATAGATGACTTATTGCATCAGCCAAAACGTAAATTGTTGTTGATGCTTAATCTTTTACGTTTTTGAAACACGGTATGGTTAATATTTTTTATTTTAAAAATTAAATTTAGTTATATAACTATTTTTAAACAAAATTTTAATAATAATATATGTCTAGAATATTAAATAATAGTATTTCCAAATCTATTTTTAAAATGTTGCATTTATTGCTTGATAGAACGGTACGCTTGGAATTCGTAGATGCTTGGTGAAGACCAAGATCTTTGGTTTAAGACATTTGCGGTAATTTTTTAATATCTTTAATTTTTAATTTAGTTTTTACTAATTCTAAAATGTTATTGGGATATTAAAGCCACTAGACTATGTTGACAAAAAAAAAAAAAAAAAAAAAATGTTTTGAATTGTGTAGTAAGATTTCAACTAGAAATCAGGGATTAATCGAACAGATGAAAGCCAATTTCCACAAAGAAGCAGCTAAGACGTTCTCTCATCAGTGGAAGCAAAAATGGAGGCAAGAGAAAGACAAAAACCAAAAGGCTTGAACTGAAATGTTTGAGAATGGTACCAACCATATTGGGAGTTACTTGAAAACGAAGCCACATCTCAGACAAACTCCAAAAACCAAATGAGTGACCTAGGTGGCAAAGGAATTGCAATACGCAATGCGGGTTTCACCAATTTTATGTGCTGTGAAGCAGAATTGGTAATATTAACTGTTTTATTTTGCTTTAAGTTTGTTTAATCTTAACACAGTAACTTTTGTGTATCTCAATTGCCTGAGGTGTGTGACCGGTTCATCTTCAATTTATGGAGAACATGCATACTGATAAGACAACCAATGTCATTCAGGATTATGTGGTCTCCGAAATAGTTGAAAAGGTAAAGAAAAAGAGGACCAAAATCTTAACAGAATAGTCACAAGATAGTTCTATTTCTTCTAACGACATTCCTCATAGAAATATTAACAGTTTGGTATTAGAGGTAATTTATAATAATTTTTATATTAATATTTAATATATCTATAAATTAACCAAAAAATTATTTTGGATGAGATCCTTATAAAAAGGTGTCGATTGGATTTGGATAGTGTTGCGAGAAGTGAAAGCATCACATTTACGTCTTATCTGACTAATTTGGAGATCGCCAAAAAGACGTTGGTGAATGTTATCGATTTTATTTGTTCTAAATTCTTGGACTATCATCCGAAATTTTAGACGTTTTATTTATCTATTAGTTTTAATAATTTGAACAAAGTTTTAATAATTTCAATAATATAAATATTTAGTTTTTTTAAAATTTAATATTCTCTAAATTATTTTTTCAATTAATTATTAATTAATTAAGTTTATAATTGATTAAATTGAAAAATATTAAATTACAATAACATCGAAAATTCGTGGAAATATTTTCTCTCAAAAATCTGTCTAAAAAATTTTCTCAAAATTCGTTTGAATATTTTTTGAAAATTTGTCGAACAAAATCCCTCGAAAATCTATCAGAAAATATCCCTCGATAATTTGTCAGAAATTTTACCAATGGTACATGTTTCCCGGTATGCCATCGGGAATCACTTCCATCGATATACCATTGAAAATAATTTTCGATGAAGTACACACGAATTTTTGGACAAAACAAGTGTTGTCAAAAATAAACAAAGATAAAACAGATTTATATTAACTCTCAAAACATCTTTTGCACTTGTTGAAAAATATTATATTTCCCATTTTTGTTACCAAAACTAAAATTTGATTTACAACAAAGAAAATAACAAGGTTGGATCCCAATTCCATTTTACACAAGAACTGGGTTGTGTTACCAGTGTAAGCAGAGCATTAAAGGAGGAGAGAGTGTTTGTCGCGATCATAATGCCCAATAAAATGATCCTTAGAAATGCATCTGTTGTTGTTTCTGGTCTATTGATTATTAGTCACTATCAAATTATTTACAATGGATTATTTTTATCATTTTTTTGTTAATTTATTTAGTGATTTTAATATAATTTTAATATTGCGGAATGTTGGATTCGAATCCTAGACATATGTCATGAATTTCAAAGATAATTACCATTTTAACACATAATTCCGACCTTTTATAATATTTATAATAAATTTTCTAATAAAATAGGAGCTTGTTGCCTTGTAGTTTGTAATAGTGTTGGTGCCTAATTATTATAACATGGATTTTTTATTCTGAATAACCATAGTACTGCATATTGAAATTATCACTCCTTAATTACTTACCCATTGATAATATAAATTTTGTAGTTTACGTGTGTGAGTTGTAGATGCCCCAAAAAAAATTCAAACTTAAGCAAAACATATATATAGTTCAACTAGAGCAGAATTTTTAGCGGATTTTTTTTGTGTGTGAACAATAGCGGTTTATTTTATAGAACGATTAACGATACATAATGATTATGAAAAGCATCAAAACTCATCAAAGGCTCTGAGAGGATTCTTTGGGTCAACATCCTCAATGAGGGGAAGATCCACAACTAAGTCCTCAGCTCCAATGACTTCTTTAAGCTTATTTGCAACTTCTTCAAACACTACTTTGTTCCCGACCCGACTCAAATGTAAACCGTCCCTAGAATCCGAAAGAACAACAAAAAACAAGAAACCAAATGAATAGATTCAATGTTTCGAAAATGGCAACATATGGGTAAGACTTAGTTACCATAGACATTCAGTTTGCCAATTCGGAATTTTCTGCATCTTGGACCAAAGATCGATGGCTGAGATTTGGCATTCGTTAGCTACGGCTACACACGCTTTTGCGTATGATCCTGCTGCTTCGTTCGTTCTTTCTGGCAAGCCCATCGTGTTTTCGATGTAAGGATATCTAACAATGTCAAGATTACTGTCTTAGATATATAATTTGGTGGCAAAAATGTTATAAAGAGAGGGTATGTCTACGTTGTATTTTGATGAAAACAAAAGTTTGGGATAAAATATTTGAAGTGGAGAAAGTTAGAGAGATGTCATACCGGAGGCGAGCCTCTTCGTCGATTGGAGGTGGAGTTATGAGAATAATGACCATTCGTGGGCAACGATTCTGAAATTCAAAACAAAAATAAAATTTATAATTGTAAAAAATCCATTCTTCAACCAAAAATAAACAAGAATGTATAAATTATTTTTTACTTAGTGGTTCAACAAAGTCTATACCTTGGTGCTTTTAAAGTTATATATACTTTCCCAAAAAGAGAAATATGATCAAAGCATTGGCCTTTTCAGTCAAAAATACTTATAACTTATATTTAAAAGGCACGTTATCAAAATAATGATATGACTATGATTATAAAGACAGATATTAGTAAAGCTTATGACAGGGTGGAATGGGTATTTATTAAAAAACTCCTACAAAAAATGAGGTTTTCATCAATATGGATTTTGTGGATGATGCGGTGTATAACATCAATAAAATATAAAGTATTGATTAATGGACAACCTCGGGGATGTATTATTCCGGAAAGGGGACTAAGACAGGGAGATCCCTTATCTCCCTATCTATTTATCTTGTGTACGGAAGCATTGATTGCAAACATAAAAAAAAGCAGAAAGGGAAAAACAATTAACAGGATTACGGATAGCTAGATCAAGTTCGTCGATCACTGATCTTCTGTTTGCGGATGATAGTTTATTTTTCTGTCAAGCTAAAAAGGAAGAATGTAAAGTTATCCTTCACATTCTAAAAACCTATGAGATGGTTTCGGGTCAGCAAATTAATTTTGGTAGATCATCTGTAAAATTTGGACACAAGGTTACTGAGATGGTAAAAGAAGAGATCAGACAAATTTTAGGTATCACTACAATGGGTGGAATGGGTACATATTTAGGGATACCAGAAAGCCTTGGAAGACCGAAGGCACAAGTGTTTGGATTCATTAACGATCGATTACAAGAAAGGGTTAATGGGTGGACTTTGAGGTTTCTATCTAGGGGAGGTAAAGAGATCTTGATTAAATCAGTGTTAGGGGCACTACCCACTTATGTAATGTCTTGTTATAGGTTACCTAAAAATGTGACCAAGAAACTTACAAGTGCGATAGCTCAGTTTTTGTGGAGCTCGAGTGGAATTAATAAGGGCATGCATTAGATAGCATGGAAAAAGTTATGTCGTCATAAAAAAGAGGGCGGCCTCGGTTTCAAAAATATCAAAGATTTTAACACAGCCATGTTAGCAAAACAGCTGTGGAGATTAATGGATTCACCGGAATCATTATTCTCAAAGGTGTTCAAAAGCAGATATTCCCAGAATTCGGACCCGTTGGAAAGTTCACGATCATACTCTCCATCCTATGGTTGGAAAAGTATAATCACTGCTCGATCTTTGGTTAAAAAGGGACTAATCAAAAGGGTTGGAACATGTTCAAGTATTTCTGTTTGGAATGATACTTCCCCTCGTCCAAGATTAGCAACTTGCAAATTTCCTGTTTATCCAGACACCTTTAAGGTTAAAGATTTAATTGACATTCAGACGAATACATGGAACATGCCTCTTCTGGAAGCCACTATTATTCCTGAGGATGTCAACATTATTCAGTCACTGGCAGTGAGTCGATTTAGAAGACCAGACTTGAATGGATGGCATTTTACAAAAAATGGAAAATATTCGGTTAAATCGGGATATAAGATTGAAACATTATATCCAGATAAAGATATGGACGAGATTATTTATGGTCCGACAATTACGTCACTTCAGGCATCAGTATGGAGACTTAAGTGCCCTCCAAAGATACAACATTTTATATGGCAAGCAGTCACAGGGTATGTTTCCATAACCAAGAATTTAAGGTGTCGGGGAATCAGATTTGATACCCTATGCGGTTTATGTGGAGCGGAGGAGGAAACTATTGATCATGTACTTTTTGAATGTCCTCCAGCAATTCAAACGTGGGCTCTCTCTAAAATCCCCTCACATCCGGATAATTTTCCAAAATCATCAATATTCTAGAATTTAGATTATTTAGTTAATCTAAATTTGGTATAAGTTCATCAAAATCCCCTCACAAGGATATTTTCCATGGATAATTTGGTATTTATGGAAAAGTATGAATGACAAAGTTTATAAGAATATAATGAGGAAGCCCCCAGATATTCTTATGCTTGCGGAATCAGAAGGAAAAATATGGGAAGAAGCTTAAAAGATAGACTTAAATTATATCTCGGTAATAGTTCCTCGTATAGAGGTCGTTCAGCCAGATATGTGGAAGTGTCAAGTGGATGAAACTTGGAAGGAGATAGATAAATTTTCAGGTCAAGGATGGGTTTGCACGAAGAGGGGGACGAAAGATATACTGATAGGAGCTAGGAATATTCGACCAAGCCAGTCCCCATTGCATGCAGAGCTAGAAGTTGTTATATAGGCAATGAAGTGTATGCTCGCATATCAGAGACTTGAAGTTGTTTTCATCACCGATTGTTGCGATGTCGTGAAGATTAGGCCTGGGCATTCGGATAATCGGGTCGGGTTCGGTTTGAGTATTTTGGGTTTCAGATATTTTGGATCTGAGGTTAAGGATCCATTCGGGTATTTTTTTACTTCGTATCGGGTTCGGTTCGGATCCGGTTCTTTCGGATATTTGATAAAAGATCCAAAATTTATCCGATACTAAGTTGTATGATTTCGGTTCTAGTATTTTAGTACTCGTAAAACCTGTAATATCTGAAATATCTGAAGTACCCGAAATATCCGACTATTATATTATCCGAAGTATCAAAAATATATGAATTTTATCCGAAATACTAACATTTATTTGTAAATGGCAACAATCAAACATAGTATAAATCAAATTTGAAAGATTAAAACTTTGTAATATTCATCAAACAAGAAGCCAATGTGACAACAAAAAGCGAATGTGACAAAAGAAAGCAAATATGACATAATCTACATTCCATAATGTATTTAGAATTCAAAACATAAAAATAAAAAAAATAAACAAATATGAATGACTGTCTTTAAAGTGTGAATGTTAGATGAACTCTACACTTGCTAATATAAGACATGATACAAGAAAAACAGGTCAAATTAGTACTCATTAAGTAATACGTCACTAAGAAACCAAACAATTAAAGTTATAAAACAAATAAATTAGTAATTAACTCTAAAACATAAATATATGTAAAATTGAATTCGGTTCTACAAAATACTAATTCGGATATCGGTTCAGATCGGGTATTACCCGATACCCGAAGTATTGGAAGACGAGATCCATTCGAGTTTTTCAATACTAAAAAAATATATCCATTCGGATATTTTCGGATCGGATCCGGTTCGGATATTCGGATCCGGATATTTTTCCCAGGCCTAGTGAAGATGGTGTCTTTACCGGAGGAGTGGCCAGCCTTTCAATTCATTTGGACGAGATCAACAGGTGTACAAGCAACTTCAAAACTACAAGGATCATTTACAGTCCAAGAGAAACAAACACACGAGCAGACAACCTAGCAAGAAAGTCCAAGAGAAACAAACACACGAGCAGACAACCTAGCAAGAAGTGCACGAGAACTCCAAGTAGAGATGGTGTATGTCAATTCTATTCCCCCAGAATGGTTAACCAAAATATTTTAAATTTTTTGTTCTACTGTTGTCAGAAAAAAAAAAGGCACATTATCAAAATTATCAAAAATTATATTTTTATAATGAAATATATATATAACCTCATATGTTGATCTCAAAAGAGAAATCACCAAATGCATACGTAAAATTTAAGGTTGTAAAACAAAAGAGAAACAAAATGTAAAACTTAAAAAAGAAATGTGGATAAATGTTCACAACTAGTAGTTAAATTCAATAGAAAACCAATCATCTAAGACCGATTCAGTAAAAATTAAGAAAAAGAATTGAATAGAAATATATGAACCAACTCGAGTCCCCATCGTATTGGAATAATTTGCATTTGAGCCTTAATAATCATGACATAGGTGTTGTCTTAAGAACTTAATTTGAACATCATTCTCACATTAATTATAATATATAGACAAGACGAAGAGAAACACTAATGTATATGATACATTAGTTAGGGATAATATATTTAACAGGTCTTTTGGTCAAATTAGTAGTTTAATAAGTTCATATATTCTAGGACATTTGAATAAGTCTTTGTTGTTTGATTTGGTTGTTAAGTTGTTCCACTTTCTTAGGAAGTTAGGCGTTGTAATGCAGCCACTTCAATAGCTGAATGAGATAGAATTTTTAGAATGATCTCTTTTATCTTGGCTTACTTTACATTTGGTATTAGAGAGAAAACACCATGACTGCGTAAAAAGAAATTGTGCTAAATATTTCAAAAGTGTGATAGAGATTATAAACATTGGGACATGCTAATGGAGAATCTGCTGCGTTCAAAGGAGTGGTGTAACCTTATTGAAGAAAAAATCACGGAACCAGCACAAAGAGCAGTCTCAATGGGCAACAAAGATCTGAGTTGACAGATCTGAATTTCAGGTCAAAAACTATCTATTTGCAGCCATTGATAAGACGATCTTGAAGCAGATTATATAGAAGAACAGTTCAAAAGAATCGTGGGATTCCATGAAAACCAAGTTTGGGGGAGGGGGGAAATGAATGTGTGAAAAGTGCACAACTCCAAAGGATGAGTTGAGACTTTGAAATTCTCAAAATGAAGAATGTAGAATGTGAATGAATACTTCTCAAGAGTCATGATCGTGACCAATAACATGAAAAATCTTAGAGAAGACAGGCCTGATGCAAAGGTGGTGGAAAAGGTTTTGAGAACCTTATCAGATCGATTCACATACATAGTATGTACAGTTAAAGAATCAAAGGACATCTGAAATCTCTCTATAGATGAGCTCCAAAGTTCTTTGTTGGTATAAGAACAAAAGTTCAAAAAGAATGAATGTGAAGAAATTGTTCTGAAGGTTAGAGAGGAACAAGGAAGCCAACATAAAAAAAGAAGTGAAATCTAGGAATATGAGGATCTTGAGGAGCGTACAGAGGCAGAGGAAGAGGCTCAAGTAGAGGCTTAACCAACAAAGCTCTACTTGAGTTCTTTATGTGTCACAAGTTACGACACTATCAATACGAATGTCCAAACTGGGAAAATGGTGCCAATTATGTGGAGTTCGATGAAACAAAAGAGATGGTATGAATGGTGTATGTTGAGGCTGGAGAAAGATAGCAGTTGTGGTTTGTAGATTCTGGATGCTGCAACCATGTGTGTGGAGAGAAAAATGGTTCAGCAAGCTTGACGAAGAGTACATGCATCATGTCAAGCTAGGAAACAACTCAAAGATGAAAATATTGGAAAGAGGAACTGTAACTAATGTGTACTATATCCTAGAGTTGAAGAACAACTTGATAAGCATTGTACAGTTGTTAGATAAGATCTCATTTTTGATGCAAAATAGAGTAAGCCGATTGTATCATCCATAGAATGTATGTGTTCATGGCTAAGATGATGTCTGAATTGAAATGCTTAAAGACAATAGCATAAGCCACTTCACACCTCTGGAACTATTTTTATGGTCATCTGAGTTGCAAAGGACTGAAATATTTGAAGTATGGTAATATGGTTCGAGGCTTACCAGAGATCAAATCACCAAACAAACTATGTGAAGTCTGCATAAATGGAAAGTAACAAAGACACATTATTCCCAAAAAAAGTGAATGGAGAGCTTTCCGAATCTTGCAGCTGATCCACTGTGATATGTGTGGACCAATTACACATGAATCTAGCAGCCAATAAAGATACATAATCACATTCATTGATGATTTCTTAAGAAAGTGTTAGGTTGATTTTATGTTTGAGAAATCTGAGGCTATTGAAGCATTTAAGAAGTTTAAGGCTCTAATGGAAAGAGAAACACACATGTTGATTCAATGTCTGAAGACAGACAGATGTAGAGAAATCAACTCAAATGAATTCAAGGAGTTGTGTGAAAGCAATGGAATTCGACGGTAATTCATAACTGCATTCACACCACAACAGAAAGGAGTGGCTGAGAGGAAGAGTAGAACCATCATCAATATGGTTTGTGGCATGATGACCTATAAGCGAGTTCAAGATAATTTTGGCGGAGACAACAAATTGGAATGTAAATGTATTGAACAGAATCCCCACTGCTGCAGTATAAGGAATGACACCTGAAAAAGCTTGAAGTGATCAATCTCCCTCTTTAGGTCACTTCAAAATCTTTGGAAGAATTGCTCATGCACTTATATCAAAGAAAAAGCGAAAGAAACTTGATGACAAAAGAATATAATGCATCTTGTTTGGTAAAAATGAGGAGTACAGGAGATACAAAATGTATGATCTAGTGGAAAACAAGATTATCATCAGCAGAGATGATGTATTTGAGGAAGATGCCAAATGAGAGATGAAAAATGAGGCAAACAAGAAATCAAATGGTGTTGAGTTGAATGAGGAAACTGTTACTAAAAGAGAAATAGAGCAGGTACCACAAGATGAAGCAGTCAACTGCTGTTGGAAAAACACTGCACAACACGACCAAACAATTTAGACTTGAAGGTCTAAACAATCTCTAAACTGAATGACTGTTTATGAAAGTGGGATAAGGCCTATCATAAGAAGAGGACGAACTAGAGAATCTGGTCATGTTCACCTCAACCGAACCATTCAGCTTTGACGATGCGGTTGAAGAAACTAATTGGAGGGAAGCGATATATCGTGAAATCAAATCCACTGAAGCCAATGGAACATGTGAACTATGTGAATTGCCTCAAGCTGTCAAAACCATTGGAGTTAAGTACAAAGTCAGATTAGTAGCAAAAGACTATGCTAAAAAATATGGCATAGACTACATTGAAGTGTTTGCTCTGGTAGCTAGAAGGGACACCATTAGAAAAATCCTAGCAATGACTGCAAACAAAGGTAGGAAGATCCACCAACTTGATGTGAAAAGTGCTTTCTTACACAGAGACCTTATGGAGATAGTATATGTAGACCAGCCTGAGGGGTATAAGAAGAGAAAGGAAGAAGCTAAGGCATTGTATGGGCTCAAACAAGTGCACCGAGCATGGAATAACCGCATTAAAGGATATTTCACAGAGAAAGAACTGGAGAAGTTTCCTTATGAGCAAACACTGTTCGGCAAGGCTGACAAGAAAGGTAATCTTCTAATCGTATCTCTGTATGTGGATGATATGATTGTTACATGAAGTAAGACAAGCATGGATGAAGAATTCAAAGCTTCTAGGAAAACTAAATTGAGATGACTGATCTGGAAAAGATGAGATATTTTATTGGAGATAACTCAGGACAATAAAGGGATCTACATGTGCCAAATAATCTAATTATTCCATGAACCGAATTAGTCAAAGATGATGGGAGCGGTAAATCAGATGCTATTTTATACATAGAAATGGTGGGATGTCTAATGTATTTAGCTGCTACAATGCAAAATATGATGTATGCAATTAGCTTGATCAGCAGATTCATGGAGAACCAACTCAAAACACATGGGGGCTGCCAAGAGAATTCTTAGGTATGTGAAAAGAATTATCAACTTAAGCATTACTTATAGGAAGAATAGAGGCAGAATACTTCAAGCCTATTTTGATAGTGAATATGCGGGAGATCTAGAAAACAGATGAAGCATTTTAGGATGTGCATGTTTCTTGAATAATGCAGCTGTGTCATGGTTATCAAAAAGGCAGCCGGTGGTGACACTTTCTTGGCAGCTGAAAATTGTGCTTGTCGTATGGTTAAAAAGATTTTGGAGAGTATCAGAGTTTCTCAAAGGCAAGGAGAAAGTACAGTGATGTACTGTGACAATATATCAATAATCAAATCAAATTGTCAAAGAATTCAGTGATGCTCAAGAGGAGCAAATTTATTTATGTAAGATTTCACTTTCTCACAGATCTTACTAATGATGGAGTTCTGGAGTTGGTCCATTGTAGAATGCATCAACAAATTGCAGATATCATGACGAATCCTTTGAAATTGGACACTTTTGAGAAGCTGCAAGAGTGGGAGTATGCAAGGTTCCAGAAGTAAATTAAAACACTAGATGTTTTGGTTTAGGAGAGGCTGTGTTAAGAATAATATATTGAATAAGTCTTTTGGTCAAGTTAGTGTTTTAATAACTTACTACATTCTAGGACATTTGAATAAGTTTTTGTTGTTTTATTTTGTTGTTAAATTGTTCCACTTACTTAGAAAGTTAGGTCTTCTAATGCAGGCTATATAATAGTCATTTCAGTACTTGAATGCGATAAGAGTTTTCAGAAAAATCTCTTTTGTCTTGGTTTACTGTACAACATATACATCTTCGACCGAGCTCATAGGAAGAGATGAATCGCAGAGGCTAAGAATCATATAGCTGTTTTTGAAATTATTGTTTATATACATATCTAAAACCTTTAAAACTGTTCTATGAAAAAACAAAAAATAAAAGCTTTTGGACAAATATGGTTCCACTGTGTAAGTTGGACGTTGTTCGAATAGATTCCAAGGTAAGTACGAAGATTCACTATTTAGAAAACGATCTATTACATCTAACCAACATTGTAATCTTTCTTACATTCTTTAATAAATTAGTTACTAGATGACATCATATTTTATAAGAGATCTCATATATTTGATTTATTTAGGATATTTTAGTAATTTATAATCTATAAAAATTTAAGTTTTTAAACTTTTGAAAACATGAATTAGTTCTCGAAATAATATAGTTTAACAAATTTCCTTTAATTTTAAAAACACAAATGCAGAATATTTAGGCCAACATTTAGGCCATAATTATCGGTTAGAAATTTTATTGAGATTTTTATTATCTCCAATGGTTTCAATATTCAACATTTTGTTTTTTATCTACATCATTTTCTTTGCTTCCACATAATAATTCAACACATATCTTATTTTTATATATTACAATGGTTTTGTTTAATAAAATTCGACATCCTAGCCCACATTTTAAAATATATAATTTTATTAAAATATACATAATTTAATTAGTATAATATTACAGTCACAAATCATTAAACTTTTAAATTACATTTTAAAAAACATTTAAACCATGAAAATTCCAAATTTTATCTATATATGTTTGACTAGATATGATTGGTATATTTTATGATTGATTGGAAAATTAGTTTTGAAATTTGTAATTATTGGAATATGGATAGTTAAAAGGGTGATTAGAATTTTTTTGATATTTAAATGATTACTATTGGAATCCATCTCATAAAAAGATGAGATTTTCTTTTCTTTCTAAATTAAATGAAACAAGTCTCTGTTTATAGAATTTGAAAATTTTTGAATTTTTATATAAAAATAAAATATAAATTTGTTGATTTATCATCAACTAATTGTGTTTAAATGATAAAAGACACATAAATATAACAACTAATTAGATTCTAGTTATTTTCTTCTATATTTTAATAAAATTTTGAGCTAATAAAATTGAGGTTTTTGTCTATTCTATATTCCAAATTTTTTTCAATATAATTATTTAACAGTTGAATCATCAGATTTAACTATTCTATTGTAATTAACTATTCTATTGTAAGTAATCTTAATAATATATTTTAATAATTCAAAAACGTTGGTATTCATAATATAACAAATATATTAAAATTTCTTCTGATTTTGCATTGACCATAAAAAAGTGACAAGTGTTATGAGAAAAAAAAAAATTTCACTAATGAAAAAGGAACTCGTGTTATGAGAGTTTTTAAAAGATCTGCTAAAATCTTCTTAAGAAACCATTCTTTTTGTCTCTTCCTTTTTTTCTATATTTGAAGATATTTGTAATGATGATATAATAAAAAAAGAATTCATCACTGCTGCTATGCAATATGACGTTAAGAAATTGCATGTGCAGGATTTGTAATGATGAAATATTAAAAAATAATTGATCACCTTGAGAAATGAAACAATTGAGCGAAGATTCTGTTTGTACTCGTGAATAGGCACGTGCTGAAACCCGGAGCATCTTTCCGGCAGACACGCGTCGTTCGCTCCAAAAAATACCGTCACCGCCGCTGGATATTCTCCGCCGTCTCCTGCCACTGCCGGAAAAACTCTCTCCACCACTTTCAACGCCCATCTCGTGTTATATCCACTGTATCCTCGTAACACCATATCAGCCTAAATTTTTTATATATCAGAAGCGTCATTGTAAATTAGTTAATAGTATGTTAAAAAAACATTAATTAAGACGTAATTATGATTTTAATACTAATTTAAAGATATATTAAGGAATTTAAAACAAAAGAAAATATTAATATGCTCTCTAAAAAAAGAAAAAAAAATATTACTATGTTTATTGGTGGAATATATGATGCTTAATTTACTGAAAAATATGTTTTCATAATGAGAACCAGTAACAATCTATAATACCAGTTCAAAAAATACATCAATAAAATAAAATGTTAATTTTAACTGGTTTCAATTGAAACATTGTGTATATTCATTTCCTCCATTGTAAATTAGATGTTGCAGGATGTATATATATAAATCTTTACATAATAGATTAATACATGCAAATCTGTGTGTATATATACCTTGCGGCGGAGAAGATCGGCGAGAGAAGCTCCCCAACCACCGTCACTAAACGATTCTTCAGTGATGGAATCACCAAAAAGAACAATCTTCGGCCTCATCTTTTGAGTTTTTCTTCTTGGAACTTTCACTCTCTCTAAAGTTCAAAAGAAAAAAAAAACTTGTCCTCTCCCTAGTCTCTGTTTTCCCGAGAATGTCCAAACGAAACGGTGTATAGTGGTTTTGTTGAAGTGGTGATGAAAACAAAAAAAACTATATTATTGGGGCAAGCAAAAATAAAAGTCGATGCACTAAATGCTTTCACCCATTAGTCACCTACCTATCATGATTTATAATATAATTTAATGTGTATATACATTGGAGCGTAAATCCTAATTCAAAAATTAAAATAAAATGTATAATTCTGACACGTAGTCGGTATTTAATAGGGGATCGGTATTTGATAGGAGAGTTATTGAATCGTGTAGTTAATGGCGTGATTCTCGATTTGAATTCACATCCTACAATCATTGATTTTATGGATATTATTTGACTCAATCTTATGAATTAAAATTCAAAACTGTTATTATCGAAAAAATATAGTACTCTTTCCGTTATTTTTTATCTGTCGTTTTAAAAAATTTCAATTAAGGAGAGTTGTTATTTGACTCTTTCAACCTCAATATAATATTTAATGATTGTATTGACTAAAGTAAAATGACTCTTGTTATCTATTATTTTCTATAAATAGTGTGATATTAAATAAGGCTATTTTTGGAAATTTTTTACAATAATCATATTGAAAAAAAAAAGAACGACAGATAATTTGAAAAAAAAATAATATGCAAAACGACACTTAAATAAAACCAGAGGGAGTAATAACTTAACTACAAAACATTTTCAAGAATTGAGTTCACGCTCACGACCCCAAATTTTTAGGGATATTATTTGACTCGGTTTTATGAATACGAGACATTCCCAAGAAGTCAAGAACCCGACAAATTCAAGACCCCACGAACCAAAAGCGGGTGGTGGTGATAGTACACGCGCGTGAGTTATTTAGTTCTCTTCTTACTCATGTACTAATTTGAACTTGACTATTTTGTTTCATTAGTGGAAAAAGTTATCTCTAAACAATATTAAACATTTTTAATTCTATTTACTTATTTGATGAGTCTAATTTTAATGTCTAATTCTCATTTATATTTTTATCATATAATAGGTCTAAAACCTTATTATCAAATCCAACAAAAAGTAGTTGCATTCGATGATTCATAACTCATCCTAAACCAATTCATAGGAGAATACAAGACCAATGATGATTGGATGAGAACCTACCTAAGGTTAATACAAGAGTTATCCTACTCATTCGAAATATTTGCACTAACTAGAATTCTAAGGAAGGAGATCTTCAGTGGACGTGTTTGCACCAAAGGGATCAACTAGTTGGTAATGAAAAATATGAAAGACAAATCAAAAACTCAAGCGGACGAGTTCATACCAGACTGGATAATTCTTGAAATCTGGTGAATGGAATAACTACGGAAAGCAAATGGGACGCAAATAAGCTAAAAAGCATAAGCGCTCAGTTCATGGTAGTAGGTAATGAATTTTGTATACGTAGTATCATGGGACCATACCTGAAAAGAATCTACTAGAAGGACATTAGACCCGTCTGAAAAATGTTCATGGTGGAATAAAACTCCACGGATTATTGGTCAAGCATGATGGTGGATTTCGAAGCATATTCACAGAAGTTTGAAAAATGCCAAAAGCATGTTCCACTCATTCATAAGCCAACTGAAGTACCCTTACTTATCTCAGCACCGTACTCATTCATGTGATGGTTAATGGACTGTATTGGCCTAATGTTTCCCTTGACCGGAGTAGAAAGGTACATCTTGAATTTTCTCCTAATGGATCGAAGCAGAAACCTATGCAAACGTAGTAAGGGTAGTAGTCGAGCATTTCATCTGGAAAAATATAGGTTGTCGACATAGAATACCCTATCAATCTTAACAAACAATGGAAAGCAATTCACTTCAATATAATTAAAGAACTTCTGCAAAAATAGAAAATAAGCCTCAACTTCTTTTGTCATACTAACCTTAAAGGAATGAGCAAGCTGAAGCTGTAACATCCCAGCCCAAGGCACATGCGAAATTGAAGTCCAATTGTCTAACCCTAGGGCAATTCCTCTTTCTAAAGGCTATAAAAAGAGAGGCAAAGCCCTTTCTGCCTCACACACTCATATCCCAGCGAAGCTCTGTCAAATTTAGGGTTTGTCGCCGCCGTTATAGTCCCCGCCGTCGTCAGAAGCACCGCAACTCGCCGGAGTCGTGAGGTGAGTTTTTCCAGATTTGATTTTTTGATCATAACTTCTTCATACGGTATCAGATTTAAGCGATCTACATATCAAACTGTAGATCTCTCCGAGAAGAATCCAAAAACACCGGACGCTCCGGATTTGGTCGCCAGACGCACCGTCAATCGCCGCCGGAAAGTTCGCCGGAAAATTGAAACATCTCTGATCTGCATAATTTTCCGGTAAGTGATAGATCATGCTGTTCTGATTCCGAATCTGCTTTCAGTTTCTTATGAATCGCTGTAGTTTGAAAGTTATGGCTGTTTGAAGTTGTGAGGGTATTTTAGTAATTTTGCCTAGGAGTCGTTCTGATATGGAATCTGGCTCCGAGTGGTTACTGATATCGATTTTGAGCAGTCCGATATCAGTAGACCTCACTTTGTTTCAAATTTCCATTTATGGCAGGTTTCCATTTAAGGAAGTTTCCATTTTTGGCAGTTTCCAGAAAAGGAAAGTTTGTTCTTTTGTTGCTAAGGTGAGGAATTCGTCGAGTGTTTCCATTAGTTCATTCTTGTAGCCGTTAATCTCTAGTTGGAGTCTTTGTTTAAAATATGTATGTATGGGTCTAATTAATAATAGACGCGTTATTGTTTGTGATTGTATAAACTATATATTATGTAAATAAATATATATATATATATATATATATATATATATGTATCACATAGAATTTATAGGATTAAATTACTAAAACTTTTGTGTGATGATTGGTTGTTTGAGCATGCTAAGTTGTATTGACGTGTTGTGTTAGATAAGAGCGTTAGAAGCTCGCGACTGGTTGGTTCGAGAGTGGTGTTGTGGCATTTAGACCCAGACTTTCGAATCATGTGGGATTGAGTTATGGTGTATGTCATGTATGGCGTGCCCTGCATGAAGATCCACATGACCGTTTATCATATATGGCGTGTCCTGCATGAGGACGTGCATGTTTTCGTGTGTTTGTGAAGGGAAGGAGTTTATGTCATGTATGGCGTGCCCTACATGAAGATTCGTCTGGTCGTTTTTCATGTAAGGCGTGTCCTGCATAAAAACGTGTCCCCTGGTTTGTGTGTGTGACACTTAGTGGTCATATGTTTGAGTGTTCTAGACACTATGATTGTTTACATGTTTTAGCCTTAGACTTGCTTTAGATTATTATTATAAGTTGTTCTGTTGGATTCATGAGTCCTTAGACTCATTTCTCACTGGGTAATCCAGTTACTCATCCCCTCCCCAATCTTTTAGGTGAGCATGTCGTCGTGTCCGAGTACCGTTGAAGTTGATGAAGCTGTTGTACATTTGAATAATATTTTTCGGATTATTTATTATTTATTTAAAACGGATTTTAATTGGTTATTTTGACATTAAATTACTTTTGAGTTATTTTTATATAATATTTTGGATTATTTTGAGAATATTATTTTAATTATTATATCCGGAGAATTTGGGTCGTTTCAACTTGGTATCAGAGCCTAGGTTTGTCAAACCGGTGCTGACCCGGATAGGCAGTCCTGAGAAAATGTTTTTAAGTGGTTTTTAAAAAAACAAAGAGAACAGCTCATCGACCTGCTTATATAATCTTCCGTTATGTTTTTAGAATTTGTCCTAAGGCGAAAAGAGGTACATAAATCAAGGAGACTTCCAGAGTTTACATCGATGTTCCGGTAGTAATTGATAAAGTTGAGTTGCCTAGTGAGTTGGTTGAGATGAAGCTAAACCATTATGAAGTTATTCTCGGGATGGATTGGTTATCTCAGCATATGGTGTCCTTGGATTGTTATCGCACTAGAGTGTTAATTCCGAGAGAAGATGGGAGGTTGGTGTCCTTGGATTGTTATCACACTAGAGTGTTAATTCCGAGAGAAGATGGGAGGTTAGTCTTTCAAGGTTTTCGAGCTAGCATCAGTATTCCGCTTATATCGATGATTCATGCAGAGGACTTACTTGCTAAGGGTAATGAAGCTTATCTGGCGACTATATCTATATTGGGGGAGGGTTCAAATTTGAATCTCAACATGATTCCAGTAGCATCAGATTATGCAGATGTTTTTGAGCTTTTGCAAGGACCGCCACCGCCTAGAAGTGAGCCGTTCACAATTGAGTTGGAGCCTGGTACCACTCCTATATCGAGAGCGCCTTATCGTTTAGCTCCCGTAGAAATGGAGGAGTTGAGGAAGCAGTTAGAGGATCTAACAGATAAAGGGGTTTATTCGACCCAGTAGCTCGCCTTGGGGAGCACTAGTTTTGTTCGTCAAGGAAAAGGATGGCAGTTTCAGGTTGTGCATCGATTATCGGGGTTTGAACAAGGTGACTATCAAGAATAAGTATCCTCTACCTCGGATTGACGAGTTGCTAGATCAGTTGCAGGGGGCTACTTGGTTTTCCAAGATCGACTTGACTTCAGGTTACCATCAGATACCTGTTGCAGAGGAGGATATTCGAAAGACAGCTTTTCATACCCGTTACAGACATTACGAGTTTGTAGTCATGCCATTTGGATTGACGAATGCGCCCGCGGCATTTATGAAGTTGATGAATGATGTTTTCAGGCAGTACTTGGATAAGTGTGTCATAGTATTCATCGATGACATTTTGATATACTCCAAGAGTGAAGAGGAATATGGTTGGCATCTTCGGTTAGTATTGGATATGTTACGTGAGCATCGTTTGTTTGTAAAGCTGAGCAAGTGCAGTTTCTGGCAGAGAAAGATTGGATTTTTGGGTCATGTTGTTTCTGAGGCAGGCGTAGCAGTTGACCCTCAGAAGATAGTAGCAATTTCGGAGTGGCCTACACCGGTTAGTCCTACTGAGATTCGTAGTTTCCTTAGTTTGGCGGGTTACTACAGAAAATTTGTCAAAGGTTTTGCTAGTATAGCCAAGCCTATGACCACGTTAACAGGGAAGGGGGTAAAGACTCATGTATTGGTTTTACCGCGAATGGGTGTTCCATATGATGTCTATACAGATGCTTCTAGGATGGGGCTCGGTTGTGTATTGATGCAAGAGGGGCTTGTAATAGCATATGCTTCCAGGCAGCTCCGAAGTCATGAAGCTAATTACCCGACACATGATCTTGAGTTAGCTACAGTGGTCTTTGCGCTTAAGATATGGAGAGCTTATCACTATGGAGAGAAAGTCCCGGTCTTGACAGATCATGAAAGTTTGAAGTATATCTTCTCGCAGAGCGACTTGAATTTAAGGCAGATGCGTTGATTGAGTTATTGGCAGATTACGACTTGGACATCGCTTATCACCCAAGAAAGGTTAATAAGGTGGCAGATGCTCTAAGCCGTCGAAGGGCAGATGTTTCAGGCACTAAGGAAGTGTAAGAGTTGGTTGATATCTTGGCAAATATGAGGTTGTGTGTGAAATCGGTTGAGGATAACCAGACCGGATTGGCGATGTCGGAGCGAGCTGATCTTCTTAACAAGATTTGGGATGCTCAATCAGGTGATTTGGGACTTAAGAGGATGATCAAGAAAGTAGTGATTGGATATCGCACTGCATCTGATGGTATTATCTTGTACAAGAATCGGGTTTGTGTCTCTCCAGTTAAGGCATTACGGAGAGAAATACTAAGTCAGGCTCGTCAGTCTCGTTTTTCTATACATCCAGGCAGTAACAAGATGTATACTGATATGAAACGTTATTACCATTGGAAAGGCATGAAGCGGGAGACTGCGACTTGGGTATCTCAGTGTCAGAACTGTCAGTTAGTTAAAGCTGAGTGTCAAGTCCCGAGTGGGTTACTTCAGGATTTATTATTACCAGAATAGAAGTGGGATATGGTAACTATGGATTTTGTGACCGGATTTCCAAGGATAACAAGCAATAATGATGCTATTGGGATAGTGGTGGATAAACTCACCAAGTCGTCACACTTTATAGCTATCAAGAAGACGGTTAAGACCGAGGTTTTGGTTCAGATTTATCTGGATGAGATTGTTAGACTGCATGGTGTTCCAGTGAGCATTGTATCAGATCGTGATCCAAAGTTCACTTCGATTTTCTGGCAGGCTTTTCAAAAATCTTTGGGTACTAAGCTGCATCTCAGTACAGCAAACCACCCTCAGACAGATGGGTAGTCAGAGCGAACCATTAGGACTCTTGAGGATTTGCTTCGGGCTTGTGTTCTTGATTGGGGTGACAGTTGGGGAAAGTTTTTGCCTCTAACAGAGTTTTCTTATAATCATGCGAGTATTAAGATGACACCTTATGAGGCTTTGTACGGTAGACCTTGTCGAACTCCACTTTATGGACTGAAATTGGAGAACGACGGGATTTGGATCCAGATCTAGTTCGAGAGACAGAGAAACAAGTTGATTTGTTACGCGGTAGGCTTAAAGAAGCTCATGATCGTCAGAAGAATTATGCTGATAAAAGAAGGAAGGATTTGGTTTTCGCAGTAGGAGACTCTGTATATTTGAAGATGAGAACCTTCAGAGGAGCTGACAGCTACAGGAAGCTAAAGAAGCTTAAACCGAGGTTCATGGGACCATATGTTATCATAGAAAGGATTGGGGGATTTGCTTACAAGCTTAAGCTCCCGCCAGAGTTAGCTGATTTCCACGATGTGTTTCATGTTTCAGTTCTCTGAAAATTGGTTCGAGAACCTGAGTTGATTTTATCACAGCCACAGACGAGTTTGAATCGGGATCTCACAGCACGGAGTTTACCGCGAGAGATCTTGCAGCGTTGTGAAAAAGAAGAGCAGGGGAAAAATGTGTGGAAAGTTTTAGTCCGCTGGGAAAGAGATGGTATTAGTGAAGAAACTTGGGAACCAGAGCAGTTTATGCGGGAGGAATATCCGGAGTTGTTTGTAGAGTGTGCTGAAGAGGGAAAAGACTTGGGCTTAATTTCGGGGACGAATTTTCCTGTAGTGAGAGAGAATTGTAACATCCCAGCCCAAGGCTCATGCGAAATTGAGGTCCAATTGCCTAACCATAGGGCATTTCCTCCTGCTAAAGACTATAAAAGGAGAGGCAAAGCCCTTTATGCCACACACACTTATTTTGCCAGCGAAGCTCTGTCAAATTTGGGGTTCGTCGCCGCCGCTACAGTCCCCGCCGTCGTCAGAAGCACCGCAACTCGCTGGAGTTTGAGGTGAGTTTTTCCAGATTTTGTTTTTCGATCATAAGTTCTTCATACGGTATCAGATTTTAGCCATCTACATATCAAACTGTAGATCTCTCCGAGAAGAAGCCAGAAACACTAGACGCTATGGATTTGGTCATCGGATGCACCGTCAATCGCCACCGGAAAATTCGCCGGAAAATTGAAACATCTCTGATATGCATAGTTTTCCGGTATGTGATAGATCTTGCTGTTCTGATTCCGAATCTGCCTTCAGTTTCTTATTAATCGATGTGGTTTGAAAGTTATGGCTGTTTGAAGTTGTGAGGGTATTTTAGTAATTTTGCCTAGGAGTCGTTCTGATATGGAATCTGGCTCCGAGTGGTTACTGATATCGTTTTTGAGCATTCTGATATCAGTAGTTCTCACTTTGTTTCAAACTTCCATTTATGGCAGGTTTCGATTTAAGGAAATTTTTCCTTTTTGGCAGTTTCTAGAAAAGGAAAGTTTGTTCTTCTGTTGCTAAGGTGAGGAATTTGTTGATTGTTTCCATTAGTTCATTCTTATAGCCGTTAATCTCTAGTTGGAGTCTTTGTTTAAAATATGTATGTAACGGGTCTAATTAATAATAGATGTGTTATTGTTTGTGATTGTATAAACTATATATTATGTAAACAAATATATATATATATATATGTATCACATAGAATTCATAGGATTAAGTTACTAAAACTTTTGTGTGATGATTGGTTGTTTGAGCATGCTAAGTTGTATTGACGTGTTGTGTTAGATACGAGCGTTAGAAGCTCGCGACTGGTTGGTTCGAGAGTGATGCTGTGGCATTTAGACCCAGACTTTCGAATCATGTGGGATTGAGTTATGGTGTGATGATGGTCTGTCATGTATGGCGTGCCCTGCATGAAGATCCACATGACCGTTTATCATATATGGCGTGCCCTGCATGAGGACGTGCATGTTTTCATGTGTTTGTGAAGGGAAGGAGTTTCTGTCATGCATGGCGTGCCCTGCATGAAGATTCGTCTGGCCGTTTGTCATATAAGGCGTGTCCTGCATAAAAACGTGTCCCCTGGTTTGTGTGTGTGACACTTAGTGGTCATATGTTTGAGTGTTCTAGACACTATGATTGTTTACATGTTTTAGCCTTAGACTTGTTTTAGATTATTGTTATAAGTTGTTCTGGTGGATTCATGAGTCCTTAGACTCATTTCTCACTGGGTAATCCAATTACTCATCCCCTCCCCAATCTCTTAGGTAAGCATGTCGTCGTGTCCGAGTAGCGTTGAAGTCGATGAAGCTGTTGTACATTTGAATAATATTTTCCGGATTATTTATTATTTATTTAAAACGGATTTTAATTGGTTATTTTGACATTAAATTACTTTTGAGTTATTTTTATATAACATTTTGGATTATTTTGAGAATATTATTTTAATTATTATATCCAGAGAATGTGAGTCGTTTCAACTTGGTATCAGAGCCTAGGTTTGTCAAACCGGTGCTGACCCAGATAGGCAGTCCTCAGAAAATGTTTTTAAGTGGTTTTTAAAAAACAAAGAGAACAGCTCATCGACCTGCTTATATAATCTTCTGTTATGTTTTTAGAATTTGTCCTAAGGCGAAAAGAGGTACATAAATCAAGGAGACTTCCAGAGTTTACATCGATGTTCCGGTAGTAATTAATGAAATTGAGTTGCCTAGTGAGTTGGTTGAGATGAAGCTAAACCATTATGAAGTTATTCTCGGGATGGATTGGTTATCTAAGCATATGGTTTCCTTGGATTGTCATCGCACTAGAGTGTTAATTCCGAGAGAAGATGGGAGGTTAGTCTTTCAAGGTTTTCGAGCTAGCATCAGTATTCCGCTTATATCGATGATTCATGCAGAGAACTTACTTGCAAATGGTAATGAAGCTTATCTGGCGACTATATCTATATCGGGGGAGGGTTCAAATTTGAATCTCAGCATGATTCCAGTAGCATCAGATTATGCAGATGTTTTTGAGATTTTGCAGGGACCGCCACCGCCTAGAAGTGAGCAGTTCACAATTGAGTTGGAGCCTGGTACCACTCCTATATCGAGAGCGTCTTATTGTTTACATGTTTTAGCCTTAGACTTGCTTTAGATTATTGTTATAAGTTGTTCTGGTGGATTCATGAGTACTTAGACTCATTTCTCACTGGGTAATCCAATTACTCATCCCCTCCCCAATCTTTTAGGTGAGCATGTCGTCGTGTCCGAGTAGCGTTGAAGTCGATGAAGCTGTTGTACATTTGAATAATATTTTCCGGATTATTTATTATTTATTTGAAAAGGATTTTAATTGGTTATTTTGACATTAAATTACTTTTGAGTTATATTTATATAACATTTTGGATTATTTTGAGAATATTATTTTAATTATTATATCCGGAGAATTTGGGTCGTTTCAACTTGGTATCAGAGCCTAGGTTTGTCAAACCGGTGCTGACCCGGATAGGCAGTCCTGAGAAAATGTTTTTAAGTGGTTTTAAAAAAACAAAGAGAACAGCTCATCGACCTGCTTATATAATCTTCCGTTATGTTTTTAGAATTTGTCCTAAGGCGAAAAGAGGTACATAAATCAAGGAGACTTCCAGAGTTTACATCGATGTTCCGGTAGTAATTAATGAAGTTGAGTTGCCTAGTGAGTTGGTTGAGATGAAGCTAAACCATTATGAAGTTATTTTCGGGATGGATTGGTTATCTAAGCATATGGTGTCCTTGGATTGTCATCGCACTAGAGTTTTAATTCCGAGAGAAGATGGGAAGTTAGTCTTTCAAGGTTTTCGAGCTAGCATCAGTATTCCGCTTATATCGATGATTCATGCAGATGACTTACTTGCTAAGGGTAATGAAGCTTATCTGGCGACTATATCTATATTGGGGGAGGGTTCAAATTTGAATCTCAGCATGATTCTAGTAGCATCAGATTATGCAGATGTTTTTGAGATTTTGCAGGGACCGCCACCGCCTAGAAGTGAGCCGTTCACAATTGAGTTGGAGCCTGGTACCACTCCTATATCGAGAGCGTCTTATTGTTTACATGTTTTAGCCTTAGACTTGCTTTAGATTATTGTTATAAGTTGTTCTGGTGGATTCATGAGTCCTTAGACTCATTTCTCACTGGGTAATCCAATTACTCATCCCCTCCCCAATCTTTTAGGTGAGCATGTCGTCGTGTCCGAGTAGCATTGAAGTCGATGAAACTGTTGTACATTTGAATAATATTTTCCGGATTATTTATTATTTATTTAAAACGGATTTTAATTGATTATTTTGACATTAAATTACTTTTGGGTTATTTTTTTATATAACATTTTGGATTATTTTGAGAATATTATTTTAATTATTATATCCGGAGAATTTGGGTCGTTTCAGAAGCCACAAACAAGAATATCTTAAACAACTTGAAGAAGATATAGTTGAATAAGGTAAAGTGGACTAACAAGTTGCCCAAAATCTCTGGAAAATAAACATAACAAAGAGACTCCCTTCTCCTTGCTATACGGGATTGAGGCGGTGGTGCCAGACTATTATGTTTATGGAATTGTTTGATTTGTTATTGATGGAGAGAGCTCTGTAATATATAAAGTTATTGTGTACAACTAAGGTAAGCATATATACAACTTTTGTAATGACAAAATCAATGAGATTGTGTCTCTAATATAGCCGTTAGAGATATACGTTAATACACCATCTCAAGATGGACGTCCGGGGAAAAGGCCAATCTTGAAACGTAAACCTTCATATTGTGGTCTTGAGAGAGGTTTGGTAAAAGCATCTGCCAACTGATCATGAGTGGAGACATGGGAAACACAGACAAGACCTGTTTGGATTTGATCACGAACACAGTGATAGTCGAGAGCAATGTGTTTCATCCGTGAGTGAAAGACAGGACTTGCAGCTAAGTATGTTGCTCCTATATTATCACAATAGATCACTGGTTTTGGTTGAATAGGGAGATGTAGTTCAGTCATGAGTGATGGTATCCAACATAATTCTGCAGCGATAGAAGCCACAGAGCGGTATTCTGCTCCATTGGAGGAACGAGCAACATCGGTTTGCTTTTCCGAGGACGAAGCGATTGGATGACGTCATAAATAGTCTATTTAAGCATCGGTCGATGTGTAGTCATCTTTGTTTCCAGCCTAGTCGGCATTGGTGAAGGCGTGAAAGATATGTGGATTATTAGCTAAGAAGAATACACCATGATTAATTGTACCCCAAGATATCGAAGAATAGGTTTAGTGGCAGTCCAATGTTCCGTTGTGGATTTGTGCATGAACTGAGAAAGTTTGTTGACCAAGAAGGAGATATCCGGCCGTGTAAGTGATAGATGTTTAAGACCATAAATGGCCTTGTGAAGTTTACATACTTCCGTTTGATTATCTGCATCAATAAAGCCTGGTGGTTGGACCATTAACACCTTTTTGGCTAGATGACTCTGAAGAAAGGCAGTTGTAACATCTAATTGTCTCCAAGGCCATTGACGAGATGTAGCAGTGCTGAGAACAATGCGAATTGTTGCTGGTTTAACAACTGGACTGAAATTTTCTTGATAGTCGATGCCTGGTTGTTGAGTATAGCTTTTGGCGACTAAACGTGCTTTGTATCTTTCGATGGAACCATTTGTTTTGCGCTTGATTGTGAATATCCATCGGCAACCTATAACATTAAATGAATTTTCAGCATTAGTGAGATCCCATGTATGTGGTTTAATCTGAGAATTAATCTTCTTCATTGATGGCATTACGTCAATAAGGTGATTTGAGAGCTTCAGCAACAGATTTCAGTATAGTTGTAGGAGGCTGAGAAATAGAAGTGTGAAGTAGAATTTATTTCTTCTATGTTGTCATGTAATTTTAGTGAACTTAAAAATGGGAAAACTGATTCGTGAAATACAACATGCCTAGATGTATAAACTCTAGATATCACTCTATCAAGGTAAAAATAAGCGCTTTGAGTATTAGAATATCCTAAAAATACACATGATGTGGATGGAGCGTCTAATTCGTTAGAAGCGTAAGGTCGTATCCATAGAGAACATAAACACCCAAAATATGAAGTTTATGAAAGTTCAGAACATATCCCGTTAATAGTTGAAAATGTGTTTGAACTAGCCAATATTCTACACAAAAAAAGCCATGATATTGCAACCAAAAATTACAAACTGGAATGAATCCAAAAAAAAAAATTACTCTTTTTCAAACTCACTTCACATAGCCAATACGTAATATTATAGTGAATAAAGCAAAGGAGAGGAGGAGACTGATCAAAGCATGTGTGTTAGTGTGATGCGTCACGGGATCGATCGATCCAACACATGATCGATCGATCCTTCTCAGCGGTATTTTTTGGGATCGACTATGCAATTAGAGTGAATAAAGCAAAGGAGAGGAGGAGACTGATCAAAGTAAGAAAATACCTTAATAAATGCCTAAAGGAAAGCCTGAATGAAGGCCTAAAGGGAGGCCTGAATGAAGGCTTAAACGAGAGGCCCATAGAAAGACCTAAAGAAAAACATAGATGAGAAGCCCTAATGAAGGCCTACACAAACCTTCTAGAAGCACTTAGAAGATCTTTTGGTTATCAAGGCAATAGATACAAGAGATATTACGCATAAATCCATTTATGGAAAATTAATAATGTCTTCCTTTCTTGTATCTCTCATATCTCCCACTATAAATATTGTAACATATGCAAGAAATTACTCAAGGAAATATAATTATCCTTCACATACTCTTTTATTCTCTCTAATCTCATAATTTCATATTCTCTCTTAGTTTATTTGTTAATCTCTCTTAATCTCTCACTAAACTCTTATGAAAATCTTATTTTACTTCCGCAAATTCCAACATGGTACCAGAGCATACGATCAATATATGTTTCTTCTACTCCTTTCTTTAAAATTGATTTCAAAAGCTTTGCAAATTTTGTTTAAAAATCGTTTTTAACTGGTAAAAGCAAACACCCATGGTTTCTTTGTGTTCTTCCATTGTTCTCATGAACCTTGGTTGAATAAGTGACAATGAAGAGGAAGAAATGGTGGTAGAAATGAACAATTACAAGGGAGAGAAAGAAGAGAGTGGTTGCCTTTATCTTGTACCCATTGGTCTCTAAAGTGCATCCTTTTGGATATAAGACACTTAGAGAAGGGTTAGGCTTCTTCTTCTCTTCTCTTCTTCTCTCTAAACCACATCTCAAACTCTAAGTCACATTTCCAGATTTTAACATTTTTGTCTTTAATTGTTAAATTTTCAAAAATATTTTTTTATTATCCATTAGACAATAAGTTTGAATTATTGGGTATTAGTGTCTTTCTTTTGAGAATGTAAAACACTTCAAGCCATAATCTGCTTAGATCTCCTTGGATAAAAAACCACAAGTTCTTTTAAAACCTTGGACTTGTCTCCTTTCTTATGAAATGAGAGACACTTAAGTTCATTGTAGTTGTTGTTTAGACTTGTGGTTTATATTGTTTTAAAACCTTGGAAAATGTTTCCTTTCTTGTGAAATGTGAAACATCTAAGTCCATTGAAGTTTGATTAAATCAATTATTCTCTCCTCCACTTTAATGGTGTGTGAGTTTTGTCCCTAGTCTAGTTGATGTCTCTAGACAAAGCTTGAGGGAGGGAAAGAATTCGAAAATGCTTCAGCCATTAAAGCACCAATCACTTATTGATTCTTGGATGCTTTTGGCTGTTACAACAACCGCAAAAGTCAAGAAAACAGAGCAAAACTCTGTCCATAAGAACTCTTGAGCATTGGGGGAAGAGAACCAAGGAAGGCTTAACTCTTGTGAGTATTAGCATTAATGCCTTGATGAATCCAAATGTCCTCAATGATCTTTATAAGAAGAGGAAAGTGAACCTTGGCGGATTATGCATTGCATTTAGGGCCTTGTTGAATCCAAAAGTCCTCTTCAAACCAGTTAAGGGAAGAGAACCTTGATCTTCTTTTCTCTTATGAGCATAAGAAGTCTTGATGAATCCAAAAGTCCTTAAGGGAAGAATACTTAAATTTTATCTTAAAATGATCAAAGAAATGTGAACTATGACTATCTTACTCCTTGGAGTTTAAGATGAAAAGTCATAATGAATCCAATATTTCTTTGTGATTAACAGTTTATAATAATGAATCAAAGATTGGGGGAAGAGAACCAAAGAAATCTTTACTCTTTTTGGTATTAGCATTAATGCCTTGATGAATCCAAAAGTCCTCAATCCATTTTATAAGAAGAGGGAAGTGAACCTTGGTGGACTATGCAATGCATTTAAGACCTTGCTGAATCCAAAGTCCTCTTGAAATCCACTTAGGAAAGAGATCCTTGATTTACTTTACTCTTATGAGTATAAGAGATCTTGATGAATCCAAAAGTCCTTAAGAGCAGAAAAATATAAATATTCTCTATGCTCTCACCTTCTGTTTTTTAATCTGTCTAAAATCTCAAACAGGTTCAATCTTTAAAGATGGTGTGGAGTTCACTTGATGTCTCAAAGAAGACATAGCAAGTGTGGAGTGTTTGAAATAGTCATGCGGACTGAAGAAAGAAGCTGCCCATTTATCAGAGCCTACATGAAGAATGTATATTCCTGAAGGTGGAGCAGAGAAATCACTAAACAAGAAGGCACAACACAATGCTTGAGATTAGAACCAAGTGCCACCAAGAACAGCTGCCACAAGAAATGGAGAGGAAAGACTGGTGGAATGTGATGAATCAGCTCTCCCATAGAGTCTTGTGTCCTTCCTTTTGGTGATTAAAGAAGTTACTGTGCACTTGAGTTTGAAGATCAACAAAGCACAAATGTTTTCATCTCAGTACAAGAAAGCGTAGCACAATGCTTGAGATTAAAGTGTGATGGAGTGAGTAAACCCACAAGCGTCAGAAGAGACTGATCAAAGCATGTGTGTTAGTGTGATGTGTCACAGGATCGATCGATCCAACACATGATCGATCGATCCTTCTCAGCGGTATTTTCTGGGATCGACTATGCATTTGACGATCGATCGGTCTACCTGAGGATCGACCGAACCCGATAAGGATCGATAGATCTACTATTGATAGTTCTCCTCCTCATTTCAAAAAGGCTAAACTTTAAACTCTATCCCATTTAATTTGTTTAAATTTCATTACCTTAGTCCAGTAGCTATGATTTACTCTCTATATGCAATCTTAATTGAACATTCTAAAACTTTGATATTCCTCATGGCATATACTTAAAACTCCCTCTTCTTTGTCACTTAGTTTAAGGGTAAAGGAGACCATGAGAGCCTCAAAGAATTATAAGATGACAAGAAAGTGGTTTATAAAAAGAGAAATCAAGTAATAAAGAACTAAATGAATGGAAATAATGGAGGAAGGAGCCTTATCTAAACTCAATTCAAAACCAAGGTCATAGCTAAACAAAAAAACCGAGAAGGCTATACTATTTTTCCCTCTTTATGGTTTTATCCCAAGAGGTTTTACATGGTGAGGTTTTTAATGAGGTAGTCATTCACGTGTTGCAAGCTTGGCCTTTGGTTCTTATGCCGTCCCGACGACCAAGCTTGAGGGAGGGTATTAGAGTGAATAAAGCAAATGAGAAGAGGAGACTGATCAAAATAAGAAAATACCTTATAAAGGCCTAAAGAGAGGCCTGAATGAAGGCTTAAACGAGAGGCCCATAGAAAGACCTAAAGAAAAACATAGATGAGAAGCCCAAATGAAGGCCTACACAAACCTTCTAGAAGCACTTAGAAGATCTTTTGGTTATCAAGGCAAGAGATACAAGAGATATTACACATAAATCCATTTATGGAAAATTAATAATGTCTTTTTTTCTTGTATCTCTTATATCTCCCACTATAAATATTGTAACATATGCAAGAAATTATTCAAGGAAATATAATTATCCTTCACATACTCTTTTATTCTCTCTAATCTCATAATCTCATATTCTCTCTTAATTTATTTGTTAATCTCTCTTAATCTCTCACTAAACTCTTATGAAAATCTTATTTTACTTCCGCAAATTTCAACACGTAAAATATCTCCTCCCTAGATTGGTTTCTGTGTAAGATGTCTCCCAATCCAATTGTCCACCACAAGAACACCTTTTTAGGCATTCCAAATTCACCATCATATGTGTGACATCCACTATCAAAACTTGCTTTGGTGGAAGAGCAGCTTAATTTTCCCATGTCACTATAAATCGAGTTCGGAGGACCAAAAATAGATATGTCAGATTGTAAAAATATTCAAAATTTGAGAAACCCAGATATCAAGAACCATAGATTTACATCCAAACTGTTCAAATTGAGAAGCCTGACTTTGATCTCTTTTGCTCTCTCCCTCTCTCGCTATCTCTCTCTTGCTGAATCTCTTTACTCTCTCTCTCGCTATATCTCTTTCTCTCTCTTTCTATTTGTATCGAAAAAGAAATGGAGAATTTGATATTATTTATGGAAATTTTGGAACTGGGGGACAACTAAACTATTTTTAAAATCTAATGTTTTGAAGTTATCCCACCGACCTTAGATTGAAAATTTAGCATTATAATACGAACATAGTTGTCCTTAAATGCCCAGTTCTACGGATAACCTAATAGTTGTATTTTTTGTGATTTTAGCGTATATATACTTGAATTCTCAATATAAATTATTTTTTTCTAGTTGTACATTTGATTTTATAGTACTGATATCATTACAATGTTTTACATCATTGTCATAGTTATTATCAAATATTTTGTCTCAATTGGATCAGAAAGATTTATATTTTCAAAATCTTACTTGGAAGATGTATTTGTTGTGAAAGACTAAAAATATGTAATAAATTTTTTTATTTTTTTGATAATATTTTACAAGTGTGTTTGGTTTGATTGATACGTGGTACATAATAGGGAAATTGATCTGTTTGATTTGTTTTATAAGAAAAATTGATTTATCAAATATGAGTGACAGTTGTTCTTAGTTGAAACTAATTATACCAATATTACATTCCAGACAAATAAATTAAATTGTCCTTTTATTACTGTTTGTACTTGCAACAGTCTGAGAGCATGTATGTATACACTGAAATAATATGAATTATTAATCTTCGCACCTTGGAAGTACTATTTACAACCTTGGTTGGCTTGACGGTATCGTAGAATAAGTCGCTCCATATCCGACTTATAAGTAGCGACCCCAAAACAATTCTTATACGAAGTTCTATCAACTAAATCTTGCACAACCTCTTTAAAACTAAATTCTTGACCTACTTCAAGACTCGTTCCATCTTTCCATTTTTCAACATACTGACTTTCTTTTATAAGATATGGAATCTCAACATATTCATGCATACCATTCAAACTGTTATCTATATGGTTCTCACCATCTTCATTAGCATCAGTCTCCATCAACTATTCAATGATCGGCTCGTTATATTGTTCTCCTACTGCGTCCGCTATGTAAATAGTAGAACACTAACATTAACTGCATCATTAGCTCTTCATAATTTCCACCAAATGAATTTCCTACCTCTGCTCTTGAAAGTTGATTTCTCCTACCTCCACATGCAAAACAGATCTAAGTCGTTCTTTATCCACTTTTGTTAGATAAACATAAAAGTCTTCATCATTAAAAATTTATGACTCTCTCTGAGAATTGTTTACCAACATAATGTAACTCAATTTCAGTTGCATCCTAGTTTCATCCATCCCAATCTTCCTTCGTATCTTATCTACTAACACCACATATGTTACCTTCTCCAAAGATGAAGTCTTGAATGATATAGAGTAGATGGAATTTCTTGTAATCCATTTGTACTCATCTCTAGTTTATGAATAGTATTCTCCATAATTAAAATAATGTTTGTGTGATTTATGATCATTGTTTCTTGGAAATAAAATTAAAAATAATCAATTAACAATTACACAATATGTCACAATAATACTATTTGTACGAGTTGTCCACTATCATTCAGTTAAACCATTTGTATTAGTTGTCCACTAAATCTCAGTTGTACCATTTGTACCAGTTGTCTATTATACCTTAATTGTATAATTTGTATCAATTGTCTATTATATCTATGTTGTATCATTTGCATCAGTTGTCCACTATATTTCATATTTGGTGAATATGGTGATTTGGAAACTACAATCGACAAATTACCAATGCAGATGCCTAATCAATCCAAAAAACATGGTTATCAATCCAATATGTGTACCGGAACAATCAATTTTCATATCCAATTCCTAAGTTGTCAAATCCCCAAATAACACCACAGAAGTCAAGAAGAACTCACATCTTCAAGCTTCATCAAAAGCGGAAGAGAGAGAAACTACTAACATGAAAATGATTGCAAAATGATGAAAAGGAGCCCACGAGGAGGCGGAGCAGTGACGACCGGCAAGATTGATGTCGATGTCAAGGGGGGAGGAGGAGGATGAGGATGACCCGCAAAGATGATTATGTCTGATCCCGATTCATTTTCAAGAATTTTTTATATTTTCAAATTTTATTTTATTTTAATAAATTATTTCTTGCCTTTTGTTAATGGTAATATTGACATATCATATATATAGTGGCAGTTAGATTAATAAATGGCATGTTGAATTCATTTTCAAAGGTATTTCAGTTCTGTGTCCATTTGAAATCTACATTAAAATAATATATATATATATATGTATAAAATAAAAATAAATTTCAACTTTTGCATTGTAAAACAATATACAAACTTAACATGTAAAACAATAATCAAATTAATTTTTTATCTATACTATAAAATTGGTTACTATAAAAATATATTACTCATATAAATATTACTAAAAATACTATTGAAAATTAATGAAAAAAATCTTAAAATTTTATCAAGCATAAAAATGTCAAACCAAATTTTAACTTATTTATTCATACTATGTTTTAATATCTTTTTTTAAGTATATATTTTAATTTTTTTTACAACTAATTTTTTATAAAATAAAACTTTTGATCTCTTTCTATTTTTTGAAAAATAAATAAATTAAATTTTTATAGATATTATAATTAAAATTGGTGAATCCATTACGTTTTTGTTCTCATGTGTTTAAGTCTATGATCTTATCCGAAGAGAAGGTCTTAATTTCCCTTGGTATGTGACTTGTTGCTTTGCACCGAGGAGGATTTGGCCGAGGTCCAAGGCTTAATCTTGGACAGTCTTCTCAATCAAAGCTAGACTGACATGTTTTCACCAAAATAGATATATCTCAAATGACTTTAAACCATCTGAATCTGAAATCTAACTCAAATAAATTTATTTCCACCAAAAATCATCCAAAGAGAAATCCTTGAAAGGCTATTTTTGAAGCTATACTTCTGCTATGTCTGTTATATCCAATTGCTGAAATTCTTGAAATTTTTTAGTTGGTTCTCATCACTTGAAATCACGTAAAGATCATGTTGTAATCCTATTTTGTTTATTTTTGATGTTTTACATGGTGATACTCAAAAGACCTAAAATACACAAAAAAAAAAATCTAAAGGCATAAAACCTCACCAAAACATTCAAATTTTGTATTTAAAACCTAAAAACCTGTATAAATGATTTTACCATTGCAGAGGATGAATCTAATTTTTATGGGACTGATATACACATAAAAAACTGGCATTAAGTGTTTGTCTTGGTGAGCAAACCTATCAATCATATTTAAAGGGACCTTGAGTTCTCATCTTAGAAATAACTTAAAAAATTGAACTTCAGAAAGGGTTCAAAGAAGTAACGTGGTTTTAGAGAGAAATGTTTGAGAAGGAAGAATCTCATTTTATGATATAAATAAACAGCTCTTGTTGTATCGGTCCAAAACTTTTCCAATTGATCTTACGGTGCTTACTCTATCAATTAAATCTCGCGTGAGTTTTCGCTAAAAATGCAGTTCACTCTTTGAATCTTATAGATTCAGCTAAGGTGAGGATGTAACTTTTGGCAACATGATTTTTCTGAATCTCTTCTTTTGATCTATATTTTATATGTTTAATTACATATTTTGATGTTTATAGAACGTTCATTTTTTTATCTTTGAAGGTGACTCTTCAAGATTCAAAGAACGTTCTTAGGCTTGAGTATATTATATTTGAGGTGATGGTTGCATATTAAAGATGAGATATTTATGTGAAATATATGAATTCGATCTTAAGTAAACGGGAAATGATAAGTTAAAACATTAAAGTAAATAAATTAAATGATGTGTTCATTAAGGAAAGAATGGTAAAATGCTAATACGTGATTTTTGGATCATTTGAACCTTCGATGTTGTTTGGAAATCTGTCGTTCAGACCTTCAGGATTGTTTGGACCTTCGGGATCGTTGGGATCTTTGGATTGTTGGACCTTCGGATCAATAGGATCTTTTGATCGTTTGGAAATTTGAGGTCGATATGGATCTTTGAATTGTTCATACATTTAGGGAAGATGGGATAATTTGGATCATAAGTGGCCTTCGAAATCAGAAAATGGGTAAAATTGGGAATTGGTTAAGTAAAATGAAAATAGTTAAGTAAATATTGCTCCTGACAAAATCTTCCATTTTTGTCTACACTTTAAATATTTGTTTGATTTTATCAGAATTTCCTTGATAAGATTTCAAGATACCAAAACAAATTAATTATAACAGGATTGCATAAATTTAATCGTCTTTCTCAAATTTTGAACTTTGATTTTAGAGAAAATTAGCTAAAAAGGATACATTGAAATTGAAATGGAATTTGTCCCTTTATAACTTATTTTTATTGACAGAAGGTGAAAATGGGAGCCAGAGAGTTGCTGCTGCAATATATCTGAAGAATTTTACCATAATGAACACTGGAACACTGCAACAGAAGCGTCCACCGCCGCAATCTTTCCAGCTCTGTTTCTGTTCAATCTTTCTTCAAGTTGTAACATGTTTTGAAAACATTGCTTACTACCAGGGCTCTTATTTCAGAAACTTTACTTCTCTCTCTGGGTTGTTTTTGCAAGTAGGACATATCTGAGTGGGAAGAAGATACAGATGAATATATGAGGAAAAACCTTTCTTCTGAACTAGTATGACAACTTTTCTCTCTTTTTCTTACATTTAATACTTTTATGTTTCATAAGGAATAATATCACTCTCATTTGGAGGATTTCTTACAGTTTTTGATCCAATTCTCACAGGGATCACCAGTATCTACTACAAATAAAGCATCCTCAGCTGCATGTAAGCGGAAAAAAGGTGAAAAGAACAAAAGAAATAACCAAAGATGTTCCATGGGAGATCTACTGGTGCTTCCATTTTTGTCAGAGTTTTATGTTCCTTCAAAGAGCAACATATTGGATGCTAATACTTCAGCAGCGTGAATTCCTATACATTTTCATGACTTCTGATTCTATCTCCTCAAAATTTGAGGCAGATGTAAACCAAATTAAAAAAATGTTTTAGCAAACTCTCAATCTCGTCTATATCTTTGCATTCTTGCATGTGTGTGATTGTTTTAACTTTTAAGTAAACACATCAATTAAAAACATTCAATATGCACACGACACATAAAAAAGTCTTTAGATATATATACTTGCTTCCACATATAATTTAGTTAAGTTTGCAATTTCGATTACTAGCTAAGTGGATTTATATATATATATATATATGGACTTGTTTATTATTATATACTTTTTCTTTTATTTTCAATAACTAAAAGTCAAGACCTATAGAATTATAATATATATATAGATATATACATATTTATAGATAATGAAATATTGATGACTGAATCCAGATTCAGCAAAGGAGCATTTCCTTTTTGGCAAATATATCTTCATTTGTAACTATCGAAGATCGAGAAGAAAGGTTTGTTTGCAGAGGACATTATAAATACTTTGAAGGAGAGTATTGCAAACAGAGTTGGTTTTTATCTAAATCCGAACAAGAAACTCGACCAAATCTTGAATTAAACTTCAATGAAACAAACATCAAACAGAATATACAAGAGGCTAATCCATTTTCTCTTCTCTAAAACATTTTGAATGTAAATTACTCTGCATATGAGTAAGAGAAATGCTAAAACAAATGAAAAAAATTTCTAAGACAAAAGCTTCTCAATGCTATTCTCAAACGATTAATTAGTCTAACACCAAAATCATAAAAAAGTAAAACAAAGACATTCTTTGGCTGTTGGTTTAACACCCCTTTGTTTCCTCTGTGAAGGTGATTTTCTGGAGCTCCAACCCATTTTTTTACACTCTCTGGCTTTACTAAGTATGACGGTGAATCCTTCTGTCGTCGCCTGATCATTCACATCCCATTCCCCAAATTTTGGTAGAGGCCTTGCTTCACTATTCGATGCCATTTGAGGATTTAATTTAATAGTTGGGAGAAATCAATATAGGGAAAGAAAACAGAGAAGTAAGAAATTGTGTTTTGAAATGTTCTCACGGATTGTACTCTTATGAGACACGAAGACGAAGACAATCGTTTTTAATGTCCACAGGTTTTGGACACAAAATCTCAACACACAAGAGGATATACAGATGTGCATATTACTAGTTACGAAGAGAAAATGATAGTTGTACATACCACTTTGTTAGATCAGATTTTTTAACCTTGTAGTCAAAGTTATATTTCATTGCACAAATCTCCAGAGTTGATTTCAAAGCGTTTTTGCTTCTGAAAATTTGATCTTTCTTTACAAAGTCATCCAACGATTTCTTATCAATGTCATCTTTGGTACCCAACGTTAATCCACTAACACCACAATCACTTTTACACTGGACGAATTTTACTTCATGATTCACCTTAGCCGAATTAACAAATTCTTCAAATGGTCTCTTTTTGTTCAGATCAACTAACGTGGTAAATGTCACACACAAAACATATGAAAACGCCTTTGCATAGGCAACAAAATTCTGTAGTTGCCTATCATTTGTGATAATAACCGGAGGAACTTAGTTATTGATCAAGTCACTTAGGTAGATAACTGAACTCAATACTAACATTACTCCCGTTTCTAAGTTATTGATCAAAAGAAGTAGTAGATTCCAAAGAAACCAATCTCTCCCGTTTTTGTTCATCGACAATGAATGTCTACAGGTTTTGGACATAAGATCTCCACACACCAGAAGATATATAGATGTGCATATTAGCATCTACTAAAAAAAGAAAAGAAAAGATGTTTTGAAAAAAAAAATGTTTTGAAGAAGAATAAAATATAAAAAAGGAAAAATGGAGTACAAAATGGTGGAAATCTCTAAAAAAATCACCACATGATAAAAAGATGTTGATGTGAAGAGTAAATAACTAATTTGAGAAAATATTGGAGAAAATATAGGAAAGACATTTATTTTAAAATTTTCCCTGATTTTCAAGAATATATATTCTATGTACAGCTAGAACATAGAATAAAAGTTATAATACGTGATATAACCCAACCTAGAACATATACCAACGGTTATAATAGAACAAAATGTATTCTAACTTAAGTAGAATAAATTGTACACACTAAAATATGTCAATGAACTATACTTAGAACATAAAATAGTAGTAAGAATATGTAATCTAACTAGACCTAGAACATAGAGCAAATGTTAGAATAGAACAAGACGTATTATAGGCAGATTACGTTTTTAAACTAGGTAAAACACAGAGAAACCGCTAGAATATGTATTCTTCTAAATAAAATACATAGAATATGTTTTCTACTTTAATTATAACATATCTTAATTTTTTTTTATAAAATCGTTTGTTTGAAAAACTATACAAATTTTTTTTATATAACTATGTTTTTACGGTTTTTATTTTTTTCGCATTTTTAAATATATTAAAATATTTATTTTCTATTTTCTAGATTTTTAAATAAGGGCAACATAGTCACAATTGGATAAAAAAATAAAAAGGTATAAAATTCCAATTTCATTTTCAATGTAGCCTATTTACACAATTCTCCCTTGATTTTACTCCTTTTTTATTTAAATTAATTAATCAATCAAAGATGATGGATTATTTACGTATGTGTTCAGAAGAAAGAGTAGTGAAAGCCAGACATAAGCCAAGCGAAGACAAAAAAGATAGGACATGCAAGTAATCTCGATTTATCTCGAGGAGACGTCAAACCAGTTACACCTTAGTCTTTCTAGTTTATGATCATCCGTGAAGTGAAATGAAGTAATCCGGTTTCATATAGCTATGTCAATATTCCGGTTTAATTGCTTAGAAGTAACCCAGCCTCATGATATCTTCTAGAGTTTATTTCCCTATAAAACAAAGTATATTGCTGCTTGGAATACCAAACTCATAAGAAAGAGTCTGTCTGTCTATAGCCTGTTAATAGAAGATATACTAGCGTGTCCGTCCAATCAAGAGTGGCATATTGCACAAGAAGATTCCCAGTATCAACAATCCATATCATGTAGGTGTAAGGACAAGCGAACACATACCATGCGTAATTCCTCAGGTTCTCATATGATCTCCCGTAGATAACATGTTCATGATGGTAAGCTAGGACATGAAAAAATGGCGTGGCATTCCCTGTGAAAACCAGATAAGCCTGCTCCACTCAGTTCTATATAGCTTCATTCTCATTTGCTCTCAGGTCTTAGCAGAGGAGAAATGCTTACGGTAATCTCCTTCTAAGTGTTTGCCATAGTGCAATGTCCTCCCCTACCTCGAATTTTGGTATAAGATTGATAAACCTGCGTTTTAGTAGTTTTAATTCATCATTTTGTTCATAGCTCATATCATTTAGCCATTAAATTTTATAATGTAGGACACATTTAGGTTTATATGCATTAGAATCCTATGATGTTTTTCATTTTTTGTTTTCAGAACATTTGGAGCAAGATAGAAGTGTTTTCTGGAGTCCATGAGGTTACTGGTGGCTAGTGCAACAATTCAAAGCTGATTGAGATCATGCCATGTGGGAAATAAGCAAAAACAATCATCAAATTCGTATGATTCCCCGAGATAAGAAAATAATTGATCGATGAACATGAGGATCGATTGATCCTTCCTCCAGCACGAACGATCGATCGATACACTCCAAAATCGATCGATCGATTGCCCGTTCAATTCTGCGTTAACTTCCAAGACCGACCAAGCGAGCAAGAGAACGGTCGTTCAAGCCTAGATCGATCGATTCCCATTTGGATCGATCGATCCATCAACCAAGAATCCTACGGCCGATTACAGGATCGATCGATCCCAATTAGTTTTCTTTTTTCTTTTGTTTTCTTAAATAAAAACAGTTATTAACACAGCCTATAAATAGACTATATTATGTCAGACCTAGGAACATATTTTTTATGAGCCACCCAGAAAGAAAAAAAGAGAGAGAACCCTAGGTCTACTTTTGGAGAGTTTATGTTTTGCACAACACTTCTTTAATTATGTTTCATTCACAATAATATGTAAAACTCTTCTTTTATGCATATTAAGAATGTTTTTCTCCCTTATATTTATTTTCTCTGCAATTTTTTATTATGTTTGAGTAGATCTTTTAGATTCATCCATTGAAAGGGTAGATGATTAGGGGAATGATGATTAGTGATGATATATAGGTCTTGAATTGTGTAATCCTTCATTATTAGATATGTTTAATGCTAGGTTGATCTCGGGAAAGTCAATTTAGGGTTTACAGAATTTACCCCTCGGATGAGGATAAGAAAATTTTTAGGTTAGTCTAATTAGTGAGTATTATGATCCTAGCCTGTGAAGTAGTTTTCTAGGGCATCTGATGATGAATTGAGATGAATTTTAATGCTTGTTTAGTTTTAAGGTTTGAAATAGAAATTGATCAGATGGATATCTAAGCATAAGAGGTTCTTACAAGGGAATGTATTTGTCTACCTTGATCTCATTGTCTAGGAATATAAATTATACAATCATAATTTAAAGTAATTTCTTGATCAGAAACCTTAGTTGTTTTAACACCCGATTCATTGTTGAATTGTCTTAATCATTATTATTTCTTAGTTAAATCTTATCGCTTTCTTATTTGCTTTACAATTTAGTTCAGAACAATTCCAACAAAACTAATTTAGAATCTCTTTAGTTTAGACCTTATTCTCATAATCTGTTGAGTTATAAGCTTTTCCTGAGATCGATCCCGTGTAAACTACAAGAGGCATTAATTGTGCACTTGCGATTACTAATCATGTAAACTCTTGAGAATACTCTCCAGTATCTCTCAGATGAAACTCGAAGAGACAAATAAACCTCTATCAAAGATGAACCTTAGTTTTCTCAAGAAGCAGCTGGAATAGGCGTCCCCGTCTAAGCATGTAAAGCCATGTGATTGTGGAAGCTGCCTCATAAACTTTGGCTTCTCACCTCACCCCAAGATATATAGTACGCATATCGCCAATAATATTCAAGCTTACCATTTCCAGCCAGTCATTGAACCAAAAGTATGCAGTCATGCAATTTTTAACATTAAATATACTGAATTGATAACCTAAATCCTCATACAAAGAAAGTGAGAAAGACATGATTTAGAACCGAAAATGATCAAAGAGACAATAAAGCAAGTGAAATTGCTCAATAAAATTCTGAAAGAAACACATGACCGTCAGAAGAGCTATGTGTATATGAAGATGCGAACGTTCCGGGAAGGCAACCTAAATCATAAGCTGAAGAAGGTGAAGCAGAGATGCATGAGATCATTTGTAATCATCAAAAGGATTGTCTGGCATATCGGTTGGAGTTGCCGCAGGAGTTGTTAGATTTTACAATGTGTTACATATGTCAGTTCTGCGTAAGGTTGTTTGGGATCCAGAGCTCATCCTACCTAAGCCGCCAGAAGATGTGGGTCGTAACATGTCAGTAGTTAGCAAGACAGTTGAGGTGGTAGTCATCTGGAAAGCGGAGGTTCATAGAAAAAAGACTCAGTTGGTCTTTGTTTGTTGGGAAAGGGATAAGATTCAAGAGGAGGTTTGGGAGGCATAATTGCAGTTTTGAAGGCAAGTTATCATGAGCTCTTTGTGGGTTTTAGTGGTTCGCAGGGTGCTGAATCGAATTCAAGAGAAAATTTCTGGTTAATGGTGGAGAATTGTAACACCTTGGACTTTGACCCAATCAAAAAAGGAGAAACTCAATTGCCTAAATCCCAAGAAAGGTTAAATATAGGGTTTTCTATCTTAATTCCTTATAAAAAAGGAGCCACCTTTTGTTGGAGACACAAAGTTAGAAACCAGTAAAGCCTTACCGGATTTTTGAGCCGCAGCCACCATCGGTTCACCGAGGAGGAGCTGACATATCCAGAACCAAGACCAACTGAGTCTTTTTTCTATGAATCATCTGCTTGCCAATAGCTTCAATCATCATCGTCTTGAGGTAAGCCGCAGCCGCCAATCTTCTCCTCTCTTCTTCTCTTGCGCTGTGAGCCATCACTTTTTTTGCAGATCAGATCCCTAATCCCACTTTTTGTCCTTCTCGTTGTCTCTCGAGTGCAGATTTCTTATTATGTGGTATCTTTCTTCTTTTCTTCTAGATTGGATATGTTTCATAAATTAAGTCAAAGTGAGGACTAGTTGTGAATTTTTCTCTCTATCGCTATCTTTTGGGGTTAGTCTTTGTTAGAGTCGGCTTAGTTTCTAGGAACTCAGATCTAATTTTTGATGTGAAAAAGAGCACCTAGATTCAGGTTGTTAAAACTGAAAATGGTTGTTTGATGTTTGAATTTGTGGATATAGATATTGTGAATGGGAGTTGCCAATGTATAGAAAACATAGCGAGTATGATAGGATCCCATGAAGAGATGTTGTTTTTTTGGGTAAGTGGTCTGTCTCGGAGAAGGTATCATACTCGTCATCGTGAGGATGTGATGGACCATAACGCTAGGAGAGCGGACAGTGACGGGTCCATTTAGGACGGCAGGATGTGTATAGGAGACAATATAATGTGTCAGTAAAGAGACTAGAGAATCTTGTGTGGTAAATGAATATTTTTTTTGGGGTGATGTTTGCAAGGTGATATTAGTTTTATAATTTGTGATTGTTTTCTTGTGGTGTTTGAGAAGTGTTTGTAGGTCTTTAGAGTCTGCTCTCATTAGATAATTCTTCACATTTTCTCCTCCCAAATTTATTTGAGTAGTTGTGGGAATAGAAGTTTTGGTGCAGTGTTAGATCTTTTAGGAAAATGGAGTTTCTTTTAAACTTTTGTTTAAGATTTGAGTTCTTTATTTAGGATTTCCTTTTTGTGATTTAAAAACAGTTTGTTAAGACATATCTTTGAAAATTTAATGTAAATGTTTGTAATTGAAAATGTTGAGTTATAAGTTAGTAAGGAAAATAAGGGGCTCGGATATCACACTAATTTTGGTGGATTTGGACAGATATATATTATCGTCTCCTCTTTGTGAATGCTGCTGTAAAAAGGCCTTGTTGGATTCATTTGCTCTGGAGACGTCGGATCATGCTCTCCAAATCATATCGTCGAAAGTAGATAATTGGGATTACTTATATTTCCTTAATGATGATTTACAATGTATCTATAGACATGAGACTAAGATCATCTTAAACAAGATTAAAGAAGATGAACTAACAAAAAATATACGTGAGATTGAGATATTTATAATCCTAATATATTAAGGGTCTCATGTATAAATAGTGAAACAATAACCTTTTTGTGGCTAAAATGAAACAATAACTTAAAATCAAATTCGAGTATATAAGGATAAATAGAAACTGATGAAATAGAATACATTAGTCGGGAAGTTGGAAAGAGAAAAAAATAATATATAAAATTTGGTTCGCCGATTGAATTTTTTCCGGACATAAGCAGATAAAAAAATATTAGTCTTTAGAGTATAACGAATCAGAATATTTTCCAGATTTGAGATTTCCGGTTCGATCGGTCAGGTCAGTCTGGGTCTATAAAACACTAATTAATCAATTATATAATTTTGGTACTGAAACCCGATCCACTGGTCCTCTCACTCCATGGGGCATTGAACAGGCCAACATTTGGTACATGTATCCCATGTTCCTCTATAAGTGTGAACACTTATTTTAATTATTATGTTAACAAATTGAACTTTCCCAATACTTTTAAATGGGAAGGCATGAACTCTCTCTATTTTATATTTTAGTAACATAATCAATATTAATTGAAAGTTATTAGAAACGAAGGGTCAAGGGTGGCATTTCTTGTCTCCCTTCATTTTCTTCTGCTGAACCTCACAATCCTTGCGAGAAATCAAAAGGAAGACAATCTTTTAAGGTATGTATTATTTCTTCGATTCACTTTCTTTATTTTATGTATGATCTTGAATTGTGAATAACTCTTTTAATTTATCCACATTTTGCAATCTTTATATGGATGATCATTAAAAAAAAATGAAATTTAGAACAACGCATAGTTCAAATTAAAACAGCGTGTGTCGTGTGATATCTTTTTTTTGGGGTAAAACTAATTATAATCAGGAGTAAGATTGGTCAAATTCAAATTGTGTGCACTATCCTTTCTCATCATGAAGATGTTTTTTTTTGGTTGAATATATCATAACGGTGTTTTTGGTATAAGATCATTCTGTGTTTTTTTGTTTTTCTATTGATAAAGTCACGTATATCAACAACACTCTGTATTTAATGTTTCTTTTAGTCTTTTTGGTGCCATTTGTTTGACACAATTAGGTTGAATCACTGTCTTGATTTTATGATCTAAAGCAAAGCTAATTGACCGTTTCTGTACCCACTTGCTATTTCTTTATTGACTTTTGATGATGTAATATTCATAAAAATGTTTGATTATTCATTTAAATTTACTGAGATTCAGATTTTATTTACTTTATATCTCCACAATAAAGCAAGAAACTAGAAGCATAGTAAACGTTTTTTTAATAAATATTTACAAGGGTAAATGTTTAAACCACTGAACTAAATTAAAAAGCAAAAAAAAACTCTCTTTGTAAAGTTCCTTATTTTTATGTTTATATTCTTAAAATAAAATGAGGAATAGTTGTATGTACATCGATAATTATTATTATAAGGATATAATGAGTTTCTTAGTCAAAGTTTAAAATAAAGAAATTCTTTTTAAAAAAAACTATTCATGTGTGTAATAGCCTAACGTGCACTCCACAATGGCTCAATGTGATCTCCACATACAATTATTAGGACATCTTGACGTTTCAAGAAATAATGTTTATCGGGATGGCATATTTGTCCTGTGAATACATACACAACTTTCTGTACGAAATTTTATACACTCTTTTGTAATGTGTTAATCTTTAGGTATTGGTTTGGTTAAGGCGAGTAGTGATAGAAATAATGTATTTTGAATGTGTAAAACTAATTTATAATATACTTATATATTGTTTTTTCTGATGTTTTGTTTAGTTGAAAATCAAGTATTAATCCATTTTTGTAAAAAAATACAAGACTTTTTATCAATTTATTTTAATAAATTTTATATCCCATTTAATATTATGCGATGCTAGATTCGAATTCCAAATATATATGATAAATTTTTAAAATATCATTAATATATCACATAAATTTCATAATACATAATTTTTTTAATGTACTATTTGTTTATTTTTATTTTTGTTTCCAAACTATTACCAAAATCGTAAAATTTAGGTATCACAAATTTGAAGTTTTGAAAGAATAACGATATCATTTTTTGGTATTATTATTTCATCCCGTTTTTATAGTTAGGTAACACCAAATAGTATTCTTTTAATAAGAGATTACAAATCAAATATATTACATAGATTTCAATTCGGTTTTGATTAGAAAAAACTCAAAAGGTTATTTGGTGATTTTAGTCATTTCTTGTAACTCAATTTCAATGGATACTCTAAAAACATTTGTGTATCAATTTTCAACAAACCGTGTTTGCTTTTCTGCCTCTTAGCTGTATGTAACTCGCTCATCATTATAAACTTATTCTTTAACTTGCACTTGTTATCTTACTCGTGCGCACGTAATTTTACTTTATTATATTTATATACTATAAAAATATATCTATTTATTTGTTTTATTGCATCAGTTTGACCACTCCCCTATAAATATATTTTCTACCGTATACATATATACCTAATTATTCAAAGGTAATAAAATTTCATAAATACATCTTTTATTTTCACTGCATAACATACCTCTTAGATAATCACATAAATGTAGTCTCGTAAATAAATAAATAGAAAAAACGAATTCGAGTTTATTTCATTACAACTCCATTTTTGATTAATTATTGTTACTACTTCAAAAAAGCAAAAGTATCCGGTGTTTCATAGATTTGAAGGATTTAATCTAAAATATCTGGTTATAAACATAAAATAGGTTAGAAAAATGCACCATATAAATATTGGAAGTACATAAATTGTTTTGAGATATTCTATACCTTATTAATATAATAATATGCTCCAAGTTAGAGAATACTCTCCTTATTGGTTAGCATAAAAAGTGTTTATATTATAATTCTATATGGAAATGGAACTCTGTGGCATTATACTTGGATTTTGGACAGATTCATCACTAATCACGTCTTGATTTACTTGCTAATCTTAAAAAAAACAAATATTATAATAAATAATAATAATAATAAACAGTATTTAATCTGGGCCCTGCTCATGAGCAACGCGTGCGATCTCTTTTCTGTTTTCTCTACGCGTTATCGCCAGCTTAAATATTTGCAATTATTTACAAAGAAACGCTTCTCTGTATTAAACACAGTCTGCGTTTTCATTTTTCAAATTCAATTTCACTTTCACTTTCAAGCACTTCTTCTTCTTCTTCTTTGATCGTTTCACAAATTTCTCAGTTACTTTTGTAGAACCAATCTCTCTCTGTCTCTCTCTCAAATGGCTGAACGAGTCTATCCCGCCGATTCACCACCGGAGAGCGGTCAATTTTCCGGCAATTTCAGCTCCGGCGAGTTTCCAAGAAAACCAGCTCCACCACCAGCGACTTACGTGATTCAAGTCCCCAAGGATCAGATTTACCGTGTTCCGCCGCCGGAAAACGCACATCGTTTACAATTGCTCTCTCGGAAAAAAGTTAATCGAAGTCGCTGCAGGTGCTGTTTCTGCTCCTTCCTCGCCGCAATTTTCATCCTCATCGTCCTCGCCGGGATCTCCTTAGCTGTTCTCTATCTCGTCTTCCGTCCCGAAGCTCCGAAATACTCCGTCGAAGGATTCTCAGTCTCAGGTATCAATCTGACGTCTCCGTCTCCGATTTCCCCCAAATTCAACGTCACCGTTAGGTCACGTAACGGTAACGGAAAAATCGGGATCTTTTACAAGAAAGGAAGCACGGTGAATGTTTACTACAAAGATGTCGATCTCTGTAACGGTGCTTTGCCGGTGTTTTATCAGCCGGCGAAGAATGTAACCATGGTTAAGACGGCGTTAACTGGATCGAGAATTCAGTTAACTAGTGGCATGCGGAAGGAGATGCGTACTGAACTGAGTAGCAAAACGGTACCGTTTAAGCTGAAGATTAAAGCGCCTGTAAAGATTAAGGTTGGTTCGGTTAAGACGTGGACGATAACCGTTAAAGTTACCTGCGATGTTACGGTGGATAAATTGACGGCACCGTCGAGAATTGTGTCGAGAAAATGCAGCCATGACGTGGACCTTTGGTGATAAAGTCATTTTCAATTTTTTATCCAACAAAAAAAAAGGAACAAGAGTACAGAGGATGTTTTGGATTATAGGATTTTACTCTTTTTTAAAAAATGTTTTGGTTATTGATTTGCGTTTTTTTATGTTTTTTTGGATAAAATCATACATTGTGAGTTTGTGATTGGACAGCAAGTATTTTTCAAATGAGGAAAATTCCAATTTGAACTTTATTTAATGTTCGTTGAAAACTTCTTTTTTGTACGTTTCAAGTTTGACAGTTGTAGAGAAAGACATTAAAACGTTGTTCATTAATAAAAAGAAAATCGAGATGCTTAGCTATGTTGTAGAAAGAGTCTAACAGAGTTTATAATTGATAATGTGAAAGACCTCGACAACGAAGTTGCTCAAAGAGAAGAAACGTGCTGAAGGAAATGATCATGAAGAAGTTAATTAATTACCTTTAACATGCATTTCATGGAGGCGTGCAGTCAAGAAGAACATCCCTATTTATGCCAATTTGAAAGAAAAAAAAAGGTAATCAATAACATGATGGACTTTGAAGATGCGACTGTGTGATGATTATGAACCATTAATGTTAGTTGATATTATCCAACGTTAAAAACTTCATGGAATAATATGATATATCGTCTTCTTCTGATGGATTTCCGAGAAAAGAAAACTCTCACATGGTTTAATTTGTAGTTTTCTCAGAAAGAAAGTAAAAGAGCGTAGGAGCTTTTAGGGGCATTGAAATCTAAAACACACACAAACACACAAGAAAGAGATGAAGCACAATTATGATACTTCTTTTTTTCAAGTTTCCTCCACTCCCTAATGTTTGCGAATGATAATACGAGCTCCATGTTGTGGCATTGTAGTTATAACTGGGAAATGAGCGTGAGTATACGATGGAAAGAGGTGGAGACTGAACCGCTGAATAAGCATAGCCACTAAGAGCTTTCCTTGGATCATGCCAAGTTGATAGCCGAAGCAAGTGCGATGTCCTATTGGAACGAAGTGTTAAAATTTGGATTACTTAAAAGTGGGTAGCGATGGTTTTAGAGGCTATTTTAGTTTTCTAAATTTTGTAGGTGAATTTTTCCTTTAGGTTGATGTTTTTGGATTCTTTTAATCACAGGATCAACCTACATAGAGTTAAAAAGATTTACAGTAAAACACTTACACCAGGTGATGATCAATGTTCATATACTGAATAAAAAAGCACAAAGAAAAAACACAATAACTTGAAAGATTTTTTTTGATAAAAATTTGTTGGTGACTATAAGAAATTTCCGTTTAAAGGCTGAAAACCCTAAATTTTTTAACCATAATGGTTTAATCTATGTACTTTAGTTAATTTTTGATCTAATTTAAATGTACTAGGTTTACTCATATTCTAGTTTTCTAATCCTAATGATAATTGGTTTTTTAATTACAATTAGTTTAATTACAATTAGTTTAATTACAATTGACACTTAATTTGAACCAACACGCTGGTTCAATTTAAGTTTCCTCTTCTTTTTTAGCTAAACCCAAATCACTTGAATAATGGTCTTTCATCTGGCTCAAGCCCTAGACTTAGTTATAGGGCCCTGCCTCACCATCTGCTTCCTTTCCATGGGCCATTGGCACAAGCAGGCTTGTTGATGCCTCCTCTTGGGCCAAGCCTTCTTCGGTCTCCTCCTGGACCGTGTCGTCCTTGGCGTCTGATATGATCCTCGGAACGCCTAAGGCAAACATGGGCCACCCAGAGCATAGAGCAGACAAACCAGATCATCTGGAGCTTGGAATGGACGGACAAGACGACCTGGAGGTTGGAAGGGATAACCGACGGACGGATGTACAGATGACCGCCCGGACGACCCAACGGACGATCAGATGCACGACCAGGACGATCACGCAGACGAAAACAAAGACATTGAGTCCGCGACCAGAGCAGAACCACAGACAGTTACAAATATCCTCATTCAGGCTATTGGAGTTCAATAAGTGGTTAAGTAGACCGATTATGCTCTTTTTCCTGTCTTTGAGTTTGTCCCACTAGATTTACCAAAAATAAGTTTTTAAAGAGGCAATTTGCCCACTTTTCTTCAACCCATTTATTGATTCCAGGCCGGCTCATTTCTTCTTCTATGCCATCAAGAGTTAGGAATTAGTTGTTAGTTGGGGAGTTGGCAGTTAGCTTATTAATGCATTTAATTTTGGATGTTTGCATGTGCTTGAATGTTCTTGGAGTTATTCCGAACATGCAAGCCTTGTTCTTTTCTCTTCTATAATTAGTAGGTCATTTCTCATTTGTAAGACATCGAATATTTTTAATGAAAGTTTCTACCTCTAAATTTTTGATCACTTGTTGATGTGTAATATCTAACATCTTCTTAGGCCCTTAGGTGTGTAATATTCAAAGTGATGTGATCCTCAACAGGCTTAAGTGAAAGAATGAGAGATTTAAGGATTCACCATTGGAAAATAGAGAGATTTTTAGAGAAGAAATAATTGAGAGAAATGATTAATAATCGACTATGAGAGAATGAATCTTCTTATCACCATATGGTGTGTTCAAGGAGTTTATATAGGATATTACACATAAGACTTGTATCCAAACACTAATCATAGGCGCCACTTAAGTGTGTTTGACTATAGGTTTAGAAGCTCATTCATACTCTCTCTTTGGCTTAGAGTATCTACTTCTTTCTCTTCTTCATTTTAATACTCCCCCTCAAGTTTAAGCATGAGTGAATGATTGATCTTGCAAATATGAATAGACTTTCCTCCTTCTTCATCTCTACTTTCTCTCAAGCTTAATATTAAATGATCATGGAAACCAAGCTTGGAACCTTAAAGAACTTCCTCATTAAAAATCTTAGTATGAAAAACTCTTTGAGACAAAACCATTACTAAGGGAAAAAGAGTGAAGTCTTCTTAGCCTAGGGGTTAGCCATTGATTCTATGAGCTTTAAATCCACCATAGGGAGCTCCATAGACCCTTGATCAAGGCTTTGTTGAAATTGCATGTGAATGACTGCTTTGAAGCTTCTTCTAATTCTGGTCTATTTCTCCCCCATTCTGTTGACTTCTTGTCTTTGAGAAGTGATTTTGATCCAGCTTTCCTTAAAGCCTTCAAGTTGAACCTGTTTCACATAAACATATACATGCATGTATTAATTCTCAAAAGATAAACCAATGCATTATAATGTAAGAATGATTTTTACTTCCCTTTTATAAGAGTGGATGACGATTTTTGGATGATATGGTCTAGACAAGTCTGGTTCTTTTGGGACTTCACATTAAGGTCTTTGGATTCATCATGATCACATGGTTCTCTCTGGATTCATCATGATCACATGGTTCTCTCTGGATTCATCATGATCACATGGTTCTCTTCCCTTATGCATTTTAGATTTCCCTTTGACCAGCTTCATTTTGCTTCACTTTCAACTTTCAAGAAGCCTGTCTCAATAGAATAAAAGTGTAGAGTCAAGCTTGAATAGAGTGAGAACAATTTTCTCCTAATACACTCTCCCATCATGCTTCCACGAATTTATGTAGGGTAAGTCATGCTTATGACTGTTTTCCATCACTTCCTGATCTAAAACATAATTGCAACTCAAAAATAAAGATTACTTTTCCAGAACTTGAATAAGATCAAATTTGGTATCAAGTATAATATCTAACCAAATTCTCAACCTAATAACATAAAGTTAAAGAATTTATCCTAGATAGAACCTTTGATGAGATAATTTTGATGTCTTGAGTTGATTCATCACTTTCCACCAGCTTACTCCTTCTTCATGAGATTTGGTAGCTTGATGGCCATTGGTTTTATCTTTAGTTGATGAAAGGTGAATGACTGCTTCTTCAGCAGCTATTTGGATGACCTTATTCACGGTCTCCATGAGAGAATTAGGGACTGCTTCTTCAGAACCTATTTAGATGACCTTATTCATGGCCTCCATGAGAGAATTAGGCTGAGCAAATCCACTTCTTGTGCTCACTTTATTTTGGCACAAAGCATACTTCTTGTGATGAGCAAACACACTTCTTATGCTCACTTTGTTTTGGCACAAATCATACTTCTTGTGCTGAGCAAACACACTTTTTGTGCTCACTTTTTTTTGGCACAAATCATACTTCTTGTGCTGAGCAAACACATTTCTTGTGCTCACTTTGTTTTTAATGCACCATCAGACACCTTGAATGCGGGCCTTTCACCTTGAATGCACCATATCCATATGTATGGTAGATAATGATTTGAATGCTCATTTTCTTCCTCCTTCCACAAGAGAGTCAAGTTTGGAGGTATGAGCATTCAAAGATTGTATGACTTGACTTGTTTTCATATGTACTATTTGACATCTTCTATTTGAGGCTCTCATGTTGTTCCTTCTCCTTTAAACATAAAGAAAAAGATTGTAAGTATCTCATGAAGGAATATAATGATGATAGATTAGAGAATAGTGATGATAGAATAGAGAATGACTTGAGAATTAAGAGATTTGAAGTTTTATGAAGAATAGACGAAGATTAATAGAATTAATCCAAAATATGAAGAATGAATAAGATGAGAATTAAAGTAGAATAGAAGAGATTGATGAACAATGATGAAGAATTATGAAAAATTGTAGATGAATATCAAGGTGACTATTGGATTCAACTAGGTTATAAATGCAAAAAACATAGTCTTACTAGGTTCTCTTTCCTCTTTTGAACATTTCTAGATGAATAATTTAATCAATCATGAAATAGCTAAAAGGTTTAGAGATAGTCTTAGCCTTTTCAAAGACTTTGATACTATGCCTTTGTGAGTATACCTCCTTTGTGATTGGTTATGGATCATGATCTGAACTTGAAACATGTATGCTTTGTTGATTTTCACTTCAAGCGCACACCAAGGGACACATGACTCCATGGGAGAGCTGATTCATCATATTCCACCAGTCTTTCCTCTCCACTTCTTGTGGCGGCTCTTGGTTGCAATTGGTTCTAACTTCTTCTCTATGTGCTGAGCCTTTTTCACTTGCTTTCTTTTGCCTTTGTTAGACAATCAAGCTAAAACATCAACTCCCATCTTAATCCTTTTAACCTGTTGATTATACGCAGATTCTAAACAAAAGATAGTGATTGAAAAAGAGTGTACTATAACTAGAGGACACAAGTTAAGAGTAACCAAACTTAATTTTTAAAGACTGCCTAAGGACTTTTTGATTCAACATGTCTTCTTAAACTCATGGTTCTAAGCAAATGAAAAGGTTCTCTTCCCTTAGGATCAATGCGACTCATGAACAAATGATTCATCTAGCTAAACTAGGTTCAAAATGTCCTATCTTTACAATTTTTAAACACATGAACACAATTCAATAGAATTCATGATTTACTAACTACCTAGATACCAGATTTTCTATGGTTCTAACTCACACAGCCATAAATGTAATCAACAAACTATAGTTGGATAAGAGATTAGAAATAACCTGAATGCATAAGACTTTGATATTAGGTCTTTGCATTTGATTTTAGCAACTGGTTCTGATTTAAGGCACTCTTTCTCATGTTACTTCCTTCAGGTGCCTTTGGTGGTCAATCACTTTTGATCTTGAAGCCGAGAGCTTTCTTTGATCTACTCAAGATCAAGCACTCAGTTTTGAGGTAAGGTTCTTCCACGCCTTCTCTTTTTGGAGCAGCAGCTTATGTAGAACTTGTATATCTCCCCCTTGGTTAAACTGCTTTATGATTTTCTCCTTAGTAGATAGACCTCCACGCCTATCATTTCATTTACCATTTGGACCTTTCTTCTTATTCTTAGAAGGTATATCCTTCCTTCAAACATCTCTCCATTTCATATCACATGAAGCTCTCCAAAATTCTAACTCTTAGTGATTGAGAACTTATATGCTTCAACCTTGAGTACAAACCAACTTGAATTAACTCTGCTGAGATTAGTGCAAGAGTATCAAGAGTGATTTATCATAAAATCAAATGTCAATCTTGCAATCACAAAGAGCCTTCTTCCACACGACACTTTTTCTTGTTGCAGCCTAGGGGAGCTTAACCACCATTGTAACCACTTTCCAACTGCTGAACAACTTCTTAACCTCTTAACCAACTCGTACCAAATCAATTTTAGCTGGTAAAACTGTTTAAACAATTTGTTTCAACAGCCAAGCACTAATTCTTAAATTTTTCAAAGCACCTATTTTCAAGTCACCACCTCTAGTCTTTGAAAGGGAAGTTTTTGAACCGGTTTTCTAAGTATTAACAAGTTGTGTAACCACTTCTAAACTGCTTAAAAACCTATTATCTTATAATCCAAATAGTTTTTTTCAAGGATTAATCAGTTGTAACAGGTGAACAACTAGTTTAACCAACTTGTAACCGATTTCAAGAATTTTAGTTTATGCCAGTTCACAAGAACATGAATCTTGAAGATTAAAACAAATCAGAATGAGCTGAAATCTTGTGTTTTAATTCCTAAGTATTTAATATACCTCCTTAGATTCCAATAACCGCTTTTAATCCAGTAGGGATAATATTTTTCTCACCAACAACCAGGAAGATGTTCAATTGGATACTCTAGAGAAAAATGATCAAGAAGACTTTAAAAACAACTCAGGGCAAGATTTTACCTCTTGAATTTTCACCAAGAGCCTTTCTTCTACAGGCTAGGAGGTGGTTTGATACTTTTTGATGAAGAAATATAGCTCTTCTGACTGCTTCAATGGAGACCTTCGCAGATGAAGCCAATCGTGAACCCTTGGAAACACCTGATGATTTCGACGTCCAGGAGGCAAAATACTGGTGTAGGGATGATCATAGTCTTCTCTCTAATGATCCTTTTGATTGATCATTGTTGCAGCCTCGTGATCTTTAAGATTGGATGCTTGAATTGATGGTGATTCTCGTTGATGCTCTTCTGGATGATTAAAAGCAATATGATGGAAAGATGATGAAAGAGTTGAGAATTTTCGGATTAAAATGATGAATTGGAGAAACCTTGTTCTGATACCATGAAAGAATGAGAGATTTAGAGAAGAGAGAATTGAGAGATTTAGAGAAGAGAGAATTGAGAGAAATGATTAATTACTGATTATGAGAGAATGAATCTTCTTATCACCAAATGGTGTGTTCAAGGAGTTTATATAGGATATTACACATAAGATTTGTATCCAAACACTAATCCTAGACGCCACTTAAGTGTTTTTGACAATAGGTTTAGAAGCTCTTTCATACTCTTCATTTGGCTTAGAGTATCTACTTCTTTCTCTCTTCATTTCAATACTAAGAAGGATCAGGACAATCTGACGCTGGGAGCGGATGATCCGGAGATTGAAGAGGACAAACAAGATGATCTGAAACTAAAAACTGACCAACAGGACAACCCAGAGCTTGGAACGGTCGACATGAAGCTTATGACGAACGTCCAGGATGACCCGACAAACGACCAAATGGACGACCAAGACCAACAAGGGACGAACACATGGACAACCCAGAGGATATCCCAAATGAACGGATGGAAAACCGTGCATCCGGGCCACTGGATTTTGAAAATTGGTTAAGTGACCTTATTGTGCTCTTTTTCCCAATCTTTGGGTTTTTCCCATTGGATTTACCAAAGATGTGTTTTTAATGAGGTATGTAGGTCACTTATCCCTAAGATCTTTGTGAATCCAAGCCCTAGTTTAGCCACTATTTAGTTTAAGTTTAAAAAGCATTAATTTAGTTGGTTGCATGTTCTTGCATGCTCTTGGAAGTTGTTCCGAGCATGCAAGCCTTGTAGTCTTTCAATTTGCTGCAAATTCTTGCATGTTCTTGGAACTTTTGTCAAGCATGCAAGACCTTTTCTTTCTATATTTAAGCTTGGTTTTGGTCATTTGTACTCTCATCGAATTTTTTAATGAAAGCTTCTTCTTCTTCTAATTTTCAATTATTGTTGGTGTATAATATCCAATTTATCTTAAACCCCCTTGGTGTGTAATTTCCGAAGCTAGTTTAGGAGATCCTTGTTTTTCTTTGATGGGTCATATCCTAAGGAATTCAAGCCGGTAAATCAAAGCTTTTCTGCCACCTTTGTCTAACCCATCGCTCTATAACCTTGGCAATATGAAATCACACTTGTTGTGCAAGACTTATCTAGTTCCAAAACTTCTTTGTGTACCAATTTTGGGTTGATCCTTTCGAGGATATCATCAAGTGGTATAAGAGTAGCACACAAGCTAAGTTTTTTTTTTTTCTTTTCAAGTTTGTTTTACCATTGTTAGTTTAAGTTTGTTCATGATCTTTTTCCTTAAAATATGCTAAAATTTAGTTTTTAGTGTACTAGTTTGTTTCAGGACTTTTGACTGGCCATTTTGTGTTTTCTTTTCAGTAAGAACGCCTGAGCAAGAAGATGAATCCGACCACAAGATTAAAATCAAACCAAGAAGAAAAAGGTCTCGCAACCCTCAAAACAAAAAGCTGTTGGTTGATGTTATCACATCCAGAATGGAGCAAGTAATGAACGTCAGATTTGATGTATTTCGTCAAGGAGTTCTACAAGACGTAAAAAAATGAAACCACCATGAAGAGGTAAAGAAGAACAAAGGCAACCAAGTGATAAACCGGATCATAAAAAGAGCAACGCCCCACATACAACTTCTAGAGTTGCTACCATAAAAAAGGAGCCTAGCTGTTCTAAAATGAAATCGGTTGTTCAAAGGACATAAACAGATAAGCCACTCAAAATTTGAAAAGGTATGAACAACACTCCTAAGTCAAACATGTATGCTAATGAAATCTTCATGTACCATGACATGAACCATGACATGAAGCAGATTCCTAAAGATGTTCCCATGGTTCTTGTGGAAAATTTTAAAAACATCACTGAGGAAGAAGATGAAAGACCCAAGTTTGATACTTATGACCAAATTGATCAATTGGACAAAGCTGTTTTCAATATTTCTCTTGATGTGATAACAACTTTTTCTTTTCCAAAAGAAGCTGAAAACTTGGCAATCAAGAAGAACCCATACGAGATATACCAACAAAATCTAAAGCAACAAACTCGAGTTAATTATCTAGATTCCCAAAAACGAATGAAGCCTAACTTGCTTTCTATTGGTACAGGTCAAACGGTTCTAAGAACAAACTTTTCCAACAGAATGAGTCTGATGCTGATAACAAAACAAGCGGCTACCAAGTATTTAAATATGAACTGACCATTCTTTCTTTTTTTTGGGAAAATCGGAACAAGCACTGTAAGAAAATTGGTGTGATCGTTTTGCCTAACATGTTTGTACTTGTTTATCCTAAAGAATAAAAATGTTTTGCATTGAAGAATGTTAAAGAATGTTTCGTATCAAAATCCATTTTTAACATGATTCAATCTTTTAAGAAGTTTGAACTTGAGAAAATCTCTAGGCAAAAAGATTTGTTTGATGAAGTGTGTGATTCCAATCTTGCCTTGAGTAATAACTCGTTTTTATAAGTTGGCACATTTCAATATGTTTGCTACCAATAATATAACTTTGCTTGCTTTGTTTTCAAAATAATTTTTATGTGTCCATAAGTTTATAAGGTTGTATTGATCCAAGACCTTTTTATCTTTTTATCCTTGACACACATATAATTTGCTTGTCTTTGTCAATAGAACTGAATGTAGGTTTTAAAACCGCCTTGAAGCACAAAAGAAGAAAACAAAATAGGGAAAAAGACAAACGGTTCAACCAACCTGATTTGGACCAGACTAAATACTTGGACTTCCACCTCTTTGTTCTGGTCAAACAGGAACCACCAGATGCCATACACTAGCCAAAATCAAGCCTGAACAGATTTGGAGGTAAGTTTGTTATCCTACATCATTCCGCTAATATTAACTTGTTATTTGTCCATGCAGATTATTTAAATTTGAGAAAAAATCCTATTCAAGAGGGAGGAGATGGTGTGATCCTCACCGAGCCTAAGAACACTAAAAGAAAACACGAATTTGGAAACTGCAAATTTATTCGCTAAATAGTCGCTTAATGAGGGTTACGACTAATTATCGTAGTCGTAAATCCTTAGTCGCTAAAATATTTAGTCATAACGTAGTCGTATATTGGCGACAAAGTTACGATTAAATTTTGTCTATGTCATTTAGTCGTAACCTAGTTGCTAATGTATGTCTACGTTACGACTCTTCTGCGATTATTTTACGACTATGTTATATAGTCGTATGATTTTGGCGACTAATAAGCGACTACGTTATATATTCATATGCTTTTACCGACTATGTTGCGTCTATTTTCTGACTCATTACTGACTAAGTTGCGTCTATTTTTTTGGGAAAACATAAATTTTGAATGTTTGATATTACTGACTATATTTTTAGAAAACTAATGTTTCAAAACGAGTTACATATCTAAAATACACTTTTTTTGTTACAAATCTAAATAATTGAAATCAGAAACATAGTTTTTATTAAAACCAAAATTCATTGTTCTTGAAACACAACCAAACACATAAACATATGTTTCATTCAAACTTAAACATCAAACTCAAACAAAAGGAATAGGTTCATGAGATTTAAATAGACAGTGAAGTTACCTAAGAAGGTGGTGGAGCTGAAGCTGGAGCTGGATCTTTTGGCGCAGATACTCTTCCACCAAGGACAACTGATGGAGCTTGCCTTTTTGCTCATCCACAGCTCACTGAGCTTCCTTCAGTTGTTGTTGCATTGACTCAAACGCTGGGGACTCTTCTTGTTGCTTGTGTTTGAGCGTTAGACCATTTACTGTATCCTTGAAACTTCCAACTCCATATAGAATACCTCTTGAATCCTTTTCAATTGATTGTGGAATGAAATGTGTAATGATAAGTACAAAACATGAAAATAAAAGTGGAATGTGGAAAATGTTACTTGACCTAAAGAAATATGGCTGTGTATTCCCCTATTGTCAGTTCCCGAAGGCGTGAAGCACCATCTGAAATATATGAAGCCTCTCCCTTCAGTTGAGCCAACTTCTCGTTCAAGTTCTTCTCATAGTTTTCAGCGATATTCTCTGCCTTCCGATCAACATAGGTTCCATCCGGCTTTGTATCCGTCTTAATGAAGACTTCACCAAGACTGATTGGTCTACCCAATTGCTCTTCCTACAATGTTACAAAACCAACATAATATGAAAGTCGCATGAAAATAAGAAAAAAATTATAACATGTCTATAAAAATACTAACCATTTCTTCTTGTATCTGTTGATAGGAAGTCGGACCTGCTAAGTGAACGTGAGGACCAAGACCATTACGGTCAGACAAACGGACATTGGAATAGGTGACACTATTTTTCTGCTTCTTCAGTGTCCCAATATTCAGTCATTGTCTTCCATATTGTTTCATTGATCCAGGGTGGTTGCTCTCGGCTAGTCCTTGTGTTGTTAACCATGTCTTTCATACGCTGTTGACAAATCATATAAAATTGATGCTTAACTGTCCCTGTTATCAGCGGATCCCATGTGTGGGTTTTCTACAAAAGGAAGACAATATAATGAGGTTAGTGAAAAAAATAAAATACAGTATAATAAGTTGTGATGTTAGTAAAACCAAAAAAAGTTGTGAAAACACTACTGCGAACTCGTGGAAGTATCTCTCTTGTTTTACCCGAGGCACGACGGTCCAGCTATAGTATGGACCGTCGAACTTGTTTGTAAAAATCTTAGTGATCTTTCTAACTAGTTTCACTCCTTTATCGCGTGTGAACCTGAAAAACACACAAACCAAACATATTTCTAAGCAATTTAGCGGTTCCTAAAGAATTCAAATATTTATTGATAAAGAAAATGAAAAAGAAAACAAAACTTAGACATACCAAAACATTTTTGGCTTACGTATGGGAGAGAGCACGGTTGTAAATTGGTCACGGTCCAGCACAAGAAGCAGAGCATTAAGAGCCCGTGTTATATCCGGTTGGAGATCCGACAACACAGATTCTTCGAAGTTGTTACTTTGAGACGACGGATAACTCGGAGCACCAGAGTTTTGATGTGTAGACCTTGGAGCGTTTCCACTCTGACCTTGAGAGTGCTGAAGTGGAGACATTGTAGCATGCTGACTATGACCTTGTGAGTTTAGAAGTGGAAACATTGGAACGTCTGGACTCTGAGTGTCTTGATAAAGCATCATTGGTGGTGGATAGTCTCGCATATATGGTGTTGATGACATTTGGGGCATAATGCGAACTTGAGCTTGCTGTGACTTAGGCGGTGGAATATGGTCTGCCGGCCTAAAGTCATACTGCCTCGGTAGACTGCTTAGTCTTTTCCCCGTAAAGTTTCGGTTTAACCCTTCAGAAGTCTGAGAAACATGCGTCTGAGAATCATTGCGTTTTGTTCTCTTTCGTCCTTTCTTATTCGTAGGCATGGTGTGATCCTTATGTGCTACCTTTTAAAATGCAACAACATACAAAAAATCATTAGTGAAATCTTTAGTGAGAAACAAGTTTAAATAGGATAAACTCATCGTCAAAAGTAACCGCAATAGATTCTAAGTGAAAACATGCATACACTACAATACTTCCAAATCAAAGCTACACAAGAATTATAGCTCAAACTGCAAATGCCAAATAATTTCAGAAAAACAAAGTTAACATGAATCAAAGCTACACAAGAATCAAACCTATGCAAGAAGAAACTAACTAACATGAACAACCATGTTAATGAAATTCATCTAAGCTCTGAAATCAGAAACTAACTAACATATTTAACAAGCCACCTTGAAATCCGAAAGTTTCAAGAACCAAAACAAAAAAACTATCACTACAATACCACAGTTGAAGAGCAACCATATTGTACGAAGGAGCCAGACACTTTCCGAAATTATGCGAACCTATGCATTTTATAAATTGTTCCATCAGACATACAACTACGGTGACCTAAGATTACGGTTAACCATCAACGTAAAACTAAGATGAATAGTTGTTATCTATAATCTAAAATCTTTTGATTTGAGACATAATATCAATTGTAACATAGAATCAATCCCTTTAAACATAATTGAGTTCTCAATGCTACAAAAAGATATAAATTTTCAATTTTACGATTTAAGATTCTCATAATTTTTCGATTTTTTGAGATAAGACACATTCACCTGCTAAACATCGTCAGAATTTGCGCTTCTTTTGCTACGGCTGAGTACGAGCTTCTTAAGCCTCACGGTCAGTCTCCATTTGCCAGATTCGAAGAGGGTTCAGTTGGAAAAGGGATTCAACGAAGAAGACAAATTGAAGGGAGATGGATCGACGGGAGATGGTTCGAAGAGGATGGACCGAAGGAAAATGCGATTTAGAGAAGATGAGAGATGAAGAGAGAGTTATCGAAGGGAGGCAAAGGGAAAGAAAGAGAAAAATGAAGTTAGGGTTAGGGGAAGTGTCGAGTTATCGCGTTCATTTTTGGTTTTTTTTTGTAATAGTCGCCAATTAGTGGTTATAATTAGGTTTGATTAAACCAAAAAGTTTCGGTTTGGTTTACCTGGTTTAACATCGCCAAATTTAGATTTCGTTTCATGCATTAGTCGCTACTCAGTCGGTTATATACGACTACATTATGACTATTACATGTTGTCGTTGTTTAGCGACTAAGTTTATGTAGTTGTAAAGTAGTCGCTATATTGTAGCTACCTAGTCGCATATTATGGCGACTACAGAAATAGTTGCTAAATGTAGTCGCTAATTACATGTTTTCTTGTATTGGAAGGATCAAGATAACCTGAAGCTGGGAGTGGATGATACGAAGCTTGAAGAAGACAAACATGATGATCTAGAAGTGAAAACGGACCAACAGGACGATGCGGAGCTTGGAACGATCGATCTGAAGCTTATGAAAAACGTCCTGGACGACCCAACAGACGATCAGAATGAACGCGGGACAAACTCACGGACGGCCCAGAAGACACCCCAAACGAACGAACGAACAACCGTGCATCCGGGCCGCTGAATTTGGAAAATTGTTCAAGTGACCTGATATAAGTGCATATTAGGCTAGTTTAACCTCATATTTCATATGTTTTAACTTTATTTTACCATTCACTTAGCATCATTCTACGGTAGTTTATCTCATTTGTGCATCTTAGAGTTTATGATCATGCGTTTGCATTTCTGGAGTGTTTTGAGTCTTTTTCAGGAGTTTTGGAGTCTTCCGAATGAAGATCATGCAATGGACTCGAGTATAGTTGAAAATGAGGCATGAAGCAAGTACTAAAGAGCTAAGAGCAGAGAATTTCACCAGGATCGATCAGTCCATTCTTAGACCGATCGATCGCATCTACTCAAAATCTGCAGGAATATCCAAGATCGACCAAAATCCTCCAAGTTCGACCGATTCATTGTCCGATCGATCGGTCCCTATTTGGATCGATCAATTCAGTTTGACTATCTGGCCAAAAATTTTGTAATTAAATCAGTTTATTTTATTTAGTCGGGTTGGTTTAATTTTTAACTATAAATACCTAACCCTAGGTCATTTTTTAGAAAGTTGGAGATTAGAGAGAGAGATTGCAGCCACTAAGTGATTGAGGAGACATAGAGTTTGAGTTTTGGATTTTTGGAGAACCTCTTTAAGAAAATCAAAGAATCATCTTAGCTAATTTCTTAATCCCTTCTCTTTTATTTATGTTGAATCTTTCTACGAATTTGTTTTGTTTCTATATGATGATGAGTGAGTAAATCCCTTTTAATTATTTAGGGATTGGTAGATTATGGATGAAATGATGATTGATTGATGTTTAGGTTATTAGATCATTCTTGATGACCTAGATTAATGCTAGGTTTGGTATGAGAGAATCAAATCTAGAACTTAGGAAATTTATTATCTAAGAGGTGTTTGATGAATTCCTGAACCAAGTCATTTAAAAGCTTTTTATCCCTAGCCATTGAGAGATGATGTTAGGGTGATTAGTGAACCAATTGAACATAAATTTAATGCATGCAGATAATTAATCTTTCAAATGAGAGTTTAGTTAGATTGATTGTTTAGCATAGTAATCAATGACACGAGAGTGTATTGATTAAACATTGTTCATAGTTCTAGGAAGAGCTTAATGAAAACCTTGCATGATCAATCAGTCTATTTTTTATTCCCTAATCAATGTCTTTCCTGAAACCATTCGTTTAGTTTAGTTGTGAATCAAGTTTCTTTTATTTTGCTAGCTAATTTACATTCGCTTTCGTATAAGTTACAATCAAAACCACAACCACTTACTATTTTCTTTAGATTAAATCGAAATCACACAATCTTAGTGTGCTAATTCTATCTTCTCTGTAGATTCAAACCTCAATTATTTACAATAGTGATTGTATGTTTTTGTTGATTTATTTGATGCAAAACCTCTGCATCAAATTGGCGCTGTTGCCGGGGAATCTAAGCAACTATCCATTAGAATTTTGATTTTATTTAAGACTAGAATTTTCTTTCTTTTACTTATTACTGAACTTTAGAGTTTTTCTACCATTTATCACCTTTGTAGGTGAATGCAACGAAGGAGTCAGAAATGTGTTACACTTGATTGCATCCCTGATCTAGGTTCGATTGAGAGAGCAAACAAGCAAGCATCCAAAGAAAGACGAGCTAAAGAACATGATGATCAATCAAGACAATGTATTATGGAGAACCAAGGTAACAATCACCCACCTGCAATTGGGAATGAACAACCTCAAATGAGATGTGTACAAGGAATTGGGATTCAACCCCAAGTTCAGGGCATGAGAAGACCAGTAGCTAGGCCAATAAGAGCTTTTGATGAACCTAACTTGAGAGAAGTCAGACATGGCATTTCAACTCCAACCATAGCTGCCAATAACTTTGAGGTAAAATCAAGCCTGCTTTCTATGGCACAGAATCAAAAGTACAATGGGCTCCCTCTGGAGGACCATTTGGATCACTTGGATCAATTTGAAAGGTTGTGCAGAACTGTGAAGATGAATGGAGTTCCAGAATATGTCATCAAAATGATCATGTTTTCTTTCTCACTTGGAAACAAAGCTTCTCAATGGGAGAAGAATGTGCCATCAGAATTGGTTTCAACTTGGGAAAATGTGAAGAAGAAGTTCATTACAAAGTTTTATCCTAAGCAGAAGACTGCTAAACTTCGCAATGACATTACTGGCTTCAAGAAAGAAGTCCATGAGAATTTCCATGAAGCATGGGAAAGACTGAAGGATAGCACTAGGAAATGCCTTCATCGGAAATGCCTTCATCATGGAGTAACCCAAGAAAATCTCATATGAATCTTCTATAGAGGAGCAGTTGAGCAGTACAGGAGAGCTCTATATACAGCCAGCTAATGATGTTTTGCTAACCTGACAGCAGAACAAGGCGAACTACTGATTGAGAATCTGGCACAGAGTGAAGCATGTTATGGAGGATACTATGACAGGAGTATGAGAGATCAAGACTTGGATAACCAGAGATACAAGGAACTCAATGACAAGATTGACAGACTGAGCAAGGTATTTCTGGTGAACCAAAAAGCGATCAACTATGTTGGAGAAGCCAATGTAGAACAACATGGATATTAGGAAGGATGAGGTGATGGTAACCAAGGAGACCAAGAAAAAGTTAACTACTTGGGAAACCAGAACAACAACCAAGGAAGTTATCATAATCGTCCCTTCAACCAGAACTACAGAAACAACAACCTCTCCTACAGGAGCAACAATGTGGAGAATCCTCAAGATCAACATTATCCACCAAGAGTCCCTCCAGGACATCAATTCCAACTCAGGCCCTATGGTGGTCCTTCTCAGCAAAACAATGCACCCTGGAGATCTCAGAGAAAAAACCAAGGATCATCTCCAGCAAATGGGTATCAGGGAGATAATAAATTTCGACCCCAAGGGCAGAACAGACAGAACACATACCCTCAAGTTCAAGCTAATGAACAAGATGATATGAAAAACATGATGAAGAAGATCATGGAAGGCAGGCCAGAGCTCAAGCTGAATTGACAGAAATGCTGGAGAAATTTGAGCGCAAGATTGCATCAAATCATGCAGAGTCACAAGCTAAGTTTGAGGACATCTACTCCCATTTGAAGATTTTTGATAATCAAATTACTCAAGTAGCTTCTGCAGCCGAACAACCATTGGGTACCTTTGCTGGAAAATCTAACACTGACCAGAAAGAATATGTCAACGTCATAAAAGCGCAAAATATAGAAGAGCTACTTTCTACTGACCTCAGTAGGGATGATTCAAGTATAAGTGACGAGTTGATAATAAGTATTGAAGAGAACAGTGAGGAAAGAAGTGCTGAAATGGATGTAATGATCCAGAATGCTGATGATGATGAATCACTAACAACAACATCAATTAGAACCCCTCTCACCCCAGAACTCAGTTTCCCGGGAAGATTGAAGAAAGAATTGTCATACATGCACAAAATACTTTTGGAACAACTGCTGTCCGAAATCATTTTACTCTGCCTCTGATTAAGCTATTTTTGAAGAATGCTAAGTTTCCTGAACCTCTGAAGGAAGTTCTCAGAGGGAAAGAAAAAGAACTTAAGGAAGCAGAGATGATTACCCAAGGTAATGCAATCATAATCCAGACGAAGGTCATCATGGATAATGAAGAGGATCCTGGTAGATTCACATTACCATGCAATTTGGGACCTCTCTCATTCTCTAGCTGCCTCTGTGACCTTGGAGCGAGTTTCAACCTTATGCCTCTGTCCACTGCGAAGAGGTTGGGTTTAACACAATTCAAAGAGTGTAGAATATCTCTTGTGCTTGCTGATCGGTCAGTTAGATATCCAGTGGGAGTATTGGAGATGGAGGAAGAGCCTAAAGACCCTCTCATTTTTTGTCGTCCGTTTTTAGCTACTGCTAGAGCTTTTATTCATGTCAAAGAAGGGGAGATACACCTACGACTAGGAAATGAAATGCTTAAGTTTAACATAAACAAGAAGGTAAGCAACCGAACATAGGAACTCAGGTTTTCTACATAGAAGAATTTGGAGCATTGGTTGGTGGACCGCTTGAGGAGATGTTAGATAGAGATCCTCTACAAAAATCTTGACGGTCAAACCTACAGACATCCAAGCACCACGAGCAGGCGCTGCAACAGCCCACAAAACAGCTATAACCTATCAGAAGGAAGGAAGAGGCACACAAAGGTTAAGTAAGGTAATCAGAAGGCTGAAGGAAGACAAGGACAACTTTATTGTTGACAACCACAAATTCAAACCAAACATTGGAAAAGGTCTTACTGGGGAAGATATGATGATACAACTACAATGTTCTGATCCCACCCCCGCATAAAAAGTGGGTGCCTCACGTCAAGCTTAGCGACGTTAAACAAGCGCACTTGGGAGGCAATCCCATGAATATCCTTTGTACATAATTTTGCATTTCTTTCTAGTTTTGTTTGGTTTTATGGATTTTCATTTTCAGGTCAGAAATTAGGTTTTTTCTAGCGAATACATTAAGCAAGCAAATGATGTTATAACGAAGACGATTGATCAATCCATTACACGATCGATCGATCCTGCCAGAAAAAAATGGTGAGTGAAGAATTAGGATCGATCAAATCAACTTAGATCGATCAAACCAACCAAGAGAGAAACCACATGGAACGTGGCTTGGACGCAGGCCCGGATCAATCGGACGATCGTATTGACGCTGGCTTGGACGATGACTTCGAGCACCCGGACGTATGCATGGAGGTTGGCATCGACCGTAAACCTGAACGTGGCCTTGTCTGTGGCTACGAGGATGGCTTCGACCAAGAAACCAGCATCGACCATGTCTGTGACCCGCTCCCAACCAGCCGTGCCCATTACTCGACCAAGAGTCTGACTGGCGCCTCGAGCAGGTCTTTGACCCGTACCTCGACCAGCCTTGTCCCAGAACCATGGACCATTCCACCTGGTCCCATGACTCGTTCCCGGAACAAGGCCCTACAAGACTCCATTGGGTTATTTCTGACCCATTTCTCTTCTTAATCTGTCTAAGTCCATTTCATTTTTGTTCCCTTTTCCCATGTGAATTTCTTCATATTGGGTTTTATTCACATTAGTTTTAAATGGGGTCTGGTGCATTCTTAAAAGGATCAAGCCCATAAGACATTTGACATAATTTGATGGCTGTTCTGTTTTGGCCGGCCCATTCTTCCTTGGCGTGTATTTTATTTCTGTTTTGACCGCCTTGGTAATGTTTTGGTCTTTGTCTTAAATGCTTGGTGGTTTGTGCCAAGCATGCAAGAGTTTGATCCATGCATATGAGTTGTTCTTTGGCATGTCTATCAACTTGGTCGTGGCCATTGTAATCACTTAATCGAAATTTTAATAAGATAACTTTTCTTTACAAGTTTTTCTTGTTTCGATTCAATCTCTCATAATCTCCTTGCTAGTGTGTAATATCTAGCTTGCTAGATTGTGAAAATCTTGTCTTCACGCCAGTATGTCATATCTGGTTGAAGTCAAGCCGGTGTTTCAAAGTTTTCCATCAATTTTGGAAGTCTACACCATCCGATCCATTTCTTATTCATTCGTATTTTCCTTGCCACCATCTGTTCCGTAACCTCCACTTCCATTTCAAGCTTTCCGCGTTTGGTTCACCCCATTTGTCTGGTATTGGCCGCGTGTTCTTCTTGGTGAAGATCACGTCAAGTGGTATCAGAGCATCAACAGGCTGAGCCCTCTACCCCCTCTTATTTTATTTTGTTTATTTGTTAAAGAACAACCAAATTCATCTAAGTGACTATTCATATTCTGATAAGCCGTGAACATTTACATAGATTGCTCTTGTTTTTGTGAACATTTGACTTCCTTTGATTGTTTACATGGCAGAAAACGACGAGAAGGAGACTGAGGCGGCCAGGTTCACCAAAATGTTTGAAGATCTAGCCACCAGTCTTAACCGTACCATAAAGGAGCGGTTTCGAACCATCCAACTTGGTATCTGTGATGGTATCCATGAGGAGATCCATAGGGTCATGCCAGATGGAAGGCAACCACGTCAGAGGAACCCAATCCCACACCCCCTAGATGCGTTTTTGGTCTCACGTCTGAACCACAAAAGCACGTTTCTGATGCAGGAAGTTTGGGCCGTAGAACTTATGTTGGAGATGAAGGAGTGGCTCGTTTCTATCAATCAGGAGGCTCAGGCCACAGTGGCCATGGCAGACCAAGGCGCCACCGTGACCAAAGGGTTCCCAACCTACCCCCTCAGCCGGACCAGTGCAACAACCTCAAACTCAAAATACCTTCTTTCCATGACCATAATGATCCCAATCCTATCTTGATTGGGAAACCAAGATAGAACCCGTATTCAATTGTCAATACTATAGTGAAACTAACAAAGTTAATGTTGCTGTGACAAAGTTCTATGACTATGCCTTGAGTTGGTGGGATCAAGTGGTGACTTCAGGGCCGGCTCAGAGCCCAAGCAACCCAAGTTTGGGCTTAGGGCATCACAAAAAATCTTATATTTAAGGGCATCAGAAAATCAAACTATTTTTAATGAATTAGGTCCAATTCCATTTGTCTTATTTCAAATTTTAAATAAATCAATAAAACTGAGTAAAATATCCAAATCGGCAACTCTCACCCTTTCATTTTTTATTTTTACTTTTTGTCACTATTCTTCACTTTTTTTCTTTTTTTATATTTTTTTATTTTTTCCTCTCTCTTTTGTCTTATTATTTGTACAATATATAAAAAAAAATATAAAAAATTCCTTTTTCTTCTATAGTTGTTTTATCTCGACAAATGCATATTATTTTCTGTCAACATCCTGATTCATCAGTTTGTCTCTTTCTCTTAATTTCTTAAGCTTTCTTTTATCAGATTAAAATTTATTGTTCTGTGCTATTTGATTAAACAAACAAAAATTTAAGAAGAATCAAAGCTTTTGTATTATGTGTTAGTTTTCTGATTATTTGTGTTTCATGATATTTTAAAACTGAAACTTTTAAAGAATTATTTTTGAACTACCATGTCCCAAGAGAGATCTAATAGGTTGGCTTTGTTATCGATCTAGACAAATATGGTTAAAAATCTCGATTATGTGAGTTTGATGAATGATTTTGCATCAAAAAATGCAAGAAAAACTATATTCTAGTACTATATTTTTTGTAATAGATCTTTTATGAAACTAGATTTTTTGAAATAATTATTTTTTTATAACAATATTTATTTTATTTATAATATTATAAAAATATGAAGGCATAAAAAAAAAATTCGCTTGGTGCATCAAAAACCAAAGGACACATTCGTGAAAGCATGAGCCCATGTGTCATGCATGTCCTCCTTGTTCCTAAAAAGGATGGGACTTGGCGCATGTGTGTTGATTGCAGGGCAATCAACAACATCACGGTAAAGTATCGCCACCCTATCTCTAGGTTAGATGATATGCTTGATGAACTCCATGGTTCTAGGTTATTTTCTAAGATAGATATTAGAAGTGGGTATCATCAGATTAGGATGAAAGAGGGTGATGAGTGGAAGATAGCTTTTAAGACTAAGCATGGTTTGTATGAGTGGTTAGTCATGCCCTTTGGCTTAACCAATGCACCTAGTACCTTTATGAAATTAATGAACCATGTGCTTAGGGAATTTATAGGAAATTTTGTAGTTGTATACTTTGATGACATCCTAGTGTATAGCAAGAACCTAGATGATCATGTCCATCATTTGAAACTGGTTCTAGAAGTGCTTAAAAAAAAAACTTTATGCTAATATGAAGAAATGTACTTTTTGTACGGATAACATTGTTTTTCTAGGCTTTGTAGTAAGTGCTGCAGGTGTAAGAGTTGATGAGGAGAAGTTTGTGCCATCCGTGACTGGCGTAGTCCAAAGACCGTGGGAGAAGTCCGTAGCTTCCATGGCCTGGCCGGATTCTATAGGTGTTTTGTCAAAGACTTTAGCACCCTGGCCGCACCACTAACTGAGGTGATCAAGAAGGATGTGGGATTCAAATGGAATAAGGAGCAAGAGGAGGCATTCCAGACGCTCAAGGACAAGCTCACCAATGCACCACTTTTAACATTGTCTAACTTTTCTAACACGTTTGAAATTAAGTGTGATGCTTCAGGTGTTGGAATAGAAGATTTCCTCATGCAAGACCGCAAGCCCATAGCCTATTTCAGTGAAAAACTTGGAGGTGCAACACTGAATTATCCAACATATGACAAAGAGTTTTATGCTCTTGTTCGTTCCTTGCAAACTTGGCAACATTACTTGTGACCCAAGGAGTTTGTCATACACACGGACCATGAATCACTTAAGCACCTCAAGAGCCAACACAAGCTGAACAAATGCCATGATAAGTGGATAGAGTTCATAGAAAAGTTTCCATATGTTTTATAGTACAGGCAAGGCAAAGAAAATGTGGTTGTCGATGCCTTGTCACGCAGGTATGCTCTCTTATCAACCTTGGAAGTTAAGTTAATGGGTTTTGAGCATATGAAAGAAATCTATAAAACTGACCCTGACTATGAAGAAATCTATAAGTCGTGTTTAAAGAATCCTACAGGTCGCTATTTCATACAAAATGGATTCTTGTTTTATGAAAATCGCCTATGTGTTCCATTCTGTTCAATGAGAGAGTTGTTTGTCTGTGAGGCTCACACTGGTGGCCTTATGTGACATTTTGGCGTGTCCAAAACCTTGGCTGTGATGCGTGAACACTTCAATTGGCCACACATGAGAAAAGATGTGGAAAGAATATGCAACCGATGTGTTAAGTGTAAGCATGCTAAGTCTACGACTCAACCTAACGGTTAGTATCACCCCTTACCCATTCCTGAGCATCCTTGGGTAGACTTATCTATGGATTTTATATTAGGATTTCCTAGCATTCGTAATGGGAAGGATAATATCTTTGTTGTTGTTGACCGCTTTTCTAAAATGTCACATTTCATAACATTAGGAAGACTGATGATGCATTAAACATAGCTAATCTTTTCTTTAAAGAAGTAGTTAGATTGCATGGCATGCCTATAGCCATTGTGTTTGATAGGGACACTAAGTTTTTAAGTCATTTCTGGTGCACCTTATGGTCCAAGTTAGGTACTAAACTATGTTTTTCTACAACTTGTCACCTTGAGAGTGATGGCCAGACTGAGGTTGTCAATAGTACTTTAGGATCATTGCTGTGTGCATTTGTAGGAAACAACCTTAGGACTTGGGAAGATCATTTGCCCCATGTAGAATTTTCATATAACCATTCGGTTCATTCAGCATCTAAGCATTCACCATTTCAAATTATTTATGGATTTAGTCCTATCTCCCCTTTGGATCTAGTGCCTTTGCCTTTGAGTGAGTGTGCTAATCTTGATGGAGAGCAGAAGGCTCTTTTTTTACATAAAAATTCATGGGAAATCCCGAGCAAATATTGTGGCCAAGACTAAGAAGTATGGTCAGTCCGTTGATAAGCACCGAAGGAACCTTATCTTCCAGCCGGGAGACCAGGTTTGGATCTACCTGCATAAGGACCGGTTCCCTGAAGAATGTCGTTTCAAACTGATGCCCCGGGTGGATGGACCATTTACAGTGGTCAAACGCATCAATGATAATGCATACAAACTAGATTTGCAAGGTAACTACTCTGTGAGTTTAAGCTTCAACATTACTAACTTAATTCTTTTTTGTGCATATAATCAGGATTTGAGGTCAAATCCTCTTCAATAGGGAGGGGATGATGTGAGTCGGACGCTAAGCCAAGCAACCGCATGGAACGTGGGTTGGACGCAAGCCCGGATCAACCGGACGATCGTATGGATGCTGGCTTGGATGATGACTTTGAGCACATGGACGTATGCATGGAAGTTGGCCTTGACCGTAGGCCTGAACGTGGCCTTGTCCGTGGCTACGAGGAAGACTTCGACCAAGACACCAGCATCGACCATGTCAGTGACCCGCTCCCAACCAGCCGTGCCCATGACTCTACCAAGACTCCGACTGGCGCCTCGACCAGGTTTTCGATCCGTACCTCGATCAGAACCTCGACCAGCCTTGTCCCGGAACCATGGACCGTTCCACCTGGTCCCATGACCTGTTCCCGGACCAAGGCCCTACAAGAATCCATTGGGTTATTTTTAACCCATTTCTCTTTTCCCATGTGAAGTTTTTCTCATTGGGTTTTATTCACATGGGTTTTTAATGGAGCCTGGTGCATTCTTAAAAGGATCAAGCCCATAAGACCTTTGACATAATTTGATGGCATTTCTGTTTTGGCCTGGCCCATTCTTCCTTGGCGTGTGTTTTATTTCTGTTTTGACCGCATTGGTAATGTTTTGTTCTTTGTCTTAAATGCTTGGTGGTTTGTGCCAAGCATGCGAGAGTTTGACACATGCATTTGAGTTGTTCTTTGGCATGTATATCATCTTGGTCGTGGCCATTGTAATCACTTAATCGAAATTTTAATACGATAAATTTTCTTTACAAGTTGTTCTTGTTTCAATTCAATCTCTCATAATCCCTTTGCTAGTGTGTAATATCTAGCTTGCTAGATTGTGAAAACTTTGTCTTCACACCATGTCATATATGGTTGAATTCAATCCGGTGTTCCAAAGTTTGCCATCAATTTTGGAAGTATACACCATTCAATCTATTGCTTATTCATTTTTATATTCCTTGCCACCATCTGTTCCTTAACCTCAAGACTTACGCGTTTGGATCACCCTGTTGCTCGGTCTTGGCCGCGTGTTCTTCCTGGTGAAGACCACGTCACTGACGGATGGAAGTATGCTCTCCCTCCTTATATCGGCATGTACGATCTTGACAAGTTGACTATAGACGCCACATATGATGATACCAGGCTTGGGTGGTGGCAGCTCACTCGAAGAACAACACTATTTTGCAGAGGATATTGGGAGCACTGACTAGGATCAGATGTCTGCCGCCACCTTTTCGCTTCCGGGGCTCGCATACTAGAGAGACGAGCGAGTTTACCTAGGCCATCAACGATGTTTCTGATGTTGCTGGACTCATGACACACGATGAAGCCTATGATACCGAGTCAGACCCCGATGTCAAATTGCTCCGACGCAGACATCACCACGGACAGAGCCGCAGCATCAGCCCTGAGGACCACTGATAACATATTTTCTTTATTTTCTTTTCTTTATTTTATTTTATTTTCTTTTCTTTTATTGTATATTCTTTGGTTGTATCTTTCTTTAATTTATTTTAACACCGGGATGGTGTAAAGTAAATCTAGGGGAGGATACTTGTTTGCATTTTGGATTTCTGGACTTATTGTATCTTAGTTAGGCATCTAGGATTTCATTGCATTTGCATAAGGAACTATGATGAAAATGTCTTTATTAAGTCTATTGCTCTTATCTTTAGATTCAATACTCGAGTTACTAGTTATATGTACATAAACTGCTAGTTGAAATATAAGATTGATCCATATATGGAATCCTTGATATTAGATTGACTTTGATAGAAGCATGTTTTGATTTGATATCATCTCTTATCTATTTAAACTTAATTTGAACTTAAAATTATCATACTTTGCGTAGGAAGTGAACTCATGGATACTACATATACATATTTGGATCTCTTATACTATTTTTACCACTCATTGTGATCCAAATAGCTATTTCCCTACCCTTAGCCTACCTTTTTATTCAGACCAGGTCATCAGTTTGTGAGAGTTTAAGGCCTTATTTTCAGAATGAAATTGGTAGAACGTGTTAGGTAGGAGCAGACAGGATTAGCTTCGCATGTAGTTTTAGTTCACTATTTTTGAGCCATTTAGGACTAGGTGAAAGCTTGATGGGGATAGAAAATGGGTATTAGTGAGTTTATAAGTTAACTAAAAAGGAAGAGAAAAGGGAGAAGAACTTAAGGAGAGAAAGGGAACAAGGAAAAGAGGACTTGAAGTCTAGTAAAAGGAATTGGAAGTGTAAAAAAAAGTGAAAGGTTCTTGCAAATGAAAAAGAGATTAATAAAAAAAAGGAAGTTAGACAAGAACCAGCTATAAGAAAATCCAAACCCGATAGATAGATTAAGATTTTAACCCCTCTCCTAGAAGTAAATGTGCTAGAAGAATGGATTATGGGAGTTTTAGATTGATCTTAATGGTATAACAGACAGCAGTGCCTTGTAAAGGGAAGTACTAAGATCATTCAGGGAAATTTTGAGCTTGGGTATAGTTTTAAGAGGGTAGTATATTTTGGGTAGATGAAAATCTAGTGTTGTATGCACTTAATGGAACTTACCTATAGCATTCTTCTAAAATTCATTCTAATTTTTGAGAGATCCCTATACTGAGCATCAAAACCCATGGAAGAAGAGAACATTTTTATCTCTTGACATTTCCCTTAGCCAAATTAGTTTGCTGAATATGCCTAGTATAATTCACGATCTAGAAATTAATAAATGTTAAAAGAGATGGTTGATATGAATTCTTGTGTAAATTGAGGTTTGATCTGAGTTAAGTTGTCACGGATATGACTAACTTTTTTGAGTAAATTTACTTATCTTGTGTTATAGAACTCCTAACTTGGATATTGATCTTAAAATTTGACCAATATGGCTTGGCTTTGAGTTTCAGAATAAATCATCTTTTTCACTATGCTAATTGTTTGCTTGAGGGCAAGCAAAAGGCAAGTATGGGGGAGTTGATATAAGTGCATATTAGGCTAGTTTAACCTCATATTTCATATGTTTTAACATCATTTTACCATTCACTTAGCATCATTCTACGATAGTTTATCTCATTTGTGCATCATAATGTTTAGGATCATGCATTTGCATTTTTGGAGTGTTTTGAGTATTTTTCAGGAGTTTCGGAGTCTTCCGAATAAAGATCATGCAATGAACTCAATTAGAGGTGAAAATGAGGCATAAAGCAAGTGCTAAGGAGCTAAGGAGCAGCGAAATTCACCAGGATCAATCGGTCTATTCTCAGACCGATTGATCGCATCTACTCAAAATCTGCGGGAATATCCAAGATCGACCAAAATCCTCCAAGTTTGACCGATTCATTGTCTGATCGATCGGTCCCTATTTGGATAGATCGATCCGGTTTGACTATCTAGCCAAAAATTTTGTAATTAAACAAGTTTAGTTTATTTAGTCGTGTTGGTTTAGTTTTTAACTATAAATACCCAACCATAGGTAATTTTTTAGAAAGTTGGAGATTAGAAAGAGACTGCAGCCACCAGATAATTGAGGAGACCTAGAGTTTAAGTTTTGGATTTCAGGAGAACCTCTTCATGAAAATCAAAGAATCATCTTGGCTAATTTCTTAATCATTTATCTTTTATTTATGTTTAATCTTTCTACGAATTTGTTTTGTTTATTTATGATGATGAGTGAGTAAATCCCTTTGAATGGTTTAGGGATTTGTAGATTAGGGATGAAATGATGATTGATTGATGTTTAGGTTATTAGATCCTTCTTGATGACTGAGTTTAATGCTAGGTTTGGCTTGAGAGAATCAAATCTAAAACTTAGGAAATTTATTACCCGAGAGGTGTTTGATGAATTCCTGAACCAAGTCATTTAAAAGTTTTTCATCCCTAGCCATTGAGAGATGATGTTAGGGTGATTAGTACACCAATTGAACAAATTTAATGCATGCAGATAATTAATCTTCCAAATGAGAGTTTAGTTAGATTGATTGTTTAGCATAGTAATCAATGACACGAGAGTGTATTGATTAAACATTGTTCATAGTTCTAGGAAGAGCTTAATGAAAACCTTGCATGATCAATCAGTCTATTGTTATTCCCTAATCAATGTCTTTCCTGAAACCATTCTTTTAGTTTAATTGTGAATCAAATTTCTTTTATTTCGCTACCTAGTTTTCATTCACTTTCGTTTAAGTAACAATCAAAACCACAATTCATTCTATGTTCTCTGTGGATTCGAACTTCAATTACTTACAATAGACATTGTAGATTTTTGTTGATTTATTTGACGCAAAACCTCTGTATCATGACCCAATTGTGCTATTTTCTCTATCTTTGGATTTTTCTCATTGGGTTTACTAATGATGAGTTTTTAATGAGGCATTTGGACCACTTATCCTCAAGCCCTTTGTAAATTCAAGCCCAATTCCAGCCACCATTTCTTTTAAGTTTGAACAAGTATTTATTAGTTTGTCGCATGTTCTTGCATGCTCTTGAAAGTTGTTCCGAGCATGAAAACCTTTTAGTCTTTCGATTTGCTGCATGTTCTTGCATGCTCTTGGAAATTCTGTCAAGCATGCAAGACCTTTTATTTCTCTATTTAAGCTTGGTTTTTGGCCATTTGTACCCTCAACGAATTTTTTTTAAAAAGCTTCTTCTCCTTCTAATTTTTTATCATTGTAGGTATGTAATATCCAACTTATCTTAAGCTCCCTTGGTGTGTAATATCAAAAGCTAGTTTAGGAGATCCTTTTTTTCCTTTGATGCTTCATATCCTAAGGAATTCAAACCGGTAAATCAAAGGTTTTCCGTCATCTTTGTGCGACCCATCGCTCCATATTGAAAAATTATGAGATTAAGAGATTTAGCGATTTGTAAATTTAGAGAAAGAGAAATTAGAGAGAAAAGTGAGAATGATTATTATTGAGAATTTTAGAAAAATGAATTTCTTGCTTACAAAGGAATAGAGAGAAATATTTATACGAATCTAGTATATGCTTGTTTGGACACTAAGATAGCCTAATACATGTTTGGCTACAAGGATAACATATCATTAATCACAAACAAGCCTATGCCACTCCCTTTAGATACATGACACCTACTTAGAGTCTCTAAGACATACTTTCTTTATTTCTTCTCTTTGTCTTCATCATTCTTCTTCATTCCAACATTCCCCCTCAAGCTTAAGTCATGGAGAATGTCTAAGCTTACAACCATGAAGCGTTACCTCATTAAAAACCTAAAGAAGGAAAAACCCAATTGGGACAAAACCTTTTATAGGGAAAACGAGTATTACACTTCATGATCATGATAAGTGTTGTGGAATGGACATGAGGCCAAGTGAAACGCCCTAACCCGAAAAAACTACTCCAGGTTAAAGGTTTCCTACCCTCGGTCGAACCGTCCGACCGTAATTGGTAAAAATTTCTTAATCCAGATTTTTACTTAGTTTTTCTCTTAGCATTTTCAAATTCGATTCAGCGGAGCAGTGCATAAACGTGCAATAGATTACTTAATATAAAAACCGAGGTTCTAGTATAACGATAAGTCTGCTAATACGCTAATACATCGTTTAAGTTACAAGACCCAATCATACTACTAAGCCACTATCCCTTCCTTCCAGCCTTTGTCTCGCATTCTAGCCACTGCGGTTACCTTCCCGAGCAATATCTATCTCTGCATCCATAAGGAGGCATAAGCAACAAATTGCTTAGTGAGGCGGTCATCCCGTCTCACACAGCTATGGTCAAGTAATCGAAAACAAGCAATACAATCAATAAGTCAATAACGCAAATCAGGCCGATATACTTTCCTAAACATGATTCACCAACAACTGTTGGATCTCTCACCAGGATGAGTCACACACGACTCTCATATTCACGCTTAACACATATATCAGGACAAGGACAAGTATATTAGATCAGACAGTCATGCACTTATTGAATCCACTCCAGCCAACGACCCTAAGCCATAGCCACAGTCACGCACTCACCTTAGGATCTCGATGAACTGATGAAAATCCTACGTTCTGACACCTCTTGTCGCAGATCGTCCAAGCTGCACCGACGCACGTCACACAAACCTAGCGATTCAGTCGGAACAGGTCGACCAGACACTAAGTCTCTCGATGCTTATAGCCCAGAAAGGTAAAAACTCTGAGTTTATCGATGCTTACCCGGATATTCCTTAACCAAACGAACCGCTATCGATGATTACTCAGGTGACTGGACGCCTCTCGAACCTTTCTAGAATAATCGTTTAGCTTCCTCGATCTTTCTTTCTTTCAGAGTTCTAATTTTCGTTTTGTTCACGCAGGGGATTAAGATGCGACTTACCTTCTTATTTATAAGAGGAGGCGGTTAGGATTTTCCTTTATCCACGGCCAAATCCCTTTTTTTATTTACCTCTCGAAATATTCCTGGTTGTTGGGTTAATCAGCATAATTTCGAAAAGCTGTTAAGATTCGCGATAATCTCGGAAGTTGTTACTGATATTCTAACAACTCGACCAACAATCCCTTATCCACTGGGAATAATCACTTATCCGCTGGAATAATCCCTAATCCGGTTGTTAAGATATTGCGGAATTTCCGGGAAATCTGTTGCAAGGATATATATCTTTCCTTCCCAGATATCTTCGTCCATTTTCCCAAAAATTTTCCTTTTTCCCGCCTTTGCTAGTTTTAACCTTTTTAAGGATTTTCGATCGCGGTCATTACAATTCTCTCCCACTTGGGTGGATTCGTCCTCAAATCTAAGCCTTAGTCTTTTTGGCCTTCGAAGTCTTGGCCGCTTGTTTGTCGAACCATTTGGGAAACTTCTCCTTCATGATGACTTCAGGTTCCCACGTGATTTCTTCTTCTCCATCACAATCCCAAACAACCTGAATCATTTTGGTTTTCTTCATGAGGTCTGTCTTAACTCTTCTTCCCACGATTTGAATCCTTCCACGGTCAAATTTTCCTGTAAATCTGTTGGTGGTTCCACTATCACGTTATGTATATCATTTATGCATTTCCTTAGCATAGAAACGTGGAACACATTGTGGAATGCACTTAAGACCGATGGTAATTCCAATCTATATGCCACTGGTCCGATCCGTTCCAAAATCTTATATGGACCCATAAATATCGAACTTAACTTTGCGGTCTGATTTGTTCTTTCCTTTCCCTTATAGGTGACCGTCTTAAGATAAACCATTTCCCAACTTCGAATTCTAACAACCTTCGACATTTGTTTGAACAACTCTTTTGTCGGTCCTGAGCTTCCTTAATCTTAATCTGTAAAATCCTGATTTTCTCAGTCGTCCTATCGACCAAGTCTGGCCCATAAATGCTCCGCTCCCCTACTTCGGTCCAACATAGCGGGGTTCAGCAAGGTCGTCCATACAATGCTTCATACGACGACTTACCAATGCTAGCCTGATAGCTATTGTTATATGCAAAATCGGCTAATGGCAAATGGTGATCCCACTTACCACCCCAGTCTAAAACAGTTGCTATCAACAAATCCTCAAGTGTCTGGATCGTCTTTTCCGATTGTCCATCTGTCTGCAGGTGGTAAGCTGTACTAAGGTGGAACTTAGTCCCAAGCCGCTTATGCAGTGACTTCCAAACCGTCGACGCAAACTTAGATTCCCGATCTGATATTATAATCGCAAGGACTCTATGTAATCGAACGATCTCTTTTATGTATAACTCCGCAAGTTTCTCCGAACTATCCTTCCGATTCATTGCGAAGAAATGGGCAGATTTGGTCAAACGATCCACAATGACCCAAATTACATCTTCATGAGTCTCGAACTCCCCCAAACAAGCTCGAATCCACCCCAAAATTTCACAACAGATCGGTGGCTAGGAGAACCGAAACAGATTGAGTAACATGGATCAAGAATCAAAGACCAGATTCATCATCTTCAGTTCTTACACCAAAACTGGTTTTCGAACGATCCGATGAAGAAACTCAAGAGAAGTTGAAAAAACACCCAAGAGAAACTCAAGAGAGATATTTGGACGTATTGGGCTTCACTTTTTCTAAGGCTATCAAATGGGCTTCGATTTTTCTGAGGTACTTTGGTTTGTATTGATAACCGGATTCTAATCGTTGACTATTGAAGAGTGTGTAGTAGACTCCTATAAAAAGAAGAAAACGGAAAAGGAAAAAAAGGTAAAGAGCCGGTAACAAAATCCATTGTGATCAAATCTCACTTCCATTCGGGGATGGGTAATCTCTGCATTAACCCAGCCGGAACTTGATGTTCAGCCTTGACCCTTTGACATGTATGACAACCGGCCACCCATTTGGCCACATCACGTTTCATTCCAACCCAAAGATAGTATCGTTTTAAGTATCGGTACATTCTAGTCGCTCCTGGGTGAATGGAAAATTTGGATTGATGTGCTTCCTTTATAATTTCCTCACGCAACTGCTGATCTTTTGAGACACACACCCGACCATTCACCAATATCGTCCCATTATTCGATATCTGATACTCAGTGTTCTCGTTTTTTGTTACCTCGTTAAGTTTCTCTTCAGCATCCTGAGCTAGTCAAACGCGGGTTAACAAATCTGCATGGTCGGCAGCACCTAAGCCCAACGGTTCCACATCGTCCGTCAATGCGGTAAGGCGTAAGGTGCTTATCATACTGACCAGACCTTCTATGTTCTTTGTAGCGTCCTTGACTACTTTCTTTCGACTGGTAATCAATGGTCAAGTCATAATCGGCCACAAGCTCCATCCATCTCTTTTGCCGAAGGTTTAGTTCAGATTGAGTGAAGATATATTTCAAACTCTTGTGATCCGTAAAGATCTGAATTTTTCCACCATAAAGGTAATATCTCCAGATCTTTAAAGCAAATACCACAGCCGCCATCTCTAAGTTATGGGTTGGGTAATTCGTTTCGTGTTTCCTTAGTTGTCTCGATGCATGGGCGATGACCTTACCCATTTGCATCAGATCGCACCCTAGTCCAAATCGGGATGCATCTGTGTAGACTACATACGGTTCGTCGGGTTCTGGTAACGCCAAAACTGGAGCAATCGTAAGCATTTCCTTTAGTTTAGCAAAACTCCTCTCGCAGTCTGGTGACCACACAAACCAAACGTCCTTACCGGTCAGATTGGTCATTGGTTGAGCCATGCTTGCAAAGCCTTTAATAAACCGTCTATAATAGCTGGCCAAGCCCAGAAAGCTCCGTACCTCCGCAACAACCTTGATCTTTTTTGGGTCAACAGACACTCCTTGGTCCGAGACCATATGACCTAAGAATCCAATTTCCTTCTGCCAAAAGCTACATTTGCTGAGTTTGGCAAACAACTTTTGTTCCCGCAACTTAGTCAAACCGTTCCTAAGTGACATTGATGCTCCTCTTGGTTTTTCGAGTAAACCAAAATATCATCTATGAAGATGATCACAAATTCATCCAAGAAATATCGGAAAACAGTGTTCATCAACTTCATAAATGCAGCCGGTGCATTGGTCAATCTGAAAGGCATGACTACAAACTCGTAATGTTCATACCTTGTCCAAAAAGTCATCTTTCGTATGTCTGACTCGGCTATCGGAATTTGATGATATCCCAAGGCCAGATCGATCTTGGAGAAACATGTCGTCCCTTTGAGTTGGTCCAATAACTCGTCAATCCGTGGAAGCGGACACTTGTTCTTTACAGTAACTCGGTTCAACCCACGATAGTCGATGCAAAGCCTAAAGCTTCCATCCTTCTTTTTAACAAACAGAACCGGCTCTCCCCAAGGTGAACTGCTCGGGCGGATGAATTCTCTCTCCATTTATTCACATATCTGTTTCTTTAATTCGGTCAATTCAGCTGGTGACATCCGATAGGGAGCTCTGGATATCGGGGCGGTTCCAGGTTCCAATTCAATAGTGAATGGATCCGACCTTTCCAGTGGTGGTCCAACCAAAGCCTGAAACACATCGCTGAAATCCTTTACTATTGGAATCTCATTAAGCCCTATATCTGGCCCAACTTCTGATGTTGTGATCGTGGCCAAATATGCCTCGCATCCTTTTTTTATCAATTGTTCTGCTTGAATCGCTGAAATGATCAAGCTTCGTGAAGTGGATCGAATTCCCTGGTATTCTAGTGTCGTGTTTCTTCTCTCAAACCGGATTCTCCCTCGGTGACAATCCAAATGGGCCTTATGCTTTCCAAGCCAATCCATGTCCAATATCACCTCATAGTTTTCACTCCGCATATGACCAGGTCAGCTGGCATGTCCACACCGTATTTCATTATCGGAACGTCAAGCACCCTTCTGAAGGTTTTCATAGCTTGACTGCCCGCCGCTCGGACGAATCCGAGTTGGTCTCCAGGTTCCTTATGGAACCCGCATTTCCCAAACATTTCCGGGTTAACAAAACAATGTGTCGCCCCAGAATCAAATAGAACATGGGTCAGTACTCCGCCCATAAGAATGGTCCCTACAACATCCCCTAGAACGCTAAAGACACAAGCAGTCATCTTAATTTCTTAGTAAGTGTTAGGAACTTACCAGTGACCGGACGAGAAGAGCTTCCTTCTATTGCATCCTCGGAAATCGAGAAAACTCATGGTGTTCCACCAGTTACATTGGCCGGTCTCTTAGCTGGTGGTGGTGGTGGCGGCAATCCTTCATTTGCCCGTTTCCCGGATGACTGCGCCAACTTCAGACACTGTGACCTGAAGTGTCCCGGCTCACAGCAATGATGACATATCCGACCTCCAAAACTATGTACCAACTCTCGTGCCCAAAAGTACCCCTCCGGACAGTCCCCAATCTTGTTGTCCAGACTGCCACACCAAAAACACACACCATAAATGGTCCTGCAATGACCAGAGTGTGCTTTCCCGCAACTTTGACATGCAGCTTGCACCATCATTGTCTTGTTGCTCCTGAGACTCTTGTCTAAATTCCTCCTTTGGCTCGAACAGAATCTCAGCCTAGCAGGAGCTACCGTGGCCCCTTTCCATTCCATGTTCAATAGCTCCACTTCCTCCTTCAGGTCCACTTCCATAAGGGCTGTTAACTCTACCAGCTCGGCCATGGAGTCGTATCTACAAATTTGGCAGCGATTGCGGAGATTGACTCGAAGCCCCCACAAAAACCGACTTATCCGTCGAATACGCGCCCCGCAAACTTCATGAGAGAGTTATACTCAATCTCATACTCACGCACATTCATTGATCCTTGGCGCAATTCGAGAAATGCACGTTAGCATTGGTTAAACACTTCCCTTGGAAAGTACTTAGTGCGGAATTCCTCACGGAACACAGTCCATGAACAATTACGGCGCCTTGCCTCAACCGTGGTCCACCAAGTGTGCGCGTCCCCTTCCAGATAATGGACCGCAATGTTCTTCTTATACTGATCTGGATATCGTATAGCCGCAAAGTTCCGCTCGAGTCTCGATTGCCAATCATCTGCCTCGATCGGTTTTGTACAACCCGCAAAATACTTTGTACCCAGCTTACGCATGTGATCAGCCATCGTAAGGTACGGTGTGATCCTCGGCTCTGGCAATATCTCCTCATCCGCTGTCGCGGCTACCCGATCATTTGCCGTAGGCGGTGGTACCACCGGTGCGGGTGCAAAAGGCACAGGTGCCGCAGGAGCAGGTACATCAGCCGTCAATCTTTCTAAAATTTGCCCCAACATCCCCATCAACTGACCCAATTCGCTATGAGGTGCAGCGGCTCCATTCCCAGGCACATTTGCCGCGTCACCTTCGTGACCATTGTTGGGGTTCGCACCATCCCCAGCTGTGTTGCGTTCCTCAGTCGCACCACCATTCCCAATCTGAGATCGAGTGTTTCTTACCATCTGCAACATTCATTCAATTTATTAATTAAGCTAGCATAACACTAACTTAGTCTCTAAATACCACTTACCGCGAGATTGGCTGGAAAGGATGGCTTATCCCACTAACTCGTTTATGTTTAACACTGTCCTAGAATCAACCATGCTCTGATACCAAATTGAAACGCCTTAACCCGGAAAAACTACTCCAGGTTAAAAGTTTCCTACCCTCGGTCAAACCATCCGACCGTACTTGGTAAAATTTCTTAATCCAGATTTTTACTTAGTTTTTCTCTTAGCATTTTCAAATTCGATTCAGCGGAGCAGTGCATAAACGTGCAATAGATTACTTAATATAAAAACCGAGGTTCTAATACAACGATAAGTCTGCTAATACGCTAATACATCGTTTAAGTTACTAGACTCAATCATACTAGTAAGCCACCATCCCTTCCTTCCAGCCTTTGTCTTGCGTTCTAGCCACTGCGGTTACCTTCCCGAGCAATATCTAACCCTGCATCCATAAGGAAGCATAAGCAACAAATTGCTTAGTGAGGCGGTCATCCTGTCTCACACAGCTATGGTCAAGTAATCGAAAACAAGCAATACAATCAATAAGTCAATCATGCAAATCAGGCTGATATACTTTCCTAAACGTGATTCACCAACTACTGTTGGATCTCTCACCAGGACGAGTCACACACGACTCTCATATTCATGCTTAACACATATATCAGGACAAAGACAAGTATATTAGATCAGACAATCAAGCACTTATTGAATCCACTCAAGCTAACGACCCTAAACCATAGCCACAGTCACACACTCACCCTAGGATCTCGATGAACTGATGAAAGTCCCACGTTCTGACACCTCTTGTCGCAGATTGTCCAAGCCGCACCGATGCACGTCACACAAATCTAGCGATTCACTCGGAACACGTCGACCATACACTAAGTCTCTCGATACTTATAGCCCAGAAAGGTAAAAACTCTGAGTTTATCGATGCTTACCTGAATATTCCTAAACCAAACGAACTGCTATCGATGATTACTCAGATAACTGAAAGCCTCTCGAACCTTTCTAGAATAATCGTTTAGCTTCCTCGATCTTTCTTTCTTTCAGAGTTCTAATTTTCGTTTGGTTCACGCAGGGGATTAAGAGGCAACTTGCCTTCTTATTTATAAGAGGAGGCGGTTAGGATTTTCCTTTATCCACGACCAAATCCCTTTTTCTTATTTATCCTCTCGAAATATTCCTGGTTGTTGGGTTAATCAGCATAATTTTGAAAAGTTGTTAAGATTCGCGATAATCTCGGAAGTTGTTAATGATATCCTAACAACTCGACCAACCAATCCCTTATCCACTGGGAATAATCTCTTATCCGCTGGAATAATCTCTTATCCTCTGTAGTAATCCATAATCCGGTTGTTAAGATATTGCGGAATTTTCCGGAAATCTGTTTCAAGGATATATATCTTTCCTTCCCAGATATCTTCGTCCATTTTCCCAAAAATTTTCTTTTTTCCCGCCCTTGCCAGTTTTACCCTTTTTAAGGATTTTCGATCGTGGTCATTACAATTCTCTCCCACTTGGGTGGATTCGTCCTCAAATCTAAGCCTTAGTCTTTTTGGCCTTCGAAGTCTCGGCCGCTTGTTTGTCGAACCATTTGGGAAACTTCTCCTTCATGATGACTTCAGGTTCCCACGTAATTTCTTCTTCTCCATCACAATCCCAAACAACCTGAATCATTTTGGTTTTCTTCATGAGGTCTGTCTTAACTCTTCTTCCCACGATTTGAATCCTTCCACGGTCAAATTTTCCTGTAAATCTGTTGGTGGTTCCACTATCACGTTATGTCTATCATTTATGCATTTCCTTAGCATAGAAACGTGGAACACATTGTGGAATGCACTTAAGACCGATGGTGTAGTAGCCTTGGTGAACACATCTGCTAGTTGATCCTGACTGCTTGTGTAGCAAGGTAAGATGATTCCATTTTCAATCGCTTCTCTCACCTTATGGCAATCCACCTCAATATGCTTGGTTCTTTCATTAAACACAGAGTTAGGTGCAATGTGGATAGCTGCTTGATTGTCACAATGGACAGTGATAGGAGACTCCAAGCTCACGCCAAGAATGTCAAGGAGAAGTTGCTTCAGCCATATGCATTCTATAGTAAGCTTCCTCACAGCCCTGTATTCAGCTTCTGCACTAGAGCAAGATACAACCTTCTGCTTCTTAGTCTTCCAAGTCACAAGATTACCTCCTATAAAGGTGCAGTAGCCGGTTTTTCTTCTCTTACATTCTCTATCTCCTGCCCAATCTGCATCACAATAACCTACAACTTTTGTGCTTCCATTATAACCCATCCGTATACCTTGTTTTTAGTGCCTTTCAAGTATCTTAATATGTGCATAATCATGTTCCAATGCCTTATTTTGGGTCTTGCATATGTTAAAAAATCTGTAGAGGTTAGTAAGTCCACAAAATATTTTCTCTGAGATAAGAAGAGACCTTCTTTGAACCTACACACTTCAATTCCTAAGAAGTATTTAAGTTCACCTAGATCCTTAATATCAAAGACACTCTTTGAATAAGTTTTAGTAGAATCAATGCCTACTTTATCACTCTCTGATATGATTATGTCATCCACAATGAGTATAACCACAATACCTTCCTTACTCTAAATTGTAAAGAGTGTGTGTTCAACTTCTGACCTTTTGAAGCCTCTGTCCCTTAATGTCACATTCAGCTTATGGTACCAAGCTCTTGGAGATTGTTTTAAGCCATAGATAGCCTTTATTAATCTCAGTGTATTTCCGCCACCTACTTGATCTTCTAGACCTGGTGGTGGTGTCATGTACACTTCCTCTTCTAGCTCACCTTGTAAGAATGCAATCTTAACATCTATTTTCCATAATTCCCAATCAAGGTTAGCAGCAAGAGACAGAACAACATTAACTGAGTGTAATTTAGCTACATGAGCAAAATTATCCCTATAATCTTCACCATAAGTTTGTGTAAATCCTCTAGCCACCAACCTAGTTATACTTATCTATCTCACCATTGTTTTTATATTTAATAGTGAAGATCCATTTAGAACTTACAACATTTTTCCCTTTTGGAAGAGTGGCTGGCGCTTAGGTTTGATTCTTCTCCATAGCTTGTCTTTCAGCTTGAATTGTTTCTCTCAATTCCTTTATCTCTATTGCCTCCTCATAGGTCTTTGGAATCTGATCTTTATCAAGGCTAACAGTAAATGCAACATGAGAATCATGTATATGAACTAGATTACACACTCCCTGATCATGGTGAACTACTGCATTGTTGTTGTCGTAGAAGTTGAGTGAGAATCTCTACCTTGTACTTCTTCTAAGAACAACAGCTGGTTCCCCTTTTTCTTCTCCTTCTAGAGCATCCACAGGGTTAGGTTGGATATCCCTTGGCCTTTTAGAAGCTGAGACTAGAATATCTCCTTCTGAATCCTCCTCTTGATCATGTCTAGATTCCTGGCCCCCCTCATGACCAAGAAGAGGTGTGGCCTGGTTAAATAGAAGGCCTCGTCGGGATTGGAGTTGATGGCGGCACTTCCCGCGCCTGAGCCCTTGTTCAAGGCCGGGAGGAGGATGGAGCCATGGATGAAACTGATGAAGATGGAGCTGGTGGCGATACTTCCTGCATCTGAGCCGGACCACGAGCTGGAGCGGGCCGGGACGAGGTCGAGGTCGGTTCTTTCCGAGAAGACGATGGTGATGGGTTATGCTTTGGTGGGCATGGTTCGGGCTGGGTTGGTCCTGCTTCAGGCCGTGCCAGTACATGAACTGATGCTTGTTCTGGAGCTGGTCCTGGCGCTTGTGCCTTAGGAGGGACTATGCCAATATTTTCTAAGATCCTTCTTAGATTCTCAGCTTAGTCATGTCTTGTTGTTGAGATGTCCTTGAATTCTTTCCAAGTTCCTTCTTCATAGAATCCTTTGGACTCTTGGAATTTGACATTTCTGATTACTAGGACTTTTCTAGTCTCTGGATTGTAGCATGTGTATCCGTTTTGTGTAGGAGAATACACAATGAACATGACCTTGGTGCTCTTTGGTTCCAGCTTGTTCATAAGTTATCCTGGTACTAAAAAAAAACACCCAAATACTCTTAAGTATTCAATATTAGGCTTAGTTTTTTTTTAATACCTCAAAGAGAGACAAATCATCTAGAACTTTAGTTGGAGTTCTATTGATTAAGTAGCATGCAATTACTAGAGCATTTCCCCAAAATTGTTTGGGGACCTTCTTGTGGAACATCATTGTTCTCACAACTTCCATCAAATGTTTGTTCTTCCTTTCAGCCACTCCATTTTGTTGTGGAGTGTAGGGACAGCTTGTTCGATTTTCAGTGTCATGACTCATGCTTGGTCAAGTGTTGCTGAAACTTGGTGCTAGTGTATTCTCCTCCATTATCTGTTCTAAAGCATTTAATCTTGGCATCAAAAATATGTCTGAAAATTAAGAAATGCATCAAAATGTCTGAAAATTAAGAAATGCATCAAACACCATATCCTTAGAACTAAGCAATGTAACCCAAGTATACATAGATTTTTCATCAATAAAGGTCACAAAATATTTTTGGTTTTCTCTTGAAGGGAAGGGAGATGTCCAAACATCATTCTTCTTCATTCCAACACATATCCCTTGGCAATATGAGCTTATGCTCATTGTGCAAGGCTTATCCAGTTCCAAAACTTCCTTGTGTGCCGATTTTGGGTTGATTTTTCTGAGGATCTCATCACAAAGCCAGTTCAAGAAACCTTTGTATCCCTTTGGTGCGTCATATCCAAAGAACACAATTCCGGTTAATCAAAGGTCATACACAACCTTTCTGCGACCCATCGCTTCACATCCCTTTACAACTTGATTTCATGCTTTTTCTACAAGGCTTATCCCGTTCTGAACTTCCTTATGTGCTGATTTTGGGTTGATCCGTTCCTAGGATCATATCAAGTGCTATCAGAGCAACACACAAGCTAAGTTTCTTGTTATTTTCTTTTACCATTTTCATTTTACCATTTTCTTCTATTATTTTCGTTTTAGTATTTTTTATTCTTTACCTTTTCTTTTAAAATTTTCGTTTTACCATTCATATTTAAGAAAAAAGAAACATTTAAAACCAGTTCTTTACAAATTTGTACGTATGCTAGAATTTATGTTTTAGTATACTTTGTTGTTTTAAGAACTTTTAACTGGCCGTTTTTGTTTTTATGTTTTCAGGAAGGATGTCTGTGCAAGAAAATGAATCAGACCACAAGGTTAAAACCAAACCCACAAGAAGAAAGTCTGATCATAGAAAAGATACAAGCAACCATCTAAACAAAAAGTTATTGGTTGAAGCTATTACTTCCAAAATGGAACAAATGATGAACGTCAAAGCACACAGCTTGCGCGAAAACATTCTACAGCTTGTTCTGGGACTAGAACAAGCGTCTCAAAGAAAAGAACCAGACAGGTCCATCAAGGGAAGCAGAGAACGTCAAGGATTTGTAAGAAATGAAGCAGCTGAGTGCCTTTACCAGAGTATGGGTTATGCTTATGGCAGCCCAAGAAGACGATAGCCCAAGAAGGCATGGGCATGATAGAGAATTAAGTCACCAGATCACGACCATTTGGGTAGACATAAGCTAAACATTCCTCCATTCAATGGAAAGAACGACCCAGAAGCATATTTAGAGTGGGAGAAAAAGATAGAGTTGGTGTTCATTGTTAATTCTACACGGAAGTTAACAAGGTCAAAATGGCTGTCACTACGTTCTATAACTATTCCCTCAGTTGGTGGGATTAGTTTGTTATCTCTAGGAGGAGAAATGGAGAATATCATATGGATTCAAGGCTGGAGATGAAGATAGTGATGAGAAAGCGATTTGTTCCAAACCATTACCACATAGCTAATGCTTTTCGCCAAGAACTTCAGCAAGAGAGAGAACAAAAGAAACCCCCAAGGAAAGACAGAGAACAAGACCGAGCTATTAGGAGAAACAGCTCGTCCAGAGAAGAAGCAAAACATGTTTGTAGCCGTGGTGATCAAAGCAGCAATCAACAAATTAGGCAGCTTCAAAACCGGTTGGGTACACAAAATAACTATCAAAACTTGGAGAAACAGATGCTGAATGCATTAAACGCCGTGCTGAAAGCCAGAAACAAAGCACAGCCTTACGCCCATCTTCAGGAGTTATTAACAAAACCATGAATCTAAATGTTTTAAAAAGAAATCGGTTGTTCAAATGACAGAAATAGACCAGCCACTGCAAATCTGCAAAAACGTAACTGCAAAGCGCATGGTGCTGGAAGAAGGCGCTGAGAGTAACACCAAAGAACAAGAGGAATTTTCAAATTCTTTTGTAACTTATAATAAATATGAACTACCACTAGCTAAAGATGAATTGTTGGTTAACAATATGCTTTGTGAGTTTGATCACAATATTTTCTCTACTCCATCAATTAGTATACTTGATGAGACTTGCTTAAGTCTTACTAATCCTAAACCGGTGCAGCCGAGTAGAGTTGAGTTTCTCTTGCAAGATCATGAAGAGAATTTACCATAAAAGACACCAAGGAATTTGCTAGAAAAAGATGTCTTGAAGCCGACAACTAGCCATGAACTAGAACTAACTTTAAAGACATTGTATGACTTTCAAAAGCATTGTAAGGAACTTGATTTAGTTAGAAATTTTTTTGATTTGTTTGTGCTGTTTTCTGCTCAAGAGGAAAAACAATTTGGTTTAAAAAATGTAAAAGAATTTTATGTTTCTGGATTCGTTTTTGATAAAATGATCCAAACTGTTGAAACACTTAAACATGAAAAATTTTCTAGGAAAAAGAATTTTTTTTGTTTGATTAAGTATGTGATTCTAGTATTGTTTGGAGTCATAACTTGTATACGAAAACATTTGGGAAAGAATTGATAGGAAATAACAAAGATTTGGTGATTGATGAGCGCTTTCCTAAGATAGGACACTTCACTTCATTCTTTGGGAAATAGTTGCATAATTTTAAATCATCCAAAGAAAGCTATGATATTTTGTGCTATGAAGATTTGTAGTTTTTAAAACTTTTTGAGTAAAGCTCTAATTTGAAACAACATGTTTTTGAAAACTTTTCTAAGCTATAACAAGTTCTTACATGGTCTAAAATGTTTTGCCTGAATATAAATCCCATTGTGCATCAAATGATTTTTGGGAGGAGAACCATAGACGATCACAAATATCCTCATTCAGGCCATTGGAGTTCAATAAGTTGTTAAGTGAACCGATTGTGCTCTTTTTCCCTGTCTTTGAGTTTGTCCCACTGGGTGTATCAAATATAGGTTTTTAATGAGGCAATTGGCCCACTTCTCCTCAGCCCATTTATTGATTCCAGGCTAGCCCATTTTTTATCCTTTGCCATCAAAAGTTAGGAATTAGTTGTTAGTTGGGGAGTTGGGAGTTAGCTTATTAATGCATTTAAATTTGGTTATTTACATGTGCTTGCATGTTCTTGAAAGTTCATCCGAGCATGCAAGTCTTGTCTCTTTTCTCTTCTATAAATAGTAGGTCGTTTATCATTTGTAAGACAACGAATATTTTTAATGAAAGTTTATAGTTCTAAATTTTTGATCACTTGTTAGTATGTAATATCTATCAGCTTCTTAAGCCTCTTAGGTGTGTAATATCCTACGCTAGTTCAAAAAACCTTTGTGTCCCATTTGGTGTGTCATATCTAAACAAAAGTCTAGTAAATCAAAGGCCATACACAACCTTTGTGTGACCATCCCCTGACAACTTGAGTTCACGCTCGTTATGAAATGATTATCCCATTCCAAACTTCCTTATGTGCCGATATTTGGATTGATCCTAAGAATTCTAGGATCACATCACCATAAATTTTTGTCGTGGTGCACCAGCATTATAGGTATCGTGATTAAAACACCCACGGGGTAAGTAGAGCTTATCCAATTTCATTTCTTGTTTGGTTGACCTCATTGAGTCATTGTGTAATGAACCGGAGGATAAAGCCTCAGAACTTCATTGAGAACCATTGTTACCGAAACAACAAATGGAAATAGAATTGAATTTACATTATGAAAAATTAGATGTATGAGTGTGTTAAAAATCCCACATCTAAAAGAACATAAGTCAGTCTACTCATAATGCAACCCGTGAACTTTGACATGGTGCAGTTACAACTTTTACCGGCTTAACCCATTGAATTCTGGCTCCTTGACGCCAAAATCATAAATAAACTCATCTCTGGCCTTGTGTTGCCAATCCTGATGATGTCTTAGCATAACCAAACTCCAAACAAAAAGGAGCAGAGATTCCGCTCTCACCAGCGTGATAGAACTGCTCATATATGTCGATTATTTGGTATAGGGACAGTCCAATCGTGTTGTTGTTGTCGTCTCTTCCTTCAGCTATCTCCTCTTTTTTATCAATCTTATCATTTAGCATTGGTTGCACTTCCCTTTTGGTTCCTCTTAACCTCCTGTTGAAATTTGTTTGCAAGTATCTGCACCAAAATGAATCTTTCATATATCCCGTTAAATCTTACTTGTATCCAGAAATGTAGACAGATCGCAAAGCTTGCATGGCGAGAATCATTTACTTATGCTGAAGTTTGAAGATCTCCAGTCTGTCTTTGTAACTGTTATTACCGAAAACATCTCGAGCCAACATGTCTTTAGACAACGCGGAGCAAAAGGCAATGAGACAAATTCCACTGATCCTGTGGGCGATGCCATTGTCTCCCATTCTTTTAACATCTCCTTGCAACTCAAGAGAATAACCGGGACAATTTTCTATCAAAATCCATTTACAATTAATTAAAGTTAGATCATATAAAGTAGCGGGGTTGATGTCAATTTATGCATATTGCCTTCAAGGTTTCTGTGCGAAAAGCTGGATTCATTAACCTTGTGTGTTTGGACCATTCTTCACCTTCCTGTCTCAGAAGACCCACAAATAAATATTTTGCGTGAGACAGCATATCGATTGGTTTCCGCCAGGCTTCGCGTTTAGTGAGTATCTGATGTAGCAAGTCAGGGTCCGTCACTATCACGTTCAGGTATTGCCCGAGCCATGTGAAGCAGTTCTTGCCTTCCCAAGATTCATGATATTTAGTTGTATTTCATCAAGCCATTAGGTGTAGATAGTATGATTCTTATCGACAAAGATGTTGAATCAATAATGTGAAACAACAAGAATTGATATCTAACATGAGAAACCTAAAACCGATAAAGTAAACTTGTTAGAAATATGAAGATAAATACCGTACTTTGGGATGGTGTGTGAATAATGGGCATAACTCTGTGGACAGATATCATCGTCAAGATTGAGAGGCTTGGAGTGAGTTTCTATGTCCATTTTGTTACTATCCCACAAGTCTCCGACCAAAACTCGGTATGAGTTGTCAGAGAAGCATTGTTGTCTCAGATTTTTCTCCAGCATCTTGGGCCTTAGCCAAGCCCATTCATATCCCAACCATACCCAATTTAGTAGTACACCACAAAGTCCTGTTATGAACACTACCAAATATATTCATATGATCTCACCCATCATCCTTCGTTCGTTTTTGTAATATCAATTAATTGATTGAGGTGGTAACAAAGTACTTGCTCATACCCACGTATTCTGTTTTAAGTACAATCTGAAATATTCTAAAAACATATTTAATGAGTGTTTAAATAAGAATACGTATATGACAATTTAGGACAAATGTTTATTAATCCATAGTCTACCCCGGACCGGAAATAATTAGTGTTGTGATTATCATAGAATTAATTGCGTACCCAACTGAAGACCAAACAAAAAATATCTACCTAACCTAACAATCTTCGTTAGGTAATTAACCATGGCTAGGATTTGCTTAGATAGATAACCATTTTATATGTTTTTTACGACAAACGATTTCATTATTAATAAAGTACAATTACAAAGTCAATATACAGATTCTTTTTAAAAATAAATTAGTGAAGAAGCAGATATTTCCGTTATTGAGAAAGATACGATATCAAAAATGAATTTGCCTATGTTTTTCAAAATAAAATTTTATTCGCTAATGAAAAATTAAATATCTTATTTTCTTTTTTCCTATTTGACATTTCTCTTTCTCTGATGCAAGTTTTAAATTTGGCTAACAATTTTTTTGGCTAAAACCCGTACTTACACACATTATGATAAAATTTAATATTTATGTTTGAAGTTCTGCATTCTCGACTAGATATTGACAATTTCATATCCAGACAGATTATGAACTTGTTACACATGTCAGATATTGTTCATGTTCTACTTTAAATATACTTTGATTGAGATATTTTATTTTATTTTATGGCAATTTAATTGATTAATGATTGTTGGTTTCGTTTACATGCACAATAAACAAGTTTCTATGTAAAAAACGGTCAAAATGATCAGAAAGGTCAAAACGAGAATACCAATTGAAGCAATGAACTAAGTGTCATTGTTATGGATACAAAACCATTTTTATACAACGGCTTAGAAACAAAAGCAACAAGAGAAAAACAAAAAAATACGGTGAACATTTTGACTCGTGCAAAATTTAACCAGGTTATAAGACTTCCCGTTTTGCAAATTTCTCCCTCTGAGAGAAATATCATTGCCAAGGCTATCAAACAAAATGCTAAAGGATAAATTTTTGGATACATATATTTTTCTCCAATTGATAAAAAAGGTAAATATGCTCCTTGTTATGCTAAAACTTGACGTGACTATACTTCTAACATCCGGAGAAACAAGGTTGGTATTGCCGTTTACTGGTATTGGGTTCTGCTCAAGGAGATTTTTTCTGGGAAATACTTCTCTGGGAGACTTCCATAAAAATAGAAGTCTCCTTGAGCCTTAGTAGACTTCTATCTGTTTTTTTTATTTGGTCTATTGTTTCTAACACATAGCTACCTTAATGCATCACTCAGATTTGTTGATTAATATGTTGAGGCTTCGATTTACAAGTTATCCGAAGTGGCTGAGGAACAAGAGAGTTTGCCTTCTTAATACTGTTTTTTCATCGATATGGGTTTTGAAGTACAAGGAGTTTGTGAACTCTGTTCCAATGCTGATGAATTAGGTAAACTTTTACTTATAGGGATATGATTATTACACATGTGAAGAGCCAAACTATTGCAATGCAAGCACGACATGAGGCATCAAGGTAGATGATATATATATATGCCCTTGAACATCACCAAAGATCATTGGATAGCCATGTTGATATTAATTTCGAATAGACACAGTTATTTGGGGCATCTCTCTGTTTAACATGCGAAGGATCATGAGATTGCAGCTGTTGTGGAGCCTATTTTTGTTTTCATGGCCTATCTATTTCATGAGTTAGCTTAGGTGGAAGAGAAATACAAGTTCTCCTATGAGCCATTCATCCACAAGCAGATCAAAGGCAAGGAAGCACCACAAAACATTGATAGTTGTGATTGTGGAGTGTATTTCTTCAAGTACATTGAGTTTCATGCACTTGGTATGAAGAATTTTCCATCAGAATTGTGTAACAAGAACATCAAATGCGTTAAAGAGAAGCTAGAAGCCAAGGTAGTTGACGAGACCGGCGTACGTAGGAAAAAGGATCGTGATTATAAGTTGTTGGACCTATATGGATAATATAGGTCCAATTCTTTATATGTTTGTGTATTTTTAAAACTTGTGTTTTATTTTAGAACAACAATGTGATATATGGAGGGGATAACTTGTAACAAGTGTTAGTGTAGGGTATTTTTTTGTAACTAACACATGTTAGGGCTAATTTGTTATAGATGGTGGGAGATATTTTGTACAAGATGTCTTGCAATAGCTTGGCTCTCCACCAGTGTAATAATCATATGCCCCATCAGGTAAAAGTTTACCTGACCCATCAGCATTGGAGATAGAGTCCACAAATTCCTTGTACTTCGAAGCCCACATCGACAAAAAAAACATTATACAGAAGGCAAACTCTCTTGCTCCTCATACACTACCAGAGAATTTTCTCAGAGAAGTATCCCATAGAAGTCTTTGAATGCTCAAAGAGACTTCAATACAAGGAAAAAATGAGTTTAGCTGAACTTACCGTGTCATATGTAGCCAAATCCAGAGAGTCCGCAGAACCTAATACCAGTAAGCGGTGGTACCAACCTTCTTTTTCGAATGTTAGTAGTATAGTCATGGTCAAGTTTTAGGACATCAAAGGTACGTTCACCTTTTGCTTATCAACTCAGAAAAATAATCATATCCAAGACCTTCTCCCTTAGCATTGGTATGATAGCCTTGGCGGTGATATTTCCCTGAAAGAGAGAAATCTGTAAAGCAACAAGTCTTATAGTCTTTTTTGCATGACTCAAAATGATCGCCATATTTTTCTTCTCTTCTTGATTTTTTTTCTGAGCTACCCCATAAATGATGTTTGACTGTTTTGTATCCATAACAATGACACTTGGTTCATTGCCTCCATAGATACTCTGGTTTTGACCTTCTTCATTGCAATAATTTAGACTATTATTTTGCATAGAAACTTGTTTACTCTACATGTAAGTGAAACCAACAACCACTACTCAATCAAATTTGCCATTTAATAAAAAAAAGTAACTCAACCAAAATGTACTTTAACTTAATACACAAACAATATCTGACCAGATATTTGTTATAACAAGTTCATAACTTAAACAAGAAAATGTATTGAAAACATTAAAAACAAGCTACACATGAAAAAAATCTACTTTTTTATAGGGTTCAGAACTATCCCCAATATATGGAGTCTTCTTGATCTCGTCATCAGTCGTTGGTGAGGGGTTGGATTTGACATGCTCATCAGTAAAGGTATTGACATGGGTCTCTTACTCATTCTTCTTTTTTCCAACATGTTCTACCTTTTCCTCAACGGCTTCTACATTCTGCTCAACAGATTCTACCTTATCTGTGAGGACTTTCATCTTCTTCTCACACCTACCAAAGTCATCTTTCATCATCGTAGTTAAGTATTTGAAACCAGCTGCAATCATTGTCTCACACCATTTCCATCCATCATTATCCTCTAGCCAAGTCCACTTTCGACTGTCTTCCCCTTGCTCACGGCTTCTTTGGGTGTCGACATATCTTTTACTGTCAATTGTAACTGACTCTTTAACCCATCCGTCTGTCCAATTGGCTTTCTTCCACTTCCATTGACCTTCACCACACATTGAGTTAACAATGTTATCAATCGTCTCATCGTCTTCTACATCATCATCTCACGATGGAATCATTTCCTCGTAATCCTTCGGAACAAAGCTGTTTACACGGATCTACATAACATAAGGTAGCAATGTGTTAGACAAATAAAACAAGATAAAAGCAGAGAGAAATCTCATAAGTTTCCCAGAGAAGTCTCCTAAGCATCAAGGAAACTACTATAAAAGTCTCACACAGAAGTTTCTCATATCTATAACAACAAATATTTACCTCTTTTAGCATAGCCTCTTTGACATACTTTCAGCCCCTTGAAACTTTGTGCAGTGGAGTTTGTGCGGGATGGGCTCTCCGTAGGTAGCTACAAACTCCGGTAGTGCATAATACACCCACACATAGAGAACTTGGACAAACCCATCAATGATATATGTCTTCGTCAGATCTTTCTCCTTAACAAACACAATAAGGGTCTTAAAAGCTAGACCTGGGCACGGGTACTTGATACCGGCCCGACCCGCCTCGTACTCGGACTGTCAAGCCAAATACCCGTTTAAAACGGGTCGGGTATCAAGTCCAATTACAGATTACCCGCAAGTAACAGGTCGGGTATCAAGCCTTCAAAAAAAAATTAATATCCGGCCCGTTACCCGCCCCGTACCCGTTACCCGCAAGTACCCATCAATTACCCGTTAAATACCCGTAAATACCCGAAAAAACCCGTAAAAACTCGTAAGTACCCGCAAGTACCCGCGGGTAACGGGCCGGGTAACGAGTAACGGGTAATGGGTAGCGGGTAACGGGTATTGATTTTTTTTGTGGGTACTTGATTTTACGGGTACTGGTTTCTGCGGGTATCAAGTCAGGGTCTAAAAAAAAATTACTTGCGGGTAACGGGCCGGATATCAAGCCCACCCAAAAAAGCGGGTACTTGACCCTGCCCACTCTTCCCCACAGGTAGTTCTCAAAAGCATCTAAATCCATTGCCAGCCTAGCCAGCCTACACCGTGTCGCTGATGTGGTTTTCCATGCTTCAATAAATCCAGCAAAAATGGCTAAATATCCCAGCCTGAGTTCATCGTCCCGAGACCATTCTCCACTTCTCTTACATGTGGCTATTAGCTCCTCAATACTTTAGCCTACATTGATGGCCACTCCCAAATTCTACCAAAAAGCTTTCTTTCATTTGTAACCTTAGTTTTCGGATGTTCAAAGTTTTTAACATACTTGTAGTTAAGTTATGTGATATGTTCAAACTCATGTAATGAAAATCGCGCTGGAGTCACACCTATCAGATTCCAAAATACGAAATTATTCTTGTATTCTAGCTGGAAAGTGAACAAATAATGCACCAGCTTTGATGCCTATCCAAAATCCAACTGGCAGAACTTCAAAAACACCCTAGCTTTGAATTTAAAAGTTCATGCCATTCATTTTGCTGAAGAGCTACAACTAATGCAGAAAAAAACTTCAAATCATCATTATGATAGTCTATGCTTTGATTCCGCTTGGATTTCTCACCCATTGTGAATAACCGTAATGAAAATTCTTCCATCATGCAACTAGAATAAAATTAGGAGACTCAATTAGAAGCTTCAAACAACGATAAAAGTCTCAAAACATAGGTGAGAAATCTGAAAAAGTAATAGTGAAATCTACGTGAGAAGTCTGAAAACATATCATGAAGTCTAAAAACACAACGAGAAGTATGAAAATACAACAAATTTCTGAAAACACAACGAGAAGTCTGGAAACACAACGAGAAGTCTGGAAACATCAAAGAAGTCTCCTACTTAAGTGAGAAGTTTGAAAACACATACGAATATTGTTATCAAACCCTAATACAAGAAGTCTGAAAAGACAAACAAATCTTAATACGAGAAGTCTGAAAAGGATATCAACCCCTACTACGAGAAGTCTGAAAGTGAACAAACCCTAATTCAAGTGGCAATCAACCAGAGCAAACAGATTCAAAAGATTCATAGTACTTTACCGGTGGAAAGCACGCATAAAATTTAAATACAGGGGCAAGCAACAAACTTGATGGTGGCTCCTTGTTCTATAACAAATAGAGAACGGTTTTGTTAACTGTAAGTTTAAAACATAATAAAACCAAAGGCGACCACCGATAAAGGAGAAAGAGGGATTACCTGAGATGTCGAAGACCAACGACCAAGCAGATCTAAAAAAAATTAGTTTGCTAAATGGTGGTGACAACCAATTTAACTTTCGCCTAAATTAGCAGAAAAAGGTAAAAGAAGAAGATGGTTTAACTTATGCAGATCTGGTGCCGACTAAGTAACACGTTTGGCGGCAAAATGTCAAGCCATGAGAAAATGGGACGGCAGCAATGAAATCATTCAACTAACTGCGGTCAAAGAGAATAGTGAATGTTAAAAAAAAAAAAAACCACCAAAAATTTTTAACTATTATATGTCCGGTAATTATGGTTAAATTATTGGATAGGTTTAACTGCTATCGAGTATGTTTAATTACTACCGGGTTAGTAAATTCTATTCTGGTGCGGGAGACTTCATATGAAATCTTCTATACGCATTTTAGTTTAATAAAGTTTCATACACAAACTTCAAAAAAGATTTCATATGAAGTATCTTACATACTTCAAACAACAACAAAATCTAAATTTCATTGCATATTCAAATTATTTCAATTAGTTCAAAAAATTTATATTTATGTTATAAAAAATAATTTTTGTTTAAAAAAATTCCTTTTTTAATTCAAATATCATATGTAAATTATGTAGAAGAATTTATTTGAAGCCTCCTACATATTTTAAATAACACAAATCTAATTTGTATTTGTTATTTCAAATTGTTTCAGTTGTATGCAAATTTAATTTATCAGCCCAAAAATATTTATTTAAGTTATATAAACTAACTTTTATTTAAAATATTATTTTCTTTTTTACTGTAAATATAATATTTAAAATTTGAAAGAGATTTTTTTATGATTTTAAGATTTTTCAAGACTAAAATCGGCATCATTAGTTTATTCGTCATAAGGGGTGATTGTTATTTCACTATTCATTTGAGTTAGTATTGTATTTGATTGAATAAAATATTTATTTTTGTATTCAAAATCAAATTATGGATTATTTTCTGTAATTTGCCAATTATTCAAGCAAATATGCATTCAAATTGATATTAATTAATTTTTATTTATAAAATGAAGATTTTTTTAAGTTCGATATCAGAAATTAGATCTATATTTTTGACTTGATAAAAATATTAAAAATAGTAAATACTTATATTATTCGATTATATGATAGGACAAACTAAAATTTGAGTATTATGAAAATAAATAATTATTAATTTATTTAATGCATAAAATAAGGAGTTTTGAAGTTAGTACTATAAATTATATCTATATATTTTAAAATTGATAAAAATATTTAAAATAAAATTAATATTTATATTATCTGATTATATGGCAGAACAGGTTGGAATTAAAGATTAATGTATAAAATGAATTTTGAAGTTAAAATACTAAGAATTATATCTATATATTTTTAAATAGATAAAATATTAAAAATTTGTCCATATTTATATTATTTTATTATATAGTGAAACAATTTGGAATTGGTGTATTTACCATTTTTGTTTTTTTTGAGTTATTCCCTTAATATGCTTAATATTTAGATCATTATAAGACATGTCAAAAATATTCAGACTACTAAAAAGACGGATTAGCCAATTTTAATTGTTAAATGTGTAAATTATAAAAAATATTTTAATTGAAAAGATAAAAACTGTGTAAAAATATTTCAACATAATTAAATTGAATAGTTAAAAATGTTAAATATTAAATTAAATATTAATATCAAAAATAGTTAAACAAACGTATATTAGAATGAATTGTTAACAAAACTTAAATTATTAACAAAATATTAATTAAAAATAATAATTTGTCATGAAAAATAAAACCATTTTTAATAAAATTAAATTGATTAGTTTGATAAATCTAAATTATTAAAATATATTACTTAAGAGAAGTTTAAAAAATGTTAAGAAAAATATATCGGCACATTGTAAGCGCTAGTCAAAATCTAATCTTTGATTAAATCCATTTTTAATGTGAAAGCGTACAATAACATACCAAATGTTTAATATCTAGAATAAAATTATAATTTTATAAAATTGATAAAAAATTGTATAATTTGTAAAGCTTAAAATCTAAATTTAAAATGTAAAACTTCAAATATAAATTTAAAATATAAAAATTAAATTAAAAATTAAAATATACTCAGCGCAGGTCAAGATCTAATTAAGTGTAAATTATGAAACACTACATTTATATTCAACAATGTTCTTCATTAAGAGGTTGCATCTCAAAGTCAATACATAATATTACGAGGAGCAAATTGAATATATTTTCGAAAAATAATAAATAAAAAACATGAACTTTAACAGATTGTGTAGACGATAAACTATCAAAATCATTTTAAAACTTATTTATAACTCGAAATCATTAAAAATAATTAGTTCTATACACCCTAAACTCTAAATCTTTTTTTTTTAGTAGCAATCGTTTAAAAACTTGGACCTAAATTATACATAATGTCCCAAATAAACCAGAATATTCTTCTATTGTTATTGACTAGATTATGTTCTCAAACAATTGGACAAAGCGAAAACCATATTTATTTTGATTTATGCCCACAAAGACATACTGTGTAACAACTATCTTTTCCACATTCATACTTGAAGCCATCTTCTTATAATCTCTCTTTTGCATTTACAAATGCTAAACCCAATTTTCCCTCCAAAATTTTGACTTCTCAGAGACTCTATTTTTACCCAAAAAACAAAATTCACTTACCCTGGGAATAAGCCTTGAACTGCCCGTACTTGTTCTTGGCTTCTTCGATTCCCTGCTTAAGTTCCTCATACATTTTCACTGATGATTCTGCAAACTGATTGAGTTGGCGAGCAAATCCTTCCAAGCTTGTCCTAAATCGATCAAATCCAGGACCACAATCTTCCAAAGTCTCATCTTGCAACACGTGATCGGTTTTGTTCTCACCAGATCGATGTTTCTTATTGCGATTCTTCTCCTGTCGTGGCAAGAACCTGGCGACATCAGAAGCAAGTGCTTTAATGGAGCTCGAAACCTCTTTGGTAGGTAAAGCTTCGAGCTTTTCGAGCCAGATTCCACATGTTGCGTAAATGGGAGGACCCGAGTGTCTCTCAGACGGTTGTATCGGACGCCTTTTCCGCTTCGAGATTTTTTGTTCTTCAATGACACATTTCTCCAGCCATTCGTGTATACCTTTAATATATGATTTCTGGCCTGTGATCCACTTTGTGAAGCTTGAGGCCAACGCCCTAAGTTCATCTTCGAGGTGAGATGTTACTTGTCTGTGCAACTCCGATTGCATGTTGAGTTTAATGTTTCTGCTTCTGTGACACGCTGAGATTAACCTAAACTGAACCTTGTGGCATTCCAACATCACTTCCCACATTCGACTCAACCTATTTACATCCAAGAAATGATAAAATATAAGAAGGTTCAGGTCAGATTTGAAATCAAAAGAATTGAGTTCACTGGAGAGTGACTAACACATACCCTTCGATAAGTTCCTCAAGTTGAGGCTGGAGCTCTTTGTCACGGAGCTCTTCAATCCGTCTTGATACTGAGTTGATCCTATGAATCGCCACTCTGATTCTGGAGTGAAGGTCCTTGACAACCGCACGTGTCTTGTCTATTCTTTGTGAACCTTTACCTTCTGATTCAAGTTCTCTCAAAACTCTGCACTTTTCATCATACTCTCTCCGCACAGTTTGACTCCCCTGAAACAGAAAAATGGAAACACGTTACAGACTTTGATTACATTTTTTATATTTGTTAAATCGGTATAACGAGGCGTCGGTACCTTAACTTCATCATAGAGCTTCCGCTCCCATGCAAACAGTCTGTCTAGGGTTGATGCATGGCTTCCAGCAATCATGCAGATGTTTTCAAAGAGATTGCTATTGAGCTCTTCCACTTCATCACAATTCATTCCTCCGAGAGGATTCCGAGATGATGAGGATCGAGAAGATTCAGTCCTATGCCAGGTCAAGTATTTCACTGAGTTCTGAGCAGGCTCTGTACAAACAGTTCAAACTGTAACCCACTCCATAAAATTAAAACAGTTAAACCCAAAATGTACATAAGTAAAATTATTACCTTCTTCTGGTACATCTTTGGGGTCTTCCCCACAAGAGAGACAGGTTTTGAACAGTGATGATGCACCAGAGCCACCTACAGAAAAACAGAGGTATGTGGTTGAACGATTCTTTGTTCCTCAAATACGAATCCCAAACACTAAGCAATTTAGAAGCAGAGAAACAACAGACTAACTAAAGTGGACTTTGCACATAAGCCTTCAAGAGATGAGAATTATTACTTTCTTTTGATGGAACTATCGGACGGAAATGCAATTTATTGGCTTCAAGCATCCTAGGAACCTCTTTTCCAGTCTCTGAAGCTCTAACAAAGAGCAACTCTATCTCTTTCATGCTTGACAAGAAGTCCCTCGGAGGAAGGTTGTTCTCCGTGTAATTTCCCTTACGCGGTGTTTTGTTCACTGGTGTCGCAGCTGCCAACGGTGTCACTGGTGGTGATAACTCGGGAGTTTTACTTTTCTCAGCGTCTGAGAACTCGCTTTCCACTCCCTCTCTTTGAGGCAAAGCACTGTGATCACGACGCACTCTATTGAAGTTTTCAAAGCTTCTAACAAGTGTATCACTTGTGGGCTCATCAAACTCATCATCATCAGAATCTCTAGACTCTTCCCTTTCTTGAAAATAAAAGTTCTCACCGTCTTCCTCCACCTCTGTAGTTTCATCTTCTCCCTTGACAGATTTCGACACATGACCATTCCCAACATGAGATGAAGAAAACTGGTTGTCAATGGGATGAGAAAGACCAAAATAATCCCAAGGAGGTGTTTCAGATGGCATGGAAGAAGAATCTTCAAATGGGGTTGATTCCATCTTTTCCATAGACCTACATTGTGGGATACTAGACGACGTGACAGTTGTGACAATAGAGACCGGTGGTTTCTCTTCCACTTTTTTTGAAGAAAACCCTCTGAATTTCATATGATTGATCTGGAACGGACTCGAACTAGGAGGCGACGGAGGAGGAGAATACGTGTCATGGTGGGAATGTGAAGCAGGTGGAGGAGAGTAGGACAAATGAGAAACTGATTTCTCGGTTAAAGCAAGAGCTTGTTCTGGTGTCGCACTAGTGGACGTGTATAAGGAAGATTCAACCGGAACTTCGGTCTCTGCAAATTTCCTCAGGGCAGCTCCGGTACTCTTAAGAGACTGGACGTATGAAACATGAGCAGCGGCTAACAAACATCTTCCATCAAGTGCTTGCTGGACGAATTTTTTTCTTTCCCTACATAACTGTAAGGCTTTATCTTCATCTATTCTAGATGTTGACGCACCCATTGTCCAAGCTTACTTGCTACAACAACAACAAAAAAAACAAGCAACAGAATTAGACTTACAACCTGTAAAAATAATATCTTGCACAAATTAGACCAAGAAATAACGTAAATTCACAGAAACACTAGAAAATTCAAATCCAGAATGTATTCTCGGCATCAATGCACCGATCTCTGGCAAGATCCGGTCGGAAATATTCCAAGAATGACTAAAGGAGAGACTTAAGAGATAAAACGGCATATCATAATGCAGTATAACCTATTCCTTTAACCTAGTAAACCCCTGATGAAAAGAGGATAACTTTCACAGAAGCATCAGAACCAAGTTCCAGTTGCGTAAGCCAATAGATGAGAAACAACCAGAATCACACCAAAAAGGCAACTTTTGTGCAAATCGAAAAATTCCAGGACAAACCCAAAAATATGGCAAGAGAATATGCAAGGAACATACACAACTCGCTTCTGGTCATACCGTAGACAAATACCAAACTAATTGAACCTCATGAAAACTAAAAGGAGAGATTTTTATGGAAAGTAACATAAACAAAGTCATACCATAGACAAATACCGAAACGGTTTGAACAAAATCAAGGAGTTTTTGTCAGCGTAATCGAAAATCAGAACCTTGTGAAAACAGGAAAAGCGTGACCAAACAGCAAAAAGGAGAGATTTTTATGCAAAGGAAAAAGAAACCCAATTGAAATTGAAACATTAGAATACAAGAAAACCTAGAAAAAAAAATACCGAATCTAGTAGCTTCCTCACACAAGTAGAAGAAACCCAGGAAAAAAAAAAAGAAGACAAAACTCAAGAAAGAAGAAGAGAAAATAAGATGGAGAAACGGCAATATACCTAAGAGGGCGAATTGAAGAGCCAAGTGCTTGAGCTTGGAGTTACGCGAGAGGATCAAACAAAAACGTACAACAGTGGAAGAGGCGAAGAGAGAGAGAGAGAGAGATGTGAGTCAGCAAGCGAATCAGATGGGCAGACAGGAATCTTATGCGAAGAGGAAAAAGGGCAAGTAGTGTGTACATGCAATAAAGCATTTGCTTGCTTGTAAAGGAGATGGACTCAGAAACGGTAACTTTCTATGCGGTGGTTATTCTCACCGGTCACCTTTTTTTAACAATCCTCTTGGTCTTTTTCCCTTTTTTTTGGGTTCAAAAGTCCTCTCGGTCTTTCTTCTCCTTTTTTTGGTTTCTTTTTGTTTTTTCAAATGTTAATATATTACTTTAAGGTCTTGATTGGCGAAAACACTTAGGCGTGATTGGCAAAGTGAAATATGGAGGAGTAGTAATGGGAGCTGGGAGCTGGAGCGGCTGTTAAGAGGTAGTTTACCATTAGACATCAAAATCTGATGAAATTCAATCTACACAATGTTGTTCAAGACACTTAAATACAAAGTTGTATTTGATAAGTTGGGGTAGAAGACAAATTATACATTTGACTACTTCAATAAGATAGATAATGGGGCGAAAAGGTTTAGACCTCCTACTTCAAATGATTGGAATGCGATTGGGAGGTTATTTTATTTCTTGCTCATCTTCTATGGCTCGACATTGATTATCTGTTTCTAGTATTATGGACTCGTTTAAGTGCTATAAAAAATCTAATGTTATTGAGTAACAATCCCGACTCCGAGTTGAATAGAAAGACTGATGGGATGTTTAAAAAGTTCGATAAGTATTGAGATGGAATATATGGAATCAATAAGATGTTGATTATAGCTTCAGTCTTTGATCGTGGGAAAAAGGGGTTTGCCAATATGTGTTTTCGATGAGTATAGTGTTTGTAATCTTCTATAAAGGTCCAAATGCGCAATTGTCTAAGTCTAGTCAGACATCATCATTACATCAATCACATGAAATAATGGAAGTGGTTGAAAATGAATTTGGTTTGGAGTATAAAAGGATGGATTCCACAGATAAAAAAATGGTTGCTGAAACTAGAGATTAAGATACAAGAGATGAGTTGGAGATATAGTTGAAGGAGAGTATTGAGAATCCTATCACCATGAATGGAACATAATATAATGTGCCTTTTTGGTGGAAGCTTAGTAGTTTCCAGTATTCTATTATAGCAGAAATGGCTAGAGATGTATTTACATTGCAAGTCTCATATGTTGCATTTGAAAGTGTATTTAGCGTTTAGAAATTTTGTTTAGATACAGTTATGTTTTTTTTTTTGTCAACATAACCTAATGGCTTTAATATCCCTCTTAACATTGAGGAGTGTTGGGTTCAAACCCCAGACTTGTGTCATGAATTTCAGAGGTGATACAGTTATGTTTGCTTGGTGTTTTTGTATTTGTATTTAGACGCGTTTAAGGTAAAATAATCAAAAATCAAATTTTATACTTTTGACAAAAAATATAATTTTGTGGTTTATGCGGAAAAATATATTTTGTGGTTTTGCGAAAAAGTTCAATTTGACGGTTTTGGTACAGAAATAAAATTTTGCGATTTTGGCGAAAAAATGTAATTTCACGGTTTTGAAAAATATAATTTTATGGTTTTGACGAGAAAATGCAATTTTACGGTTTTAGTGGGAATATGCAATTTTGCAATTTTTGGCGAAAATTTAAAATTTTGTGGTTTTGGCGGAAAAATACAATTTTGAGGTTTTTTTGGTAAGAAAATACAATTTTCAAGTTTTTGCGGGAAATTGCAATTTTACAATTTTGGCGGAAAATAAAATTTGCAGTTTTGACGAGAAAATGCATTTTTTTTTGTTTTGGCTGGAAAATGAAATGTTTCAGTATTGGCGGGAAAATACAATTTTGCAGCTTTTTGTGAAAAATATGATTTTGAGGTTTTGGCGGAAAAATAGAATTTTGCGGTTTTGATAAGAAAATATGATTTTGTGATTTTTACAAATGTAATTTTACAATTTTGGCAGGAAAATACAATTTCACGGTTTTGACAAAAAAAAATGTGATTTTGCGATGTTTGACGAAAAATGTGATTTTACGGTTTTAATGGAAAATTTAATTTTAGACTTTTGAAATGTTGACACATTTTGGTGCTTCTAAACGTTTGTTTCAAACTTATTCAAAATATCTAATTGTTTTGGATAAGTTTCATTTTATATTTAGTTTTTACATCCAGACGTATTTTTAAATTTAACAAAAACGAACAATATCTAATAACTGCGCATCTAGATACTACGTCTGGATGATGAAACAAACATCACCCTTATGTTCTGTAGCCACATATTATTACATCACCCTTATCAATTTGGCCGGATACACATTTGAAATTAGAAAGTTTAATAAATTACACATGTAATTAGCCATTAATATATTGGTTTGGTATGGTTCATTCTCATTAACACCCATTTTTTGTATCAGGAAAAAGGAAAGGAAATGGCTTAGTTAATTGAAATCATTAGTACCGGTTAGTACCGGTTACATAAAAAACTGAAGTAAAAATCCTATATCTTTCGTTTATACAGATATCTGCAAAGTCATGTTAAAACTGGATCATGTAGATAACTTGACAAAACTTAGTATATGGTTTGAACGAATGCCGTATTGTTTGAATACAATAAGATACATATTGATTTTATAGAACTTGACAAAACATTGTTACGACTTTACCAATCTAAATTAGTAAAATCTGAAATATCAAATTATTACGGTCTGGTTTAATATAAACAGGGTTATACAGTAATATAATAGAATCTAAACCAATTTTTAGGTAGATGTTAAATCGAATTTACTTTAAAGAAGTTCTAAGATATTGGTTTAATATAATGAGCATTTCCAACAGAGATTTTAGTGAGTTTCTTATGAAATTTCTTAAAATTTTAAGAAATAGAAATAAATAAAAAATATGATTTTATGTAAGAGTCGAATCTTATTTAGGAGTTTTAAGAAACGTTTAAGAACTCCTACGTGTCATTTTTTGATTGGTTCATTTTTTTTCTCTTTCTTTTTCTCTTTCATTTATTTTCTTCACACCAGCTCTATTTTCTGGTTTAGAGTCTCCGAAACGTTTTTCCAGACGGGTCCTCCGTAACTGTAGGTTTGGAGTGAGCGGCGTGATAGATCGGAATGGGAGGGGTTTACGGACGGTGGAGATCAGAGAAAGATTATTGATTGAATTTGAGGTAAGAAGATTTTTTCGATCTTCAATTTTGTCTTGACTTGAAAATGGACAAAGCAAAATTGTAGATTTCTTAAAATTTAAGAACCAAAATTGGATTCTACAATTGGAGAACCTCTTGAGAAACAAGTTTCCTAATACTAATTCATCTAAAATTTATATATGTAATATTGGTAGAATCTCTTGAGAGATTCTTACAATTGGACTAAGATTGCTCAGATATTTTGTGTAAATAACATGTAGTCTAAGATTAGTTTAGTTTTTTTGTGTGGGAATCACATAACACTGAAATTCATCACACTTTTAAGGAGTTAGAATTTAATATCCTATAATATTAAAAAATATTAAAATTACTAAAATATCTTTTTAAAAAAATAGTTTTTAACTATGATTCTAAATTAATAAAATAGATGTTATTACAAACCTTTTTTTTTGTTCACAACTACCATTAATAAAAGTATAAAACCTATTTTTCCCTGATGACGGAGATGGGCTTCTGAGTAAGGCCGAGTTGAGTTGAGTTCAGTTTCTTCCTCTCGAATGTAACAGTGCGACCCGTAAAGGTAGACAGGCTTTGGAGTGTATTATCGTAAAATAATCCTGACGAAATTTAGCGAGTTTAACCGATTTAGGGTTCCAATCTTCTTCTCCAATGGCCGATTTGACTCAACCTCCGACCGATTCCGTCGACAGCCATCTCCCGGGGAAGACCACCTCTCCTTCACCACCTCCTCCACAGTCACAGCCGGAACATGTGCAGGAACAGCAAGAGCAACAGCCTCCTCACCGCCGTGAGAGAGATTCCCGCGAGCGGCGCGACGACAGAGACCTCGAACGTCCGCAAAATCGCCGTGACCGTGACCGTTCGCCGCTCCCACCGTCCCGCAGGGATTACAAGAGGCGGCATAGTGGGAGCCCTCCGCCACCGCACAGAGACAGGCGGCACTCTCCTCCTCCCATGCGCCGCTCTCCTCCTCACAAGCGCTATCGGAGGGACGATAATGGCTATGATGGTCGCCGTGGTAGTCCACGTGGTGGCTATGGCCCACCTGATAGAAGGTAATCTTCATCTCCTATACTTGGATCTTCTTCCGTATGCTCAGTAAAGGATCATCTGAAACTTTTTTTCTTAGGAAACGTCTGATATAAGAAGTTTCAGTCGCGTGGAAACAGAATCGAAAAATCGAACTTGTGAATCACTCATAATTTGAATAACATAGAAGTTAATTTGTTATCGATTGAACTAAGACTCAATGGCATATGGGAACTCTATGCTTTAGTGTTGTGTTAGAAGAAAATTATTATTACTTCGTCAGTTGCATTGTTGCTTACCTGAGGATAAGCAATTGTCCACCCTTTCCTCTCGTGTCAATGGTTGTTATACCCCTTCATTTCCAGGTTCTCATTTTTTTTTTTTTTCTCGGAATGATAGATTTGGATATGACTATGACCGTGAAATGGGTGGAAGGCCTGGTTATGGTGATGAAAGATCTCATGGCCGCTTTATGGGACGCTATCAAGGTGAGACATCGGTTGAGAGAATCAGGATGAGCAATAATGCATCGGGTTTTTATTTTCCTGGGAGATATGCTTAACAGTGACTATCGTTAGACTTTCTTATAAATTGGATCATCCATTTGACTAACTAGTATAATTCATAGCTGTAGCTTTGTATTTTCCCCTCTTGATTGGAAACAATTTGAGCAAGTTATTCAAACTTCTGTTTGCGAACAAGCATTCTTGTGTATAAGAGAGGTATCAATATCTGCCTTTTTTTGTTTTGTATATTTCTCCTGGCAGACTGGGAGGGAGGTCGTGGAGGCTATGGTGATGCATCTAACAGTGGAACTACGCAAAGGTTAGTAAATGTTCAAACTAGGAGTTATAAACTGTCTAATGATGCTCAAAGAAAGGGAGATACATCCCTTGTAAAGTGTTCTTTGCTCAAAGAACTGTATGTTAAAGTGAATATTTGAGACACGATTAATCCATTATTGTTTCAAACATGAGATGTTGAAGTCTATCATCTCTATTTCAGCATTTCTGTTTGAGTACGAGATAAAGCCATTATTTTGTTCTCTTTTCTTGTTCAAGATAGAGGCAAACAACTAGTGATGTTTGTAGACTCCCTTGCCGTTACGTTTAATAATAAACACCTTTGTAATTTCCTTGATCCAGGGACACGTTTAATAATAAACACCTTTGTAATTTCCTTGATCCAGGGACGGATTGATGTCATACAAACAGTTTATCCAGGAGTTGGAAGATGATATATTGCCATCGGAAGCTGAACGCAGGTATGGTTATAATGACAACTTAGTCTTGGTGCTTAAGCAGTTGTCTCTTAAAGCAGCTAGGGTAATGTCTTTTTTCCTGTTGCAGATATCAAGAATACAAGTCAGAGTATATCACAACACAGAAACGTGTCTATTTTAATACTCACAAAGAGGAAGAATGGTGATTTCCATTATCTGTTCCCATCGTTTACTTTCTTCTGGGAAATTCTGCTTATCTTTGTTACGCTTACCTATTAACATACTTATCTATGTTACGCTTCCAGGTTGAAAGATAAGTATCATCCAACAAACTTGTTAACTGTCATAGAAAGGTGAGTTTAAGAGCCATTTGCAGCAGTTTAATTCGGTGCTAGCCTCTTTGGTATAATAAACTGTACAGTGATATTTTATTGTCTTTATATATTCCTTTGAAATTTTCAGGAGGAATGAACATGCACGGAAGGTAGCGAAGGACTTCTTACTTGATTTACAGAGCGGGAACGTAGATTTGTAAGATCATTTCCTTGGGCTCTACTCCGCATTTATGATTATGATCATTCTGCCATCTCTAAAGCTTACAGTATTCCCTCAATCTGTTCCAGAGGTCCTGCAGTGACAGCAGTGAATAAAACTAGTGAGCCAAATTCTGAGGATGAAGCACCTGGTGGTGGTAAAAGAAGAAGACCTAAAGAGACTGATTTTTCAGCGGCACCAAAAGCACCCAACTTCACTTCTGATCCAAAGAGAATCCTAACTGACATTGAGCAAGCGCAAGCCCTTGTGCGTAAGCTGGACTCTGAAAAAGGAATTGTGGAGAACGTTTTATCAGGTTCAGAAACTGAAAAGTCAGGTAGAGATAAGTTGCACAGTGGTTCGACTGGTCCTGTTATAATCATAAGAGGTTTGACATCTGTGAAAGGCCTTGAGGGTGTTGAATTGCTTGACACTCTTATCACGTATCTCTGGCGTGTCCATGGTCTGGACTATTACGGAAAGGTTGAAACAAATGAAGCTAAGGGTCTGCGGCATGTGAGAGCAGAAGGAAAAGGTTCTGATGCAAAAGGAGATGAGAGTGAAGTTAAATTCGACTCCCATTGGCAAGAGAGGTTGAAACGTCAAGATCCCCTGGAAGTGATGGCGGCCAAAGAGAAGCTAGATGCTGCTGCTGTTGAAGCTTTAGATCCACATGTCCGAAAGATAAGGGATGAGAAGTATGGTTGGAAATATGGTTGTGGAGCTAAAGGCTGCACGAAACTGTTTCATGCTGCTGAATTTGTGCACAAGCATCTCAAGCTGAAACACACTGAACTTGTAGTGGATCTGACTTTCAAAGTCCGGGAAGAACTGTATTTTCAGAATTATATGAAGTATGTAGGCCTTTTCTCGTGGATTCCACTTCTGTCATTTCTGATCGGGTTGTAACGAAAAAATTATGTGCCATTTGCAGTGATGCTAATGCTCCAGGAGGACAACCAGCCACGCAGCAACCTGGCCCGGTAAATGATGTTTTTCTATCAGTTGATCGAATGTTAAGTAGTCTATAATTTTGGATTTTCACTTGTTTAGCTTTGTTTTGAGTTTTATTCAAGTGGGTGAAACATACCTTTGGCAGAGAGATATACCTATGATGAGACGTAAGCCAAGCATGGAGAACAGATTGAGGGATGATCGAGGTGGACGCAGAGAACGTGACGGACGAGCTTATGGAAATGACAGAATTGATCGGTCAGATGATCAACAGAGAGGTGATGGTAACGGTCCTAATGGTCCAAATCCCGAGGAAATTGGTTACGTTGCATTTGGTGGACAAGGCGGTGTTCATGTTCCTTCCTACTCGGCTGATATAAACGCACCGCCAGTGCTGATGCCTGTTCCTGGTGCCGGGTAGGTTTAACAATGACTACTCACTCTCTCGTGATCTTATCATAAGAGTATAATAAAGAGTTATAACTCTCGTGATCGGTAATGTTTTCTGAATGATGATGTGGGCAGGCCACTAGGACCATTTGTACCAGCACCACCTGAGGTTGCGATGCAGATGTTCAGGGATCCGAGTGGACCCAACCCTTCTTTTGAAGGTGGCAGCAGAGGTGGACCAGCCCCTTTTCTCTTGTCTCCGGCCTTTAGACAGGATCCTAGACGGCTACGCAGGTAACATGGTTCACTCTATGCTGCGAGTATCATCATCACCCATTGCTTTCATCTTTTCATCAAACGTGGTTTAGTCTAGAGTCAGTTACCATATGAACACGAAGTGTTCTCTTTTTCAAAACTAATGTAATGAGAAAATGGTGCAGCTATCAAGACCTAGATGCTCCAGAGGAAGAGGTGACCGTTATTGATTACAGGAGCTTGTAGACACAAGAAAGAGAGAGAGAGAGAGAGAGAGAGAGAGAGAGAGAGAGAGAGAGAGAGAGAGAGGGAGAGAGAGAGAGAGAGAGAGAAAGGTGCCGAGTCTACCCACTCGGGTCGAGTCAAAGGAATCAGTGCTAGAAGAGGGTGGACACGCACTCATTTATTAATAGCTTTTCATGTGCTTAGTTATCTGTTGGACGATGACGTAAATGTGCATGAGAAATTAAATTCTAGTATCCCATAATGTGTGTTCATCGTTTACTTGTACTTGTATGCAATCCTCAAAACTGGTCCACGTTGATTTATAGTAACTCTCCGTGACCCATCAGGCAAACCTACGTTGCACTCAAACGAATGGGATCGTCAATGTCTGGAAAAAGAAGGATATTATATACACTTCAAAGCCTGGCCTGAATCAAGACTCAATGCCCACCTGTTTCTCTACACTTGCGTAGATGACATGACACTTAACACATATGTTACACAGGAAAGACATTGTATCGTACAACATCATCGTATCGTAGAACAGACGAACCCTAATGAGGCCATCTTCCTAAGTTTAGAGTTTTTTTTGTTTTTTCTCGTGGTTGCTTCTCTCTTTCAACATCACTTCCGTAGCTTCTTTGCTTGTGGTTCTGACTGTAGCTCTCCCTGCAAATGCAAGATACCATTTACAGTCTCGATAAGACGTACGCAGAGCAACTAGCAATATGGGTCGGTATGAACCTAACTTTGCTATAACTTTCAAGTATCCTTGGCTCTGTAAGTAATTAAAAGAGAGTGTGCTTACAACAATAGCGAGCTGCTCACGGATATAGGCCATTGATCTCAACATGGCACCTAGTGTATCCCGGGACACCTGAAATTTGACCTCTGATTCTCCTGTTGTTCTCTCGGTATCTTGAAGCTGGAGTAAGATAAACCAAAAAGGTTTTTTCACACAGTTGAAACTCTTTAAGCTCAACTAAGAGTCGTTAATTTGGAGTAAGACATTGATCTCGGTAATTACAAAAGAGAGCCAAACATAAAATAAAGCAAATTCGTTTTCCCATTAGTATTAATGCATCAGCAAATACGACAAGTACTATTTAGTTCCTTTCATGAACATGAGTCCCCTATGCAGTGGTGAATCAAATTCTCGAGCTGTTTTCTGCTTAAATCCAAATGGATTTCAAAAGAACCTTTTCTACGATAGCAAGATACAAAATTTCATATTCAAGTAGTGATGCTGGTATGGATAACAGCAGAAACTGTGGCAGCTTGAAATGAACAAGAGAATCCTGATTCTGTAACTAATACAGGGGTAACAGGTCAAACAACACACACGTGCAGTGACGTTATCATAAATAAAATAGGGAAGAACAAACAAAAGGCATTGGATAAAATAAAAACTAGAGAGACGTTTCTAGAAGACCCTTAAGCTAAAAGTGAAGCCCAATTGAAAGACTTTCATCGCATCAATTGAAAACTACACGAGAAACTAGTCTTTTGCATACAGGCACAGGTCTTAAGTTTAATAAGCATACCTTCAAATTGATGACAGCCACTCTATTGGCTGGAGCTGAGAGTTGCTCACTGATATAAGCCATAGACCTTAACATCGGTTCCAGTGTAACGCTAGACAGCTGAAATTTGACCTCCAAATCTGCTGAGGGAAACTTTCTGTAATCGTGCAACTGTAAAAATCATGAAAAATAATCCTCACTAAAGCGGTCAACTACATTTTGGCAGGAAAAGCAGCAAGACTATCGATGATAGACCACAAATTCGATTTCCCTACAACTATAGTCAGTAACGCATATTTGATTCACCACAAAGGCCAATGTCAATTGTTCAAATCTTCAGCATCATAATGCTTACAGATATCTAATAATTATTAAATGCAATCATCACATCAGACCAACTTTCAGCAAAAGTTGATAACTACGTAAACCATACAAAAAAGATTTCTGGTTCGTATAATGCACACCTTTAAATTAATAATTGCAACTCTACCACCAGGTATTGTATTCTTACTCTCCATCCCCCAAGCCCAAGTCATTGACTTAAGACAAGGAAGAGCTACCTGTACGAAAAAGCAAGTTAAATTACCACCCAACAACAATTAAAAAAAAAAAAATTATGTGAAAGGTTTCCTCTGGATACCATATTCTCAGGAGCACCATCATCTCGGTGAAGGGACACTGGTGCCATACGCGGCAGATTCAGATCAGCAACAGATTGAGCTCTAAACCCACCATCGTTAAGATTAAATCTGGGTATCATTTCATCCTGACTCGGCCACAGCAAAGGGGTTGAGTCAGCAGATGATGGTGATGTCTTTTCATCAATACTAATTCCACCACCGTGTGAGCTAAGAGGTTCAGATCTACCTATATTTTTCCTGACAACTGAAATCCTCTTCTCACCTTCTCTAAGTGCTCCTAAAGCAATATTATAAGTCTCAGTTGTAATTGCCCCTTCCTCAGCATACTTGATGGCCTCGCGACATAGATGGTTGTAGCGGTGTATCAAGCTATGCCCATTTTTACTAACATGCTCATCCAACCCTACAACACTCTTGGCATTTATCGTCCACCGTCTCAGAATATAATGTGGTGGCAAAGTGAGTATATTTGTCACAGTAAAAACTGTCAAAACATGTCGGCAGAGTATGCCACAATGCTCAAACATTTGACAGCTGCAGTTTGCTCTCATTTCCGGGTAGCAAAACGACACTACATAAGCTTTGTTGTCATTTTCAAATTTAGCAACCCTAAATGTGCTGGTATTACCATTATCATCAATTCGGTTTGCAGTGTACGCGAATGTCTCTACTAACTCTTCCTGAAACTTTGCAAATATTTTCCGTGTAAAGAGATTTGCAGCCTGATTCTCCATGGGTGATGGAGTCTTCAAGACTGGAGGCGTGTTTACGGTGTCAAGATCTGCTTCAATCTCCACCTCAAAACAGCTTTCCATAGCCCTTTCGTACAGCCTAAAGAACATCGGAAGTGTTGTCTGCTGATTCACATACCCATCAAAAAAAGAACTCGGATAACCTTGGCTAGGAAACACTGCAGCAAAAAAGGAATCCCGGAAATAAACAGGTACCCACTGAGCTCGAGCATGATATAAAGAACAAAGCCATTCATGTCTTCCTAAGTCATACTTTTCAATAATGGAACTCCAAGATGATTCAAACTCCTGAATCGTTTCGGTGAAGTTGATACAATTATATAGTTCGACCTGAAAAGTAGGATACGCGAGACACACATGAGCCAGCTTTTCCTGACCTTCTCTTAGCACATCCCACTTATTAATACAGTGACGAGCACCTGGAAATATCTGAGCAGCAGCAATCTGTGTGGCTCTATCTTGATCAGTTACCAAAGAGACTGGCGGATGATCTCTCATCGCTGTTAGAAAAGTCTTGAACAGCCAGATGAACGAAGCCTCTGACTCGTCCAGAATCAGTGCACAGCCAAAAAGGATAGTCTGACCATGATGATTCACCCCAGTAAACGGCGCAAAAGGAACACGAAACTGATTGCACCTGTACCTTGTATCTAAGGTGACCGTGTCACCAAAATGAGTATAAGCAGTCCTAGACCTCGAATCTGCCCAGAATACATTTGTCATCTGATTATCTTCATCAAGCTGAATTGCATAGAAAAAACCAGGGTTCTCTGCTTGCATCCTCATAAAATATTCCAACAGATTATGCGCATCACGTCCAAGTGTTCTCTTCGTGTTTGTACCCAAAGGTCCATAACTTACTGTTCCCACGCCTCTATTTGAATCCTTAGACGCACCTCGAGCTCCCCTATTATTAGATTCTAAAGGAACACGACTCCCATCCATTGAAACATACATCACACCACTAGGCACATTCAGCCCTTCTTGATAATTAGATTTCTCCGAATTCGCAAAATGCCTACGAGGGCGAAGACAGTGAAGCGTGTTAGGACTTGCTAATCCATGACTATGCTCTTTGACAAATTTCGTCACAACCCATTTATCCTGACCCTTCATCTCTATCCGAACCATTGCATCACAGATCTCCGCAGGCCTTCGTTTCGACCTTTTGCTACTACTACACACGAATTCCCGAGCAGTATCGGTCTTCGCAAGGGGCTTGGAAGTAAAAGCAAGCTGCCTAGCATACTCGTCATAGAAAGATTTGGCATCTTTCTCAGAACTAAACTCCATGCCAACACATGGCTCTGCAACCCCAATCTCATCTTCAACTCCCAACGAATTATTCGTTCCACTGCAAGCACTAGGTACGGCATCTCTATCATCTCCCATCCCATGATTCTCCATTGCCAAACCCTCCTCAACTAAATGAATATCCATCTTTCCTCACTTACTCACCGATTCACTTAGAGAAGTTCCAATTCCACATACTCTAATACGCTTGCTGGTTCTGAAAGTGTAGAAATTAGGGTTTCTATGTGACAGCGATCAACTCAAATTAGGTTCCGACTGAATCCTGACTGACCCACGATAGAACGGGGACAACTAGGGTTTATCAATCTGTGCTTTGAGATCAACGAAAGCTAGAAAAGGCAGAAACTTTAAATTTAGAAATGAAACTAAAGAGGAAGGAAATGTGAAAGCATCACAAGGAAAATCGAAGAAGCTCACCTTGAGAGAAATTCATCTACAGAATGAGCAATGTTTCAAGAGAGAAACTCGACGCTGCTTTGCGCCGAACGAGGATGAATAACAAGTTTCGTTTTTTTTCCTTTATTTTTAAAGAACAATTTTCCGACATCATTATCTCATTAGGGCCAAAGTAAAAAGCAGTACAATGTTGTAAAAAAAAGAGCAGTACAATATTTTGCATAAGGGGCATTTGCTAAATAGCTATATAAAAATAGTAGTGTATTTGCTATTAATTTTTCCTAGGTAATAAAGATTGTGTCTTTTCTCGAAAAATATGGCTCATATTTTCTGTTTATTTGGAAAAATTCACTAAAGGTTAAGTTTGATTCCAGATTGTGGTATCGTTAAAACAATCATTCTTTATCAAAATGTAGGAGTAGGAAAAGAGACTTTTGGTTTGATGATTTTTTTGGTCAGAAATAAATCAAAATAATATGTAAAACTAAGACGGAGATGGGCCTACGAGTAATGGTTCACTGTAAGTTGTAGCAGACCCATAAAAGGTAAGAGTGTATCGTATAGGACTAATAAACCTGACAATTAGCGAGATTCCCCGATTTAGGGTTCCGATCTTCTTCTCCCAATGGCCGATGTCACTCTTCCTCCGGCTGATCCCGTCGACATCCGCCACCCGGAGAAGACCGCCTCTCCTTCACCACCTCCTCCACCGCCGCAGCAGGAACAACAACAGGTGCAGGAACAGCAAGAGCAGCAGCCTCCTATCCGCCGTGAGAGAGATTCCCGCGAGAGGCGCGACGACAGAGACCTAGAACGTCCGCCAAATCGTCGTGACTGTTCTCCGCTCCCACCCCCCCGCAGGGATTACAAGAGGCGGCCTAGCGGGAGCCCTCCGCCACCGTACAGAGACAGGCGGCACTCTCCTCCTATGCGCCGCTCGCCTCCTCCCAAGCGCTACCGGAGGGATGATAACGGCTACGATGGTCGACGTGGTGGCTATGGACCACCGGATAGAAGGTAATCTTCATCTCCTATGCTTGGATCTTCTTGCATCTGCTCAGTGATGGAAAATTTTGATAAAAATAAGTTTCAGTCGCATGGAAGGAGAAGCGAAACGCCAAACTTATCTCACATTATCTCACGAAATGAAATTGCATCACTCCTAATTCTCTGAACAATCAAACTTAATTTGTTATCGATTAAACTAAAGACTCAATGGACAATATTATCATTTCGTCAGTGGCAATGACGTTGCATTGTTGCTTACCTGAGAATCAGCAATTGCTATCCTATTCCTAATAGTTCTATAGAAGATCAAATCACGTTTCTCACACTTCAGTTGTCCTTTCGTGTCAATGATTGTTATATCCCTTCATTTTCGGGTTCTCATTATTTTTTCTTTTTTTCGGAATGATAGAGTTGGATATGATTATGACCGTGAAATGGGTGGAAGGCCTGATTATGGTGATGAAAGACCTTATGGCCGCTCTATGGGACGCTATCAAGGTGAGACATCGGTTGAGAAAATCAGGATGAGCAATATTGCGTCGGGTTTTTCTTTTCTTGGGAAATATGCTTAACAGTGACTATCGTTAGACTTTCTTATAAATTGGATCATCCATTTGACTAACTAGCATAATTCATAGTTGTACCTTTGTATTTTCCCCTCTTGATTGGAAACAATTTGAGCAAGTTATTCAAACTTCTGTTTGCGAACAAGCATTCTTGTGTATAAGAGAGATATCAATATCTGCCTTTTTTTGTTTTGTATATTTCTCCTGGCAGACTGGGAGGGAGGTCGTGGAGGCTATGGTGATGCATCTAACAGTGGAACTACGCAAAGGTTAGTAAATGTTCAAACTAGGAGTTATGAACTGTCTAATGATGCTCAAAGAAAGGGAGATACATCCCTTGTAAAGTGTTCTTTGCTCAAAGAACTGTATGTTAAAGTGAATATTTGAGACACACGATTAATCCATTATTTTCTCAAACATGAGATGTTGAAGTCTATTATCTCTATTTCAGCATTTCTGTTTGAGTACTAGATAAAGTTTGTTCTCTTTTCCTGTTCAAGATAGAGGCAAACAACTAGTGCTGTTTGTAGACTCCCTTGCCGTTACGTTTAATAATAAACACCGTTGTAATTTCCTTGATCCAGGGACGGATTGATGTCATACAAACAGTTTATCCAGCAGTTGGAAGATGATATATTGCCATCAGAAGCTGAACGCAGGTATGGTTATAATGGCAACTTAGTCTTGGTGCTTAAGCAGTTGTCTCTTAAAGGTGCAGGGGTAATGTGATAGATTAATGATCTATCAAACTCTGTCAATCAAAGAACCCAAACTCAGATTACTGTTTAATACTCTTATTCAAAGAAACAGAAAGCAAAACAAGTTTTTCCACACAATCAAGCTCTCATGACGAGTTGATTGCTGGAGGTGATCTCATCACGATCACTAAACAACTTACAGAACTTTTTGGATAACTTTTTCACCCACAAGCGAGTGTTATTTATAGCAATAAAGAGAAATTAACTAAAAGAGAAGTCTCTTGCTCCTGCAGAGGCTTTGTTTTACTCTCCTTCATTAATACTTGAAACGTCTTCGTCTCCGCTTCCCGCCCAAGTTTCACCTTCTTTAACTCCCAACGCCTTGCTATTGTTCCATTTCTTGGTGCGTTTACGGTAGTAAGCGTGATGGAATCTATCATAATGTCTTATTTCCTGTTGCAGATATCAAGAATACAAGTCAGAGTATATCACAACACAGAAACGTGTCTATTTTAATACTCACAAAGAGGAGGAATGGTGATTTTCATTATATGTTCCCATCGTTTATTTTCTTCTGGGAAATTCTGCTTATCTATGGAACGGTTACCTATTAACATGCTTATCTATGTTACGCTTCCAGGTTGAAAGATAAGTATCATCCAACAAACTTGCTAACTGTCATAGAAAGGTAAGTTCAAGAGCCATTTACAGCAGTTTAATTCGGTGCTAGCCTCTTTGGTGTAATATACTGTACACTGATATCTTGTTGTCTTTATATATTCATTTGAAATTTTCAGGAGGAATGAACATGCACGGAAGGTAGCGAAGGACTTCTTACTTGATTTACAGAGCGGGAATCTAGATTTGTAAGATCATTTCCTTGGCCTCTACGCCGCATTTATGATTTTGATCATTCTGCCATCTCTAAAGCTCACAGTATTCCCTCGATCTGTTTCAGAGGTCCTGCAGTGACAGCAGTGAATAAAATCAGTGAGCCAAATTCTGAGGATGAAGCAGCTGGTGGTGGTAAAAGAAGACGACCTGTTAAGGGGGGAGATAAAGAGACTGATTTTTCAGCGGCACCAAAAGCACCTAGCTTCACTTCTGATCCAAAGAGAATCCTAACTGACATTGAACAGGCACAAGCCCTTGTGCGTAAGCTAGACTCTGAGAAAGGAATTATGGAGAACATTTTATCAGGTTCAGAAACTGAAAAGTCGGGTAGAGATAAGTTGCACAGTGGTTCGACTGGTCCAGTTATAATCATAAGAGGTTTGACATCTGTGAAAGGCCTTGAGGGTGTTGAATTGCTTGACACGCTTATCACGTATCTCTGGCGTGTTCATGGTCTGGACTATTACGGAAAGGTTGAAACAAACGAAGCTAAGGGTCTGCGGCATGTGAGAGCAGAAGGAAAAGGTTCTGATGCAAAAGGAGATGAGAGTAAAGATAAATTCGACTCACATTGGCAAGAGAGGTTGAAAGGTCAAGACCCCCTGGAAGTGATGGCGGCCAAAGAGAAGCTAGATGCTGCTGCTATTGAAGCTTTAGATCCACATGTCCGAAAGATTAGGGATGAGAAGTATGGTTGGAAATATGGTTGTGGAGCTAAAGGCTGTACGAAACTGTTTCATGCTGCTGAATTTGTGCACAAGCATCTCAAGCTGAAACACACTGAACTTGTAGTGGATCTGACTGTCAAAGTCCGGGAAGAACTGTATTTTCAGAACTATATGAAGTATGTAGGCCTTCTCTAGTGGATTCCTCTTCTTTCATTTCTGATCGGGTTGTAATGAAAAAATTATATGCCATTTGCAGTGATTCTAATGCTCCAGGAGGACAACCAGCCACGCAGCAATCTGGCCCGGTAAATGATGTTTTTTTTATCAGTTGATCGAATGTTGAATAGTCTATTATTTTGAACTCTCACTTGTTTAGCTTTGTTTTGAGTTTTATTTACGTGGGTGAAACGTACCTTTGGCAGAGAGATAGACCTATGATGAGACGTAAACCAGGCATGGAGAACAGACTGAGAGATGATCGAGGTGGACGGAGAGAGCGTGATGGACGGGTTAATGGAAATGACAGAGTTGATCGGTCAGCAGTTCAACAGAGAGGTAATGGCGATGGTCCTGACGGTTTAAACCATGAGGAAAGTAATTACGATGCATTTGGTGGTCAAGGCGGTGTTCATGTTCCTTCCTACTCATCGGATATAAACCCACCACCAGTACTGATGCCTGTTCCTGGTGCCGGGTATGTTTAACAATGACGAAGAACTCTCTCTCATGATCTTAGTACAAGGGTAAAATAAAGAGTTATAACTCTAGTGATCTGTAATGTTGTCTATATGATAATGTGGACAGGCCACTAGGACCATTTGTACCAGCACCACCTGAGGTTGCGATGCAGATGTTCAGGGACCCAAGCGGACCCAACCCTCCTTTTGAAGGTGGTGGCAGAGGTGGACCAGCCCCTTTTCTTTTGTCTCCGGCCTTTAGACAGGATCCTAGACGGCTACGCAGGTAATGTGGTACACTCTATGCTACGAGTATCATCATCGCACATTGCTTTTCATCTTTTCATCAAACATGGCTCAACCTAGAGTCGGTTACCGTATGAACAAGAGAGTAGTGTCTATAAGAAACTAAAGTTATGAGAGAATGATGCAGCTACCAAGACCTAGATGCTCCAGAGGAAGAGGTAACCGTTATTGATTACAGGAGCTTGTAGGCAAGGGAGAAAGATAGAGAGAGAGATGTTGGGTCGAGTCAAAGGAATCAGTGTTAGAAGGTGAGCCATCGGATTGGCAATTTACATGTCCTCCTAAGTCGCTCCAAGTATATTTCCTTTGTTTACTTATTGTTTTTTATGTGCCTACAGCCTACTAATCTGTTTTGACGATTATATTAAATGTGCATGAGAATTTTTGTATTCAGAACATTGCTACTCGGTAGTCTATGGTTTCCTCAAACCTGGTTCATTTTGGGAGATATGACTAGTGAGATTTTTCCAATTTTTCTCTTCAATTAGTGATGTTAAAACGGGCTTGAAGCCCGCGAGCCTAAACTTGTCTACGTGGGCCGTATATGGGATGTGTAAAGTCCCATATACGGCCTGCTTTTACTTTCTTCTTCCTCCAGCCGTAAAGTCCCAAAATCTTTGACGTTTCAATCGAATCCTATCACAAATCTGGATTTTCGACGAAAATCCAGATTTGATAAAGACTCAGTCTTTGAATCCGGAAAGGTATCATTTTCTTTCTTTTTCCTCACTCTTTCTGAATATGTTTTGTATTAAGGGTTTGAGGATCGAGACTTAGTTTTGTCCCAAAAAAGATGTAGCAGCTTCCATTTTATCGTTACAGGTCTTGGTTATGGATGTGGGTATGTCCCCGAATCTCTAAGAATCTAATGTTCTATCGTAGGCAGCAGGTTTGTTGGAGTGGTGTTTGGTTCCAAGGGTACGGACGTGATTCTGTTTGTGTAGCATTTTTGCTGCGAGTGTCCTAATCATATACTGCAACCAAAATCACTAAATCAAAATCAAGAATTATACTGATTTAGTGAATGTTTCTACTTTCAAACAATCAGTAAACGTAACTAACCGTATATTACTAATTCATGATTAAAAATTTAATAATGCTATATTCTTATTATCTTTAATAATTATTATTTTTTGGTTTAAAATGATTTGTTCTACTGTTTATTTCAAACAAGAAAAACAAAACGGTTTTTAGTTACATTGTAATATATTTATTGTTTTACATATTAGGTATGTTCAGTTGAAATGGATTATAATCTAGGAGTGGAAGAGTTGTTGGAAATTTGGCATGTTCAAGGGTTGAATGATAAACTTTGCAATGATTATTAAGTTAGCTAGAAGATATTGTATGAGTGATGACATAAATATTACAATGAAAGATAATTTGATTATGTGAGAACAATAAACACGTATGTAACTATGTGTCAATATGGAGAAATGAATTGCACGCTTCCGTGAATATTAACTAGAGCTCATTTCTGGAAAATATTAGCATAACCAACTTTGACCTGTGGAACAATGTATTTTTCTTGACCAACTTGTTCTTGATTGCAAAGTTTATAGAAAGCTTTGTCACACATGGTAGGGTTTGCAAGCCTTTCAAACATGGTTTGGAACACGATGTTTAACACACATTTCTACATTATTAGAATATAAGGCTTGTGTTGAAATCAACATTCTGAACAAAACTGCTATCATAAAAAATCACATGTTTATATCAAAAGTTGAGCTGCCATAATATATATAATTGACATGTGAGTATTAAGAAAAAAAATCTCCATTGATTAAGCATTCACTTGTAGCATTGTATTTACCTCTCTTGGTTTCATGAAGATTGGTGTGATGTTTTTCACTAGCCTTTTAAGTCTGATTTTTTTTCTTTCTTTCATACGTTTCAGATTCATTGAACATTTTTGTTGAATACCAAGATTAAGGCTTCCTTGCTCCACAAAAAATAAAACATATTTACATTTCATTTCATTTGAATTTTTTCTCCCAAGTCTAATCGAGAAATGTACTTTGCTCAATCAACTATTTTTGTGTGGATCATCTTCGTTTTTATCAATTGGAATGGTTATCTTGCATAAGGTTCATGATATTTTTGGCTGCGATTTTATCTCTTGATTCTCCTTATCTTTCATTTTGTTGTTGTTATTCATTTTATGTTCGGCGTTCCTCGTGTATTTGGTAATTGTATTTATTTATATTCCTATGATTTTATGTTTTTTAGTTAATGTTCTCAAGGGTAACAATTTGCTTTGCTATTTTATATCGATTGAGATCTTACCAAGTTAATTGAAGTTTATTGTGTGCTATTTCAAAACCTTAAATCTCAATTGATTAAGTTTGTGTTGAGCAGCCACGAAAAGTCACAAATATTTTTTCTGTTAGATTTATAATTTTTTGCATTAGGCGTGATTCAAACTCTCGGTCATGCATATAACATATGACATTGTCAGTTGGGCTGCAAACAATTCCTTATTGTTGTTTTTTGCATAATGTACTAATTTATTATGTGTTTTCATAAATATATATGATTTTTATTTATAATATTGTACCAAAAAGCGTGTTTGTTATAAAATATATGTTTTCAAAACTTTGAACTTTTATCTACAGAAAAGAAAAACTGTTATGGAATATTATAAATTGATATTTTACTCGATCATATACTCCTAAAGAAAAAAGCGTGTTTTCATAAATATATATAATTTTTATTTATAATATTGTACCAAAAAGCGTGTTTGTTATAAAATATATGTTTTCAAAACTTTGAACTTTTATCTACAGAAAAGAAAAACTGTTATGGAATATTATAAATTGATATTTTACTCGATCATATACTCATATCATTCAAATCTACGGTACGATTTGGTTAACATAATCGAACGAATAAGATCAATATCTACAAAGTTAAACATAAAATGTGGACACAATCATTATAGACCATTCTGCAAATGCTAACCAAATTAGGTAGATTACAAAGTTTCGTACTATGTCGATTATTCCTGGATAGTGTTTTACTTACATTTACACAAAATGTAATAAATATTCTACTATAAATACATATAATGTAATGTATATCTTTTACAACTTTCAATAATACAAATAATGTCTGGTCGCTTCCATAATGAAGATTCTAAATCAACATTCGTGTTTAACATCCATGACATTTCTTAATTATCGTTGGAAACGAAAATTCAATGCGACGAATTTACTCAAGAAATATCCACTTGTGGGTATTTGATTTTTGCTCACCTGCCGGTAATGGATAATTTAAATCAACAAAAGTGCCTACCAGCCTGCATATTCCATAATACTCGTAGGAAACTGAAACTCAGTGCAACGAATTTACTCAAGATGTACCCACATACTCGTTGGAATTTGATTAGTGATTTTATGTCGATAGTTTGAGGCCCAAATGTGATGTTGAGTTAATTTTTTTCAACACGAAGATGTTCAACCTTTTTCAGTCCTAACCCGAATATGGTTGTCAATGAAGTATTAAAAATGTCAAAACAAAGATGTACAACCATCTCGTTCGAAGGAAAAGTTTCATATTTACAGTGGAAGTATTTCAAGTGAAGGTAAGGATCACTACCATGATAATGACGATGCCCAAAGACCGGAAATCCCAAACTTTAATCTTGATAGTGGATGCAATAAAAAGGGAATTGTGTGACAGTTTTGTAGATTCTCCATCAGTGAAACGAAAGGAAAGAAAAGATTTTGATATTAACAAAAATTGAAAGTTTGTAGAGGATCTAAAATATCTTCATTATCGGCAGGTGAGCACGAATCAAATTCTCATAAGTGGTATTTTTTGAGTAAATTCGTCGTATTGAATTTCAGTTTCCAACGAGAATTGATGACTGTCATGGATGTTCGACACAATTGTTGATTTACAGTCTTCATTAGAGAGTTACCTGACATTATTTGTGTTATTGAAAGTTGTAAAAGATATACATTCCACCATATGTATTTATTGTAGAATATTTAGTATTTCATTAAAAATCACAAAAATATTTCTATGTAAAAGTAAATAAAAACTATCCACTAATAACCAACATATTATGAAACTTTGTAGTCCAACTAATTTGGTTATTATTTGCAGAATGTCTTATCAAATCAGGTTGGTTTGCAATGATTGTGTCCACATTTTATGTTTAACTTTATAGGTATTGATCTTATCTGTTTGATTATGTTAATCAAATCTTACCGTAGATTTGTATGATATGAGTATGTGGTCTAGCAAGTTATCAATTTATAATATTACATAACAGTTTTTATGTTTTGTAGATAACAATTTTTTGCATACATATATTTTATTACAACACGCATTTTTGGTACAATATTATAAACAAAAAGTCATACATACTTATGAAGACACATATAATTAATTAATACATTATTATATATGTAAGTTATACCCACTTATTGAAGCATATATAAATAGAAAATAAGTAAACATAAAAGCCGTAGACACTTATTGTACTGACAAATGACCATCGTGAGGCAATAGCAATTGTATAATACCATTAAAATACAGTTCTTAATAATTCATCTCGAACTTCAACATGTGTTTGTCACAACAACCATAATGTTTATTTGGATATTTTAAAACATATATTTTTGGTGTTTCAAAATTATCAATAGTCTGTGCCGATGGAGGAGTTTTCAAGACTACATTTTCTCCACTCGCTTTGAATCTTTCTTTACTAATCTTTTTTGGAGCACACGATGAAATAGAATTTTTGTATTTAGTCGATTGATTGAGTTACTGAGACGAAGAGAAGGCGATGGTGGGATGTTTGATTGTGGTAAAGAATCAAAGAAATAAATTATTATTTTTATGATTAAAAAAAAAATTGGACATGGTTGATAAATGATGTTATCGTTTTTTATATCATAATCTAATGAAATTAAGACTTATTTAAAGATTTGATAAAATCATTAAAATAGCTTTTGCATAATTGATTTTGTCCGTTAAATGATGTAAGACACATCTAATCATTCAAATGAGTTGTCAAATCTGATTTGTTCCAAATACTTTTGTCAATTTGATTTTTGTATCTTTAGTAGAATTAAATGGGCAGAAGTGTTTGAAACAACCATATTTGACAACTCATTTGAATGGTTAAATGTGTTACATCATTCAACTCATTTGATGATGCTTTTGGACATGGTTGATATATGATGTTATTGTTTTTATATCATAATCTAATGAAATTAAGGCTTATTTGTAGATTTGACAAAATCATCAAAATAGCTTTTGCAGAATTATTTTTGTTTGTTGAATGATGTAAGAGACATCTAATCATTTAAATGAATTGTTAAATCTAATTTGTTTTAAATACTTATGTCCATTTAATTTCTGTATGTTTAGCAGAATTAAATGGACATAAGTGTTTTAAACAAACCATATTTTGACAACTCATTTGAATGGTTAAATGTGTTACATCATTCAACGGCCAAGATCAATTATGATAAATCATCTTGATGGTGCTTTTGCTGCATTGATATGAGTCATTGGATGTTATAGGTCATATCTAATCATAAAATAAAAATTATCGTATCTTGCTGGCACAAAATTTGAAGTCTACTATTTTTTTGTCAGCTTTAACATAATTGATCTTGACTGTTGGATGTTGTAAGCCACATCTAACTATTAAAATGAGTTGTCAAATCTGGCTTGTTCCAAAAACTTTCGACCAATTAATTTTGGTGGGTTTTGCAGAATTGATCTAAACTGTTTGATTTTCTAAGTCATATTGACAATTAAAACAAGTTGTCAAATCTGGTTGGTCTAAACTTTTTTTTCAATTTTTTTTATATATTTTTTGGAATACATGCGAACTGTTTGATTTTGTAGCATTTATTGCATTAATCAGACCCGTTGGATGTTATAAGTCATATATAATCATAAAAAAATTATCGAATCTTGCTGGTATGAGAGTTGTAGTCCATTAATTTTTGGTCAGATTTAACATAATTGATCATGGCCATTGAATGTTATAAGCCACATCTAACCATTAAAATGAGGTGTCAAATCTAGTTTGTTTCAAACACTTTAGTCCAATTAATTTTGGTAGGTTCCGCGGAATTGATCTGAACCGTTTGATTACATAAGTCATATATGACCATTAAAACGAGGTTTCAAATCTGGTTGGTTTGAACCCATTATGTCAATTTATTTATGATATATTTTTCGTAATTCATACAAGCCGTTCGATTTTGTAGCATTTACTACATTAATCAGAACTGTTGGATGTTATAAATCATATATAATCATAAAAAATGTCGAATCTTGCTGGTACGAAAGCATTAGTCCACTAATTTTGTAGCTTTAGCATATTTGATCTTGGTCGTTGAATGATTTAACACACATCTAACAATTGAAATGAGTTGTCAAATATGGTTTGTTCCCCACACTTATAATGATGGTCTTTAAGACATTAGATATTTTGATTAGGGATGGGCAAAATATTCGAACCCAAAGATCCGAACCGAACCCGAACCAAAAAAGTAGTACCGAACCGAACCTAAAATTGAAAAAATACCCGAACGGATCCTAAACTTTAATAATCAAAGAACCAAACCCAAACAAAACCCGAAGCGAGAACCGAATGGGTATCCGAAATATCCGAAATACAATTATTATTTCCAAATATAATAATTATATTTAAGTTTATAATAATTTAAATATCTAAATTTACAATTATAATTATTTTAAGATTGAAATAATCAAAACACTAAAAAATTGAAATATTTAAAGATTTTGAGTTATAAATTAGGGATAAGTAAAAAATCCTAAAGAAAAAATTAAATAACCGATAGAATTGAATCTGAATAGTATTTGGATACAAAATGGGACTTAAAGTTTGTTACCAGAACCAAACCGAACCCGAACCAAACTAGAGAAATACCCGACTGGTACATAAACCTCTCATCCTGACAACCTGAATATCCGAAAACCCAAACCGAACCCGAACGGGACCCCGAATGCCCACCCCTAATTTTGATGCATCCCAGACCCTTATAATGTCTTGTCAAATCACTCTCCATGAGAGGAAAGAACAAGATACGGTGTTTGGGTTACTCTTGACTTTAAACAGTAGCTGCACTGAGCTTGTTAAGCACATTCTGAGGAAGGATAAGCTACCTAGCTTATAGGATGTCTGTGCTAAGATTTAGAATGAGAAAAGATCCCATGAGCTGTTTGGAAGCAAGGAAGATATGGCGGTTGCTCATAAGAGCTTCTTGAAACCAGCTCAAACTACATCCAAGAAGAAAAAGGTTGTTTGTGATCATTGCAAGAAAACCAGTCACACCAAGAGGGAGTGTTGGGTGCTTCATCCTGAGTTAAAGCCAAGCTGGTTTATTGACAAGTCCAAACCGACACCAGCAAACGCCACCAGCTCCTCCAACCTGGTGCACACAACCGCCTCTCCTATAACACACAATCCGGTTCAAGGACTCACAACAACAACTCCTCTTCTGACTCTTCCATCTGAGTTTCTTTAGAAATTAAACTTGGAAGCACTCTTCAAAGCCTTTAGCTCTGGTAATGTGTTGGGTAAATCTCTTCATGCTTCTTTTCAAACTTCTATTGCTTCTAAACCATTGATTATTGATTCTGGATCTTCTCATCATATGATAAGTGATATATGTTTAATAGAAAACTTACAACCTGCTTTAGGAAGTGTGGTGATAGCTAATGGAATCAATGTGCCTATTAAGGGAATTGGGAAGCTTAGATTGTTTGATAAAGAATCTAAAGCTTTTTACATATAACTTGTTATCTGTTAAAAGAGCTACAACTTATTTTAATTGTCAAACTATCTTTGGTCATAATGATTTCTACTTTCAGGATATTGAAACAAGTATGAAATTTGGAAAAGGGACAACAAAGAATGACTTGTATGTGTTTGAAGACTTGTTCATGACTTCCTCACCTAAACCATGTGCACATAGTATAGATATGAGTATGTGGTCTAGCAAGGTATCAATTTATAATATTACATAACAGTTTTTATGTTTTGTAGATAACAATTTTTTGCATACATATATTTTATTACAACACGCATTTTTGGTACAATATTATAAATAAAAAGTCATACATACTTATGAAGACACATATAATTACTTAATACATTATTATATATGTAAGTTATACCCACTTATTGAAGCATATATAAATAGAAAATAAGTAAACATAAAAGCCTTAGACACTTATTGTACTGACAAATGACCATCGTGAGGCAATAACAATTGTATAATACCATTAAAATACAGTTCTTAATAATTCATCTCGAACTTCAACATGTGTTTGTCACAACAACCATAATGTTTATTTGGATATTTTAAAACATATATTTTTGGTGTTTTAAAATTATCAATAGTCTGTGCCGATGGAGGAGTTTTCAAGACTACATTTTCTCCACTGGCTTTGGATCTTTCTTTACGAATCTTTTTTGTAGCACACGATGAAATAGAATTTTTGTATTTAGTCGATTGATTGAGTTACTGAGACGAAGAGAAGGCGATGGTGGGATGTTTGATTGTGGTAAAGAATCAAAGAAATAAATTATTATTTTTATGATTAAAAAAAAAATTGGACATGGTTGATAAATGATGTTATCCTTTTTTATATCATAATCTAATGAAATTAAGACTTATTTAAAGATTTGATAAAATCATTAAAATAGCTTTTGCATAATTGATTTTGTCCGTTAAATGATGTAAGACACATCTAATCATTCAAATGAGTTGTCAAATCTGATTTGTTCCAAATACTTTTGTCAATTTGATTTTTGTATCTTTAGTAGAATTAAATGGGCAGAAGTGTTTGAAACAACCATATTTGACAACTCATTTGAATGGTTAAATGTGTTACATCATTCAACTCATTTGATGATGCTTTTGGACATGGTTGATATATGATGTTATTGTTTTTTATATCATAATCTAATGAAATTAAGACTTATTTGTAGATTTGACAAAATCATCAAAATAGCTTTTGCAGAATTATTTTTGTTTGTTGAATGATGTAAGAGACATCTAATCATTCAAAAGAATTGTTAAATCTAATTTGTTTTAAATACTTATGTCCATTTAATTTCTGTATGTTTAGCAGAATTAAATGGACATAAGTGTTTTAAACAAACCATATTTTGACAACTCATTTGAATGGTTAAATGTGTTACATCATTCAACGGCCAAGATCAATTATGATAAATCATCTTGATGGTGCTTTTGCTGCATTGATATGAGTCATTGGATGTTATAGGTCATATCTAATCATAAAATAAAAATTATCGTATCTTGCTGGCACAAAATTTGAAGTCCACTATTTTTTTGTCAGCTTTAACATAATTGATCTTGACTGTTGGATGTTGTAAGCCACATCTAACTATTAAAATGAGTTGTCAAATCTGGCTTGTTCCAAAAACTTTCGACCAATTAATTTTGGTGGGTTTTGCAGAATTGATCTAAACTGTTTGATTTTCTAAGTCATATTGACAATTAAAACAAGTTGTCAAATCTGGTTGGTCTAAAATTTTTTTTCAATTTTTTTTATATATTTTTTGGAATACATGCGAACTGTTTGATTTTGTAGCATTTATTGCATTGATCAGACCCGTTGGATGTTATAAGTCATATATAATCATAAAAAAATTATCGAATCTTGCTGGTATGAGAGTTGTAGTCCATTAATTTTTGGTCAGATTTAACATAATTGATCATGGCCATTGAATGTTATAAGCCACATCTAACCATTAAAATGAGGTGTCAAATCTGGTTTGTTTCAAACACTTTAGTCCAATTAATTTTGGTAGGTTCCGCGGAATTGATCTGAACCGTTTGATTACATAAGTCATATATGACCATTAAAACGAGGTTTCAAATCTGGTTGGTTTGAACCCATTATGTCAATTTATTTATGATATATTTTTCATAATTCATACAAGCCGTTCGATTTTGTAGCATTTACTACATTAATCAGAACTGTTGGATGTTATAAATCATATATAATCATAAAAAATGTCGAATCTTGCTGGTACGAAAGCATTAGTCCACTAATTTTGTAGCTTTAGCATATTTGATCTTGGTCGTTGAATGATTTAACACACATCTAACAATTGAAATGAGTTGTCAAATATGGTTTGTTCCCCACACTTATAATGATGGTCTTTAAGACATTAGATATTTTGATTAGGGATGGGCAAAATATTCGAACCCAAAGATCCGAACCGAACCCGAACCAAAAAAGTAGTACCGAACCGAACCTAAAATTGAAAAATACCCGAACGGATCCTAAACTTTAATAATCAAAGAACCGAACCCAAACAAAACCCGAAGCGAGAACCGAATGGGTATCCAAAATATCCGAAATACAATTATTATTTCCAAATATAATAATTATATTTAAGTTTATAATAATTTAAATATCTAAATTTACAATTATAATTATTTTAAGATTGAAATAATAAAAACACTAAAAAATTGAAATATTTAAAGATTTTGAGTTATAAATTAGGGATAAGTAAAAAATCCTAAAGAAAAAATTAAATAACCGATAGAATCGAATCTGAATAGTATTTGGATACAAAATGGGACTTAAGTATGTTACCAGAACCAAACCGAACCCGAACCAAACTAGAGAAATACCCGACTGGTACATAAACCTCTCATCCTGACAACCTGAATATCCGAAAACCCAAACCGAACCCGAACGGGACCCCGAATGCCCACCCCTAATTTTGATGCATCCCAGACCCTTATAATGTCTTGTCAAATCACTCTCCATGAGAGGAAAGAACAAGATACGGTGTTTGGGTTACTCTTGACTTTAAACAGTAGCTGCACTGAGCTTGTTAAGCACATTCTGAGGAAGGATAAGCTACCTAGCTTATAGGATGTCTGTGCTAAGATTTAGAATGAGAAAAGATCCCATGAGCTGTTTGGAAGCAAGGAAGATATGGCGGTTGCTCATAAGAGCTTCTTGAAACCAGCTCAAACTACATCCAAGAAGAAAAAGGTTGTTTGTGATCATTGCAAGAAAACCAGTCACACCAAGAGGGAGTGTTGGGTGCTACATCCTGAGTTAAAGCCAAGGTGGTTTATTGACAAGTCCAAACCGACACCAGCAAACGCCACCAGCTCCTCCAACCTGGTGCACACAACCGCCTCTCCTATAACACACAATCCGGTTCAAGGACTCACAACAACAACTCCTCTTCTGACTCTTCCATCTGAGTTTCTTTAGAAATTAAACTTGGAAGCACTCTTCAAAGCCTTTAGCTCTGGTAATGTGTTGGGTAAATCTCTTCATGCTTCTTTTCAAACTTCTATTGCTTCTAAACCATTGATTATTGATTCTGGATCTTCTCATCATATGATAAGTGATATTTGTTTAATAGAAAACTTACAACCTGCTTTAGGAAGTGTGGTGATAGCTAATGGAATCAATGTGCCTATTAAGGGAATTGGGAAGCTTAGATTGTTTGATAAAGAATCTAAAGCTTTTTACATATAACTTGTTATCTGTTAAAAGAGCTACAACTTATTTTAATTGTCAAACTATCTTTGGTCATAATGATTTCTACTTTCAGGATATTGAAACAAGTATGAAATTTGGAAAAGGGACAACAAAGAATGACTTGTATGTGCTTGAAGACTTGTTCATGACTTCCTCACCTAAACCATGTGCACATAGTATAGATATGAGTTTGAAAGCTGAGCTTTGGCATGCTAGATTAGGACATCCTCATCCTAGAGAATTAAAATTGATTGTACAAGGAATTAGATTGCATAATAACATTTGTGAATCATGTATTCTTGGCAAATATAGTAGAACAGTTTTTGAAAAAATAACTCATGCTTATGATAATTGCTTTGATTTAGTACATTCTGACGTTTGGACATCTCCATTTCCTTCTAGAGAAAACCAGAAGTATTTTGTAACCTTCATTGATGAAAAATCTAAGTATACTTGGGTTTCATTGCTTAGTTCAAAGGATAAGGTGTTTGAGGCATTTTTTAACTTTCAGACATATGTTACTAACCAATACAATGCCAAGATTAAATGTTTTAGAACAGATAATGGAGGGGAGTACACTAGCACTAAGTTTCAGCTACACTTGTCCAAGCATGACATTGAACATCAAACAAGCTGTCCCTACACTCCACAACAAAATGGAGTAGATGAGAGAAAAAACAGATATTTGATGGAAGTTGTGAGAACCATGATGTTCTATAAGAAGGTTCCCAAACGTTTTTGGGGAGATGCACTAGTAGCTGCATGCTACTTAATCAATAGTACTCCAACTAAAATTCTAGATGATTTGTCTTCATTTGAGGTATTAAACAAAACTAATCCTAATATTGAACACTTAAGAGTTTTTGGGTGTGTTTATTTTATTTTAGTACTAGGAGAACTTAGAAACAAGTTGGAACCAAAGAGCACCAAGACTATGTTCATTGGATATTCTTTTACACAAAAGGGATACAAATGCTACATTCCAGAGACTAGGAGAGTCCTGGTATCCAGAGATGTCAAGTTCCAAGAGTCTAAAGGATTCTAAGAAGATGGAACCTGGGAAGAATTCAAAGACATTTCAACAACATCTGACCAAGCTGAGAATATGAGGAAGATCTTAGAAAGAATTGTGTCACGGGCTAGATTTTAGAGGATCAAACCGTGCGGTCCTAGACTGGTTTGGGTTTAGACAAACGGTCTAGACAGCCTAACTCTCAAAGAAAACTTAGAAAAACAATAGAAAACTCAAGAAACAAGAAGGAAATGCTCTCAATATCTCATCTATTGATGAAAATGCTGGATTACAAATGAGGGAAACCACCCCTATTTATACAAAAACACCTCCAGAATGGATGGTAGAGATTAAACTAATTCAACGGTTATTACAAAGATACTCATAAGTATGGGCGGATTCTTAGGGATCCCGGGCGGATCCTTAGGGATGGAAGGCGGATTCTTAGGGATCCAGGATTTGGTGAAAAATCTTTCATACATTGAACCTGGACAGTCTTCTCTTGTTCCGGGCTGGACGTCCTTGTTACGGCCCAAGGACATCTTGAATGTCCGGCCCATGATATTTTCCCCCACCTAATTCGGAAATGCCCTCGTCGCCATGAACGCTCTTAGTTGCTCCTTGAACTGCCACAAGTCCACTTCAGGTTTCGAAGATGCCTCAGACTCAGGTAGTCCTTTCCATTTGATAAAGAAGTGTGTTTGCCGAGGAACACGGCGCTTCAAGACTATCTTTGATGCGAGTACTTCTTCCATTTCCTTGTCGTAAGACTTTATTATGATCGGTGGTGCTCGACTGGACTGTCCACGACTCTCATCTTCTATGTCTTCCTGAAATGGCTTTAGCATGCTGACATGGAAGACCGAATGGATTTTCAGTGATACAGGTATGTCAAGTTTGTAGGCGACCTTGCTATCCTCGCTGTCACCTTAAACGGTCCTTCATATATTCGGAGGAGTCCATTGTGCATATTCCTAAAGACTTTGAACTGTTGGGGAAAGAGTTTTACCAACACTTGGTCCCCCACCTAAAAGTCTAATGGCCGTCTCTTCTCATCGTCCCACTTCTTCATCCGTTTACGGGATTTCTCAAAACAGACCCGAGCGAAATCCGTGTGATCTTCCTATGTTTGAACCATCTTATGCGCACCTGGACTTCGTGTCTCGTTGCTTGATGTGGTCAGTGCATGAGGAGTTGTTGGCTGCTGGCCGGTGTCCAGTTCGAACAGACTCTTTCCGGTTGCCTCGCTCCGCTGCAGATTATAGAAAATTGGGCTACATCCAGCAACTTTGCCTAGTCTTCCTGGTTTGCACTCACAAAGTACCGAAGGTAGCATTCCAGCAGGGAATTTGCACGCTCTGTTTGGCCGTCTGTTTGGGGATGGAAGCTTGTTGAGAAACTAAGCCTCGTTCCAAGATTTTTGAATAAATCTGTCCAAAGTTTCCCGGTAAAGTGAGGATCGTGATCACTTACAATGTTGTTCGGTAATCCCCAAAATTTGATCACATTATTGAAGAATGCCCAAGCTGCACCCTCTGCTGTGCAGTCCCTTTGACAAGCTATGAATGTCTCATATTTGGAAAACCGGTCGATGATCATCATGATTGACCCAAACCCATCAGATGTTGGCAGTGCACTGATGAAGTCCAAGGAAACTGATTTCCAAGGACGGGCTGGTATGGGCAAGGGTTCCAGCAGCCCCGCCGGTTGCCTGTTCTCAGTCTTATCCTGCTGGCACACTAGACACGTCTTCACATAGAGTTCTATGGTGTCTCGCAACCGTGGCCAAAAATAGGCTGCTTTTACAAGGGCCAATGTCCGCTTCTGTCCCGGATGTCCCGCCTGTCATGACATTCCCGTTGAAAGTAGCTCGTCAAGTTGCTTCCTCAGCTCCGCCAACTCAGAGGGACCCATTCTGTATGGGGCCATCGCAGGTGGTTTGGCCCCAACTTCCAGCTCGATCTGATGATCCACCTCTCTTCTAGGCGGTAATTCCTTCGGCAGCTTAGCAGACATCATGTCCTTATTCTGTTCAAGGAACTTCTCGATCATGGGAGGAATGAAAAACACTCCTTCAGACTCGTCATCCATCTTCAACATGGCGAGATATGTTAGCTCGCCTTTCTTGATTCTTTTGGACAGTTGCATGGCTGAAAGTTGCCTAACTTCTCCATCACTTGCAATGTCCACAATGAGAATCATGCACGTCAACCCCTTCTCAAGGATGCACACCGTGCTAAAGGCAGGCATTGGGATCGCCGATACTTGCCTCTGAAATTCAAGGCCTAGCACTACCTTGAAATCATCCATAAGTACGACGGAAAACTTCACCGTACCTTTCCATGCTCCACCTCGTAGCTCAATTCCATGTGCAACACCATGAAGTGGCTTGGCGGGTGCATTCACAGCCTTAATCCAACCGTCCCCCTTGGTCCATCTTAGTCCGAGTCTCTTTGCCTCTTCCTTGGAGATGAAGTTATGGGTTGAACCAGTATCAACCATCGCTTGGGCCTCCTGCCCGTTGATATTCACATCCACGTACATCAAGCCCTTGCTTGTACTCTTGGATGTGGCTGTCGCCTTTAGAGCATTGAGCCGCTGTAAAGACCCAAGCACGCTTGTCTCCTCGTGGGTATGAGCCTCTTCCTGCTCGATGAGGGCCGATAATGATCCCAGTTTGGGGCAATCGCTCGTAGGATGTGACCCCTTACACACATAGCAACCACTCCTTGGAACAAAGGAGCGTTTTTTTGCTTCATACTCTTCTTGTACCGAGCTCTTCTTTTGGTTTTAAGTGTAAGCCGGTGGTGGTTGGTCCTTCCTTTCTCCATCTCCCCTTGAAACCACCCTTTTCTTGTAGGTTTCTGGTTGGTTATGGACGTAGAAGTCCGAAAGGGATTCTTCTGTTGCAATGGCTTCATCTACGACTTATACCTGCGGCGCTGCAGCTCTTGCTTTGCCCACCCTTGGAGTCCATCAACGAATATTACCTATTTACCGGTGTTCCCTCAGCTTCCTCCTGGCCTCATAGACCACATTCTCTGGGTAGAACTGACGTTTCAGTTCTTTCTTGAACTCGTCCCATGTGTCCATCCGACACACTCTCCGTTCAATGTCACCGTGACGCCTTCGCCACCAAAGCATGGCCGTATCCTTAAGGTAGGATGTGGCCGCCTTGATCTTTGTCATCTCGTCTCCTAGACTGAGATCAAAGTATTGCTCCATTTTCCACAGGATATTCTCAACTTCCTTGGCATCCCGAGCCCCATCAAAACGTGAAGGCCTTGGGTAATCCACTCTTCCTGCACTCGCATTGCTAGTACCTGCGTTGGCAACTACCTTTTTGCACAACACAAAGTCTTCTTGCATCGCCTCGATGCTCACTCGCAACGCATGAACTGCTCCCAACATGTTTTCTTAAAACTGGTTGAACTTTGTCTCCACTCCACCAATGTCCTCCTTAATTCTTCCAATCGCATTGAAAACCGTGCTCTGAAGCTCGGTGGTGTAGTACTAAACTGTTTTGAGTCTCTCCCCCATTTCCGTCACTGTGTCGCCCAGGGCTCCAAGCTCATCTCAGACTCTGCTCTTGTCACGTTTCTTTTTTGGAACTTCAGGATCGAAGACCTTTCTTCCCCTCTCGTCCACACCATCATTTCCACAATAACACCTTCTTCATTGTGTCCCGCCATCTCTTGATCACTTCTTCGATTTGAATCGAGTCTAGCTCTGATACCACTTTTCACGGGCTTGATTTTAGAGGATTTAACCGTGCAGTCCTAGACTGATTTGGGTTTAGACAAACGGTTTATGCAACCTAACTCTCAAAGGAAACTTTGAAAAACAAGAGAAAACTCAGGAAACAAGAAGGAAATGCTCTCAATATCTCATATATTGATGAAAATGCTGGATGATTACAAATGAGGGATCTTTCCCCTATTTATACAAAAACATCTCCAGAATGGATGGTGAAGATTAAACTAATCTAACGACTATTACAAAGATACTCATAAGTATAGGCAGATTCTTAGGGATCCCGGGCGGATCTTTAGGGATTGAGGGCGGATTCTTAGGGATCTCAGATTTGGTGAAAAATCTTCCATACATTGAACCTGAACAATCTTCTCTTCTTGCGGGCTGGACGTCCTTGTTATGGCCCAAGGAAATCTTGAATGTTCGGCCCGTGACAATTGGCATAGTACCTCGTAAGGCACCAACACCTGTCCAAGCTCCTCATCACTAAACTTCTTTTCCTTGTCCTATTCTAGCAACTCGGCACGACCCTGAACCAAGCATGCAAGAACTGGAACTGAGCATGCACATTCCAGCACCAACATGAACTGCGCAAGCACCTCCAGCTTTTGTTCGGAACAAACCCGCCACAGAACTACAGAAGAACTGAGCACATCCTGGCATGAACCAGGCCCATCTTCTTGGCACACTCCAGCTCCTCAACAAGAATCGGCTCTAGCTCGAAGGAGATGACATAATTCTAGTTTCAGCCTTTAAAAGACCAAGGAAACAACCTAATCATGTGTAAGATTTGGAAGAAGAAGTAGAACAAAGCACAAAACATATGTTCCCAGCTGATAATTGGAAGAATACAAGAGTGTACTACAACCACAATGCAGTAGCTCATCATGATCAGGGAGTATGTAATCTTGTTAATATTCCAACTAATCATGTTGCTTTCACTGTGAGTTTAGATAAAGAGCAGATTCCAAAAAGCTATAAGGAAGCAATGGAGATAGAGGAATGAAGAGATGTTATTCTAGCTGAAAGAAAAGCTATGGATAAGAATGGAACCTATGCTCCAGCCACTTTACCAAAAGGAAAAAAAATCTGTAAGTTCTAATAGATATTCACCATTAAGTATAAAGCAATGGTGAGATAAATATGTATAAAGCTAGGTTGGTGGCTAGAGGATTCACACAGAATTATGGTGAAGATTATAGGGATACCTTTTGCACCTGTAGCTAAATTACACTCTGTTAATGTTGTTTTGTCTCTTGCTGCTAACTTTGATTGAGAATTATGGCAAATGGATGTTAAAAATGCATTCTTACAAGGTGAGCTAGAAGAGGAAGTGTACATGACACCACCACCAGGTTTGGAAGATAAAGTAGGTGGCGGCAATACATCGAGGTTAAGGAAGACTATCTATGGCCTAAAACAATCTTCAAGAGCTTGGTACCATAAGCTGAATGTGACCTTAAGGGACAGAGGTTTTAAAATGTCAAAAGTTGAACACACTCTCTTTACAATTAGGAGTAAGGAAAATATTGTGGTTATACTCATTTATGTGTATGATATAATCATATCAGGGAGTGATAAAGCTTGTTTTTGATATTAAGGATCTAGGTGAACTTAAATACTTCTTAGGAATTGAAGTGTGTAGGTTCAAGGAAATTCTCTTCTTATCTCAGAGAAAATATATTGTGGATTTACTAACCTCTACAGACATGATGGAAGCTAAACCAGCTAAGACACCCCTAAAAGAAGGCTACAAGATAGAACTTGAGGGGGATCTAGGAAATGATAAGTTTCATGATGCAAAGTTGTATAGACAAGTGGTTGGTAAGCTTATATACTTAACCATCACTAGACCTGACTTATGTTTTACTGTGAATCAGGTGTTATAAAGGAAACACAGATGTTGTAGGATATTGTGATGCAGATTGGGCAGGAGACAGAGAAGATAGGAGAAGTACAACCGGCTACTGCACCTTCATAGGAGGTAATCTTGTGACTTGAAAGACAAAGAAGCAGAAGGTTGTATCTTGCTCTAGTATAGAAGCTAAAAATACAGGACCATGAGGAAGCTTATAACAGAATGCATCTGGCTGAAGCAACTCCTTCTTTATATTCTAGGTGTGAGCTTGGAATCTCCTATCAATGTTTATTGTGACAGTCAAGCAACTATACACATTGCTTCTAACTCTGTGTTTCATGAAAGAACCAAGCATATTGAGGTAGATTGCCATAAGGTGAGAGAAGCTATTGGAAATGGAATCATCCTACCTTGCTACACAAGGAGTGAAGATCAACTAGCTAATGTGTTCACCAAGGCTACAACACTGAAGACTGGCGGCTCTATCTACCCAAGACTTGGCCTCATGTCCATTCCACAACACTGATCCTGATCATGGAGTGTTATACTATTTTTTCCTAGAAAAAGTTTTGTCCCAATTGGTTTTTCTTTCTTTAGATTTTTAATGAGGTAATGTTTCATGGTTGCAAGCTTAAGCATTTTCCATGACTTAAGCTTGAGGAGGAGTGTTGGAATGAAGAAGAATAATGAAGACAAAAAAAGAAATGAAGAAAGAGTGCCTAGAACTCTATGTAGGTGTCATGTGTCCAAAGGGAGTGACTTATGCTTGTTTGAATTTAATGATATATTATCCTTGTAGTCAAACATGTATTTGACTATCTTAAAATATCCAAACAAGCCTAGATTAGATTAATATAAATAGTTATCTCTCTTTTCTTTTGTAAACAATAAATTCATTTTTCTAAATTTCAATATTATTCATTCTCATTTTTTTCTCTAATCTCTTTCTCTCTTTCAATCTCTAAATTTCATTTTTTCTCAATCTCATAATCTTTCAAATAGTACCTTCATGGAACCATCTCCTAACATGATTGGTTATTCACCTTTCTTCATTCTTCATTAGAGTCCCCATTCTTTAACTTTCTCTAGTTACATGAAATTTATGTTGGCACCAGTATCAATGAGTGCTTCCTCATGCCTCGAACTATTGAAAGGCACAGAATTATAAACTTCCCAACTTCTCTTTTTTTGGGACCATTTTTTTTACCGGAAAACTAATTTCTATCCCATTCTCAACAACAGTATTTTTGCAATCATACTCTTTCGAACCAATGCTTTGGGGAGTGCGAGTTTCACTTCTTAATTGGTCTCACCTTCTTTGTACCTCAGTAGAGGGATGTCAAGGTTCCCATTCTCCTTCATTTTCTTGTATTTAAGCTCGAAGATAGGTTTACTGAAGATGTCAGACATACAATGTTATATTTGCATTTGTTTCGAACATATATATATATATATATATATATATATATATATTACAAAAATATGTCACTGAATAGGATACAGATACTACACATATTTCATATGTATACTGCTACATAAACGATATATTATCTTTATATTTTCGACAGATAATGATCTACATTTAACACAGTCATTGTGCACAACTAAAAGCTATGATAATCAATGCTTAACAACCTGAAAATTTGTCTTTAATTTTACATTTACGCCAAATCCAACTGCATTGTTTTTTCATAAGTTTTGCTTTTTAGCTTTCTCACAATCCTAAATATATGTTTAAAAAGAAATTCCACGTTTCAGATTAATTAAAACTCTCAAATGTTAATAATTTGAGTTAACTGTTTAGATTTTTATTCTGCATAGCAACTGTATACACTGCATCAATATACGTAAACGTGACGTAATTATAACCATATATCCGTAGAAAAGAAATACAAAATTTCAAATTTGTTTCAATTAACAACTTCTTATGTTACTAATTTGATAGATTTTCTATCTGCGTAATTACTATAGAAATCGAATGTACATCACGTCTCAGTTAGCATGTGTGAGAAACGTCAATAAAAGAAGTGGACATTTCCAACATTTCTTATTGGGTGATGTCTATACGCTTAATTACGCACATATCAATGTCATGTTTTTTTTTCTAATTTTATAACAATTAGAATAGAAATATAACATTCTTCCAGTTGATCATCCGGGCAGGGTTAAACTCATATATCTCATCAGTTGAAAAATTTCTTATCCTTTTACTAAACTATCCGCTTTAGTGTTTAATGTTCTTGGGATATGTATGATCCTTAGACCATCATTATTTTTAGTAATATTATTTATATCTCTAAAATAGTAATATTTTAATAACTTTTATTTAATTTTAATTATTTTGAAAATATTATATTATTAATAAAATATTAAATCAATAATATTATAACATATCACAAAGAGTCTTTTAAAACAGTTTATAAATTTCTACTGAAACGTTTTTAAATAAAAATCTCTAAGTTTTATTTTTTATTTTTTGATATTTAAAAAATATCATCAATACAAATGCTTTTATAATATGGAATGAAACATAACATCTTGTCAATTTTACACATTTTTTGTTGGATCCGGATCTTTACACATTTTTAGTTTTTATGGTTTGTAATAAAGTACGGGATTCTTACACATCTTTGAACAAGATCTTGCCACCATATATCAAGAAATAATTGCATAAGTTAGTCACCATAAGAAATAATCAAAATAACTTCAACACTTAGGGATCAAATTCAACTCACTTTGAATTGTGATCACTCCAGCTTTGACGACCCTTTCCATAGCTTTTACTATCAGTTCGCCAATCTCTCTATCTCCATTAGGTAATATTGTTCCAACTTGGATAATTTCTTCAGAAGTGCTAATCATGCGTGCTCTACTCTTCAAGTTTGTCACAACGGTATCCACTGCCAAATTGATACCACGTCTTAGGTCAATGGAATTCATTCCAACAGCAACTGATTTACAACCTTCCGTGTAGATAACTCTAGTTAGGACTGTAGCACAGGTTGTTCCTGTTTTTGTCAAATATAAAACAACAAATATTAATATGAGAATTATAAGAGACTAACATAATCCACTAGACAAAAAGAGAAATAAACTTTCCAATGCAGTGAAAGGAGACATTACCATCACCAGCTACATCATTTTTGGCGTTAGCAACCTGTTGGACTAGACTGGCACCAATGTTCTTGACTCAATCCTTAAACTCAATGATCTTGGAAACAGTTACACCATCCAATGGTTTCAGACATTTGTATCAATTACTGGAGAGGTAAAAAAAACACGATAGTTCTCACTAGGTTGTCACATTTACCCTTCCTTAACTAGATTCACTTGCAATATTAATATCTCACACATAAATTATCAGAAACAAAAGAGTATACCTTGGGTCCCATAGTGACTTTAACTGCATCAGCAAGCTCCTCGACACCTCTAAGCATCAAATTCTGACCCTCAGAATTACAAACAAAGAAGAAATTCGTCTTCATCTCGTTCTCTTTGGAATCACATGGTGGGTGAGTGACTTAGAAATCAGAAAACCTAATTTTTGCGGACGACCCGTATACCCACAAACCCGTGCTGGGTTTTGATTCGTTTACCCGCAACCCACATAGGTGCCAGCGACCAGGCTCCCGACCGCGCCAACGATCCGGCTCGACCATACCAGAGACCATGGGATAATTTGGTTGGAGAAGTGGACCAATAGAACATTCCCTTAGGGCCTTTGGCCCATGCCGTAACCAAATCACTTCAAGACCACATTGGGGCTTTTATCAATTCATCTAAGCCGGACTTAGCTCACTTGTGTATGATAATGAGGATTCGTGCTATTTGAATTATGTGATTGGGAAGATATTACATTTTTGTGTTCTTTTTCCCTCTATTGGGTTTTTCCCACTGGGGTTTTCCAAGAGGGATTTTTAATGAGGACCAAATTTAATCTTTTATGTCCAATTGCATAAGGCTTTTAGCAGCCAAATCTTTATTAGACCCATTCATGAGCCCATTCTTATCTTTGGTCACTTTGGCGAATTTGATGTCCAATACGTTAGAAGACCATGTATTCAAGTCTTGCATGACTTGGTTTTTGTGTCTTCCATGCAAGCCTTTGACTCTCTTGAAAAACCCTACTTTTTTCTCTATATAAGTACGGCCTTGGCCACCCTTGTAATCTTTTTCTTCATCGAATTTCTTAATAATATATCCCTTTTGATATTTTGAGAAGTTTTGGTCATTTGATCAGTGTGTCATATCTTGTCTTCTTCTAAGCCTCCTCTTGGTGTGTAACATCCCTGAGCCGCTTAGAAAACCCCTGTTTTCCAATTGGTGTATCATATCCTTTTGAAGAACAGGTCGGGCAGATAAGATTCTCACCATCTTGTCTTCGCCTTTTCATTTCGTTAGTACACCTTTCTTTGCATTGTGTTCCTTCTCATTCACCGCTTAAACGCCACTCTAAAACTAACCTCAATCATCCTCTTTACCATCCGCTGCATAGTTCACCTATACCACCGCTATTTCAACCTGTTGCCAAGACTGGATTGTGGTCCTTCTCCTAAGGATCACATCAAGTGGTATCAGAGCACCAACATGCTGTGTTTCTTTTTTTCTCTTAGAAAAATTTATGATTTACGTTAAAATAGTTGATTTGATCTAATATGTTCAAAATTGTTATTTGACTGTTGGTATTCTGGTTAATCATTAGTGGCTTTTGAGTTTTGTTTCAGATCTAGAAATCTTGTTTAACTTTATGCGGTTTAAAAGCTTAGGATCTACTTAATCCTATTTAAACTTTGTCTAATCTTGTTTGCAAAAGAACTTTTCATGTGGCTAGCGTTTTGTGCAATGGCAGGTAATGAGTCATCTTCTGGGGAAGATACTCACCAAACTCGGCTATTGGATGCACTCACTACATGTATGAATCAGATGATGGATACGAGGTTTACTGCGATGCAAGCATGAGTGAGGGATGGTCTGCAAGAGTAGATCAGGCAAATAGTACCTGAGCCGCGGCAAGAAAGAAGATGCCAAATATTTCCAGAACTACCCAGACAAATCAACCATGAACAAACTTCAGTGAGGCGTGAACAAGCTTCTTTAGAAGGAGCTGTGAATGTTTTGATTACTATGGAGCTGAAGCAGCCACCCATTACTATCTAAGCAGTGATTCTGTACACAACAAAAATAGGAGATCAAGGTGTGGACATGAACCAAGACCTCCTCCTGTGCAACCAAACAATATTAATCACTTGAAACTAAAAATCCTCCCTTCCATGGGAAAATGACCTAATCGCCTACTTAGAATGAGAAAAAGATAAACTAGTGTTTAATTGCCAATATTACTCTGAAACTAACAAGGTTAATGTGACTGTTACAGAGTTCTATGATTATGCTTTAAGCTGGTTGGACCAAATGGTGACTTCAAGGCGACGTAATAAAGAATATCCTATTGAAACTTGGCAGGAGCTTAAGATCATCATGCGTAAACGTTTTGTGCCCAGTCATTTCCATAGAGACCTTCACCAACGGTTGAGGCAACTTATCCAAGGCGTTCTCTGTGTGGAAAATTACTTTCAGGAGAAGGAAACGTTGTTGATAAGGGCGGGTGTCACTGAGGACTATGAGGCAACCATGTCACGATTCATGGGTGGTCTCAACCGAGACATCCAGGACCGGCTGGAAATGCAACAATATGTGGAACTTGAGGAGATGTTGCATAAAGTTATCCTTATAGAGCAAAAATTAACGCGGAAACCTAACTTGCGTCCTTTTCATGTTCTAGGTACCGTGGTAAACAAGCAGGCCTATCTGCGTAATTTCAAACCAAAACGCCCAAGTGAATACCAACCTATGACCTAAGGCCGTGAACAACCCGCACGCTAACCGGACAGACAAAGGGAAAACCATAGATCGCCCCACCCGGACACCAGAAATTAGATGCTTCAAGTGTCAAGGTCTTGGACACTACGCGATTGAGTGTGTCAATAAAAAGGTCATGATAGTACTTGACAATGGGGAAGTAAAAACTGAAGATGAGGAAGAGATTTTAGTCAAGGACGAAACTGATCCGGAAGAAGGAATTGAGCCGCCTGTCTCTGGACAGCTCTTAGTGGCCAGACGTTCCTCAAGCGTGCAGTCCAAGAAAGATAAATAGAAGCAAAGGGAAAAATTATTACATACCAGATGCGTTGTCAAAGACAAGGTATGTAGTCTCATTATAGATGGAGGAAGTTGTACTAACGTGGCTAGTGAGACTATGGTGCAGAAACTAGGGCTTGAGAAGACTAAACAGCCAAAGCCATGTCATTTGCAATGGTTAAATGAGTCTGGAGAGCTGCGAGTAACTCATCAGGTTATTGTGCACTTAGAGATAGGCAAGTACAAAGATGAAATCTTATGTGAGGTCTTGCCTATAGAGGCAGGCCACATCCTACTTGGAAGGCCCTGGCAGTCCGATCGTAAGGTCACCCACGTCGGCTTCACTAACAGGCATCACTTTGTCTTTAATGGCCGCAAGAAAACTCTGGTCCATATGACTCCACATGAGGTCTACCTAGAACAATTACATATTAAACAACATAAAAAGAAGGAAGGTAAGTCTAATGTCCAAAAGGGTAAGGTTAATTTCTCTATTAAGGCAAATGAAATGCAAAAGAACTTGAATCATAAGCAACCTATTATAACGATAGTCTACAAAGAATATTTCCTGTATTCTAATAACCTCAAGCCAGAGATACCGAGAATTTCTACTAACTTCAGGATGTTTTCCCAGAGGATGCCCAAAAAGATTACCTCCTGTCTGTGGGATAGAGCATCAAACTGACTTCGTCCCAGACGCTGTCTTACCCAACGACCCGCCTATAGGACCAATCCAACTGAGACCAAGGAACTCCAACGGTAAGTAGAGGAACTCATGCACAAGGGACACATCCGAGAAATTCTTAGTACGTGTGCAGTTTATGTCCTCTTAGTCCCAAAAAAGATGAAAAATGGAGAATGTGTGTTGATTGCAGGGCAACAACATTACAGTGAAATACAGACATCCTATACTGAGACTTGATGACATGTTGGATGAGCTTAATGGTGTCAGTCTATTCTCAAAGATAGCTCTCATGAGTGGCTATCACCAAATTCGCATGAAGTAGGGCGATGAGTGGAAGACTGCCTTCAAAACTAAACAAGGACTCTATGAATGACTTGTGATGCCTTTCGGGTTGAAAAATGTACCCAGCACATTTATGAGGTTAATGAATCATATCCTTAGGGACTATATATGTCATTTTGTTGTGGTATATTTTGATGATATATTAATATATAGTAAAAGCCTAGATGAACATGTGAAGCATGTTAAAACCGTATTAGGAGTGTTAAGGAATGAACAGTTATTTGCTAACCTAGAAAAATGCACTTTTTGTTCTGATAACGTGATGTTTTTAGGTTTTGTTGTGAGTGCAGAAGGAGTTAGCGTGGAAAAAGAAAAGGTGAAGGCAATCCAAGATCGGCCCGTGCCCAAAAACGTTAGTAAGGTCCGCAGCTTCCATGGCTTGGCTGGTTTTTATCAACGATTCATTAAAGACTTTAGCACCATAGTCGCACCCTTAATAAAAATCATTAAAAAGAAGTTAGATTTAAGTGGGAACAACCGCAGGAGAAAGCCTTTCAAGCACTCAAAGATAAGCTTACTCATACATCATTACTTGTTTTACCTAATTTCTCTAACACCTTCGAAATAGAAAGCAATGATTTTGGCATAGGAATTGGTGTTGGAGGTGCTATTTTAAATTATCCCACATACGATAAGGAATTATATGCTCTGGTGAGAGCTCTTTAAACATGATAACATTACCTTTGGCACAAATAAATTGTCATTCAAATGGACCACGAGTCATTGAAGCATCTAAAAGGGACAACATAAATTAAACAAGCGCCATGCCAAGTGGGTAGAATTCATAGAAACATTCCCTTATGTGATAAAGTATAAACAAGGAAAAGAAAACATTGTTGTTGAGGCTCTATCTAGGAGATATGCACTTCTTTCTACTTTGGAAGTTAAACTATTAGGTTTGGAACACATTAAGGAATTGTATCTACTGACTCTGACTATGAAGAAATCTATAAGTCTTGTACTAAGTGTTCCATAAGTCATTATTTTCAACAATATGGCTTTTCTATGAAAACCGATTATGTGTGCCAAGATGTTCCTTTACGGGAATTTTTCATAAGAGAAACTCATCCTGGAGGACTTATGGGGCATTTTGGTATTGCTAAAATTTTATCCATAATGCGAGAACATTTCTATTGGGCACATATGAAAAAGGATGTTGAACGCATCAGCAATCGTTGTGCCACATGTAAGATGGCTAAATCAACATCTCAGCCACATGGTTTGTATCACCCTCTCCCTATTCCTAAGAATCCTTGGGTAGACTTGTCAATGGACTTCATTTTAGGATTGCCTAGGACTAGAAATGGCAAGGATTCCATATTTGTGGTGGTTGACCGCTTTTCTAAGATGTCTCATTTCTTAGCCTGTAGTAAAACTGATAATGCATCTCACATAGCTAACCTGTTCTTTAAAAAGGTTGTGTGTCTGCATGGTATGCCAAGGTCAATTTTTCCCGATAGGAATACAAAATTTTTAAGTCACTTTTGGAGAACTTTGTGGGCAAAACTATAAACTAAGATTTGCTTCTCAACTACTTGTCACCCTTAAAGTGATGGACAAACTGAAGTAGTGAATAGGACTCTATGATCTTTTTTGCTTACCTTTGTTAAGAAAAATATTAGAACATGGGAAGATAGCTTACCATATGTAGAATTTGCCTATAATCATGTTGTCCATTATGCATCTAATTTTTCCTCATTCCAGATTGTTTATGGCTTTAATTCTATATCTCCTTTTGATTTACTACATTTACCTTTGAGTGAAAGGATAAGTCTAGATAGTGAACAAAATGCCAAACTAGTCTAGAAGATTCATGCCGAGGCCCGCACCAATTTAGAGGCCAAAACCAAGCTATATGAAAAGACAGCTAATAAGGGCTGCAAGAAAGTTATTTTTCAACCAGGAGACCAAGTATGGATACATCTCATAAAGAAACGGTTCCCTGTTGAAAGACGCTCCAAATTGCTTCCAAGAGTTGATGGACCGTTCACTGTCGTCAAGCGTCTTAATGACAATGCCTACATACTGAACCCTCAAGGTAAGTATCCTATTAGTTCCAGTTTTAATGTTGCTGACCTCATTCTTTATTGTACAGATAATCGGGATTTGAGTACAAATCATTTTCAAGATGGAGGAAATGACGTGACCCAGGATGGAACGGATGACCTTGAGAACGGCCTTGAGAATGACCGTGAGGACAACTGATATGATCCTGCCTAAGGACACCACGGATGACCCGTGGTCAGAAAAACAAAGGTCCATCGTGGAAGAGGTTCTCCCTAAAAACGACTCCAACGCTCAGCCAAAGGAGACTCAAGACCAGCTAGACGTCCCAAGCATCGTCCAGACTGACACTGGACCCCTTGATCCAAAGGAAGGACTGAAGGCGCTTGAGACTACTTGGACAATGCAAACCGAACCAATGACCAGAGGACGCATCAAGAAGCTCAAGGAGTCTATGGAGGAATCGCTCAAGACCATCAGCACATTGATCACGCAAAGTCCAAGATCCTTCACTTTCCTCATCCGGACCCATGAAGTCTAACACTTGGGTAAGTGATTTTTGGAAGCTCTTTTTCCGTACTTGGTTTTTGTCCCATTGGGTTTTACCAAGTAGGTTTTTAATGAGGCCCAAATATTCACTTTCTGTCTGACCCATTTGTTACTTCGGCCCGACCCATTTTTCTTTCTTTGTCTTTTATTTTAATGAGTGTTGTTAATAGTTGTTAGTTGGGGAGTAAGGATTTATGTCTTAGCTCTTGCATGAGCTTGCATGTTCTTGGAAGTTGTTCCAAGCATGCAAGCTTGTCTCCTCCCCACTCCTATATATATATCCCCATTTGTCATTTGTACTCTTCATCAAAGTTTTTAATCAAAAGAGTGTTTTCTCTCTAAAAACCTTTGGTCACTTCTCTTCTCTTAGATTCTCCCTAGGTGTGTAATATCTTAGGGCCCATCTAAGAAACCTTTGGGAATTTTCGGTGCGTCATATCCGAAAGCTCCCAAGTCCCGGCTTACAGAAGTCTTCCGCAACTTCTGTCAGTTTTCCTTTCGTCCACATCCCTTGGTCCAAACTCATTTTGGACGCAAGGCTTATCCCGTTTCGTCCTTACTTCCTTGTTGTGTCGATCGTGGGTTGTGATCTCCACCGAGATCGCATCAAGTGGTATTAGAGCTTCACAACAAGCTAAGAAACCATGGTTGAATCCGAAGAAGAACATGAACGTCGACCACCTCGAACCCTTCCACAAGAAGACCGCATACTGGGCGCTCTTACCGCCCGCCTTGATCAAATTCTGGATATCAAGCTCCAAGCTTTTGAAGCCAGACTTCAGAACGCTCCTGCTCAACGACGCACAGCCCCGCGTGGAGAATGGCCTGAACAGCCCGAACCACCACCCAGACAGCAACGATCCGGACGCACTCAAGACATACGGCCCATGTCACCTGCTAGAGAAAGCCGTGAAAGACATGAATACTATGGCGATGATGCAGCTGAAAAATTCTATCAAAGTGGTGGATTCGTCCGTAGCAATCACCGGAGACCAAGACGTGAGTATGAGCCTAGACCGCCCCCACCGCCACACGATCATTTCAATGCCCTTAAGCTCAAGATCCCTTCTTTCCATGCAAAGAACGATCCAACAGTTTATTTGGAGTGGGAGCAGAAGATCGAGTTGGTTTTCGATTGTCATCACTACACCGAGGTCAACAAAGTTAAAGTAGCCGCTACTGAATTCTACGACTATGCGTTAAGTTGGTGGGATCAACTTGTCACGTCTCGAAGAAGGAATGGAGAGTTTCCAGTGGTGACTTGGTACAAAATGAAAATGATCATGAGGAAGCGGTTCGTACCTAGTCACTTTCACCGTGATCTGCACCAACGCCTAAGAAATCTAAGCCAAGGCAACCGCACGGTTGAAGAATAATTTCAAGAGACAGAGACCTTGCTCATCCGGGCCAGCGTCACAGAAGACAGAGAAGCCACCATGTCTCGGTTTCTTGGAGGGCTAAACCGGGACATCCAAGACCGCTTAGAGCTGCAGCAATATGTGGAATTAGAAAAAATGCTCCATAAAGCCGTCTTTATTTAGCAACAACTCAAGAGGAAGCCCTCACTTCGACAAACCTTTGGTTCCGGATCTGTGCCATATAAACCAGCTTATGTCCGGGACTTCAAGCCAGCTTTCCAGCGTGATTCCAACCCTTCCACATCCCGGATAGATGCTCGTCCAACTACAAGTGCTTTGGACAAGGGTAAAACTATTGATCGCCCCGCTAGGAACCGTGATATCCGATGTTTCAAATGTCAAGGCCTTGGTCATTATGCCAATGAGTGCATCAACAAGAAGGTAATGACCCTAAGGGATAATGGCGAGGTGGAGACCGACGAATCAGAAAACGACACTCTCTCCGACGAAGGCATTGAACGACCAATCCATGGAGAATTATTGGTTGCTAGACGATCCATGAGTGTCCAAGCTAAACCGGATGTTCAAGAGCAACGTGAAAATTGTTGGAATGAAGAAGAAATGATAAAAGATGAAAGCCTTTAAATCCAAGTATAAAGGCGTGAGTTGTCAATATCAAAGGGGAGTGTCTAAGGCTTGTTTGTGTTTTAGTGTTATATTATCCTTGAAGCCATTTATGTATAAGGAAATCCTTGTATCCAAACAAGCCTAGACTAGAATAGTATAAATATCTACCTCCCTTCACATTTGTAACTAAGAGAAAATATGCTCTCATTATTAATAAAAATTCCTTTCTCTCATCCACTTGCCTCTAAAACTCTCTCTCTATTCTCTTGATCAATGGTGAACATAAATCTATTATTCTTTCATGGTATCAGAGCCAGGTTGCATCAAATCTGGGTAAAATTCATCATTCATTCATTGATTCAAGAAGAAATCTTCTTGTTCTTCATCCTTTTCTTAGTTAAAATCGAACATCATCTTGTAATGCGATTTCCGGCCAGAAAACGACACCTTTTGATGATCTGCTTTCTCTGGATTGTACATTGGCAAGTTCTGAAGCCACGACTGTTGAATTGCATCATTTGACGTAGGGAATCAAAAGTTACGAATTTTCTTGCAAAGGTCCTACGCGAGTGCCTCCGCCGCAAACCTCCGTGTTTCCCAGGTCACCCCGACGTCGATTCTTCATCAAATCGTGTTTTTATAAATCCTAAACTCAAGCCCTTTGAGTCTAGTTTATTTTTAAAGAAAGCAGAACTCAATTCCATTCAGTTTGAAGGATTTTCTTGAAGTTTTCCTCAGAGACGTCCAAAATCGCCCATAACAAGATCCTGGTGATAAAATTCTAATCCTTTCTCAGTTTTCTTTAATTCTTTGAATCTGGAAAGTTAAATAAGTATCTTGTGAGGGTCTCCACGAAGTTTGGTTTTAATCAGAAGGGTTTAAGTCTTCAAGATTGATTTTCTTGATTTCTCTATCAAACTTGGAAATTCTGAAAAAAGGAGGGAAACTTGAAATTTTGGATTGGTTTAGTAATAAAATTCAAAAATTATATTTGTTGATCTTGGTTGTGAAGATAAGGACTGTTACAAGTTGATCTTGTTGGTTGGAGTTGGTTAAAATCTGTTGCACGAGTTGGTTGAAGTTAGTTGAAGAGAGTTTGGTTGTGACTTGGTTGACAAGAAACTCCAAATATAAGGATTTTTATGACTATGGCTGGGAGTCTCTGGTTTGTTCACTTAGGTCAACTTTGGAAGATACGAACAGAGTTTCTAAGGTTTGTGGAAAACAGAGTAATCTTCATAATGGAGGCTTTAACAGATCAAAGGGCAACAGAAAGAAAGCGTATTAGAGAGTGAGAGCGAGTCAGTTTGGCAATCGTCTCTACCAATCACTTAAGAAACTACACCATTTGGAGACGATCAATATCGAAATGGAAAGAACTTTGAAGATATGTTACGTCTGATGAAAGATCAAATCATTATGGCACGAGTTTATACTAGGATTGCGATGATGACTAACAATCTTGCTTTGCATTAAGAACTAGAAACACAACTAGCATTAATGGAGGAAGAATCGACTGATGTTGACAAATAAGCTGAGAGCAATGCTACAAACAGCTGCAGAAGAACTCGTGTACACGCACACTCATACAACTTTCTTGACTCAGCTTGCTTCTAAATCACTACCGGATGCAACTGAGATCGAAGTTAAATTGACAACTGAGAAATCTGATATTGAGAAAGAAACAAATGATGAAGGTGGACGTATTGAAGGATTGCTTGGGTACGGCAAGGACCGTGTAGTGTTTTACCTGAACATGAATGTTGATAGCGTGACTGTGTTTCTCAACAAGGAGGATGATTCTCAGCTTGCGATGTTTGTACATGAACGATTAAGGTTCACCCGAGCTCTCTTTCAATCGAAGTGCTGGAGATGACGACTATGAAGGTTATGATTATAGCTTATCTGGTAGACTATCAGCTGTTCGCATTGTATTTCTCTACAGATTTGTTCAAGAGGTTACGGCGTACTTCATGAGACTTCAATCCTTGAAACTGTGGCCAAGGGAACGTACTTTCATATATGGAGAACATTATGATACTTTTCTTAGAAGAAAGCGAGGATATACCTCCAAAGATGCTTATCAGATGTTTGCCGTCAAACACTGGGAAACAGCAGGAGTAACATTTGGAGTATCTCTTCTCATTGCTGGGCATGATGAAAATGGACTGAGCCTTTTCTACACAGATCAAAATATTCAGCTACAGAGTGCAACATATTCAGCTACCAGCACTATCAAGGAAAACCATTAAAGGCATGAAGAATGGAAAATGGAAAGAAGAGAGGTGTGAAGAAAGGATAAACCTTCTAAGATGGAAGGTTTAATTGATTCTACCTAAGTTGTTGCTCCATAGGAGGAGACATTACTGGACCACCAAAGGCACTTTGAAAGCAACATAATGAAAGGGAGTGCCTAGATCAGAATCAGTTCCTAAACTCAAATGCAAAGACCTAGTATCAAAGTCTTATGCATTCAGGCTATTTCTAAACTCTTATCCAACTATTTTATTGATTTCATTGATGGTTGTGTGAGTTAAAACTTTAGGAAATCTGGTATCTAGGTGGGTAGTAAATCATGAATTCTATTGAATTTTGTTCATGTATTTAGAAATTGGTATAATGAGACATTTTGAACCTAGTTTAGCTAGATGAATGATTTGTTTATGAATTGCATTGATCCTAGAGGAAGAGAACCTTGTCTTTTACTTAGGAAAATAAGTTTAAGAAGACATGTTGAATCCAAAAGTCCTTAGGCAGTGTTTAAAATTAAGTTTGCTTACTCTTAATCAATCTCTTTCACTCAAAATTAAGTTTGGTTACTCTTAATCAATCTCTTTCACTCACTATCTTTTGGTTAGAATTTGTCTATTATCAACAGGTTCAAAGACTTAAGATGTGAGTTGATGTTTTGCTTCATTTTCTAACAAAGGCAAAAGAGAGCAAGTGAAAAAAAGGCACAGCACATGGAGAAGAACTTAGAACCAATGGCCACCAAGAACAGCCACCACAAGAAGTGGAGAGGAAAGACTGGTGGAATGTGATGAATCAGCTCTCCCATGGAGTAAGGTGACCTTTGGTGTGTGCTTCAAGAGAAAATCAACAAAGCACACATGCTGCAAGTTCAGATCATAATCAATCACAAAGAAGGAAACTCACAAAGACTTATAAAAGTCTTTGCAAAAGCTATCTCAAAACCTTCTACTTATTCCTTGATTGATTAAATTTTCTCATTTAAAAATGTTCATAGGATGAAAGAAAACCTAGGAAGACTATGCATTGCATTTAGAACCTAGATGGATCCAAAATTCACCTTGACATTCATCATAATTCTCTATAATTCTTCATCACTTATACTTTTAATCTCAAAATATCTCATTCTTCATATTCTTCAATACTTCAAATCTCTTAATTCTCAAAAATTTTCACAGATACTTACAATGTTCTTCTTTATGTTTAAAGGATAAAGAAGACCACTTTGAGACATTCATTCTGTGTATGCTCATTCTTCCAAACTTGACTCTTATTCTTAGTGTCAAGCTTGTGGGGGGGGGGGGAAGAAAATGAGCATCTAATCTAGAACAACATGGCTGTGACAAGGAAGCACATGAAGCTGGCCCAAGTTAACAAGTTGGCGCATGATGCTGGTCATGCCTCGCTGGTACATGGTACATGGCCGTGTTGTTATGATGGTTTTTATGCGGTTCATCCAGTTCATGTATGGACAAGGTTCCACGCTGGATCATGGTCATTCCAAGATGATTGCCTTGGAAAGTAAGCACAAGAAGTGTGCTCAATCTGATTCTCTAATGGAGGCTGTGAATAAGGTCATCAAAATCTTCTGTCACCAACTGAGGATAGAACCAATGGTCATCAAGCTACCAAGTCTCATAGAGAAGGTGTAAGCTGGTGGAAAGTGATGAATCACCTCAGGACATAAAAATCTCTCATCAAAGGTTCTATCTAGGATAAGTTCTTTAATTCTATGATTTTAGGTTGAGAATTTGGCTAGATATTATACTTGATACCAGACTTGATCTTATTCAAGTTCTGGAATACTAATCTTTATTTTTGAGTTGCTAAGATGTTTTAGATCAGGAAGTAATGGAAAACAATCATAAGCATGACTTACTCTACATCATTTAGTGGAAGCATGGTGGAAATGTGTATTAGGAGATAAGTGTGCTCACTCTACTAAAGCTTAACTCGATAATATTATTCTCTTGAGTTAAGCTTATTGAAAGTAGAAAGTGAAGCAAAATGAAGCTAGCCAAAGTGGATCCTACACATATAAGGGAAGAGAACCATGTGATCATGATGAATCCAGAAGAGAACCATGTGATCATGATGAATCCAAAGACCTTAATATGGAGTTCTTAGAGAACCAGATTGGTTTAGATCATATCATCCAATCCGTCATCCACTCTTATAAAAAGGGAAGTTAAAATAATTCTTATATTATAATGCATTGGTTTATCTTGTGAGAATTGATACATGCATGTATATGTGTATGTGAAACAGGTTAAACTTGAAAGATTTGAGAAAGCTGGATCAAAATCACCTCTTAAAAACAAGGAGTCAAAAGAAAGGGGGAGAAATGGACCAGACTTATAAGAAGCTTCAAAGCAGTCCATTCCACACCAATGATCCCAACATGGAGTGTTATACTCTTTTTCCCTAGAAAAGGTTTTGTCCCAATTGGGTTTTCCTTCTTTAGTTTTTTAATGAGGTAATGCTTCATGTTTGCAAGCTTAGGCATTCTCCATGTCTTAAGCTTGAGGGGGAGTGTTGGAATGAAGAAGAAATGATAAAAGATGAAAGCCTTTAAGTCCAAGTATAAAGGCGTGAGTTGTCAATGTGAAAAGGGAGTATCTAAAGCTTGTTTGTGTTTTAGTGTTATGTTATCCTTGAAGCCATTCATGTATAAGGCAATCCTTGTATCCAAACAAGCCTAGACTATAATAGTATAAATATCTATCTCCCTTCACATTTGTAACTAAGAGCAAATATGCTCTCATTATTAATAAAAATTCCTTTCTCTCATCCTCTTGCCTCTAAAACTCTCTCTCTATTCTCTTGATCAATGGTGAACCTAAATCTATTATTCTTTCAAAACTCTGTTCCATACCAGATGCTTGGTGCAATGGAAAATCTATAGCCTGATCATTGATGGAGGAAGCTGCACCAATGTCGCCAGTGAAGACATGGTCCGCAAACTTGGCCTGACCGGGATGAAGCACCCTAGGCCTTATCCTCTTCAGTGGCTGAACGATCAAGGAGAATTGAAAGTAACCCGCCAAGTGAAGGTTCCCTTGAGCATTGGAAAATATGAGGACGAGATCCTTTGTGATGTTCTACCCATGGATGCAGGTCATATTCTTTTAGGGCGACCATGGCAATCCAATCGCAAGGTAATACATGATGGGTTTACTAACCGCCATAGCTTTTTGTTTAAAGGCAGGAAAACCACGTTGTTACCCATGACGCCCCAAGAAGTGTACCAAGATCAGCTACACTTGAGCAAACAGAAGGACCTGACCGATAAGAGTAAGGGCAAGAAGAAACAAACCAATTTTTTTTCTAAGGCTGGTGATGTTAAACGAACCCTTCATTCATCCCAGCCTATCTTAGTGTTTGTTTATAAAGAGGCTTGCCTCAATCTTACTAATCTGGAACCGGTGCTACCGAGTGAGATGACATCTCTTTTGCAGGTGTATAAAGATGTGTTCCCCGATGAAACACCTGGACGGTATACCAATTATAAGAGGGATAGAACATCAGATCGATTTTGTTCCAGGATCAACACTGCCCAATCGTCCAGCTTATCGTACCAACCCGGTGGAAACCAAAGAGCTTCAAAGACAAGTGGACGACCTTACGAAGAAAGGCCATATACGTGAAATCATGAGCCCCTGTGCGGTCCCAGTTCTCCTTGTTCCCAAAAAGGATGGCTCATGGCGCATGTGTGTTGATTGTAGAGAAATCAACAACATCACGGTAAAGTATCGCCACCCTATTCCTAGGTTAGACGATATGCTTGATGAGTTGCCTGGGTCGAGCATGTTTTCCAAAATAGATCTTAAAAGTGGTTATCACCAAATTCGGATGAAGGAAGGTGATGAATGGAAACAGCCTTTAAAACCAAACATGGTCTATATGAGTGGCTTGTGATGCCCTTTGGTCTAACTAACGCACCTAGTACCTTTATGCGCTTAATGAATCATGTCCTTAGGGAATTCATTGGTTATTTTGTTGTAGTGTACTTTGATGACATTTTAGTCTACAACAAAAACCTAGAAGAACATATTGGCCATTTGAAATCGGTTTTCCATGTGCTTAGGAAAGAAAGCTTATTTGCTAATCTTAAGAAATACACCTTTTGTACGGATAACCTTGTGTTTCTAGGCTTTGTTGTAAGCGCAGATGGTATTAGGGTCGATGAGGAGAAGGTCAAAGCCATCCGTGAATGGCCCAGCCCTAAGACCGTGGGTGAAGTCAGGAGTTTTCATGGACTGGCCGAATTTTATCGGAGATTTATGAAGGATTTTAGCACCCTGGCCGCGCCCTTGACTGAAGTGATTAAGAAGGACGTTGGATTCAAGTGGGAACATGCCCAAGAGAAAGCTTTTCAGACACTAAAGGACAAGCTCACCAATGCCCCACTTCTTGCTTTGCCTAACTTTGCTAATACCTTTGAAATTGAGTGTGATGCTTCAGGAATAGGTATTGGAGCTGTTCTAATGCAAGAAAAGAAGCCCATTGCCTTCTTTAGTGAAAAGCTTGGAGGAGCCACGTCGAACTACCCCACATATGACAAGGAACTTTATGCCTTGGTCCGAGCTCTTCAAACATGGCAGCATTACCTATGGCCCAAAGAGTTCGTTATTCACACTGATCATAAATCCTTGAAGCATCTCAAAGGCCAGCAAAAGCTCAACAAAAGACACACCAAGTGGGTTGAGTTCATCGAGACCTTCCCATATGTCATACGATATAAACAAGGTAAAGACAATGTGGTCGCTGATGCATTGTCCCGAATGTACACTCTCTTGAACACTCTCGATGCTAAACTCTTAGGATTTGATCAGATTAGGGACATATATGCCACTGACCCGGACTATGGAGAAATCTATAAGTCCTGTGACAAGATTGTTGTAGGTCATTACTACAAACAGGATGGGTTTCTCTTCTATGAGAATCGGCTTTGCGTCCCAAATTGCTCCTTGCGAGAACTGTTTGTTAGGGAAGCACATGGTGGAGGATTGATGGGCCATTTTGGTGTAGCCAAAACCATGGCCGTTATGAGGGACCATTTCCATTGGCCCCATATGAGACGGGACGTTGAAAGGGTCTGTAGCCGATGCTCCACTTGCAAAATGGCCAAATCAAAGGTTAAACACCACGGTTTGTATACACCTTTACCAATTCCTTTGCATCCTTGGGTTGACATATCCATGGATTTTTTTCTTGGACTGCCTAGGACTAGGAATGGTAAGGATTCTATCTTTGTGGTTATTGATCGATTTTCTAAAATGGCTCACTTTATTGCTTGCAACAAAACTGATGATGCATCGCATATAGCTCACTTGTTCTTTAAATAAATAGTGCGTTTGCATGGAATGCCCAAGATCATTGTGTCTGATAGAGACACTAAGTTCATTAGTTATTTTTGGAAGACCTTATGGTCTAAGCTAGGCACTAAGCTCTTGTTTTCTACTACTTGTCATCCTAAAACTGATGGTCAGAATGAAGTAGTTAATCGGACTTTAGGAACTCTTTTCCGTGCTTTTGTGGGAAAGAATCTAAGAACTTGGGAGGATTGTTTGCCGCATTTAGAGTTTGCCTATAATCATGCTCAGCATTCTGCGTCTAAGTTTTCTCCTTTCCAAATTGTTTATGGGTTTAATCCCATCTCTCCTTTGGATTTGATCCCTTTGCTTTTGAGTGAAAGACATAGCACAGATGGAAATCAGAAGGCTGAATTGGTCCAGCAAATCCATAAAGAAGCCAGGCAGAACATAGAAGCAAGGACCAAACAGTATGTCAAAACCGCCAACAAGAATCGAAAAGAAGTCATCTTTAAGGCCGGTGACCAAGTCTGGGTTCACCTTAGGAAGGTGCGGTTTCCTGAAGAAAGAAAATCCAAGCTAATGCCCAGAATGGACGGCCCCTTCACAGTCATCAAGCGGATTAACAACAATGCTTATGAACTTGATCTTCAAGGTAAGTATAATATAAGTTCCAGTTTTAATGTTTCTGACCTTGTTCCTTTTTATGCAGATCAAGCGTATTTGAGGGAAAATCCTCTTCAAGTGGGAGGAGATGATATGATCCTGCCTAAGGACACCACGGATGACCCGTGGTCAGAAGAACAAAGGTCTAGCGTGGAAGAGGTTCTCCCTGAAAACGACTCCAACACTCAGCCAAAGGAGACTCAAGACCAGCTAGACGTCCCGAACATCGTCCAGACTGACGCTGGACCCATTGATCCAAAGGAAGGACTGAAGGCGCTTGAGACTACTTGGACAATGCCAACCGGACCAATGACCAGAGGACGCATCAAGAAGCTCAAGGAGTCTATGGAGGAATCGCTCAAGACCATCAGCACATTGATCATGCCAAGTCCAAGATCATCCTTCACTTTCCTCATCCTGGCCCATGAAGTCTAACACTTGGGTAAGTGAATTTTTGGGAGCTCTTTTTCCCTACTTGGTTTTTGTCCCATTGGGTTTTACCAAGTAGGTTTTTAATGAGGCCCAAATATTCACTTTTTGTCTGACCCATTTGTTACTTCGGCCCGGTCCATTTTTCTTTTTTTGTCTTTTAATTTAATGAGTGTTGTTAGTAGTTGGTAGTTGGTAGTTGGGGAGTTATGATTTATGTCTTAGCTATTGCATGAGCTTGCATGTTCTTGGAAATTGTTCCAAGCATGCAAGCTTGTCTCCTCCCCACTCCTATATATATCCCCCTTTGTCATTTGTACTCTTCATCAAAGTTTTTAATCAAAAGAGTGTTTTCTCTCTAAAAACCTTTGGTCACTTCTCTTCTATTAGATCTTCCCTAGGTGTGTAATATCTTAGGGCTCATCTAAGAAACCCTTGGGAATTTTCGGTGAGTCATATCTGAAAGCTCCCAAGTCCCGGCTTACAGAAGTCTTCCGCTACTACTTACAAGGCTTATCCCGTTTCGTGGGTTGTGATCTTCACCGAGATCGCATCAACAACCACCAGGACGACCATGAGGACGACCGCCAGGACGACCGTGAGGAAGGAACGAATGACCGTGAGAAAGGAAAATCGCAGCCCTGACCCACGTTCGACCAAGGACGAGGTTCCGGACGAACATACGGACGTTCCCAACTGTGCCATTGAAGAGGTTCCGGCTCGACCATACCGGCGACCATGGGATAATTCGGTTGGAGAAGTGGACCAATAGAACATTCCCTTAGGGCCTTTGACTTATGCCAGAACCAAAGCACTTCAAGACCACATTGGGGCTTTCATCAATTCATCTAAGCTGGACTTAGCTCATTTGGGCATGATAATGAGGATTTGTGCTATTTGAATTATGTGATTGGGAAAAGAATATATTTTTGTGCTCTTTTTCTCTCTCTTGGGTTTTTCCCACTGGGTTTTTTGAAAATGGGTTTTTAATGAGGCACAAATGTAATCTTGTATGTCCAATTGCATATGGTTTTAGCAGCCAAATCTTCATTTGGCCTATTCGTGATCCCATTCTTATATTTGGTCACTTAGGCGAATTTGAAGTTCAAACTTGTGCTTTCATTACTTTAGAAGACTGTGTAGTCAAGTCTTGCATGGCTTGGTTTTTGTGCCTTCCATGCAAGCCTTTGACTCTCTTAAAAAATCCTACCTTCTTCTCTATATAAGTACGGCCTTGGCCACCCTTGTAATATTTTTCTTCATTGAATTTCTTAATAATATATCTCTTTTGATATTTTGAGAAGTTTCGGTCATTTGATCAGTGTGTCATATCTTGTCATCTTCTAAGCATCCTCTTGGTTCGTAACATCCCTGAGCCGCTTAGGAAACTCCTGTTTCAAATTGGTGTGTCATATCCTTTTGAAGAACAGGTTAGGCTGATAAGATTTTCACCATCTTGTCTTGGCCTTTTCATCTCGCTCTTCCACCTTCCATTGCATTGTGTTCCTTCTCATCCACCGCTTAAACGCCACTCTAAAATAAATCTCAACCATCCTCTTTACCATCCGCTGCATAGTTCACTCATACCACCACTATTTCAACCTGTTGCCGAGACTGAATTGTGGTCCTTCTCCTAAGGATCACATCACTACCATTGATTAACATACGAATGTTAAAAATATCATTATCATGATGTCCATATTGTTCAAAAACTTATTTTCTAAAGAAAATTTTGAATCACTCAATTCGGTCATATGTCTTACTTATATATGTCTTTATAGCTATATATTTGCTCTAATTTGATAGATTTTCTATCTGCGTAATTACTATAGAAATCGAATGTACATCACGTCTCAGTTAGCATGTGTGAGAAACGTCAATAAAAGAAGTGGACATTTCCAACATTTCTTATTGGGTGATGTCTATACGCTTAATTACGCACATATCAATGTCATGTTTTTTTTTCTGATTTTATAACAATTAGAATAGAAATATAACATCCTTCCAGTTGATCATCCGGGCAGGGTGAATTCATATATCTCATCAGTGTTGAAAAATTTCTTATTTTTTTACTAAACTATTATCTTTAGTGTTTAATGTTCTTAGGATGTCTATGATCCTTAGAGCATCATCATTAATAATATCATTTGAATCTTTAAAAATAATAATATTTTTATAACTAAAATCAATAAAATTCTTGTAACAAATATAAAATTGCAAATAAATCAAATATTTGTACAAATTAATAATATCGATCAATACAATTTTATTCGTTTGAATATGGTTTTTATTTCGTGAAGTTTTTTTTTTTTTCAAAAATATATATTACCAAATTTGAACTTGAGTTATAACACGACAACATCAACAATGCAAATCTTTAAGCTGCATCATTCAAAGTGTTTTAACTATATTTACCAATCTATTCTTTTGCTATAATCACAAAGAAATTTTGTTTTCATTCCACAATCTATTCTTTTGCTATAATCACAAAGAAATTTTGTTTTCATTCCACACCACTTACTACCATCGACATCCGGTAAACGATACATTTCAACCTTAATTTCTTTGTGATTATAGTTATAAAAATAACACATCCCTTGGTCCAAACTCATTTTGGACGCAAGACTTATCCCGTTTCGTCCTTACTTCCTTGTTGTGTCGATCGTGGGTTGTGATCTTCACCGAGATCGCATCAACAACCACCAGGACGACCATGAGGACGACCGCCAGGACGACCGTGAGGAAGGAATGAATGACCGTGAGAAAGGACAATCGCAGCCCTGACCCACGTTCGACCAAGGACGAGGTTCCGGACGAACATACGGACGTTCCCAACTGTGCCATTGACCAGGCTCCCGACCGTGCCAGTGACCATGCTCCCGACCGCGCCAGCGATCCGGCTCGACCATACCGGCGACCATGGGATAATTCGGTTGGAGAAGTGGACCAATAGAACATTCCCTTAGGGCCTTTGACTTATGCCATAACCAAAGCACTTCAAGACCACATTGGGGCTTTCATCAATTCATCTAAGCTGGACTTAGCTCATTCGGGCATGATAATGAGGATTTGTGCTATTTGAATTATGTGATTGGGAAGAGATTATATTTTTGTGTTCTTTTTCTCTCTCTTGGGTTATTCCCACTGGGTTTTTTGAAAAGGGGTTTTTAATGAGGCACAAATGTAATCTTGTATGTCCAATTACATATGGTTTTAGCAGCCAAATCTTCATTTGGCCTATTCGTGATCCCATAGTACGGCCTTGGCCACCCTTGTAATCTTTTTCTTCATTGAATTTCTTAATAATATATCTCTTTTGATATTTTGAGAAGTTTCGGTCATTTGATCAGTGTGTCATATCTTGTCTTCTTCTAAGCATCCTCTTGGTTCGTAACATCCCTGAGCCGCTTAGGAAACCCCTGTTTCAAATTGGTGTGTCATATCCTTTTGAAGAACAGGTTGGGCTGATAAGATGTTCACCATCTTGTCTTGGCCTTTTCATCTCGCTCTTCCACCTTCCATTGCATTGTGTTCCTTCTCATCCACCGCTTAAAAGCCACTCTAAAATAAATCTCAACCATCCTCTTTACCATCCGCTTTCACCCATACCACCACTATTTCAACCTGTTGCCGACACTGGATTGTGGTCCTTCTCCTAAGGATCACATCACTACCATTGATTAACATACGAATGTTAAAAATATCATCATCATGATGTCCATATTGTTGAAAAACTTATTTTCTAAAGAAAATTTTGAACCACTCAATTCGGTCATGTCTTACTTATATATGTCTTTATAGCTATATATTTGCTCTAATTTGATAGATTTTCTATCTGCGTAATTACTATAGAAATCGAATGTACATCACGTCTCAGTTAGCATGTGTGAGAAACGTCAATAAAAGAAGTGGACATTTCCAACATTTCTTATTGGGTGATGTCTATACGCTTAATTACGCACATATCAATGTCATGTTTTTTTTTCTGATTTTATAACAATTAGAATAGAAATATAACATCCTTCCAGTTGATCATCCGGGCAGGGTGAATTCATATATCTCATCAGTGTTGAAAAATTTCTTATTTTTTTACTAAACTATTCTCTTTAGTGTTTAATGTTCTTAGGATGGCTATGGTCCTTAGAGCATCATCATTAATAATATCATTTGAATCTCTAAAAATAATAAAATTTTTATAACTAAAATCATCGAAAAACTAAGTAAGTAAAATTCTTGTAACAAATATAAAATTGCAAATAAATCAAATATTTGTACAAATTAATAATATCGATCAATACAATTTTATTCGTTTGAATATAGTTCTTATTTCGTGAAGTTTTTTTTTTTTTTTCAAAAATATATATTACCAAATTTGAACTTGAGTTATAACACGACAACATCAACCATGCAAATCTTTAAGCTGCATCATTCAAAGTGTTTTAACTATATTTACCAATCTATTCTTTTGCTATAATCACAAAGAAATTTTGTTTTCATTCCACACCACTTACTACCATCGACATCCGGTAAACGATACATTTCAACCTTAAATTGTTTTAGTTAAAAATTTGAATGTAATTTCAAAAATACTTTTAACTCCATTCACAAAGAGGCAAAGACAATGGTTATGTGTTTTCTTTCACTTTAAAGTTACTTACTTCTCACCGGCCTTTTCCTCCTGCTCCTCCTCACTCTCTCCTCTACCCAGACTCCTCCAGCACCAGAACCAATGGCCGCCAATGGACCTTCTTCTCCAGCAAACTGACTAGCTAGTATGCTAAATGTATTGGATTGTCTCTCGTACGTTCAGGTAGAGAGTACCGAGACTAAGTCAGAAGCTTCGTGTTGCCTGGAGTGCGTCTGTAATCTTATCGGCGGCGGCGCATCACCGCGTTTCCATGTCAAGCTTGATAAGCAGAGAGCTGAGGAACTTTCTTCAATTTGCGGTGTGAAAGCTTCATCTCCTATCTTGTGTTCAGGTACATTTAATCATTACGTACACGCACTGACCACACAGACTAGTTTCTTGACCGTATTAACTGGTCAATCGCTGTATCGACCGGTGTATTACCGCGGTACAAACCTTGATCACACTAGTTCCTTAGAACTCTGGTCGGACCTTTCTCTCCAATATCAAGCCATAAACCTTTCTCTCTTTTCTTTTCTATATGTTTTGGTATCTTTCTCACCGTGAATGAATGAGAAAATGGCGCAGAATGAGGATTTATATAGGGAATGGAAATGCTTTGGCTGTGGTTGCGATTGTTCACTCGCACCGGTTCGCCTGTACGTGGCTTTTCACTTGCACCCGTACGTCTGTACATATCCATTCTTGTTCCCAGTGTGGCAATTACCCAACCGCTCACCTGGCCACTCGGTCTGATTGAGCTTAGCTAACCGAGATGACCTGAGCTACCATGAGCTACCGTGAGCTGACTTGAGCTGGGTTGAGCTACTCCAAGCTAGGCTGATCTACCTTAATCTAGCCTTGCTTATTTTTTCTTCTTTTTCTTTGGCCAAGTTTACAGAATTTTAGGCTTTCCAACCTTCTCTGATACTTTAGTCCATAAACACTCGGATTCCTGTACTTTTTTCCATCGGTAGTATCTATCCGATCGAATCCGCGGATTGGAAATGTTACAATTTCCTCGAATTTTTTTGAGAAAATCATTTAGAAAATTTTGTCTAGATATTCCAATCAACTAGTTTTTTCGGCAGTTCTTCAATAACGTTTGATGGAATCTACTCGGGAAGACATGTTTTCGACATTTTTTGAAAAATTCTCAGAAAAATCATTGGGGTTTTGTCTTTAAGGCAAGTGAAAAGTTTCCAAGAGATACCGACAATGACCACTGTCACAAAATCTTTGGAAGTTTCTCAAAATTTACCGATAAACATGTCTCTCGGTACATCCTATTATAAAGAACATGCCACGATTTCTTACCACTCTCACTTCAACTAATTTCCAATTAATCATTCTTTTCTAATCCCCAAACATCAGAAGAAGGTAAAAATGGTTAAGGTATGAGTATAATCTCATTTACTCAGTTATATCATATCACCAGAATCACTCCTCCCATTACTCTTACAATCACTGTAATTGCTCCACATTATTTGTTGGAACAATATATTAATAAATATGTGAACTTATAATATATAGTTAAAATGTGAATGAGAATTTGTTTAGAGGAAAACAAATTTTGGTATTAAAAACCAAAATAAATATTTACATTAAATCTACTTGACCACCAAGCTATTCCTCTCCTATAAATACCAAGCTACCTAGAAAGAAAATATCATCCCTTCATTCTAAAGCAAGAAAACACCATTAGACACATTTTAGATATTCTTTGAAAGGTTTCCAAGTGTTGAAGCTCTCTTGAAATATCTTCTTGGTTGTTGGTGTTAGGTGCTAGTAGCTAAGGAATTGACAATAATTAACAGGTTCCTTCATTCTCTCTTTTCTACTTCTCTATTTCAGAATTAGATTTATGTTCTTGAGTATATAGTAGAAATTAGTTTGTAGATTCAAACATGAATGAAACATGTTTGTCTTAATATTTGGTTGTATCCTGAGATTCAAAAAATGCATGAAAACCGTCTTATTTTGGGCATTTTATTGAGTTAATATTGTAGAACCTTATAAAACCGAATTTTAAAAATATCAATTTGCTTCATATTTTATTTTTTGAAATTGAAATAAACTATCAAACACACATATATATATTTTAATATCTACACACACACATATATATATATATACAAATATTAATATTGATATTTATGTGGCATAAATTATTTTAGCAAAATAATTATAGCATTTACATAATTCAACAATATTAAATTACATACTTAAGTATAATATTTTGACCATGAATAATAAATTCAAGTATAACCAACATAATTATTAGCAAGAACATAAAAGCTAACAATATTTAATTTTATTCTTTCATCAAAAATTATAGTTTCATATTTTAAATATTAATATTTATGATCATGGTTATTATATTCAATATTAACAATGCATGATTCCTTGACAAACATTTTAATATTGACAATTTAATAATAAATAAGATTAACATGACTTATTTAAAAATATAAACTATAAAACCTTAAACAAAATTTTGTTTTAGAATCATGAAAACAAAAAAAAAAAACAATATTTGGAGGCGGGATGATCTTTTTCCTTAGCTCAATAAAATGCCCGCAATGAAACGATTTTCATGCATTCTTTGAATCCCATGATACAACCAAATATTAAGACAAACATGCTTCATTCATGTTTGGATCTACGAGCTAATTATCTACTATATACTCAAGAACAAAGATATACTTCTGAAAAAGAGAAGTAGAAGAGTGAAAAAGTAGGAACCTGTTAATTCTTGTGAATTCCTTAGCTACTAGCACCTAACATCAACAACAAATAAGATATTTCAACATAGCTTCAACACTTAAAAACTTCTCAAAAAATATCTAAAATTTGTTTAATGGTCTTTTCTTTGCTTTAGAATGAATGGATGATTTTTTCCTTCTAGGTAGCTTGATATTTATAGGAGAGGAATAGCTTGGTGGTCAAGTAGATTTAATGGACAAATTTATTTTGGTTTTTAATACCAAAACTTGTAAGTTACAAAAAATATTTGACCTCCCTCTAAGCAAATTCTCATTCACATTTTAGGCTTCCTATTACTCGAGCATACTTATTCTGTGATACAGTTGCACCTGAATTTTTTGTCAGGTGAAGTGTGGTATCCACAGGTGTTGTGGAGATTCTAGCCGAATAGTTCTTGAATCTATCCAGTAACTTTTCAGCGTAATGTTGTTGGAATAATATATGTCCTCTAGGATATCTAGTGATTTTAATTCCGAGAATTACATCAGCTAGTCCTATACCCTTTATTTAAAACTGTCCATGTAACATGGTTTTAGTCTGATTATAACGTTGTTGTCACTTCCAATGATAAGCATATCATCTACATATAAGCATAGCATAACGTATGCATATTTTGTAGTTTTGAAGTACAAACATTTATCATTAATTTATGCGGAACTCATTTGACATCATAACTTTATCAAATTTCTCATGCCACTGTTTTGGAGCTTGTTTAAGTCCGTACAACGATTTTACAAGTCTACAGACCTTGTCTTCTTGTCCAGGAATAACAAACCCTTCAGGTTGTTTCATGTATATTTCTTCTTCAAAATCTCCATTAAAAAAGCAGTTTTTACATTCATCTGGTGAATTTCCAGATTTCGTAATGTTGCGATGCATATGATAGTTTTATAGAAGTTATTCTCGTTACGGGAGAATACGTGTCAAAGAATTCTAGACCTTCTTTCTGACGAAATCCTTGGACCACAAGTCTGGCTTTATACTTTTCAATAGTCCCATCGATTTTTTAGTTTGATATTAAAGATTCATTTACAACCGAGAGTTTTGAACCTTTCTAGTAAATTCGTTATGTAAAACGTATGGTTTTGCATAATTGAATCGAATTCACTGTTGACTGCTTCCTTTTAATAAGGAGCATCAGGTGTAGACATTGCTTCCGCAAAGGTATTTGGTTCATTTTCTGTGAGTAAAATCATTAGAAAATCATCACCAAAATTTTTCTCCTTTCGAGCTTTTTTGCTATGTCTGAGTTCAATTTCAGCGTTTTCTCCATTGTCTAGACCAATGGCAGAAGTGCTTGCTTCACCTACATCTCTTTCTTTCCTAGTCCTTTAGGGTGTATTTACATGGATATCTGAAATATGCTTTTCGTGATTCTATAATTGTATTTACATGGATATCTGAAATATCTGTTTTTTGAACTAGAAATCGATAAGCACTAATATGGTGCGCATATCCGATAAAAATACAATCAACTATTTTCGGTTCAATTTTGACCTTTTCAGAACAGGTACTGCCACTTTTTCTAGGTACCCCCACACTTCCATATATTTGTATGAAGGGACTATACATTTCCACAGTTCATATGGCGTTTTTCCCGTCACTTTATGTGAGATTTTATTTATAATATACTTTGAAGTCATTAAAGCTTCCCCCCACATGTTCTGGGTTACACCAGATTCTTGCATCATTGCATTCATCATTTCTTTCAGAGTTCGGTTTTTGCGTTCTGCAATTCCATTTGATTCTGGTGAGTAAGGAGCAGTTGTTTGATGAATGATGTCATTTTCTTTACAAAATGCATCACTTCGAACTTCGAACTATTTTTAAAGTTTTGTCTAGTTGATTTTCAACTTCCAGCTTATATTCTTTGAATTTATCCAAAGCCTCATTTTTTCTTTCTAACAAGTAAATATAACAATATTTTGTACTATCATCAATGAAAGTCACAAAATACTTTTTACCTCCTCTAGTAGGTAAGTATTTTAAATCGCACAAATCAGTGTGGATTAAACCTAGAGGTTCGGTTGTTCTCTCAACTCTTGGAGATGGTCGTTTTCTGAGTTTTGCTTGTACGCATACTTCACATGTATCTTTACTTAATTTGCATTTTGGAATTAGGTTTAAATCCATTAACCGAGTTAATGATTTATATTTCACATGTCCTAATCTTTCATGTCAAATAGTAGAAGACTCGACCGAATAAACAACTAGATTATTATTATTAATTTCAGAGTTTGTTACAGCTTTGGGAGTGACTCATTACATTCAATTTGATCAGTCCATTCTTAAAAACCCTTTGCCTAGATACACCCCATTTTTCTTAAGTACCAACTTATCAGCGTGAAAGTTGATGCTAAATCCAGCCTTACTCAGGAGAGTACCAGAAATGAGGTTCTTCCTTATGTTGGACACATGTCTCACATTTTTGAGGGTGATCTCATGTCCTAAATTCAGCTTCAGTATCACCTTTCCATGTCCAGCGATCTTGGATGAATGTATGTCGCCCATCATGATTTTCTCATCTGTGTGACACTGTTGATAGGTGTTGAACATTGTCTTATCTTTGCAGATATGGGCCGTTGCACATGTATCTTACCACCAGTCTAATGGGTTTCCCTCCACTAAATTGACTTCATCAGTCACAACACAACAGAGATCTGCTTCAGTGAGGTTGGCATTATGTGGTCGCTTCTCTATGGTCTTGGAGCGACACATGTCTACCTTATGACCATTTTGCCACACTTTTGACACTTTCCACTGAACTTCTTTGCACCAGAAGTATGATTCTTAAAGCTCGTGGAGCTAGTGGCTCTAGGGTTCTTGAAAGTGTAGTTCTTTTCTCCCACTTTTCCCTTGCTTTTTGCCTTAAGTTGTTCAGCAAGGTAAGCATGATACCCTCTCTCTTCATTCTTGGAGAGGCGAATCGTTCCACATGAAGTCAATTGATCGCAGCATATAAACTCCGATAAATTCCCTTTAAGATCGATCGGGAGTGTAAATGCGTGAAAAACTTGTTTTCTGATATTGAAATGTGTCCACATGTGTTAAAAATGCATCTAAAAGCACGTTAAAACGAGATTCTAACTCAAAATTTAATAGTGTTAGCAGATGACAAACACAAATAACAGTAATGAGGTTGCACCAATGGTGACAGCTCAAACCACCCTTGTGCCTGCAAACACAAATGGGCTACTTTCCGAGAAGTTTGATGGGAATGGCTTCAAGAACTGGCAACAGAAGATGTACTTCTATTTGATATCTCTGAACCTGACCAAGTTCCTCAAGGAGGACAAGCCTGAAACTCCCGAAGAAGGAGAGACAGATGTGCGCACGTTAGCCACAACCTATACTCTGTCTACAACAATAACAAAGAGTACACCATTTTCAAGCATCTTTGGATAGCTTTGGAGAGGAAGTACAAGTCTGAAAATGCTGGTTTTAGAGATATGTTGTGGCAAAGCTTCTCGACTTCAAAATGGTGGACTCAAGGTCTATAATGGATCAAGTTGAGCAATTGCAGGTGATCAACAAAGAAATTGCAACGGAAGGAATGATCCTTCCTGAAGCTTCTATCGTTGACTGCACCATTGAGAAGTTATCGCCAAGCTGGGTGGATTTCAAGAATTACTTGAAACACAAGCGAAAGCAAATGTCGCTTGAATCGCTGATCTCAAGACTTCAAAATGAAGCAACGATTCGCCTCTCCAAGAATGAAGAGAGAGGGTATTAGACTTACCTTGCTGAACAACTTAAGGCAAAAGGCAAAGGAAAAATGGAATAAAAAACTACATGTTCAAGAATCCCAGAGCCACTAGCTCCACAAGCTTCAAGAAGCATACTTCTGGTGCAAACAAGTTCAGTTGAAAGTGTCACAAGTGTGGCAAGATGGGTGATAAGGCAGACCTGTGTCGCCCCAAGATCATACAGAAGCGACCACATAATGCCAACCTCACTGAAGCAGATCTCTGTTGTGTTGTGACTGATGAAGTCAATTCAGTGGAGGGAAACCCATTGGACTGGTGGTATTATACCGGTGCAACGAACCATATCTGCAAATATAAGACAATATTCAACACCCATCAACAGTGCAACACAGATGAGAAAATCATAATGGGCGACATACATTCATCCAAGGTCGCTGGACATGGAAATGTGATACTGAAGCTGACTTCAGGACATGAGATCACCCTCACAAATGTGAGACGTGTGCCCAACATAAGGAAGAACCTCATTTCTGGTACTCTTCTGAGTAATACTGGATTTAACATCAATTTTCACGCTGATAAGTTGGTACTTAAGAAAAATGGAGTGTATATGGGCAAGGGGTTTGTTAAGAATGGACTGATCAAAATAAATGTAATAACAATCACTCCCAAAGCTGTAACAAACTCTGAAATTAATAATAATAATCTAGCTGTTTATTTGGTCGAGTCTTCTACTATTTGGCGTGAAAGATTAGGACATGTGAACTATAAATCATTAACTCGGTTAATGGATTTAAACCTAATTCTGAAATGCAAATTATGTAAAGATAAATGTGTAGTATGCAAACAAGCAAAACTCACAAAACGACCATCTCCAAAAGTTGAGAGAACAACCAAACCTCTAGATTTAATCCACACTGATTTATGCGATGTAAAATATTTACCCACTAGAGCAGGTAAAAAGTATTTTGTGACTTTCATTGATGATAGTACAAAATATTGTTATATTTACTTGTTACAAAGCAAAAAATGAGGATTTGGATAAATTCAAAGAATATAAGCTGGAAGTTAAAAATCAACTAGACAAAACTATAAAAATAGTTCGGGGTGATAGATGTGGAGAATATGAAGGACAATTCGATGCATTTTGTAGAGAAAATGACATCATTCATCAAACAACTGCTCATTACTCACCAGAATCAAATGGAATTGCAGAACGCAAAAACCGAACTCTGAAAGAAATGATGAATGCAATGATGCAAGAATCTGGCGTAAACAAGAACATGTGGGGGGAAGCTTTAATGACTTCGAATTATATTCTAAATAAAATCCCACACAAAGTGACGGGAAAAACACCATATGAACTGTGGAAAGGTATAGTCACTTCATACAAATACATGAAAGTGTGGGGGTGCCTAGCAAAAATGGCAGTACCTGTTACAAAAATGTCACAATTGGACCGAAAACAGTTGATTGTATTTTTATCGGATATGCGCACCATAGTAATGCTTATCGATTTCTTGTTTACAAATCAGATATTATAGATATCCATGTAAATACAATTATAGAATCTCGAAATGCATCCTTCTTTGAAGATATTTTTCCGTGTAAGGATAAAATACACCCTAAAAGGACTAGGGAAGAAAGAGATGTAGGTGAAGCAAGCACTTCTGCCATTGGTCTAGACAATGGAGAAAACGCTGAAATTGAACTCAGACGTAACATAAGAGCTCGAAAGGAGAAAAAATTTGGTGATGATTTTCTAATGATTTTACTCACAGAAAATGAACCAAATACCTTTGCAGAAGCAATGTCTACACTTGATGCTTCTTATTGGAAGGAATCAGTCAACAATGAATTCGATTCAATTATGTAAAACCATACGTTTTACATAACGGATTTACCAGAAGGGTTCGAAGCTCACAATTGTAAATGGATCTTTAAGACCAAACTAAAAACCGATGGGACTATTGAAAAGTATAAAGCCAGACTTGTGGTCCAAGGATTTCGTCATAAAGAAGGTCTAGACTTCTTTGACACGTATTCTCCCGTGACGAGAATAACTTCTATAAAACTATCATATGCATCGCAACATTACGAAATCTGGAAATTCACCAGATGGATGTAAAAACTGCTTTTCTTAATGAAAATATTAAAGAAGAAATATACATGAAACAACCTAAAGGGTTTGTTATTCATGGACAAGAAGACAAGGTCTGTAGACTTGTAAAATCATTGTATGGACTTAAACAAGCTCCAAAGCAGTGGCATGAGAAATTTGACAAAGTTATGATGTCAAATGGATTCCGCATAAATTAATGCAATAAATGTCTATACTTCAAAACTACGAAATATGCATACATTATGATATGCTTATACGTAGATGAGATGCTTATCTTTGGAAGTGACAACGATATTATAAATCAGACTTAAACCATGTTACATGGACATTTTGAAATGAAGGATATGAGACTAGCTGATGTAATTCTCGGAATTAAAATCACTAGATATCATGGTGGATATATATTAAAAGGTACTGGATAGATTCAAGAACTATTCGACTGGAACCTCCACAACACCTGTGGATAGCACACTTCACCTGACGAAAAATTCACGTCACATACACTGCGACAACCAATCGATTCAGATACACTACGACAAACAACCGATTCGGATACACTGCGACAACATACGTAGACGACATAAGACCATTAGACAATGGCAAGTCACGTCACATACGTAGACGACATAAGACCATTGTACAATGGCAAGTCACGTCACATACGTAGACGACATAAGACCATTAGACAATTGATCTCAAGTGGTGTAACTAGATTACATCAAAACAGCTGATAACTTAACAAATCCTTTTACGAAAGGTCTGACCTGAGAACAATATTGAAATCATCAATAAGAATGGGTTTAAAGCCTATGATTTAATGATGAAATTTGGTGGTAACCCCACATATACTATCTAGGTTCAAAGGGACAACTAAGTCAAATTAAGTCAAAGAAAACACTGTAAAACTTATGTTTTTACCCAGTTCCTAATAATGATAAACAATGCTGTCTGCATAATAGAAGGTAAGCGTAAGCTTTTAATAATTTTATCATATTTATTTCAAGGAAGTAAAACAAATTACTTCAAAATAGAATATGAGAATCACCTGTTGAGTGTGAAATAAGGCTGTTTCTAGGAGAATAAGGGAAGGCTGTATTCTCCAAATTCACTCAAGAAATACCAAGCATGTTCAAGGCCAAAATGAACACAACGAGAGAGCGAAAGTTATACTAGAAAATATAACTGTGTTATATCTATTGTCTTAGTTTACACTAGAAATTCGGATGGTTCAAGACATCGTGTTCACCAACTGGGTTTGTAAACTCGATAGATTATAACAATAATTGCTTCAACGCTGAAAAATGCAACATTTTCATATACAATTATTTTTCGCATATACTCAAGAAATTTTTTTTCAGCTTAAATCTATCCTAAAAACGTTTTCAAAACATCCTCAGTGTTTTAGAGTCAATTCTATTCATGTGGGGGATTGTTGGAACAATATATTAATAAGCATGTGGACTTATAATATATAGTTAAAATGTGAATGAGAATTTGCTTAATGGGAGGTCAAAGATTTTTTGTAGCTTACAAATTTTGGTATTAAAAACCAAAATAAATTTGTCTATTAAATCTATTTGACCACCAAGCTATTCCTCTCCTATAAATACCAAGCTAACTAGAAGAAAAATATCATCCTTTCATTCTAAAGCAAGAAAACACCATTAGACACATTTTAGATATTCATTGAGAATTTTCCAAGTGTTGAAGCTCTCTTGAAATATCTTCTTGGTTGTTGGTGTTAGGTGCTAGTAGCTAAGAAATTCACAAGAATTAACAGGTTCCTTCATTATTCCTCTTCTAGTTCTCTCTTTCAGAAGTAGATTTATGTTCTTGAGTATATAGTAGAGATTAGCTCGTAGATTCAAACATGAATTAAGCATGTTTGTCTTAATATTTTGTTGTATCATAGGATTCAAAGAATGCATGAAAACCGTCTCATTGCTGGCATTTTATTGAGTTAAGGAAAAAGATTATCCTGCCTCCAAATATTTTTGTTTTTTTGTTCTTATGATTCTAAAAACAAAATTTTGTTTAATGTTTTATAGTTTATATTTGTTATTAAGTCATGTTAATCTTATTTACTATTAAATTGCCAATATTAAAATATTTGTCAAGTAATCATACGTTGTTAATATCAAATATAATAACCATGATCATAAAGATTAATATGTGAAATATGAAACTATAATTTTTGGTCAAAGAATAAAATTAAATATTGTTAGCTTTTATGTTCTTGCTAATAATTATGATGATCATTTTTAAATTTATTATTCATAGTCAAAATGTTATACTTAAGTATATAATTTAATATTGTTGAATTATGTAAATGCTATATTAATTTTTCTAAAATAAATTATAACACATAAATGTCAATATTAATGTATATAAATATATATATAGTTATTAATATATATATATATATATGTGTGCGCGTTTGATAATTTATTTTAATTTCAAAAAATAAAATATGATGCAAAATTGATAAAGTTCTACATTATTTTCAATTATATTTTGTAATCAGCCATAACTGCAACATCTCTCTCTGTATATATATCCGTAAAATTACCTATCAATGAATATACAAGTTTCAGATTATATAACAATATCTTCACTCTTTTTTTATTTCCATTATGCTTGATATTGTCATTATATTAGTTAGATAACGGTTGAAAAAAATGGTTGAAACGCAATTCTTTTTATTAACGAAATCTAGACAACACCAAACTGCTCCCAAACCACCTCATTATTCTCGGTCTCTCTCGCTCGAGGTGTCGCTCCTCGTCTCGTAAAACTAGGGTATAACTGAGAATCATCCGATCTAACCCTCTTCCAGATCCCAATCCTTCTCTCGTCTCCTCTCTCGGCTCAAATTTTGTGTCGTCGCCGTTATTCCTGATCCGTTTTCTCTCGTCGTCAAATATTTTTTCTTCTCTCATGGGACCTAAAACCAGATTTAGTAAGAGGAAGGCCAAAGCACGGGCAGTAGAAGAGCTGCCGGAAGTTAGTGAAGAGGGGGCTACTCAGCCGTGGGTCCCTACTTCACCGGTCCAATCTCCGCCGATCGAAACTCTGCCGCCTGTCTTAGATCCGCTGCAAGGTTTACCTCCAATAGAAGAAGGAGGTCGTGAAGCAGAAGAACAATCCAAAACAAATCTGAAGAATCTGAAGGGGATGAAAGCGGGGCCCTAAAGAAAGGAGAAAGGGAAGAAAATGTGTCTCTGGAGGAGGAAGAAGAACAAAGAGAAGAATAAAGACAAGTTTCCAGCAGCCGCACCGAGTGCGATTCCTCCACGCAGGTGACTTTGGTGTATTTGCTTAAGTAGAACTAGGAATAAGTGGTTGATTTTGTGATGTTAAACAAGTTAAAACTTAGTAAAACATTGTAAAACTTAGTAAAATTTGGTAAAACTATGTATTGCAATTATTTAAAACTAATTAAAACTTCGTATTATTTCGTAATACTTAGTAAAATATGGTAAAACTTGGTAAAACTATGTATTGTAAATATTTAAAACTATTTTAAACTAAGTAAAACTTCGTATAATTATTTGGTATTTGTATGTATAACTTGGTAAAACTCTGTAAAACTAAGTGCATATTTTGTAGGGATAACTATGTAAAACTACTTAAAACTATGTAAAACTACTTAAACTATGTAAAAATACGGAAAAGTAGGCAAAACAAATTGTTATTTAATATGTAAAATTAGGCAAAACAATTTGATATTTTTATGTAAAACTTGGTAAAACTAGTTGTTATTTTATGTGTAACAACGTTTAACTGGGATTAAATGTTTGTTGTTTGTTAAAGGATTTGGTTGAAGCGATACCACCATTGTGAATCTACTTTCCTCCGAGTGAGTACAATAAGAAATAAAAATTTCGACAAGGTGCTTTGTGGTCGAATGCTTGGAGACGTTGAATAGACTCCATCCGCCGCTTACCAGTGTGGAGAGGGGTTGGTTCGAATGTCATCTTCAATTCCGACACTTCTTCCACATGCCCAAAGACAAAAACCACAAACTTATAGGGATGTGGAAGCTTCTCGTTAGGAATGCACACATTGAAAGGGAGAAAGAAGTTTGGTTTATAGTCAATGGTGTTCCCATCGTTATGGAATAAGGGAACACGCCTTGATTTCAGGACTAAACTGTAAGAATTACCCGTTGGACTTTTTGCAACTAGAAATTATGAAATTCGTGCAGAAGTATTTTGGCGTAGGAACGACAGTAAGATATAGTGACGATAGGGACAGGCTCGCGGAAATGACGCCTTCTACTGATAGGCTGAAGATGGCAGTCATTTACTTCTTATCCAGCGTCATTATCGGGCAGACCAAAACCGGAAAAGATGCTCCATCGGTGGAACCGTTCTTCCTTAGGGATGTTGATGATCTCAACCTTTGTAAGACATTTCTGTGGGGAAGATTGTCGTTTGATAATATGTTGAAAGAGATCTCGCACACCATGTCGCATTTTGGAGGAGCGGTTAAGGAATGTGCCCTATGGCCGATTCCCGGGTTTTGCATTCCTCTTGAGGTAAAATTTAAAATAATGTTTTAAATTAATATATGTAATAGTAAATTTAACTTTGTGTACTGTGTGTTATACATAGTTGTTAGCCTTCAAGGCCATTCCGGAATTGGGGCGAAAGTTCCGCGAACCTTGTCTTGAAGCCCATGCAACTTGTCCACGTATATGTAAAACGAAGTTCAAGAAGTGTGAGATGAAAGGATTTCCTCTTTGGAGGATTTATGAAGAACTCGACACAAACAAGGTAATTTATTTGAATTGTAAAATTAAGTAAAACTAAGTAAAACTTTATATTTGTTTTGCATGTTTAGGAAATTGAAAGCATGTTGATCCCAGTTATTGGTGAAGAAAATCTTCTGCATGATATGACTGAGGAGAAAGATGATGTTGATATCCATGACATCGTTGTCGAGTTATGGAATAAAAGTCTTAAACAAGGATTCACCTTGTATTTTGAAGAATTGCTCCTTGCCGATGTGAATGCCCGTACGAAACTTAGACCTGCCTCCTCGACACCAGCCTTAGCAGCCTTCGCCGCAGTAGCATCCAGTTCGACCCAAAACGATGAATTCAAATCTGCCCTAAACACAATGAAAGCTGCCATTCAGCAACTCGAGATGAAGGTTGAAATTTGGAGGGTCGGTCGAATTGAATGATGGTTACTCGTTGTGTGTTTTGGTTGGATTTATTTTTTAGTAAAACTATGTATAATCTTAGTAGAACTATGTATTTTTAGTTAAACTATGTTTGATAAAGTTAAGTATTTTAGTAAAAGTATGTGTAACATATTTCTGGTAAAACTATGTATTTTTTGTAAACTTATGTGTTACTAGTTTGGGATAAAAAAAATGGATAGACCCGCCAAAAAATTAAAATAGGTTCGACCAAAAATTAAAAAAGACCCGCCAAAAAAATTGAATTAGGTTCACCAAAAATTATTAGATGCCCACAAAAAAAAATTAAAAGAGGCTGGTCAAAAAAATTTGAAAGGCCCGCCAAATAATTGAATTTTGCACCTGGCTCCAAAAAATATTTAAACATAGTTATACAGAGGATAATAGTTTTACTACATGTGCAAATAGTTTTACTTTTCGAGTTTTTCATATTATCTAGTTTTACCTAACTAAATATTTTTATTTTATAGTTTTACTTTTAACTAAAGTTCATTAACATCTAAATCTGAATGTTGTATGCATTAAAAATTATATAATACATTAATGTAAATTTTTTAAGATAACTTACCTATTATTTACAAAGTGACATCAAATATATAAGGAGATTGTTGGCTATATTATTGCATGCAAAAATCTCATATATATATTTTTTACTACATAATATATCAACTTTCGTTAATTTAACTTGAGTTATTTGTAATGTCAACCTGTCTATATTCGGTTAATTAGATTTAATTTCAAAAATACTTTCATAAGTTTTACCAGTTTTACCAAAAGAATGTAAAACTAGGTACAACTACAGTTAGTTTTACAAAAAAAAATGTAAAACTAGGTACAACTAAGATTAGTTTTCACAAAAATAACATATATAATTACGTAAACCTACAAGTTATACAAAGTTTTACATAGTTTTATATAGTTTTACAAAATATAATTACACTGAATAAAATCAAATCACAATCAAACTCTTCCAAAATCTTCAAATAACAACCATTTGAGTCCTTGTCTTGCACATCTTTTATTTTTCGTCATTGGTCGTCGTTCCCCAGCAGATGAAAACCTTTTTCATTTCTTTCTTCCCTTCTTTTTTTTTATGAGATATGGAGGTATGATCTGCAATTCTTTGATGTAATCTGGGATATTCCATTCAGATATATCCGGAACTATGTAAATAGTCTTGTAATACACCAATGCTCATAACTCCGATCAATAGTATTTTGAGCACAACTCATGTAGTTGGATATTGCAAACATCTTCATGCCTTTTGAGTTGAATGAAATAAGCTAATGCGTGCACACAAGGATACTTTTCAATATCAAACACCTTGCAACTGCAACTTTTTGTTAGTAAGTTCACTATATAAGCCTTTCCATCACTATCAGTGACATGGTATTCCAACTCATAACCATTCAGCTCAGTCGTAATCAATTTCTCAGTCGTAGTCCACATATCATGCATAAATTTCTCCACTAATGGCACCAGTTTACGATCGGCCGATCCAGAAGCAGACTCCTTCTTATGATCATTAAACTATTCAGAAATTTTTTTGATGATCATGTCCACCATAGGCAGTAAGGAGTATTGGCGTGCAGTCCTAAATACATTGTTCAATGATTCCACACAGTTGCTTGTGTTTATGTTGTATTTATCCTCCTGAAAATAACACCTTGCCCATTTTTCCTTTACTGTACTCTCTTCCAGATACTTGGTCGTAAAAGGAAATCTTGTCTTAAAAGCAGTATAAGCACGGTCAAACTCGGCCACTGTGTAAAGCCTATTGCACTCCATGAATCTCCATGCGACAACATCTTTATTAACGTTGGAAGCATGACTTTTGACATTTTGGGACAAATGCCATATACAATACGCGTGACGAGCGCTCGGATACACAGCAGCTATAGCACCGATCAGACTTTTATTTCTGTCACTGATGAATACTATTTCAGAAGAGTCGGGTACTATTGTTTTCAGCATCGAAAAATACCAGTACCAAATTGCATTATTTTCACAATTAAGTACACTAAACGCTATGGGATAATGATGACGATTGGGATCTTGAGCTGTGATAAAAAGTAGTACACCACCATATCTTTTTTTTCAGAAAAGTTGAATCAATGATTATCATTTCCTCATGACTTGAAACCCTTCAATACTAGCTCCCAAAACAATGAATAAATACTTGAATTTATTGTTCTCGTCCACATTCATGCTTGTAATTGTACTGGGATTGACTTCTTCTAACATATACAAATACTGATACAACAAATTATAGCTTTCTTCTGGACTACCACGCAAATCAGACACTACTTTATTTTTCCCTCTCCATGCAGTGCAATATGATATCTTCACACCCAATTTTGTTTGAACCAGATTCATTATAATTTTAGGCGTTGGACTTTGCAGTTGCCCTGGATAATCTTCTTTTAAAACAGATGCAACTAATTGTGGTGTACCTTTCCTCTTCTGATTGCTATCACTTTGACTAGTCTGAGAATATGTATGCATTTTCGTGTACCTTTCTAATGGAGAACATATATGTCTTCCTTATTTTTGTAGCTTGTAAACCCCATTTGCAGTTTTCTTGAAGACATTTCAACACTAACCAGCTTTTATCTGGCTTTACAACGTTAAACCCAAAATAATTCACAAATGCAGCTCTATCTACCAATTCTTACACTGCTTTCTTATTAGAAAATTCTTGAAGTAAAACCAAACCCAAACCATCTTCCCATTCATCTATAAATTGACTAGATTCTACAACAAGTGTAAGATAAACAAACTGATCACGGATATCCGACATATCCATATCGTTATCCACATATTCGTCATCCCCTTCCACGGCCTCAGGCTGTTCTTTATCTTCTTCATTGCCTATATAGAGAGAGTTATGGCAGTACCTAAGTTTTCCTCATCCCTTCTATGTAACTCTTCATAGTTCATACCAAAAGAACTTCCTTTTTTTGGCTCTTGAAACTTGCTCAGTTTCATCCGAGATACTGAAAACATTCACATACAATATTGATGTGGACACGGACGCGTGAGGGAACCTGGTGGAGGTTCACGGACGCGGACGCAGGGACCAGTTCCAGGGAGAGGCTCGACCACGGGGCTGGGAGGTGAGGCGGGGTTCGCTTGGTCAGAGAGAGACTCGATCTTTGCAAGCGGAGGAAGGGAAGCGAGCTGGACCACACAGGTTGTGACAGACCCGTGATACACCAAAGCAGACTTCAGCCGGCGGCTAAGTCTTGGAACCGGACTAGGGAGGGCTAGGCGGTGCCGAATTTAAAACTATATGGAAGTTAATTTCTTGTGTAAAAGTCTGATTTTATTAATGAAAAAGACTTGACTTATATAGGACTAAGCCAATAGGGTTTTATCCTTACAAAAACGACATGTAGTTTAGAACAAAACAACAAGAACTTTAAACAAAACAACAAGTAGTGCAAGTAAGGGACTTGGGCCGCTGGCCTTATGGGCTGACGCTGGCCCAGGTTCCACACTTAGAAATTTTTTAGAAACATTGTAGATGACTTGGGGGCCGTGGGCTTCCTAAGAGGATGGAGCCCAAATCCGTTTGCACACTAAGGGTGTTGCCTCGTTAAAACCTCTCTCGGAAAACCTAATGGGACAAAACCGAAGGTAGAGAAAAGAGTACAATTCCTTGGTGCGTCTTTGACGTCCTTATCTCGGGGTAATGGTAAAGACGCAGGAGTCGACAATCCGACGACTAAGCAACTCCCACGAATGGGTCAAGGGGTAATGGGCCGGGTCTTGTTTTGGTCCTGGTCTGGGCTCGACAATCCGTTGAAGAACCTCAAGTCTCTGCTCGAAAAACCGATTGATATTGGTTCCCAAAGCTTTGGTGCGCACTCGAGTCACTGGTCAGGTTGGTACGGTCGGTACCGCGTCGTCCAGGTTCGGTCCACTTGGGTCGCTGGCACGGTCGGCTACGTCTGGGGCCTCATCATCCCTCCCCTCTTCAAGTGGTTTGGTCTCCAAAGCAGCATCCTCACCTGCATCAAATAACTCTAAGTCAGAAACATTGAACGTCGGAGAAATGTTAAACTCACCTGGCAACTCGAGTTGGTAGGCATTGTCGTTGATCTTCTTCAGGACTCGGAATGGACCGTGTCCTCTAGGTGCCAGCTTATCCTTGCGCTTCTGAGGGAACCTCTCGGGTCGCATGTGCAACCAAACCCAGTCGCTTTCCTTCAAGGTGATCTGCTTACGCCCTTTGTTGGCTTGCCGGGCGTATGATTTCGTCTTCTTTTCTATATTCTCCTTGATCTTCTGATGCAGCTTCTTGACGTATTCGACCTTGTTTTCTCCCTCCAAACTCACGACCACAGCTGGTGGTAAAGGTGTGAACTCCATCAGGGAGAAAGGATTAAACCCGTAGACAATCTCGAACGGGGATTTCTTGGTGGCGGAGTGGACGGCTCGGTTGTAGGCAAACTCGACCAGCGGTAAACACTCCAGCCAGGAATTTAAATTGCGTCTGATGGTTGCTCTCAAAATGGTAGACAGCGTCCGATTCACCACTTCGGTTTATCCGTCAGTCTGCGGATGGCAAGTCATCGAAAACACCAGCTTGGATTGGAGCTTATTCCATAGGGTTCGCCAGAAATGGCTGAGGAACTTGGTGTCTCGGTCGGACACTATGGTCCTGGGAATGCCATGAAGCCGTACAATCTCCCTAAAGAACAGACTCGCCGTCTGCGTCGCATCATTAGTTTTGGCATAGGGAATAAAATGGGCCATCTTCAAAAACCTGTCTACTACAACGAAAATGTAATCCTTGTGGTTTATCTTAGGCAAGCCTAGCAAAAAGTCCATAGAAATATCAGTCAGAGAGTAGTAGGAATGGGTAAAGAAAGATATAACCCGTGGGGATGAACTCTGGACTTGGCCCGTTTGCAGACCAAGCAGCGGCTGCAATGGGCCTCGACGTATCGCCTTAGATGGCGCCAGTAAAAGTGATCCATGATGTTAGAATGAGAGATTATGATTCACCATTGGAGAAGAGAGAGTTTTAGAAAGAGAAAGGATTTATTTTTATTATTATGAAGAGAATTATTCTACTTGTTTACAAATGAAGAGAACATGTGTTTATATAGAGAGTTTACAATGCTTGTGTCCAAACACCCTTATTAGGCGCCTAATACCCATCTTTGGCTATAGGATTAGTGAATTCTTCATACTCTCCCTTTGGTTTAGAGTATCTACTCTCTTCTTCTTTCTAACACTTCATACTCTCTTCTTTGTCTTAAACCACTTCTTTTCTTCTTCATTTCAACACTCCCCCTCAAGTTGAAGCATGGGTGAATGGTTGAACTTGCAAAGATGAAGAGACTTCCTCCTTCTTCCTCTTTGTCTTAAAGAACTTCCTCATTAAAAACCTTAGTATGGAAAACCCTTTGGGACAAAACCAATACTAAGGGAAAAAGAGTGAAGTCTTCTTAGCTTAGGGATTGGCCATTGAATCTATGAGCTTTAAATTCACCAGAGAGCTCCATAGATCCTTGGATAAAGGCCTTAGTGACAAACGTTTGTGAATGGCTGTCTTGAAGCTCCTTTTTAGTCTGGTCCATTTCTCCCCCTTTCTTTTGACTCCTTGTCTTTAAGAGGTGATTATGATCCAGCTTTCCTTAAAGCCTTCAATTTAAACCTGTTTCACATACATATACATGCATGTATCAATTCTCACAAGCTAAACAAATGCATTATAATGTAAGAATGATTTTAACTTCCCTTTTATAAGAGTGGATGGCGATTTGAATGATATGTTCTAGACCAGTCTGGTTCTCTAAGGACTCCACATTAAGGTCTTTGGATTCATCATGATCACATGGTTCTCTTCTGGATTCATCATGATCACATGGTTCTCTTCCCTTATATGTTTTTGATCCCCTTTGACCAGCTTCATTTTGCTTCACCTTCTCTTTCAATAAGCCTAACTCAAGAGAATAAGATTGTAAAATTAAGCTTAAGTAGAGTGAGCACACTTATCTCCTAATACACTTTTCCACCATGCTTCCACTAAATGATGTAGGGTAAGTCATGCTTATGATTGTTTTCCATCACTTCCTGATCTAAAACATCATAGAAACTCAAAAATAAAGATTAGTATTCCAAAACTTGAGTAATATCAAGTCTGGTATCAAGTATAATATCTAGCCAAATTCTCAACCTAAAAATCATAGAGTTAAAGAACTTATCCTAGATAGAACCTTTGATGAAAGAATTTGGTCCTGAGGTGATTCATCACTTTCCATCAGCTTACTCCTTCTCCATGAGACTTGGTAGCTTGATGACCATTGGTTCAATCCTCAGTTGATAACAGATGATTTGGATGACCTTACTTGCGCCCTCCATGAGAGAAACAGAATGAGCACACTTCTTATGCTCACTTAGTTTTGGCAGACAGCTTGGAAGCCCTTGAGTGTGCCAGACTAATCTTTGAATATCCTTGTTTGTGACTTGATAGCCTTTTTATGCAACAGATATCTCCTTCTTGGAATATCGTTCTTTGTGCCTTGAAAGCTTTTGAATGCACCAGACACCTTCAATGCCCTTGTTTGCACCAGACCCACTTCTTGTGTTGTCCTTGCTTGTGCCAGACACTCCCTGAATGTGATTGTCCTTGTTTGCACCTCCAGCTCCAGCTTGTCCATTCCAAACTCAGCACAGACATAGGCACGTCCATGATCTAGTACCTGGCCAGGTCGAAGATACTGTCCCGCAGAACGATCAGGATCCAGCAGGTCCACGTATATGTACCAGCGAAGTCAGCCACGAGTCGAGAAGCCCGACCATGTACCAAGCTCGTCCTTGGCATGAGATTACTTGAACCAGACACCTTAGCACGGCCAGCACCTCACCTTCGACCAGCCACAATCCAGCTTCATGCGCCACTTGTACCAGCATCGACCAGCCACGATCCAGCGAAGTCCAGTCACGTACCACGCTCGACCATGAACCGCCCTTTCTTTGTCCATTGAATGCTCATTTCCTTTCCCCCCCACAAGCTTGACACTAAAAACAAGAACAAGAGTCAAGTTTGGAAGAATGAGCATACATAGAATGAATGTCTTAAATTGGTATAGAGAATGATTATAAGTATCTAGTAGAATAGACAATGTCTAGAGAATAGAAGATTTAAAGTATCAAAGAATATGAAGAATATAAGATTTGGAGATTAAAAAGTATATGATGTTAAGTAGAATAGATGAGATTTAAGAGAATGATGATGATGAATGTCAAGGTGAATTTTGGATCCATCTAGGTTCTAAATGCAATGCAAAGTCTTCCTAGGTTCTCTTTCATCCTATGAGGTGAATTTTGGATCCATCTAGGTTCTAAATGCAATGCTGATACAAGTCTGGATCAGGATCGTGTTGTGTTTGATCAGAAGAGAATCTCGATTCTGAACAATCACGAGATGGGAAGCGAATTGGACCACTTGAACTATGGATTGATCGAGATACACCAAGGATGATCCTGCAAACACGTTAGTGGTTTGAAGGTTCACAAATTCTAAGAATTCTACTCGACGGCTAGCTAGGTTTAGACTCAAGGTTTTGTTCATAAAAGTTTTAATTGTCATTAATTGACCTAAAGAGTTTAAATAGTGTTGTCAATAAGTTTCTGGGTGAATTTCCTCTTGCCTCATAAAGAAACTTGGCCCAAAACTCAAAAACAGCAAATACAATGCATAAAAAATGGGCCCTAAACATTTGGGCCAACTTTGGACAAAATAAAGAGAAGAAAAATGTGAAAAAAGAATGAAAGGCCCATCAAAAAGAAGGCCGAAAATTAGAGAAGAAAAATAAGTTTTCTACTCTAAACACACTAAGGGTGTTGCCTCGTTAAAACCTCTTTCGGAAAACCCAGTGGGACAAAACCGAAAGTAGGAAAAAGAGTACAATTCCTTAGCATGATTTTACGGTGTCTTTACTTAGTGATAGTAAAGACACCAAGTGAAGCTGGTCGTGCATGAAGAAGATCGCCGGTGAGAAGTGGTAGTGATCCGAGCTTAGCTGAGCTGGTGGTCAAGTTAGTTGTGTCTGGTCCGTCTTCTTTCCGCTCCAGCAAGTGCTTCACGAAATGGTTGAATTTGAAACTAATTGCCTTTGCTCTTTGACGTGTGATCGGTCCACTTGGCACTTGCGGCGTAAGATCCTCCAAGTCTGGCTCGTTTGACGTTGTTGCGGTTCCGATTTCCTCATCATTCCCTCCCTCTTCAGAAGGTTTTGTCCTCAAAACTGGATTATCACCTGTATCAAAAAAAGATAAGTCAGCAACGTTGAATGTAGAAGAAACATTAAACTCACCTGGAAGCTCCAGCTGGTAGGCGTTGTCGTTGATCTTTTCGGATAATCTTGAATGGTCCGTCTCCTCTTGGCGCCAACTTGTTCTTTCTCTTTTGAGGGAATCGCTCGGTCCGCATGTGGAGCCAAACCCAATCTCCTTCCTTGAAGCTTACAGCCTTGCGACTCTTGTTGGCCTGTTTTTGGTAAGCTTCCGTCCTCTTTTCGATGTTGTCTCTAGCCCTCTGGTGCAGCTTCTTGACAAACTCGGCTTTGGTCTCGCCTTCTAAACTAACAATCTCGGCAGGAGGCAATGGTGTTAGGTCTAAAGGCGACTGCGGGTTAAATCCGTAGACAATCTCGAACGGAGATAGTTTTGTGGCCGAGTGGACAGCTCGGTTATAAGCAAATTCAACGAACGGTATGCACTCGAGCCAGCTCTTTATGTTCCGTCCAATGGTGGCCCGAAGCAGTGTGGATAGCGTTCGGTTGACGACCTCTGTTTGACCATCAGTCTGTGGATGGCAAGTTGTCAAAAATACTAATTTAGTTCCGAGCTTTTTCCAGAGAGATCTCCAGAAATGGCTCAGAAACTTTGTATCTCGATCTGACACGATAGTCCTCGGAATGCCATGAAGTCGTACCACTTCCTTGAAAAACAAATTAGCGGTTTGACTCGCATCGTTCGTCTGGGCACACGGAATGAAATGTGCCATCTTCGAAAACCGGTCTACTACGACAAAGATGGAATCCTTGTGGTTTTGCTTTGGTAAGCCTAACACAAAGTCCATGGATATGTCGGTCCAAGGTGTAGTAGGAATTGGCAGAGGCATATATAGGCCGTGGGGATGGGCTTTTGACTTGGCCCGTTTACAAATTAGACACCGTGCACAATGGGCCTCGACATCTCGCCTCTGGTGCGGCAAAAAAAAATGCTCTTTTAGCATGTCGAGCGTCTTGTCTACCCCAAAGTGACCCATAAGTCCTCCTCCGTGAGCCTCCCTTAACAACAAATCCCGAATGGATCCTCTCGGGATGCACAATCTCTTTTCCTTGAAAAGGAATCCGTCAAAGAGATAGTACTTGCTGTAGGCTCCCTTTCCGTGTTCTCGAAATATTTCCTTGAAATCATCGTCTGTCTCATACAAATCTTTAATCAATTCGAATCCCAGCACTTTAGATTCCATGATTGAGATAAGTCCGTATCTCCGAGACAAGGCATCTGCGACGACGTTTTCCTTTCCCTTCTTATACTTGATGACGTAAGGGAACGTCTCGATAAATTCTAGCCATCGTGCGTGACGGCGTTTCAGCTTCGTTTGACCCTTGAGATGTTGAAGGGTTTGGTGGTCGGTGTGAATAACACACTCTCGGGAAAGCAAGTAATGCTGCCACGTCTCCATGGCTCTAACCAATGCGTACAACTCCTTGTCATAAGTAGGATAGTTCAACGGCTCACCGCTGAGTTTCTCACTGAAGTACGCAATCGGTCTGCCACCTTGTGTCAGCACGGCTCCTATCCTGACGCCAGATGCGTCACATTCGACTTCAAATGTTCTGTTGAAGTCTGGGAGAGCTAACACGGGAGCGTGAGTCAATCTGTCCTTAAGGAGCTGAAAAGCTCGATCTTGCTCTTCTCCCCAAGAAAACTCGCGGTTTTTCTTGATCACGGACGTTAACGGAGCTGCAATTGTGCTGAAGTCGCGGATAAAGCGTCTGTAGAAGCTCGCTAAGCCATGGAAACTCCGCACTAGACTGATACTAGTCGGCGTGGGCCAATCCTTTATGGCTTTAATCTTTTCTTCGTCAACTTTTAAACCCTGAGAGCTTACGACAAAGCCGAGGAACACGACTTGATCAGTGCAGAACGTGCACTTCTTAAGATTCGCGTACAACTTCTCCTTTTGAAGTGTACGAATCACCATCTCAATATGTGATACATGGTCAGAGTACGACACACTATAGATAAGGATGTCGTCGAAGTAAACGACGACAAACTTACTAATGTATGGTCTAAGAACGTGGTTCATTAGACGCATAAACGTACTTGGTGCGTTTGAGAGTCCAAATGGCATGACCAACCATTCATACAACCCTTGTTTCGTCTTGAATGCAGTCTTCCATTCATCTCCTTCCCGCATTCTGACTTGGTGATAACCGCTCTTTAGATCTATCTTGGAAAACACGGTAGCACAACTAAGCTCATCTAGCATGTCGTCCAATCTCGGAATCGGATGACGATACTTGATGGTGATGTTGTTGATGGCGCGACAATCAACACACATCCTCCAACTGCCATCCTTCTTTGGAACTAGAAGGACTGGAACCGCGCACGGGCTGAGACTTTCCCTGACATACCCTTGGGACATCAGTTCTCGTATTTGGCGCTCAAGTTCTTGAGCTTCCTCTGGGTTAACCCGGTAAGCGGCTCGGTTGGACAACTGGGCACCTGGAACGAAATCAATGTTATGCTCAATCCCTCTAACTGGCGGCAGTCCAGGAGCCAGCTCCTCGGGGAATACATCGGCATAACTCTCTAGCAGTTTGTTCACCTCCGATGGCAGCTTGAGGTCTATATTTTGAGCGCTTATCAATTCTTTGTACATTAGCAAGATAGCAGGCGTGTCTTTTCTGCTAACGGCCTTTCGTATGTCTCCAGAGTTAATAAGAAAGTTTTCATTACGCTTTCTTTCATCCTTGGCCATTCGAACCTGCATCTCATGTACTTCTCGAGGTGTCAATGGTGCTAAGTTATACTTGCGTCGTTCATGCTCGAACGTATACAAGTTCGTCCGTCCGTTGTGTGTAGTTTCCTTATCGAATTGCCACGGACGTCCTAGCAATAAATGACCAGCCTGCATTGGCACTACGTCACATAACACTTGATCCTTGTAACGTCCCACGCTGAATGATACGTTAACTTGATCAGATATGGGTAGTATGGCCTTGTCATTGAGCCATCTCAACTTATAAGGGTGTGGATGTTTGGTCCTCTTTAAGCCGAGCTTATCTACCATGTAGGCACTCGCTACGTTCGCACACGAACCTCCGTCTATGATCAGCGAGCACACTTTTCCTTGGATTGTGCATCGAGAGTGGAATATGTTCTCTCGCTGAACGACCTCATCGGGATGAACCATCGTGTTGAGAACTCGTCTCATCATCAAGAGTTCTCCGGTGTCCGGGTATTCAAGGTCGTCTTCTCCGGACTTGTCCAGGTCATCCTCTGCTTCATCCTCTGATTCGTACTCTCCAGCTGGAGTGAGAATCATGGCTCGTTGGTTAGGACATTCCCGAGCCATATGTCCTCTTCCATTGCACTTAAAGCATTGGATGTCTCGCCTTCTTGTAGAATGTGTAGTAGTGACCGGCTGCTGAGACGTGCTAGGGCCCGGTCGTGGAGTCTTGGTGAAATCACTCACTTTAGCCTTAAACCGGTTGTCCGTAGCCGGTTGGCTGCTCCGTTCAGTTGGTCTGGACACGGGTGTCCAACTAGTCTTAGGCCGAACAACGCTTGAGGCCTTGCGTTTGTTCTGTTGCTCGATTTGAATAGCGAGGTGAAGTAACTCGCTTAAGTCGTGGTACGTCTGCCTCTCGACTTTCCGAGCAATCTTTTCGTTTAATCCGTCCACGAATTGCGCCATAAGACTCTCTAAGGAATCCTCTACTCCTAGACGGTTCCTTAAATGTTCGAACTCCTCATAGTACTCTTCGACACTCTTACTTCCTTGACTTAAACGTCTAAAGCGTTTTTGTAAGTCTCGGTGAAAGTGCGGTGGAACGTAACGTCGGCTCATGACGTACTTTAGTTCGTCCCACGATACTATGTTTCCGTACCGGTTTCTTCTTCTCTCGGTACATTCTCGATCCCACCATGTCAGAGCATGGTCGGTAAACTGAGCCGTAGCTAGAGCTACTTTCCTCGGATCGGCATATCGATAGTAGTCAAAAATATGCTCCATCCGGCGCTCCCAATCTAAATAAGCCTCGGGGTCCACTCTACCAGCGAATGTTGGAGGGTTAAGCTTTACTTCCGAGGCTTGATGTGTTGGCGGTTGAGCTTGGAAAGGTGGTGGTGGCGGTGGTTGGAAAGGTGGCGGTGGGGGTGGTTGGAAAGGTGGCGGTGGTGGTGGTTGCTCAAAGCCTCGATCTGCTCCTTGACGAGAGGATTCTGGGATCTCGGCTCTTGTTGCCGTTAAGAGCTCTCCTAGACGGTCTATGCCCGTGGCCATAGCATTGATTTGACCACTCAGATTTGCCAACATGTGCAACATGGCACTGTTGACGTCAGCGGGGTCCGACTTGTCGGACATTCCGTCTCTCTTGATGAGAACCAGAATAATAAAGAATTTAAGGAATTTTATGCAATTTAAAAGAACCTAAGGACTACTTATGCAATTTTTTTAAGTATTATTTATGCAAATAATTTTGACCTAGTGACCTAATATGTAATTAATTTTGACCTAAGGACTAAGTATGTAAATAAGTTTGATCTAGGGTTCTAGTATGTAAATTAATTTGACCTAAGGACCTAGTACGCAAATAAATTTAATCTAGGGACTTAATATGCAAATAAATTTTATTTAAGGACCTAGTATGCAAATAAACTTAATCTAGGGACTTAATATGCAAATAAACTTAACCTAGGGACTTAATATGCAAATAAATTTAGTCTAAAGACCTAGTATGCAAATAAACCTAACCTAAGGACTTTTAATGCAATTTAGCTAAACTAGGAAGCCCTAAAATTTATACAGATTTTTTTAATGCAAATAAAACTATATGATAAATTAATGCAAATGAAAACTATATGCTAAATTTATACAAATAAAAATTATATACTAAATTTATGCAAATAAAATAAAAAAATAAAATATATATATGATAAAATTATGCAAAAAAAAGAAAAAGAAATATAAATAATTAAATTATATGATAAAATTATCCTAAATTTTCTAATTGCATTAAATTTTAAAATCAATAAAAAATAGTTAATTTAATCTAGCCCTAGAAAATAGGTAATCTAATCTAAATTTAACAAATTATAATTTAAATTTTTTTTTTTTTTTGCAACTCACGCTAAATTTTTTTTTTTTTTTTTTTTTTTTTTTTAAGTGAACTAAAACTAAAATCCTAGAAACCTAAAATTATGCAAATAAAAACTAAATGGCAAAATTATCCTAAATTTTATAATTGGATGAAATTTTAAAATCCTAGAAAATAGCTAATTTAATCTAAATCTAGCAAATGAAATTTTTTTTTTTTTTTTATCTCATGTTCAAATTTTGAAATATGACTCTTTTTTTTTTTTAGGTTTTTTTTTTTTTTTTTTTATCTCACGCTAATACGGTTTCAAATTCAATTTTTTTTTTTTTTTTCTCACGCACGAGAATTTAGATTTTTTTTTTTTTCTCTTCTTCTTCTTCACACGTTCAAACTCTTTTTTTTTTTTTTTTTTAATTAATTAAAAAAAAGAATTAACAGAAAATAATCAATGAAAAACAAACGAATGCAAAAAATGAAAAGGGAGAATCTCACCTCTCCTTACCTTGTGCTGATTTGCGTGGATGAAGACTGATAATAGATGATGAGTGATGGATCACAAATGATATAGACCAGATTATGACTTAAACCTGAAACACTTGACAAACAAATCAAAAATAACAAAAAAGAAAACAATAGATAGGGTTTATACACTACCCTGCGTCAGGAGCTTCAGCTCTGATACCAAAGATGATACAAGTCTGGATCAGGATCGTGTTGTGTTTGATCAGAAGAGAATCTCGATTCTGAACAATCACGAGATGGGAAGCGAATTGGACCACTCGAACTATGGATTGATCGAGATACACCAAGGATGATCCTGCAAACACGTTAGTGGTTTGAAGGTTCACAAATTCTAAGAATTCTACTCGACGGCTAGCTAGGTTTAGACTCAAGGTTTTGTTCATAAAAGTTCTAATTGTCATTAATTGACCTAAAGAGTTTAAATAGTGTTGTCAATAAGTTTCTGGGCGAGTTTCCTCTTGCCTCATAAATAAACTTGGCCCAAAACTCAAAAACAGCAAATACAATGCATAAAAAATGGGCCCTAAACATTTGGGCCAACTTTGGACAAAATGTGAAAAAAAGAATGAAAGGCCCATCAAAAAGAAGGCCGAAAATTAGAGAAGAAAAATCAGTTTTCTACTCTAAACACACTAAGGGTGTTGCCTCGTTAAAACCTCTTTCGGAAAACCAGTGGGACAAAACCGAAAGTAGGAAAAAGAGTACAATTCCTTAGCATGATTTTACGGTGTCTTTACTTAGTGATAGTAAAGACACCAAGTGAAGCTGGTCGTGCATGAAGAAGATCGCCGGTGAGAAGTGGTAGTGATCCGAGCTTAGCTGAGCTGGTGGTCAAGTTAGTTGTGTCTGGTCCGTCTTCTTTCCGCTCCAGCAAGTGCTTCACGAAATGGTTGAATTTGAAACTAATTGCCTTTGCTCTTTGACGTGTGATCGGTCCACTTGGCACTTGCGGCGTAAGATCCTCCAAGTCTGGCTCGTTTGACGTTGTTGCGGTTCCGATGTCCTCATCAAATGCAAAGTCTTCCTAAGTTCTCTTTCATCCTATGAACATTTCTAAATGAGAATGTAATCAATCAAGGAATAAGTAACATGTTTTAGAGATAGCCTTTGCAAAGACTTTGATACTAAGTCTGTGAGTATTCCTCCTTTGTGATTGATTATGATTTGATCTTGCAGCATGTGTGCTGAGTTGTTTTTCACTTCAAGCACACGCCAAATGACACATGACTCCATGGGAGAGCTGATTCATCACATTCCACCAGTCTTTCCTCTCCACTCTTTGTGGTGGCTGTTCTTGGTGGCAATCGGTTCTAACTCATTCTCCATGTGCTGTGTTTTTTCTACTTGATTTCTTTTGCCTTTGTTAGACAATCAAGCTAAACATCAACTCCCACCTTAAGCCTTTTAACCTGTTGATCATAAACAGATTCTAAACAAAAGATAGTGAGTGAAAGAGAGTGATTAAGAGTAACCAAACTTAATTTTAAACACTGCCTAAGGACTTTTGGATTCAACATGCCTTCTTACTTATTATTCTAAGTAAAAGACAAGGTTCTCTTCCCTTAAGATCAATGCAATTCATAAACAAATGATTCAACTAGCTAAACTAGGTTCAAAATGTCCCATTTTAACAATTTCTAAATACATGAAAACAATTCAATAGAATTCATGATTTACTAACCACCTAGATACCAGATTCCCTAGAGTTCTAACTCACACAACCATCAATGAAATCAATAAAATATTTGGATAAGAGTTTAGAAATAGTCTGAATGCATAAGACTTTGATACTAGGTCTTTGCATTTGAGTTTAGGAACTGGTTCTGATGTAGGCACTCCCTCTCTTTGAAAGCGCCTTTGGTGGTGAAGCCATGCCTCCTTTGGGCAGCAACTTATGTAGAATCATTTGAAACTTCCATCTTAGAAGATTTATCCTTTTGCACACTCCATGAGTGTATGCATGTGAAACCTAAAACAAAACTTGAAAAACACCTTCCAAACTCTGGTTAGTCTCTTATCTACTAGACTAAGCATATTCTCCTGAAGATTTTGACCAGGATCACGAGTTTAGACACTTCAAATCAAGCAGCAATAGCCGCTACCCATAGATTAACCTCACGCGCCTACTACTTGCTAAGGGCGAGTGAGAAACAGATCCAAACAACTTCAACCACCTCCTAACCACTTGACAACAGCTATACCGTCTCTTTACTACTCAGACATAGATGATTCAGAGGTTAAAACCGTTTTCAATAACCAACAAGACTTTGAAAACAACATTCCCGCCTTTTCTTCAATTTCAAAAATTTTCTTATCTTGCAAGAAACACTTTCTTGAAGTCAAAAAATCATTGGATTGCAATAAAACTTTCTGAACCTCTTCACAACATCTTAAACTAAGATTTGATCGTCCAAGATTTGAAACAGATCGAGAAAATTGAGAGATTGAAGTCAATTACCCAGAAGAGGACGAAACAGGACCGATTTCAAGAAACAGATCAAGGAAGCTACAAAACTTGAAAAGGGGCAAAGCGGACCTCCCGATTCATCAACTAGACTCAATATACTTGAGTTTAGGCTTTGGAATTGCTCGATTTGATGAAGTTTTGAAGGTAGCGCCAGAAACCTGATGATTTCGAAGGTTTCATGTGAAAAATCGAATGAAACCTGCTCTGATACCATGTTAGAATGAGAGATTATGATTCACCATTGGAGAAGAGAGAGTTTTAGAAAGAGAAAGGATTTATTTTTATTATTATGAAGAGAATTATTCTACTTGTTTACAAATGAAGAGAACATGTGTTTATATAGAGAGTTTACAATGTTTGTGTCCAAACACCCTTATTAGGCGCCTAATACTCATGTTTGGCTATAGGATTAGTGAGTTCTTCATACTCTTCCTTTGGTTTAGAGTATCTACTCTCTTCTTCTTTCTAACACTTCATACTCTCTTCTTTGTCTTAAACCACTTCTTTTCTTCTTCATTTCAACCCATGAGTAGGCTCAGGGTTTTGGCCACGCCAAAATATCCCATCAAGCCTTCTTCGTGGGCTTCTCTCAGTAGCAACTCCCGGGACGCATAGCCTCCAGTCTCTGAAAAAGAGCCCATCAAACAAATAAAATTGTGAGTGGGTACCAGTGCCGGCGTGGTGGAAGGCTTCCTTGAATTCGTCATCAATGGCGTATAGCTCCTTGAGCAGCTCGAATCCGAGGACCTTGACTTTCATGACCGAAATCAGTGAATGTCTCCGGGACAGAGCATCTGCTACGACATTTTCTTTCCCCTTCTTATACTTGATCATGTAGGGGAATGTCTCGATGAACTCCAGCCAACGTGTGTGTCGTCTCTTAAGCTTGATCTGACCTCTCAAGTGCTGCAGCGTCTGATGATCTGTGTGGATAACGCATTCCTGGGCTACTAGATAGTGCTGCCATACGTCCAGTGCCCGAACCAAAGCGTACAGTTCCTTGTCATAAGCTGGGTAGTTGAGCGCTGCTCCGCTTAAATTCTCTCTAAAGTAAGCTACAGGCTTCTCTCCTTGAGTTAGAACAGCTCCGATTCCGACGCCAGATGCGTCGTATTCCACTTTGAAGGTCTTCTGGAAGTCGGGTAAAGATAAGACCGGGGCGTGAGTGAACCGGTCTTTGAGCAGGTTAAAGGCTTTATCCTGCTCGGGTCCCCAGCTGAATGTCCGACCCTTTTTGATCACGGAGGTTAGGGGGCTGGCGATGGTGCTGAAGTCTCGGACGAACCTCCGATAGAAACTGGCCAAACCGTGGAAGTCCAGACTTGGCTGATGCTCGTGGGCGTGGGCCATTCTCGTATGGTCTTAATCTTTTCTTCGTCTACCTGTAGGCCCTGTGAATTCACGATAAAACCTAGGAAGACTATCCGGTCAGTGCAGAATGTACACTTCTTTAGATTAGCATATAACTTCTCCTCTTGAAGCGTATATATGACCAACTCTAAGTGGGTGGCGTGATCGGCGTATGACGAACTATAGACCAAAATGTCATCAAAATAGACAACCACGAACTTACTGATATATGGTTTAAGAACATGGTTCATTAGCCGCATGAAGGTGCTCGGAGCGTTGGATAGCCCGAATGGCATTACGAGCTACTCGTAATGGCCTTGCTTGGTCTTGAATATCGTCTTCCACTCGTCTCCTTCTCGCATACGGACTTGGTGATATCCTCTCTTCAGATCGATCTTGGAGAAGATCGAGGCTTTGCTTAGCTCGTCCAGCATGTCGTCTAATCGTGGTATAGGGTGTCGGTACTTGATGGTGATGTTGTTGATTGCTTAGAAGTCAACGCACATCCTCCATGATCCGTCTTTCTTCGGCACGAGCAGGACGGAAACGGCGCAGGGTCTGAGGCTTTCTCGGACATAGCCTTGGTCCATAAGTTCTCGAACTTGACGTTCGAGCTGCTTAGCTTCCTCCGGGTTGACGTGGTAGGCGGGGCGGTTGGGTAATTGAGCTCTCGGGATAAGGTCGATGTTGTGCTCAATTCCTCTAAGTGGCGGTAATCCAGGTGGGATTTCAGCGGGGAAAACGCCTGCATAAGTCTCTAAGAGCTTGGCCAATTCAGGTGGGGGCGGCAGCTCGGTGCTGTCTGCGTGCAATGACTCCTTAAAGATCATAAGGACAACGTTGGTATCGTTCCTACATCACTGTCTTACGGATGACCCTGGACTTCACAAGGAAATTCTCCTTCTGTGGTCCCTTGGTAGAATCCGTCCTCAGCTGGATATCTCAGACTTGTTGCAGGGCGAGCGATGCTAAATTTAACTTGCGCTTCTTGTGAACAAAAGAATACAAGTTAGTCCGCCCATTGTCCCTGTCAAACTGCCATGGATGTCCAAGAAGGAGGTGGCCAGCTTGCATCGGATCCACGTCGCACAAGACCTGATCGATGTAATGACCTATACTAAAGGGTACCGTCACCTGGTCGGTTATGCGTATCTCGACCTTATCATTGAGTCACCTAAGCCCGTAGGGCCGCGGGTGCTTGGTACTCTCGAGACCAAGCTTGTCAACCATATATTCACTAGCGACGTTGGTACAGGAACCTCCGTCGATAATCAGAGAACATACCTTGCCTTTTACAGTGCACTTGGTATAGAAGATGTTCTCACGCTGGGCTATCTCGTCGGGGCCAGCTATGGTGTTGAGGACTCGTCGAAACATTAAGAGCTCTCCGGAGTTGGGGTACTCGATGTCGTCCTCTGTTTGCTCCGGTTCCTCTAAAGGCTCTTCTTCGTCCTCGTCTGCGGACTCGTATTCTCCGGACGGGGTCAGAATCATTACCCGTTGGTTCGTACAATCTCGCGCCATGTCTCCTCGCCCGTTGCACTTGAAACAGGTGATGTCTCGGCTCCTGGGTGCGGCTCCGGTGGTTTTGGCCAGCTGGCTCGGTCCGGATGCATGTCGGGTCACATCTCGAGGTCGGGTCGTGGCGCGCAGGTCAGGACTAGGGCCAGGGGGCCGGTTGTACGGCTTGGACCAGTTGGTCTTAGGCCGTTGGTAGCCTGCTGCTTTTCTCTTGTTGGCTTGTTCCACCTGGTTGGCTAGGTGGTATAGCTCTCCAAGGTCGTGGTACGGCTGTCTCTCGACCTTCCGGGCGATCTTTTCTTGAAGTCCATCAAGAAACTTGGCCATAAGACTCTCCAGGGAATCTGTGATCTCAAGTTGGTTCCTTAGATGTTCGAACTCGTCAAAGTACTCGCTGACCGTCTTGGTGCCCTGGGTGAGTCGTTTAAAACGTCTATGCAGCTCTCAGTGGAAGTGGGGTGGAACGTAACGCTTCCGCATAAGGTGCGTAAGCTCCTCCCATGAAGTGAGTTGTCCGAATCAGCTCCTTCGTCGTTCGGCGCCTTCACGATCCCACCAGGTCAGACTGTGGTCTGTGAATTGTGCCGTGGCGAGGGTTTCTCGCCTGGGGTCTCCGTATCGGTAATAGTCGAAGATGAGCTCCATTCGACGTTCCCAATCAAAGTAGGCCTCGGGGTCGACTTTGCCGGCGAATGACGGTGGGTTGAGCTTGACGTCCGGGGGCTGAAAGTGGTGTGGTCGGTCTTGTGGGTCGCGGTCGTAGTGTGCTTTGTAGGGCGGTTCGTCGGGTGGATCTTCTTCTCGCGGGTCGTGGGCGTATGGTCCGAAATATTGATTCCGTCCGTTAGTAGTGGTACCTCCGTTGCCACGGTGAGAAGCCTCCGGGATGTCCGGTCGTGGGGGAGGACCGGGTTGTTCCAGCCGTTCCATACAGCTTGTAAGAGTGTTCATATGAGCCGTGATCTGGCTCAGCATCTGCATTACTGCAGCTGATTCTTGGGGACGTTCGGGTGCGTCCAAACTACTAGACATGGATATATATATTTATAAAAAACTTCCCTAAAATAGAAATTTTCCTAATCTAGAAACTTTCCTAAAATAGAAATTTTCCTAAAATAGAAACATTCCTAAAATGGAACTTTCCTAATCTAGAAACTTTCCTAAAATAGAAACTTTTCTAAAATAAAAACTTTCCTAATCTAGAAACTTTCCTCAAATGGAAACTTTCCTAAACTAGAATTTGAAACTATCCTAATTTGGGATACTTGCATAATCTAGAAAAAAGGAAATATCATAAATAGATTAAGGAAAATCTTCTAGTCTTAAATTCCTTCCTGAAGTGGTTTTTAGAAATTTTCTAATTCTAAGTTATTGTCTAATCTCGAAAAGGGAAAAAATTCCTAAAAAGTTGTGGAAACAAATCCTAGGCGATTTTAATGCTAGGGAAAACTTCCTAAACCAAAAAGGAAAATGTCCTAAGGATTTTTGGAAACTACCCTAAATGACCTAGAGCCACTTAATGCTACAAGATTCTTACCTAATTTGAAACCTCGACACAGGGAAGGTAAGGAGAAGGCGGCTGCTAAACCTAAACTAGAGGCGGCTGCACACAAGGGAAGCCGCTTGGCTAGAACCTAGGAAGCTAGCTACACGGCCGATGGTGCAAGCGGATACTAACAGGGAACTAGCGCGGGTCCTAGGCCTCCTCCAAGATGCGGTTCGCGCAAACACAACAGGCTGGGCTAGTACTCGGGAACTACTGCACGACCTAGGACTAAGCGGGTCTAGAGCGGGATAGTCTAGGGCTCTAATCGCCTGGAAATGTGGCTCGGGTCACCTAAGGTCCTAGTGCGACTTGGACTTGACTCTACTCGGCCCTAGTAAGCGAACACAAGCAACAAACCTAGCTAACACACGCGTGAAGGCAAGGAAACTTGCTTCATGATTTCTCAAGCACGGTAATGTTCTAGGTGGGTTACTTCCCTGGTTTCGTTTGTTAACAACCCAAGCTTTATGATTTTTTATAGTTTTTGTGTTTAAATCAAACAAACTAAGCAACCTAGCAAGCAAGCAATTTTTTTATATACTTTAGCGAATGTAAAAACAAGAGCGAGAAGGATAAAACCGGTTTGGTTCTAAATTTGTTGTAGCGGTTCTAAGGGTTCCTTGCTCTTCTCTTTTTTTTGGCTTGAAGAACTTGAATCTGCGGTTACCTTGCAGGGTGTGGAGGAACAAGTCAAAGCAGGATATTTTAAAATATTCTACAAATGGAAACAAAAGAGACAAAGCAAAAGGGATAGACACAACCGGGGTCAGGAGCAACTTCGGCTCTGATACCAGATGATGTGGGCATGGACGCGTGACGGAACCTGGTGGAGGTTCACGGACGCAGACGCATGGACCAGTTCCAGGGAGAGGCTCGACCACGGGGCTGGGAGGTGAGGCGGGGTTCGCTTGGTCAGAGAGAGTCTCAATCTTTGCAAGCGGAGGAAGGGAAGCGAGCTGGACCACACGGGTTGTGACAGACCCGTGATACACCAAAGCAGACTTGAGCCGGCGGCTAAGTCTTGGAACCGGACTAAGGAAGGCTAGGCGGCGCCGAATTTAGAACTATATGGAAGTTAATTTCTTGTGTAAAAGTCTGATTTTATTAATGAAAATGACTTGGCTTATATAGACCTAAGTCATTAGGGTTTTACCTTTACAAAAATGACATGTAGTTTAGAAGCAAAACAACAAGAACTTTAAACAAAACAACAAGTAGTGCAAGTAAGGGGCTTGGGCCGCGGGCCTTATGGGCTGACGCTGGCCCAGGTTCCACACTTAGAAAATTATTAGACAAATTGTAGATGACTTGGGGGCCGTGGGCTTCCTGAGAGGATGAAGCCCAAATCCGTTTGCACACTAAGGGTGTTGCCTCGTTAAAACCTCCCTCGGAAAACCCAATGGGACAAAACCAAAGGTAGGGAAAAGAGTATAATTTCTTGGTGCGTTTTTGACGTCCTTATCCCGGGGTAATGGTAAGGATGCATGAGTCGACAATCCGATGACTAAACAACTCCCACGAATGGGTCAAGAGGTAAAGGGCCGGGTCTTGGTATGTACCTGGTCTGGGCTCGGCAATCCGTTGAAGAACCACAAGTCTCTGCTCGACAAACCGATTGATCTTGGTTCCCAAAGCTTTGACGCGCGCTCAGGTCACTAGTCCAGTTGGTACAATCGGTACCGCGTCGTCCGGGTCCGGTCCACTTGGGTCACTGGCACGGTCGGCTACGTCCGGGGCCTCATCTACACCTTCGATTCTCTTTGTCAATGGAGTTTAGATAAACAGAAAAATCCTCATCATCAGATATACAAAACGGTTCTTCACATCCCACCAACAACGGAATATAGCTCAATTTTAATTTCACTCCACTTTCATATAAGTCAATCTTCTTGCATTTTTTCTCTTCTACATTCACTAAATTAATACCCTCTTCTAATGACTTCAACATCAAACTATACATGTGACCTTTCAATTTAAAATATATGATGATGTTGTTGCTCATTGTATCCTGTCAAAACAATACACAAAAATTAATCATTTACACTAGTTATCCTAGTTATCTTAGTTATACTCAGTTATCTTAGTTATACTAGTTATATTAGTATTAATAGTTTTATTAGTTTTACTAGTTATCCACAGTTGTCCTAGTTTTCTTACTTGTACTAGTTTTACCAAGTTTTCCTATCACGAAAACTGAGATTAACATTCATCATACTCTACAAATTACTAATATTCAATTACTTTCACACATTTATTTCTAATACATAGTCCTAATCGACCCATAAGGCATGGTTAACAATTGTTGAATCAATTTCAATTCAATTTTAAAACCTAATCTCATACCTTGTTTTTAAATCTCCCAATGCAGCTTTAAATCTAAATTAATAGGTTATCAGCCATGAATAACAAGGACCACAAGCTGAGAGGAGGATATAGGAGGACTCGTGAACGAAAAATCGAAGAAATGAAGCAGCTGAGCGAGCTCGAGCTCGATTTCGTCGCCCCGGAGCTCAGGAGAGAGAAAATGAAGAATCACGATTAGGAGAAACGGTGGAAACGGAGGAGAGCTGCTGCGTTTGTTAATTTTTTTCCAGAGGCAATATTGAAATCAACATTTCATTAAAGAGGAAGGAGTATGTAGATAAAAAGAGGGTATAAGAGATAAAATTCTCTGCTAGAATGACATGTGAGATAATGTCTCGATGGTTAATGAGTATTTTCGGATTATAGGATGGTTGAACTCTTTTAATGTCATTTACAGTTATTTTTTTATAATGAAGGTAAAAATAATATTTTCTTTATCATCTTCTATTTTAACCTACGATTTTTCTAGTCATAAAATTAGCCGCCTCTAATTTTTTCTCCGCTATTTCACTCTTTTTCATCATTTTCTTGCTTTATTCTATCAATATTTTATAGATCCAATAAAAATAAACATGTTTTTTATCATAAATTAAAACAAAACGATGTTTTTCAGAAGTTTTAATTTAATAATTGATTAAAGTCAATTCATGACGGTGATTAACCACCACACTCATAATCGCCGATCAGACGGCTTTGTTGACGTAGTTTTCGAACAAGGTATGAAACTTTTATTTTCAATATAAGTACATGTTTCTAAATTATATACGTTTAGTCCGGACAAACTAACCAGTTTTCAAAATGGTAACTCATGTTTAGTATTGTGAATTCTCAGGATCACACTAAGATTGATTAGTTTGACTGGTGGATTTGTCTTGAAATGTCTAACTGATTGCTTGTAATCAATTGTTATGTGACGTCTTAGGTCATCCACATATCTAAACAACATATCTAAACAGTGGCGTTGAAGTACTGATTAGAGGAGTTACGTTGATCAACTGACATGTTACAATAAATATAATAGTGTTTTTTGGTTATATGAACAAAGAATTATATTAAACCGATCGAACATATAGTTTAGTGGTTTGTATTACTGTCGTCATCATGCTACTAAACAAATTCAAACCTTCATATTGAAAATTATTGAGAGAAGTATATATTTTAATCATATAAAATTAATTTAAAATATTAAATTTAGTGATATGTTTATATGAATGAATATATAATTAAAAATTAAATTTTAATGGATATATCCAAAAATATTTATTTAAACTGCACATTGCCAACTGGCATTTTTTTATAATCTTCATAGAAAGACTTATTTTATGGTATGTTTCTCTAATATATTCAACATGTTTATAAGATAGATTTTTAACATAAAACAATAGATACAGTTTTTGTATTAGCCATAAAACATCTCTAGTATTGTCTATTCTAGATTATAAAGAAAATATTAATGTTTTCAAATATTAAATTTCAAGTGATATTTAGAACAAGTTCATATATTACCTATATTTATTCAATAGAATAGTTGGCAAGACAATAATTAGTTTCAAATTTTGAAATAAAATGTGGAGGAATTATATTTGTTTTTTATCTCTAGAAACTTATAACTTTTCACAAAAAAATTCAATGTCTCATTATGCTTTTCTTTCGGATTTGCATCCATGGAGAGCCGATTGGGATATACGGATCAAAGTTTTGAAAAAATGGAAGACCCATCGCCCCGGAGTCGGTGATGGTTTTGATTTCATCTTTGTCGATGAAAATGTAAGTTTATGCCTGCAAATTTACAGTATATTTATTGTCCAATACATGTATTTTCTTATTAGGATTGTGTTCTTATTATTTGTTTGAAATTTAGGGTTGTAAGATTGAAGCCTCTATCACTCATCCTGGAATGGCCGGATATTTTGATAGCATTTTAAAGGAAGGACAATGGTTTCGCATTTACGACTTTGTCGTAACTAATGCATCAGATCATTTGAGAAACACTACTCACCGTTTTCGTATCTTCCTCCTTGATCACACTAACGTGAAATCCACGTTTTGTAGAACTTATAAGACATTCATGTCTTTCATCGAGTTCGAACATGTTTATGATTCGACATTTGACCCGACTTATCCAATTGGTTAGTTTTTCTGTATTACTCTTATAATGAAAATTTAATTCTATATAATATATTCTATATGCCAAAACGTATTAATGACTAGGAGTTTTGTAAAAATAGATTTGATTGGCGCTATTGAATACGATGGAATTAGGTTATCGGTTAAAAAAAAAAGATATTGTGGGAGATGTTGATTCGAGTAAGAGTTTCGTAAAATTTCGTTTGAGAAATGCGAGGTAAGTTTCTGTCACTAATTTAGTTGATAAAATTTTATCTTACAACAATAAAATTTATTTTATAACATGCAGGGGTAATGTTCTCAACTGCGTGGCCTATGGACAGGTGGCGGACGATTTATATTACAAATGGTGTACTATTCATAATGATGTCGTCGTCTGCATTTTAACGGACTGGCGAGTCAAAAACGATAAAGGTTATATTATGAAATTATATATGTAGGTCATTGGACATTTGTCATTAGTTAGTCAAAAAAACGATATTAATACTTTAAAATTTGATAGGTAGTATTAGAATCTCAGATGGAGGAAGTATCTCCCGTCTCCTGCTGGATCCAAAGATTGCAGAGACTATTTTCTTCTCAAGAAAGTAAGTATAATTCTTTTTAGTTAAGATACTCATATTTAATATTGTTATTAATTTCAACTCTGTTTGTAATATCTATGTATATATATGTTTTAGATTTAAACATATGCTGGAGGATGTCAAGATGGATTAATAGATATCTGATTGATATATTTCAATCAAATTGTTCTCATATCTTTAAATTTGAACTTTTAATAAAAGATTAGTGGAGTGATAACCTACATCTTAATGTTATGTAATGGATTTATTAAACTTTTTAAAAATTTACAATAATCAATGTTGTATCTGTTATTTTTTTTTATTGATGTTTACTAGTGCCTTTGTTAAAATATTTTTACTATAATTATGCTTATATATTAACACATGCATTTATTTGAGTTACATTTTGTTAATATTTACTACCTTTTTCCAAAAAAAAATTGGTTTAAACTTTTATATTTTTTTAAACCTTAAAAATGGAATAATATTTAAAATATTTTGTTTTTAGTTAATATCTACTGAATCTAACTTTTTGTATTAGAATAGAGTAGAATTATCGATTTTCAGAGAATTATATTTGCAACTCGTACAGATTTTATGACTATCACAAAAAGATGTCATTAGTGAATACTAAAATAATAATAAGACATCATTTTTTGTTAGCAATTTGAGAAAAGTGTAAAATTTTTAGTAAAATCGCAGGAAACATGAAAAAATCTCTATATGAAATGTTTATGGTCTTATGATCTACAAGTCATAACACGATTTTATATCATTTTCACTGTTGTGATTCTAAACACTATAACTACTAAATCAGTAGACTCATTTTTATTGGTTCTGTTAGAGTTTCTGCAACTCGATTTTTATTGGTTACTATGTCTAGCCTATCTACATACTAGTTCATGGTTATAAATTCAATATTTTGTGGGTCTAAATCCCCTTAAAATCAAATCTCCAGTTAAATACTCTAGACTTCATGCAATAAAAACAAGTAAAACAAGTAAAGCCAGAGATCAAGTTTCTAAACCATTAAATTACCAAATCGAATTATGTTGTTATACAACCATTAATTTTTTTCAACCTAGTAGATGGATCTACTCAGACATATGCAAGAAACACATCAAATATGAATAAACATCATCCTAAAAAAATGCTGGATTAAAAAGAGTTAACCAAAAAAGAATTATTTGGTGTTTGAAATACAAATCAAAATCTCCTCCTCAAAAACTCTTTAAATCCTAAGCAATAATACTTTCTAAGTGTTGTGACTTGTATAAAATTTTTGGTGAGTTGGTGGGTATTTAAAAAAAGAAACTAAACACAAGTATTTAATTATCTAAGTTTTCTAGAGTTAGAAAAATGGCAAAAATGAATTTTTTTTATTAGCTTAAAACTTCTTCACTTCAAACGTGTCTTGATGTTTATAGGATTCATTGAAGTGTACTTTTGCTTATATGAGGAATGAACGAATCTCAAGTAATATAAGTTTGAATCCATAATTTATCTCTTTGCGGGCTTTTCTTCTTGACTAGACAGACATGTCCTCACTAAATCGGGTGTAAATCTTAAACCTTAGCTTCAAATGACTTGATTTTATAGGTATTTGAAAGATAACTCACAGGAATTCGTTTACATCAAACTACATCCAAAGAAAATTTCTGGAAGGGCTCCAGCTGTACATCGGATCTGTTCTACGAGTGAAACTTTACTTCATGAAAATTGTACTAATAGTGAAACTTTAACTCATGAAAATTTAAAGTCTTGTGTGATTTCTTGTCTTAAAACCATGTCTAAAACATAATTAGTCTTATTTAATTTTTTTAATGTTTTTACCTAGAAAAACATGAAATAACAAAAATAAAAGAAAAGTATCTGTAAAAGCTAAAATCTCTGTAAAAACCTTTATTTTCATATGAAAAAGCATAAAATATAAAAGCCAATTAAATCACTTAGATAAAGTGTAATCTGATATATCCAAATGCCATAAGGCTTATTTATATAGATTTTCCTTCTTGGTTTGTTTGGGATAGTGAGAAGAATCAATAGAGACCACGTTGCAGGCCGCTATCGCCTGGATGTTTTATAGTGGATTGTTAAGAAAATGCAGGTTCAGCATTTTATTTGTATGTTTTGTTGTATGTTATTAGAGGACCGTGTTATTATTTAGATAGCAGGATAATTCATGGTATTGTTTATCTTATTTTCAAAGAATCATTCATATTTTAATTTGTTCCAGATCACTCCTAGGTTGTTTATGCATTTTGGGGATTTTTATTTCACATTTTCGTTTTTTTGTTAACATAAGTAAAAGGGATAAAAACTAAAAAACGTTAGATATTCAAGTTGGAGGAGTCGAATCAATATGCATTTTTGCTGATGAAAGTCTTCTGGCGCTCCGCACTAGGTTGTCCGCCCTTGTGTTTCTCGCTCGAGGAATAAATTTAATTTGTATGTTGTCAAACTTGCTTTTGCTTAAATTGAACTCGTCGAGGTGAACTGTAAAAGCTGGCCACTCTTCCGGTGAAGACACCATACTCACCAAATCCTGACAGTCAGTTGCAAATATCACTCATGATCTCTGAAATACATACATACACTCTATTGTCCAAATAAGTGCTTCTAATTTCTCGTGTAGTGGCGATTGACTACACCGAATATTTCTGGCCCCGATCAACATGTCTTCGTTACCATGTTTTGCAGATACCCATCCCTAACCTGAAAACTCTTCTGATTTCTTCCAATATAATCGTTTTTAGGACAATATAATGAATAAAGTCCACTTCATAACTGTTATACAATTCATCGCAATGATTTATTTTAGATTTTAAACAAAAATTCAACTTTATGATATTAATTTCTATTTTCATAATTATAATTTTGGTTTATGAATCTTCATTTGGGATTTCAAATCGGAAACAATGTAATAAGAAATAATAATATATTTAAGAATACAATAACGTTTTGGGTTTGACTATAGAGTATCAGTTGGTTGCATATGTCCAACTTTTAAATACTTATCAATTAGTAAATTTAAATAATGCTGAAAAATCAATTCACTTAATTAGAATATGATATAATTTTAAGTAATAATATGATATTTACTAATTGATGAATATTTAATAGTTAGACACGCGTAACAAACTGATTTTCTATAGTCAAAACCAAAACATTATTGCATTCAAAATTTATTAATATAAATAAAGGAATAATAATAAATTTTGAATGCAATAACGTTTTGGTTTTGACTATGGAATATCAGCTGGTTACACGTATCCAACTGGAAAATACTCATTAGTTAGTAACTTTAACAATTGCTAAAAATTTAATTCACTTAATGAGAAATATAATATAATTTTTATTATTCTATATTTAAGGTTATTGATTTAATTGACAACCATACAAAGAATTGGAATATGCCTCTGCTAGAAACAACTACTATTCCAAAAGATGTGACTATCATTCAATCATTGGCAATTAGTCGGTTTGGACGGACATATACTAATAGATAATATTTTACAAAAACCGGAAAATATTCGAAACAATTGATGTATCTGACTGAAAAATTCTATCCAAATAAAGACACAAAGAAAGTTATATATGGCCATCAATTGTTTCCCTTCAAGCCCTGTTCTAGAAAATTAAATGTCCTCTAAAAATATTTTATCTGGCAAATGATTTTAGATTGTATTTCGGTGGCCAAGAACTTAAGAACATGCAGATTTACGTGTGAATGTAATGCGGCATATGTGGAGCGGATGAAAAAACAATAAATCACATTCTTTTTTAATGTCCACTGGTCATTTAAATTTGGACACTATCTAAGATTTCCGCACTTTTACCTAAGACATCGATCTTTTCTAATTTAGACTATTTACTAACAAAGTTGCCAAAAGACAGTCCAAATGGATTCTTCACATGGATTATTTGGTGTTTATAAAAAATTAGAAATGACAAACTATTCAAAAATTCAGACAGAAATCCATAGAATATACTAAGAATGGCAGAAACTGAAGGAAAAATATGGAAAGACGCACAACTTATAGAGGACATCCATCATATGCAGCCAGTAGCACCCCACACTTTCCCCTTACCACATGATATATGATGGTGTAAAGTGCATGAGTATTGGAACGAATCTGATGAGTTCTCAAGACATGGATGGATCTGTACTAAAGATGGGAAGGAAGACACCTTGGTGGGAGCGAGAAACATCCGATTCAATCAATTCCCACTCCACACAAAATTAGAGAATCTCATTTGGACAATAAAATGGATGTTTGTGTCTCATAGACTGAATGTCCTTTTTGCAATTGACTTTCTATATGTGGTGAAAATGGTGGTATTTCCATATGAATTATCAGCTTTTGCAGTTCATTTTGAAAAATTTAAATGATATAAAGATTACTTTAGAACTATTAATGTATCATTCATCCAACGGACAGCAAACAAGAGGGCATATAATTTAGTATGCAGTGCATGTAGAGTCCCACTACATACGGTGTATATCAGTCTGACTCCATCAAATTGATTAAATAGATCTACCTAACTGTTTTTGTTTTTATATTGTTCACAAAAAATAATATAATTTAAAAAGTTATTTGACATATCAATGAGCTCTTGATAAGTTGTTATTTGTTTGATATTCTTACGCTAATATTTTTTTCTCTTATATTTCTGTAATTTAAAATTTAAATTATTTTAAATAGTTTGCTTCAAGCAATTAAAGATACTACTAATCTCTTACTATTTAGTTAATGAAAACATTAAACCACAAAACCACGTCATATTAAAATGTTCTAATTATCAATATCTTTTTCTGTTAGAAAACTCTTCATTAACGAAGAAAAAAAAACTAAAACAAATCATTTTCTTCCATGCAAATTAGGAGATATACGGCCAACTATACTATACTTTCTGATTTGAACTAAGAAGACGAAGATATTAATGTGTGGACTGAAAATTGTACGTGTGTGGAAAACAAATTTTGAGGAAAAGATCATAAAATACATCTTATTCTCGGCAATAGGAGTGTAAACAAATTTTAACTTTTAGGATTTATTATTTATTTTTTTACCAAATATACTCGGCATTTTTTACCTAACAAATACAAATTTCATACTTTGGTCGGAAGACAATGGAAAGTCCTTTGTAAATTCAAAGTTATAAATAGTTATGGCTCAACCAGAAACACAATCAACAACTTCTACATAAATTTTTTTTTAGAACAATCAGGTTTATATGCATTCTCTAGAACGGAAAACTCTATGTTGGATTTTGCCCCTTTTGATCAAGTAACTAAGAGGAATGAAGACGAGAATGATCATATTGGTATGCCCACTTATAGCTCATGATTTATACATAGGATTTTATTTTGATCAATATCAATGACTAATTATATTAAACATGATCCTATTCTAAAAACTCTGTAAAACATTTTTGAGACTTGCTTGGTTGCGTTTCATACGTTGGAAGTTTGTTACAAACGGATAATCCTAATTATAAAATTGTCGAAAGAATTAAGCACAGGCTCATGGATGTGAAGAAAGTAACAAATTTATAGAAATAGTTTATAATGTTAAATTTTTATATAATATAATAAACTGTGTGCTGTATTTTACAAATCATTTAAAAATTAACTTGATAGAGGCGTAGCGCTAGATTGTGAGATATTTGGTAGATTTGCTGTTGATTTGAGAAGAATATTTTGAGGATTGGTTTTCGCTATAAATAAATTTAATACTCAAGTTTTGGTGTTTAAAGTACATGGGTGGAGGTTTGTTACAAATGCATTATTACATATATACATTTGTGTTTAAATTGTAACTAGTTATGTGCGTAACCAGCTGTTATTTAAGTAAAGTGAGGATATGATATGTTGGGCTTTTGACATATTATAAATTTTGCTTTGTGTCTTTTATTGATTTAAAATTTGTGTTTTAAGTATTTTTAGAGTTTTTTATCGAGTTTTTTTTTCAGGTTTTAAATCGGTTAGGAGGAGAATAAGTCATTTTGAGTAAAAACAAACATATTAAGATACATGACAGTGCATAAGCGTTAGAAGTTTGGCATTTGATGAAATATTTTTCACCGATTGATCGAGCTTATTCTTGGAAACAACATATAGAATTGAGTTACCTTTTATATAGAAGTAATTTGAGTCAATCCAACGGTGCAAACAAAAGTTATGTCCATTATACTAAGGACTAGTCTTTATATGAAGGAAAGAACCCAAAGTACGTGATGGAGGAGTCGCTCTATTCCAGAGCGATTGCTCCGTTTCGACGAGAACAAAAAAGAATTTTCTCAACTTTCCTATTTAAGACTTAAATATTCCTACGATCGTTGAACCGCTTTGAGACTTGCATTCTATCTTTTCTTTTACAGTTTTTATAAAAATAATAGATCTTATCAGTTTTCATAGAAATTTTTACAAAGACTTTTGAGAGCTTTAGCACTATATGAGATTGCAGATAAAAGATTTTTGAACTCTTTTTGTTTATTTTGTATTTTATTCATAGATTCTTCATCATCTTTTACTTTGTTTTGCTTCTCTATTTCATCTGAATAGTTCTTTAGCTATGTTAAAGATTTTAAAGGGATCATGAGTCAATAAACTGAACACAAATAGGGTTTTATCAATCGATTGTCTTCATCTAAAGTTAATCTTAATGCCTTGATTGAATTGATCACTTAATCTCTTATTCTAGGTTTAATATATTCATCAAAAGTGTAATAGGTTGCAAAGAAGAACTTACATGAACGATTTGTCCTTAGCCAACAACAGTTGATGTTAAGGAAAATCGTGAACAAATCGAATATGCTGAATAATGCTTGTCCAGAATTATAGGTTCATATGACAATTCAGAATTCTAGGTTGCTAGATAACGTTGTTGATGCCATGACAGTTGATCAATCTTACTTTTAACTTTGATTTCAAAACATGTGATTAATTATGCATTGAATAGTTGTTTGGTTCATGATCTCTGATTTCCTATGAATTTCCCCTTAACCTAGCACTCTCGTTTTATTGTTTTCACATTGATATTTATTTTCGGATCTGTTACTGTGACAACTAAAAACCCCGCTTTGTCTTAGCTTAGTTTCAATCTTCATAAAAACTCAAAGTAACATTGGTCCTCTGGAACTCCAATCATATATACAATTGCGTATTGCTGTGCACTTGCAGTAGAAAATAAAAACACTTAATCCAGTGTATCAAGTTTTTGACATGTTGCAACGGGATAAATTTGTTATCTTTGATTTTTAGATTACAATTTAGTCAAGTAGCTGTTGCTATTAATGAGGCTAGAACAGCAGCGAAAACCACAACAACAACGTGCCATTGGAGACATACACACGCCTCATGCTTTCTACCAAAATAGAGCTGCTATTGGAAACAACATGCCATTTGAAATCAAGCCTTAACTCATTACATTTGTGAAGGAACATGTGTTCCATTGGCAGTCTGCAGAAAATTCGATGGATTACATCGAAAAAATTGAAGAAATCTGCAGTACCACCAGCTTAAATGGAGTGCCACACGGTTTTCTTAAATGCACGGTTTTTCCATTCTCCAGTTCGAATGGAACCAACATGATAACAGTACCAACATGATCTTCGCCAGTTCGAATCCAAAATAAAATCTATGTAAGTTTTTATTCTACTTGATTTTATTTTTTGTACTAAACAATGATAAATTTTTATCGCAACACATGCAAATTAATTTTGCATAATTAATAGGTCACTTTTCTTTAATAGAAATCAACAAAATAAAATTGAAACCAACTCAAAACAACTAACTTAATGATTTATTTTTGTTGGTTGCAGATTTGAACAATTGTAGAATGATAGAGCCATGCGTTAGCAATCTCCTAAACCAAAAATTCACCTCTATTATGGTGTGATAGTTTTACGGACGTCTATTTTACAGGATAAAACTATCGATCTATGTACAACACACCGTACAAAGAACCTTGCAAACTAAACTCTATTTTTTCTTCATCAATTGTTTATGGGGAAGAAGATAATAAGATCCGTTGATGAGGACATCGACCAACCAAAGACCAATGCTGAGCCGGATAAAGAAGAGGTCATCCGTCATGTGCCAAGTGGACCCTTAACACTCCTCAAAGCAAGAACAATTGATCACAAGTTAAGCCAGCTCGCGGACTATGTACTTGATCAAGAACCGGATGACATGACACCTATAACACCTTCACCCCACAAGTATAAGGGAGAGGAGTCACCAAGGAGCTACAGAGCTATGGAGAATTCTCAAAAACCAGACATCAACTTCTGGTTTATTTAGCATCACCTTAGAGTAAAGACACACAAAGTAATGTTAGAGAATTGTACTCTTTTTTCTACCTTCGGTTTTGTCCCAATGAGTTTTCATAAGGGATTTTTAATGAGACAACACCTCTAGTGTGCAATCCAAGAATTGTTCACTACCATTCATCCTTCACAAATCTTGGAGTAATAAGAAGCTGAAGACACTCCACAAGAAGGCCTTCCCAACGAGTTTATACTTAGTATTATTTTGTGTTTTGTTTTTAAACAACTACTTGTTGTTTTTCTTTAGGTTTTGAACTTCTTGTTGTTTTAGTTTGAACTACTTTCTGTTTTTGAGGTTTAGGTTATTATAAAAACCTAAGCTACCCCTTAATGGAAATCAGAATAGTTTATGCAAACAATTAACCCTAGCAGTTCCTAACTCTCTTCTCCTTAGACGAATTTTCCCTTCTCTATTGAGAATTAATCTCTTCTCATTTGAGTCCCAGCTCAAGGCTTGATGAACATTGGTGCATCACGAGCTCATCACCCTCGTGTGATCCAAACTCACTTCCATCAACCTGTGTTTCAGCTGGACGAGATTCTCTCAAGCTCCTGCACAACACCTCTTGCGGATCTTAGTCTCTTCTCTATGAACTACCCAACCTATGACAAGGAACTTTATGTATTGGTGAAAGCGATAGAAGCATGGAAACATCACTTGCTTGCTAGGTAATGTGTTATACACACGGACCACCAGACATTTCAGCATCTCAAAGGGCAAACTAAGTTAAAAAGGAGGCATGCTCATTGGCTGGAGTTTATTGAGACACTTCCCTATATCAGCAAGTACAAGAAGAGAAACGAGAATGCTGTAGCTGAAGCATATCCAAGAGATACAGCCTCATTTCAATCATAGAGGCTAAGGTATTGGGATTTGAAATGATCAAAGATCTGTATGCTGAAGATGATGATATCAAGGAGAGATTTAAGGAGCATGGGAAAGGCACCTACAACATGTTCAACCTGTTTGATGGTTTTCTATTTAAGGAGAAAAGGATATGTGTTCCAAGGGGTTCCATCAAAGAGTTGATGCTAAAGAAGGTGTTTGGAGGAGGATTGATGGGTTATTTTGGCGTTCACAATACTTTAATATGCTAAAGGAGCATTTCTGTTGGCCTCATCAGCAGAGAGACATTGAAACACATTGCACTAGGTGTTTGGTGTGCAGAAGAGCCAAGTCCAAGGTGCACCCACACAATTTATACATGCCTATGCCCATTCATACCATTTCATGAACTGACATATCTATGGAATTTTTGTTTGGCTTGTCTAAGATAAACCACAAAGACTCCATTTTTTTTGTTGTATACTGGTTTTGTAAGATGATCCACTTTATACCTTGTGCTAAGACCAATGATGTATCTCAAACGGCGATTTTATTCTTTAAAGAAGTGGTGAACCTCTATGGAGTACCAAGGACAATAGTTTCAGACAGATATATCAAGTTCTTAAGCCATTTCTGGAGAGCATCGTGGAAGAAGCTAGGGACCAAGCTAGTGTTTTTTACCATGTGCCACCCCTAAGCTGATGGTCAAACCGAGATCGTACACATGATGTTATCCAAATTAATGAGAGCTACAATTGGTTGAAACTTGAAGACATGTCTAGAGTGCATCCCATTTGTGGAATTCGCCTACAACTAAGCAACCCACTCAGCCACTAAGATATCACCTTTTGAGATTTTCTACGGTTTCAACCCCTACTTACCCCTTGACCTCACACTCTTGCCGTCCATAGAGATCGTGAGTATAGAGGGAGAGACCAAAGCTGAATTCATCAAGAAGATTCACAAGAAAACTAAGGAGAACATAGAAAAGAGGACATAAGCTTATGCAAGGCAGAAAAACAAATGAAGAAACCAAGTCATCTTCAAAAAGGAGATTGAGTTTGGTTGCATATGAAACCAGATAGGTCTCCACAAAACAGAAAGAACATGTTTGCACTGCGTGTAGATAGTCCATTTTGAGTCTTGAAGAAAATAAATAAAAATGATCAATTGGAACTACCAGGTGAATTTAATGTATCTCCTACTTTCAATGTTTATGATTTAGAAAATTATGATGCAGGAGATGATCCAGTTTTGAGTATAAAACTCTTTGAAGAGTGAGAGAATGATGAGGACATCGACCAACCAAAGAAAAATGCTGAGCCGGACCAAGAATAGGTTATCCCTACGTGCTAAGTTGGCCCTTAACACGCATTAAAGCAAGAGAAATTGGTCACAAGTTCAGCCAGCTCGTGGACTATGTACTTGATCAAGAAGCGGATAGCATGAAACCTATAGCACCAGCAGCCCACAAGTATAATGGAGAAGAGTCATGAAGGAGCTATGGTTTTCTATCTTCAGCACATGAACATGAGCGATGGAGAATTCTGAACCACCAGACATAAACTTCTGGTGTCTTTACCATCACCTTAAAGTAAAGACACACAAAGTCATGCTAGAAAATTGTACTTTTTTTTATACATTCGGTTTTGTCCTATTGGGTTTTTCCAAGGAGATTTTAATGAGACAACACCTCTAGTGTGCAATCCAAGACTTGTTCACTACCATTAATCCTTCATAAGTCCAGGACTTAAGACACTCCACAAGAAGGCCTTCCCGATAAGTTTATACTTATTATTATTTTGTGTTTGTTTTTTAAAAAACTACTTGTTGTTTTTCTTTAGGTTTTGGAGTTTTTGTTGTTTTATTTTGAAATACATGTTGTTTACAAGCTTAGGTTATTATAAAAATCTAAACGACCCCTTAATAGAATTCATAATCGTTTATGCAAGTAATTAACCCTAGTCGTTCCTAACTCTCTTCTGCTTAAACGAATTTTCCCTTCTCTATTGAGAATTGCTCTCTTCTCATTTGAGTCCATACTCAAAACTTGAAGAACATTGGGGTATCACGAGCTCATCACCCTCTTGTGGTCCCACCTCACTTCCATCAACCCGTGTTTCAGCTGGACGAAATTCTCTCATGCTCCTACACAACACCTCTTGCCGATCTTAGTCTCTTCTTTGTGCCCTAGCTTGTATCATCTTTGGTATCAGAGCTCATGATTCTACATCTCAGGGAGTGTCTAAAATACTTTGAGGGACTTTTACTTCGTCTTGGTTTGTTTTCTTCTTCTTGAACCTTTAAGGGACTTTTATTATCATCTCGAACTCGTTTAGTACTTCTAAGTCTTGGCTCTTTCTATGGAAAAACATCTTAAAAGAACTCGGCCTCATTTGATTCAGTAATTGTATTCACTTTTACCTCAGCATTCTTATATTTATGAACCAAACTCTGTATGCCGCATTATTTTCTGCAGGACCGATATATACGCAATCCACCGGTTTTGGTATTATAACAGTTCTCTTTGATAAAAATATTTGAACCTTTGCAAGATAACCCCCCCTCCCCCTTTGTCACTATTTTTATGAGGGATTCTATTCAATACTGAATTTTTCTTAAGAATAAGTTTAGCCCATAAGCTAAGTGGTGCACCGAGTTGTTTAACAGGGAATTCATCATTTTTAAGCGTTCTATTTTTCTTTTCAGCAACTCCATTTTGCATTGGAGTATAAGGTGATATAGTTTGATGAATGATTCCATGTGTAAAACAACAATTTAAGAATTTATTTGATTTGTATTCTCGAGCACGATTTGATCTCAAAATATTTATTTTCTTATATAATTAATTTTCAACTTATGCTTTGAATTTTTTAAACATATTAAAAGTCTTATTTTTAGTATCAATCAAATAGATTTGGCAAACTTACTGAAATCATCAATAAAATAAATATAATAATTATTTCTTGTACGACTTAGAATTGATTGAAAATCACATAAGTCACTGTGTGGTAAATCAAGTAATAGGTTTGACTTTTCTACATATTTGTAAGAGTTCCGTGAATATTTCGATTCTACACAGATTTCACATTTGCTTCTTTAATAGTATTAAGATTGTGCTTTGGTAAAAATCATAAACTCATCATTCTATATAGAGAAAGATAATTGATATGTCCCATTCTTGCATGCCATAAATTACTTGAGTCAAGCAAGTAAATAGAAGCCATTTATTAATAACGTATACAACTTTCAGTTTGAAAAGACCATCACTGAGATAGCCTTTTCCTACATACATTCCATCTTTAGTGAGTACAACTTTATCAAATTCAAATACAATTTTGACACCTTTGTTGCTAAGAAGAGAACCTGAAATTAGATTTTTATAATCTCAGGGACATAAAGCACATTTTCAAAAGCAAATTCCTTTCCAGAAGTGAGTTTTAAGATCTCTTTGCCTTTCTTTTCAATGGTAGCACTGCTAGCATTTCCCATATAAAAATTTTCTCCACCAGAATCTTATCTGTATGTTGAGAACATACTCACATCAGAGCACACATGCTTTGTTGCACCAGTGTCAATCGACCAATCATTGGAGTTTGTCATTATATTTTCCTCTAAAAAAAATGATACAAAATGATTTTTGGCAAGGCTTGCGTTATTTACGTCTCCAATGGTTGGTCCGTCCTTTTTTATGGCAGCAGTCTTTGGCTCTATGTCCAGGCTTTCCATACACCCAGAAAGCACCTTGTGGCTTATTCTTGAAGTTAGAGCCCTTTGGAAAGGTGAATGGATTCTTCACCTTCTTGTTGTTCTTAAAGCTCTTGAACTTGGAGTTGTTTCTCTTAATTACATTGGCCTTTGATTCCATAGAAGAAAATTTAGACTTCTCATTCTTTCGGTTTTCTTCTTCTACAAGAAGCTTGAGAATTAGTTGTTCGAGACTCATGTCTTCATGTATGTGATTCAGAAAGATCTTGAAATCTTTCCACGTTTGAGGCAATTTCTCAATAATAGAAGGAACCAGAAAAGCTTCATTCAGCCGCAAATTTTCATCCCTCAATTCATGAGCAATAATCTGGATTTCTTTCACTTGTTTCACCACAGAAAAGAGTTTAAAAGCATAAAAAAAGTTTGATTGATTAAAGTTTATAAGATAGAACGGAAAGAAACTCCAGATATTTGATATCTTTCTCTTTAAATGATATATCAATTCCAGCGATATTTTCCTCAAAAAATCCGATTCGTGCGGATTCTTCCCCCAACGCGATTCCTCTCGATTTTTAATTCAATACACAAATCTTGTCTCAATCATCTTGAAATTTAAGAATTTACCCATAATGAACTTCTTATCACTTGCGACTAGAGACTTATATTTCTTCTCTAGTGATTTCCACAACTACTTGAAGTTTGAAATATATGATTAACATCATAGAGAGAATTTTTCAAGGTGTTAAGAATATAATTTTTTCACAAAACTCGTTTTGTATCCATGCCTCTGACGCTTTAACGATTTCGTCAGGAATATCACTTTCTACAGGTAACTCTGGTCTTTCGAAAGTCACACACTGTGCCAGGTTCAATTTCCTGAGATAAATCATCATCTTTTGTTGCCATATTTTGAAATTTAATTATTTGAATACAAAATGCTTCTCAATGTGATTTTCACAATTGCAATAAATTTATCCATCTATCAATTTTGAATAGACCAAAACAAGAGAGAGAAAAAACAAAAAAAAAATTCTCTTAGATTGTTATCAGAACACAGATGCAAATCAATCTTTCGTAATCAATACATCACTTTTCTTTAATATAGATAAACAAAATAAAATTGAAACAAACCCATAACAAATAACCTGATGATTTTCTTTTGTTAGTTGCAGGTTTGAAAAAATTGTAGAATGAAAGAGGCTTGCTTGAACAATCTTCTACAATAGAAATTTGGTGGGGTGAATAGTTTTAAGGAAGTCTATTTTGCAAGATACAACTATCAATCTCCGTGCAACACACCATACAGAGACTCTTGTAAACTATAATCTGTTTTTCCTTAAGAATTTATTTGTAAGGAAGAAGATGATTAGATCATTTTTTTGGAGAAGAAGAATATTAGATCCCGTGATAATCTCCCTTGACATCTTTATATATTCAATCAAGAGATGCTTTTAATCAACACATACTTTGAAAAAAATCTGTTTCAAGGGATGTTAATTACAGAGATAATTTTAATTTAATTAAATAAAAAATAATGACTTTTGAGTCAGATTTAAAAACTGATTTGTGTGTAGATTTGAAGAGGATAGAAAGGAAAAGCTCTACACCGTATATGATGAGGTTTGCAAAAGTTTTGTTAAAATAGATTGAAAAGTAGATGTTTAGAAGGGTATTTATGGTCTAGGTAAGTGAAATAGATGTTGGCTAATTCCAAACTAATTAGGAGATTGTTTCCTAAACAAGTTAGTTTTAGAAAAAAAAAAAAACTAGATAAGGAAAAAGGAAATAAGAAAATTAAGAAAAATAAAACATTATAAGATGATTTAAAGTTTCTAAATAGGATTTTAAGCTGTCTAATTCTATAAATGACTAATGGAAACGGGCTACTGTGAAGGAACTTCCGGATCCGACGAGGCTGATGCTAGAGGCTTTTCAGGGTAAGAACAAATAGGGGGAGGAGTTGGAGTCACAAAATAACATTGTGTCCACAATAGCGGAAGAAAATATTGAAACAGGGACTAAGGTTTCACAGCCAGCAAAGGTGATGGTTCAGGACGCACACAGCTCGTCAACAGCTGAGGTGGGAGAAGCACATGAGGTTTTCACAAGGATTGTTTGTTTCACATTTGGATGGGGAGGAGGAGATGCTGGGTGATTTAAAGTCAGATAAAATGGAAGATGTAGCTTTGGTTCCTAGAAGGTTAGACTCAGGTGAAGGTCTTAGAGAGGAGGACATGGTTATGATTGAGGTACAAGCGACAGAGGAAAATCGGGATTTTTAAGATTTGAGGGAGTCACTGCAAGACACAGAACTAGAGGGAGAGGGACACAAGGCCACAACTATGTATGGGATAGAGAGGAAGGAGAAAAGACAAGGGGCAAAGAAGAAACTTTTCCCCCCACCGACAATTTTCGTCGGACGCACCATCAAAAAGAGAATGGTTCAGACAATAGTCTCCCCTCGCAAGGCAATACCAGGTAAGACTTTTGGTCAAGGTGTAAAAGGGTAAGAATTACGAGAGGATAGGGGCCCTAATCGAGATACAGCTGGTCCAGATTCTGGACCCTCGGGTATGTCTCAATGAAACTGATTCTTGGGAATCTTCATAATTTGGTTTATCTTAAGTTAATAAAACAGATACTACGTCAGAGATTGATGACTAAGGGAAGTATATGTTACTGCTTGAGTTGTATTTCTTTCAATGTTTTTACCTCGGTTGACCCGAGCTATAAATATAATAAAATGACTCCACTTTTTGGTTTTCATTTGGGGCTACTGTCGTGTGTGTGTTGGTATGTATGGTGTATGAAATCTGGGATTATGACATATACAACAGGGGGAAGTTCCTAGTACGATACATGGACACATCCTTACGGTTTATTTTGTATGAGAGTATGGAAACATGGAGAGGATAAATTTATCTTCAAGAATGTTGGTAGGGGTCATTGGGGTTTTCGAGTTCAGGTTGCAGATGCTAAAAGACATGCAGGTGGAAATGTGATAAGATCCTGCCTAAGGACACCACGGCTGACCCGTGGTCAGAATAACAAAGGTCCAGCGTGGAAGAGGTTCTCCCTGAAAACGACTCCAACACTCAGCCAAAGGAGACTCAAGACCAGCTAGACGTCCCGAGCATCGTCCAGACTGACGCTGGACCCCTTGATCCAAAGGAAGGACTGAAGGCGCTTGAGACTACTTGGACAATGCCAACCGGACCAATGACCAGAGGATGCATCAAGAAGCTCAAGGAGTCTATGGAGGAATCGCTCAAGACCATCAGCACATTGATCACGCCAAGTCCAAGATCATCCTTCACTTTCCTCATCCGGGCCCATGAAGTCTAACACTTGGGTAAGTGAATTTTTGGGAGCTCTTTTTCCCTACTTGGTTTTTGTCCCATTGGGTTATACCAAGTAGGTTTTTAATGAGGCCCAAATATTCACTTTCTGTCTGACCCATTTATTACTTCGGCCCGGCCCATTTTTCTTTCTTTGTCTTTTAATTTAATGAGTATTGTTAGTAGTTGGTAGTTGGGGAGTTAGGATTTATGTCTTAGCTCTTGCATGAGCTTGCATGTTCTTGGAAGTTGTTCCAAGCATGCAAGTTTGTCTCCTCCCCACTCCTATATATATCCCCCTTTGTCATTTGTACTCTTCATCAAAGTTTTTAATCAAAAGAGTGTTTTCTCTCTAAAAACCTTTGGTCACTTCTCTTCTCTTAGATCCTCCCTAGGTGTGTAATATCTTAGGGCCCATCTAAGAAACCCTTGGGAATTTTTGGTGCGTTATATCCGAAAGCTCCCAAGCCCCGGCTTACAGAAGTCTTCCGCAACTTCTCTCGGTTTTCCTTTCGTCCACATCCCTTGGTCCAAACTCATTTCGGACGCTAGGCTTATCACGTTTCGTCCTTACTTCCTTTTTGTGTCGATCATGGGTTGTGATCTCCACCGAGATCACATCATTTGGTATCAGAGCAACACACAAGCTAAGTTTTCTTTTCCTTTCTTTTCTTTCAATTTTCGTTTTATTTTTTTTAAAAAAATTGTTTTAGTTTCTTTAAGATCTGTCTCATGTCTACATTTTAGTTCCTTCCAAAGAACTTTTGACTTGCTGTTTTTGTGTTTTCTTTTCAGGAATGATGCTTGATCCAGATAAAATTGCAGAAAACATCACAACCAGATTTGAGCAATGGACCAAATCTTTTGTTGCCGATTTTACCAAGGAGATGAAGGAAACACTTAAGGACGTGGTAAAGAACCATCCTACGAAATCAACCAAATGTCCATCCAAAGCTAAGGAAACACATGAGGAGCTTATGGAATTTGGAGAACCCAAGTATGATAACTATGATGGAAATGATCTCTTGATCAAAGATGAACCAACCATTCCCTCTTTCCTTTGTGAAAATCGCAACAAGCACTATAAGGAATTTGGTGTAATTAATAATTTGTCTCACTTGTTTGTTCTTGTTACTCATGATGAAGAAAAACGATCTGGCTTGGAAAATGTGAAAGAATTTTGTGTTTCAAAATCTGTTTTTGATAACATAATTCAATCCTTTAAGAAATCTGATTTTGAAAATTTGTCTAGGCAAAAAGATTTTATGTTTGATGAAGTGTGTGACTCCAATTTTGCTTTGAGTTTTGATTTGTTTCAGAAAACGTTTGGAAAAGAATTAGATGGAACCAACAAAGATTTTGTTGAACGTTTTTCTAAGTTGGGACATTTCAATCTTTTCGCTAGCAATAATACATCTTTGCATACTTTGTCTTTAAAAGGATTTTTCTGTGATTATAAGTGCATAAATGCTAAATTGGTCAATGATCTCAAATACCTTTTTAGCATTGATTACACAGATATAATTCGCTTGTTCTTGTCAAAAGAGTCAAATGCAGGTTTTAAGGCTGCAAGGAAACGCCAAAGAGGAACTCTAAAGAGAGAGGAAGACAAAAGGTTCAAGCCACCTGATTTGGACCAGGATACACGTCAAGACGTCAGCCTCTTCATCCTGATCAAACAAGCACCACCAGAAGATTATTTGGGTTTAAGGAAAAATCCTCTTCAAGAGGGAGGGGATGATGTGATCCTGACCAAGGACGGACGCACAAGCGACCAACAGCCAAAACCATGGACAACCCGAACGTCCTCATCATGTCCTTTGGAATTCAATAAATGGCTAAGTGGTCCAATGTGTGCTTTTTTCCCTGTCTTTGGGTTTGTCCCACTGGGTTTACCAAAGATAGGTTTTTAATGAGGCCATTGGTCCACTTCTTATCCAGCCCATTTATTGAATTCTAGGCCCATTCCTTCCTTCTCTTTTGTCATCAAAAAGTAGTTGGGAGTTAGGATTTGAGAGTTATCTTTATTGATTTTAATTCTAGTTTGCTTGCATGTTCTTGCATGTTCTTGGAAGTTGTTCCAAGCATGCAAGACTTGCCTTTTTCACTTCTATAAGTAGCACCCCATTTTCTCATTTGTACTCATTAAAGATTTTTAATGAAAGTTTATACTACTTCTAAATTTTTGATCACTTGTTGGTGTGTAATATCCAACTTCTCTTAAGCCCCTTAGGTGTGTCATATCCTAAGCTTGTTTAAGAAACCCTTGTAGTACCTTGGTGCGTCATATCCCTGATGCTGCAAGTCCGGTGAATCAAAGGAATTCCGCAGCCTTTGTGTTACCGCTTCATCCCACATCCCTTGGCAACTTGAGCTCACGTTCGTTGTGCAAGACTTATCCTGTCCTAAACTTCCTTGTGTGCCGATTTTGGGTTGAGTCCTTCCGAGGATCACATCACAATGGGGTTCACAGGGCCTGTCACTGGACATGGTATCGGGTAATTGAGCAACTCAAATGCTCATATGTATGCAAGTATGCGTTCAGATGTTGTGGGAGGAGGCTGCAAAGTGGAGTGAGTCAGAGGTCAATGCAGTTTGCTGTGTTGAGTGTATGGAAGATTGGGGAGAATCATTTTGGTTTTGATTGTATGTTTGTAACAAATTATGGATCACGAAGCATGATTACTAGTAGTTGGAGTGGGTGGTTAAATAGGATAGGTTTTTTTGGAAAATTTTGATGGTCTGAATGGTTTTACACCGCAAAATTATAATACATTATGGAATCTACACGGATTGGTCTATAAGTGGGATCATTATGATGGCATCGATATAAAGGATGAGATAAACGAAAATGATGATATGCCCAATAAGAGAATACATATGTATAAATTTTTATATGGGAAAATTTGGGTAAAACATTTATCAAAGAGGTTTGATTTCCTAATAGTTACATTAAAGATATTTAATGAAAATATTGAGCTGGAACTGTCAAGGATTAGGAAGTAAGTGGACGATTAGCTATTTACGGTTAATTTGGTTTAAGAATAAACCGGAGATTTTATTTCCCGCGGAAACAAAACAAGATTATTTGTTTGTGGAAACCTTTCAGTAACATTTTGGCTATGAAAATTTACATATAGTGGAACCAAGAGGTACAAGTGGGGGACTAGCTTTATTCTATAACAATCTTTGGAAGGTTAATATTGTTTATTCAAGTAACAGGATTATAGATATGGAAATGGTTTTGGGTAATCAAAAAATCTTCCTAACGTTTGTTTATGGAGGTCCGTTGCAAAGCGCATCATCATTTACTGACTTTAATAATATGATCAGCAACTGTGACCTCATTGAGTTTCCGTTTCTTGGCAACTCCTTCTCATGGAGGGGAGTTCGAAATAGGCAAACAATACATTGTCGATTAGATAGAGCACTAGCTAATACTAATTGGCATGATAGATTTCCTCGATCATTTGTGGAATATCTAGATATGGTGGGATCAGGCCATTGACCTATAGTGGCCACGATTGAGGATAAGGGGAATAAGGCAAAGCGACAATTCCGCTTTGACAAAAGTTGGATAGGTAAAGAGGGCTTGATGAATGTTATACAAAAAGGTTGGGAAACAGTGCCAAATGGGAACGGAAAATTTTTTACGGATAAGATTAGGAATTTTAGACATAAAATATCAATTTGGAGAAAACATAATCTTTCTTATGGAAAAGATAAAATCGAGGAATTGAAATATGGACTAGAGGTCATCCAAAATGACACTTCAAAGACAGAAAGAGAAGTAAAGGAAGCGATTAACAAGCTAAAGGAAGCATACAGAGATGAGGAATTATATTGGCAGCAAAAGAGCAGAAATATGTGTCATAGGATGGGAGACCGCAATACAAAATTTTATCATGCGCTGAAAAAACAACGAAGGAAACAAAACAGAATTGTGGGGTTGCATAACGTACAGGGAGCATGGGTAACAGAAGACTTTGAGATAGAAGCGGTGGCAGTTAATTATTTCAATGACATATTTACCTCGACAGCCACAGGGGAATGTGAGGACTTTCTATCGGAAGTGCCATGTATAATCACAGAGCAGATGAATGAGAAGCTCACGGTTAGAGCCACAGAAGAAGAGGTTATGTTATGAGCCAAGGTCTAATGGTCGGGAAAGGCCGCCGGAAGGACTCGGGAACGGAGGGGAACGGTTGGTTGGGTCGCTGCTATGGGCGCAGGGCGCGAACGGCGGGCGGACTCACGACCGGGAGGACGTACACGGAGCGGCCTGGGGGCGACGACTCGAATGGCAGGATGGGTTGGTGACCAAGGGACGGAACGGACACACGGCGAACGGTACAAACGGCCAGCCACGGTCAGCGATTGGGGATGGAAATGGCTAGGGGTGAAAGTTGGGTTTTCTTGAAACGATTTGAACAGGGGGGGGGGTAGAAAGCAACTCACTAAGCTATGACAGGCTTAGATGCAGCCTTTCCAAGTAGGGAGACACACTCAACCTAACAAGGAACTCACTCTTTCTTGGAGACACACTCAACAAGGGAAGAAGAGAAAGACCAAGGCGGCCATTAGTGTTTAGGGTTCTAACTTGTCTCCTTAGAAAATAAGTAAGTTCTGCCTTTTATAGGCTACAAGCTTTGTGACCTAAAGCCCTAGTTGACCGTGGTCAACAAAATCAAATAAACCCCAATTGACTAAGTCTTTTAAAAGAAATAAACAAGGCTAAACATTTGCCTAAGATAGAGATCAAGCCTAATTGATTTAAAAGGACATATCCTCATTAAACCAATGGGACACTAGACTTGATGCCTTAGATTTTCAGGTCTCATTAAAAACCTTTCCAAGAACCCATTGTGGTAAACTTAGAAAGGAAAAGAGTACCCTAATCACCTAAGGTCTTTAGAAGTGCCCTTACCCATGGATAGTAAGGACACACAAGACCTTATCCCTAAGGCTGTGTGCATGAGTGCCTTGGTCAGAAACACTCAGCTGAATGTGATCAGGAGGCTGCTCTTTCTCCCCAATCTCCTCTTCCTCTCCGAGACCGGCTGGTTGGGCTAAGGCGGCTTCAGTTTGGTCTCCTTGGGCATGATCTCCTATGCTCCTGTCTTGGGCTCCTTGGGCAGCTCTGCTCCTGGTCATGATGCGATGGGGCACATAGGGGGTGGTCTGGTCTTCATCCTCCAAGTATCTGGTTGGTGTAGCTTGGATGACCCCATCATCCCCACCCTCTTCAAGTGCTTTGGTCTCCAAAGAGCCAACATCCTGTGCATCAAAAGGAGATAGATCAGAAACATTAAATGAGGAAGACACATTATACTCACCTGGCAGCTTGAGTCTGTAGGCATTGTCATTGATCCGCTCCACCACTTGGAATGGGCCGTCTCCTCTAAAGTCTAGCTTGTGCTTGCGCTTGTTGGGGAAACGCTCTGGCCTTAGGTGTAGCCACACCCAATCTCCTGGTTGGAACACCAGCTGCTTCCTCTTCTTGTTGATCCTAGATCGGACCTGATCATTCCTCTTCTCAATGTTGCCATGCACTTGTTCAAAAACCTTCTTCATGGCCGCGGCTTTGGCTTCTCCCTCAAGGTCCATGGTCTCATGTGGCGGCAATGGTGTCAAGGTCAGGGGAGTGTCTGTATTGCGGCCATACACAGCTTCAAAGGGTGACATGCCTGTGGTAGAGTGCTTGGCTGAGTTGTAGGCAAATTCCACCAGGGGTAAACTCTCCACCCATGTAGTTAAGTGTCTGCCCACGGTCGATCTCAGCAATGCTCCTAAGGTGCGGTTGACCACTTCAGTTTGTCCATCAGTTTGAGGATGGCATGTGGTAGAGAACAAGAGCTTGGTACCTAGCTTCTTCCATAGGGTCCTCCAGAAGTGTGACAGGAACTTGGTATCACGGTCTGATACAATGGTCCTGGGGATTCCATGAAGCCTCACCACCTCCCTAAAGAACAAGGTCGCGGTCTGAGATGCATCATTGGTCTTGGAGCAGGGGATGAAGTGAGCCATCTTGGAGAAGCGGTCCACCACTACAAACACTGAATCCTTGTGCTGAATCTTGGGCAATCCCAGAACAAAATCCATGGAGATGTCCACCCATGGAAGCGTAGGAACAGGCAGAGGCATGAACAGGCCGTGAGGCTGTAGTCTTGACTTGGCTCTCCTGCAAGTGATGCACCTATCACAGTGAGTGGCTACCATCTTCTTCATCTTTGGCCAGTAGAAGTGTTCCTTAAGAACACTAAGAGTCTTCTCCACTCCAAAATGTCCCATGAGACCTCCTCCATGAGCTTCCTCCACTAGCAACTCTCTCATTGACCCTTGGGGAATGCACAGGCGCCTGTCTTTGAATAGATACCCATCATGCATGAAAAACCGTGTGTAAGCTCCTGTTCCATGTCCCTCATAAGCGGCCTTGAGGTCTGGGTCTTCTGGGTACAAGGTCTTCAAGTGTCCAAATCCCAAAACCTTAGCATCCATGGTAGAGATCAAAGCATGCCTCCTTGACAAGGCATCCGCCACTACATTCTCCTTGCCCTTCTTGTATTTGATCACATAGGGGAATGTCTCAATGAACTCCAACCATCTGGCATGCCTCTTCTTCAACACGGTCTGACCCCTCAAGTGTTGTAAGGTCTCATGGTCTGTGTGTATCACGCACTCCCTAGCCAAGAGGTAGTGCTGCCATGTTTGCATTGCCCTGACCAATGCATACAACTCCTTGTCATAGGCTGGGTAGTTCAGTGTGGCTCCAGTCAGCTTCTCACTAAAGTATGCCACTGGCCTTCCTCCTTGAGTTAGCACTGCCCCTATGCCCACTCCTGAGGCATCACACTCCACTTCAAAGGTTTTCTCAAAGTTGGGCAAAGCAAGGATTGGTGCATGGGTCAGCTGATATTTAAGCGCCAAGAAAGACTGTTCTTGCAGCTCTCCCCATTCAAACCCAGCATTCTTCTTGATCAAGGAGGTCAGTGGTGCAGCCAAGGTGCTGAAATCCTTCACAAAACGCCTATAGAAGCTGGCCAGCCCATGGAAGCTTCTGACTTGGCTGATTGAAGTCGGTCTAGGCCAGCTGAGGATGGCCTCTATCTTCTCCACATCTACTCTCAATCCCTGTGAGCTAACCACAAAGCCAAGGAAAACAACCTCATCTGTGCAAAAGATGCATTTAGACAAATTGGCATACATATGTTCCTTCCTAAGAGTTTCTAGGACCTGTTCTAGATGCAGCACATGATCAGTCAAGCAAGAGCTATAAATCAGTATATCATCAAAATATACTACCAAGAACTTGCCCATAAAGGGTCTAAGGATATGGTGCATGAGGCGCATGAAGGTGCTTGGGGCATTGGAGAGGCCAAATGGCATGAACAGCCACTCATACAGTCCATGTTTGGTCTTGAAAGCGGTCTTCCACTCATCCCCTTCCCTCATCCTCACTTGATGATACCCACTCTTTAAATCCACCTTAGAGAAGATGGTTGCTCCACTCAGCTCATCCAACATATCATCTAGCCTTGGGATTGGATGGCGGTATTTGATGGTGATGTTGTTGATGGCTCTACAATCAACACACATCCTGTAGGAACCGTCTTTCTTGGGCACTAGGAGCACAGGTACAGCACATGGACTAAGGCTCTCCCTCACATATCCCTTGGCCATGAGGTCTCGGACCTGAGCTTCCAGCTCCTTTGCCTCCGTGGGATTGACGCGGTATGCAGGCCGGTTTGGGAGTTGGGCACCAGGGATGAAGTCTATCTGATGCTCTATGCCTCTCAAGGGCGGCAGGCCTGCTGGTATCTCCTCAGGGAACACATCCTTGTACCTGTCAAGCAAAACTCGAATTTCCCTTGGCAAGACCACATTAGTAGGTCTAGAATTCAACAAGTCCTTATAAACAACCAAAACAATTTGACAAGTGGGATCAAAGAGAGAACGCCTAACATCACTAGATGTAATCAAGAAATTGGTTTTAGACATACATTTCTCCTTAGCTAGCTTAACTTGCATTTCATGAACTTGGGCAGGCAACAAGGGTGCTAAGCTAATTCGTTTCTTATTAAGCATAAGTGTATACTTGTTGGTTCTACCATCATGCATAACTTCCCTATCAAATTGCCAAGGTCTGCCTAGTAATATATGAGTGGCTTGCATAGGTACTACATCACAAAGAACCTCATCAACATACTTGCCTATGCTAAATGATACCTTAACTTGTTCACTAATCCTCAATTCAGTCTTATCATTCAGCCATCTCAATCTATAAGGCCTAGGATGTTTAGTAGCTACCAAATTCAACTTCTCAACCATATAAGTACTAGCAACATTAGCACATGATCCACCATCAATTATGAGTGAGCATACTTTACCATTGACCATGCAGCGTGTGTGGAAGATGTTCTCCCTTTGGGCTGTCTCATCCGGCTCTTGGATGGTGCTAAGGACTCTCCTTGAGACCAAGAGGTCTCCCACTTCAGGATAGGCCACGTCCTCCTCCTCTTCATCAGCTTCCTCAGGGGCCTCCATCTCATCTTGAGAATCATAGTCTCCTGTGGCAGTGATGATCATGGCCCTAGGATTTGGGCAATCCCGAGCATAGTGTCCACGGCCGCGGCACTTGAAGCACATGATGTCCCTGGTCTTGGGACCAGTGGGGGCAGGGCGGTTGTCTGGCCGTGGGGCAGGGGTGCCCTCTCTGGGCTTGTAGGGTGCCCTGGTATCCTGAGCTATGGCCTTGCCACGGTCGGTTTGCCTAAGGAAGGCAGGCTGGGAGCTTGAAGCCTGCGGATTGGTGCTTGGGGCAGAGGCTCTCCAAGGGTTGTGGACTACTGCTCTGGTTCTAGTCTTCCTCTTGAGCTGACTCTCAACTTGTGTAGACAGATGCAGCAATTCATTGAGATCATTGTAGGAGTACATCTCCACCTTGCTGGCAATCTTCTCTTGAAGACCATCTAGGAATTGTGCCATGAGAGTCTCTTCAGCATCTTCCAGTCCAAGCCGGTTTCTCAAGTGTTCAAACTCTCCAAAATACTCCTCTACACTCCTCTGGCCCTGGCTGAGCTTCCTGAACTTCTTCTGTAACTCTCTGTGATACATTGGTGGAATGTATCTTCCTTTCATCATGAACTTCATGATTTCCCATGATCTGACCGGTTCCTCTCCTCTTCTCCTCCTCTTGGCTGAATCTTGATCCCACCAGGACAGAGCATTGTCAGTAAGTTGGGCTGCTGCATAGGCCACCTTCTTGGGTTCTTCAAACCCATAGACCTCAAAGATATGGTCCATTCTTCTCTCCCAATCCAAGTAAGCTTCTGGATCAACCTTGCCGGCAAAAGTAGGAGGCGTCAACTTCAAGTGTGGGGAGTGGGCTCTAGGTGGTTGGTGATGCCCTCTCTCCTCAGGGAACCTCCTCTCTCTGTGCCTTGGTCTCCTGAAATGAGGCGGGAATGAATCTTCTTCAGACAGTCCCTCCATGTCTTGTTCAGGCCCTAAGGGTGGCGCTCTTGGTTGTGGAGGGGGTGGCGCCGGTGCTGGTTGGGGCTGAGGTTGCTCAACTCGACCTAAGCGGTCTCCTAGCTGTTGGAGTTGAGCTTGGAGACTGGTGAGGATCTCTGCTAGAGCTGGGTCAGCCATCTAGCTCAAGGGTACCTGTCCAAGAAAAGTCAACAAAAGTCAAAGTGATTAAGCTAATTAATCTAGATTAAGGATTAATGATCTAATTAATCTAATTTAAAACTTAAAACTAATCACTAATTAATTTATGCATGCAATATTTCAAATCCCAACTAACTAGCTACAATAACCGCCAATTCCACAAAGCAACAGCATTCAAATTCGAATTGGTCAAAGGGGGAGACAATGGTGACATCAGCCGGTGAGGACCACACGGTGAGTCACCGACCAGGCCTGCCAAAAAGCAGCCGTGTCTCACCTAACTCCTTCTTCCTCCTTGGTTCTCAGCAATGGCGATTTCAAACTCAGACTAAACTCAGGCTAATCAACCAATCAACCTAACACAAGTCACTAAATCCATTTAATAACAACCCTAATGAACCGTACTACTCACGCTTTAACCAAACCCTAACTACCGTTCTAGGCAAACTTGAAAACCCTAAATGTTTAAGATGGAAAGACACAACCTTTTTCAGGAAACTTGGGCTCTGATACCAAAATGTTATGAGCCAAGGTCTAATGGTCGGGAAAGGCCGCCGGAAGGACTCGGGAACGGAGGGGAACGGTTGGTTGGGTCGCTGCTATGGACGCAGGGCGCGAACGGCGGGCGGACTCACGACCGGGAGGACGTACACGGAGCGGCCTGGGGGCGACGACTCGAATGGCAGGATGGGTTGGTGACCAAGGGACGGAACGGACACACGGCGAACGGTACAAACGGCCAGCCACGGTCAGCGATTGGGGATGGAAATGGCTAGGGGTGAAAGTTGGGTTTTCTTGAAACGATTTGAACAGGGGGGGGGGGGGTAGAAAGCAACTCACTAAGCTATGACAGGCTTAGATGCAGCCTTTCCAAGTAGGGAGACACACTCAACCTAACAAGGAACTCACTCTTTCTTGGAGACACACTCAACAAGGGAAGAAGAGAAAGACCAAGGCGGCCATTAGTGTTTAGGATTCTAACTTGTCTCCTTAGAAAATAAGTAAGTTCTGCCTTTTATAGGCTACAAGCTTTGTGACCTAAAGCCCTAGTTGACCGTGGTCAACAAAATCAAATAAACCCCAATTGACTAAGTCTTTTAAAAGAAATAAACAAGGCTAAACATTTGCCTAAGATAGAGATCAAGCCTAATTGATTTAAAAGGACATATCCTCATTAAACCAATGGGACACTAGACTTGATGCCTTAGATTTTCAGGTCTCATTAAAAACCTTTCCAAGAACCCATTGTGGTAAACTTAGAAAGGAAAAGAGTACCCTAATCACCTAAGGTCTTTAGAAGTGCCCTTACCCATGGATAGTAAGGACACACAAGACCTTATCCCTAAGGCTGTGTGCATGAGTGCCTTGGTCAGAAACACTCAGCTGAATGTGATCAGGAGGCTGCTCTTTCTCCCCAATCTCCTCTTCCTCTCCGAGACCGGCTGGTTGGGCTAAGGCGGCTTCAGTTTGGTCTCCTTGGGCATGATCTCCTATGCTCCTGTCTTGGGCTCCTTGGGCAGCTCTGCTCCTGGTCATGATGCGATGGGGCACATAGGGGGTGGTCTGGTCTTCATCCTCCAAGTATCTGGTTGGTGTAGCTTGGATGACCCCATCAGGTTAAGAAGGTAATTTTTACGATGCATCCGGAGAAAGTACCAGGACCAGATGGTATGACGGCTCTTTTTTACCAACAAGCATGGCCGCTAATTAAGAATGACATTCTTGAATTGGTGAATGGGTTTATTGATACTGGACGATTTGACCACCATCTAAACTTCACAAACATTTGCTTAATCCCCAAAGCAGCACGTCCTACCAGAATGATTGAATTAAGACCAATTAGTCTTTGCAATGTGGGATATAAGACTATATTTAAGGTATTATGCCAAAGGTTGAGGAAGTATTTACCAGGGATAATTTCGGAAACGCAGTCCGCTTTTGTGTTAGGATGTTTGATATCTGATAATATTCTTATTGCACAGGAAATGTTTCATGGATTAAGGACAAATAAAAGTTGTCAGATAAACCACATGGCTATAAAAACAGATATGAGTAAGGCATATGATATGATTGAATGGTCTTTTATCCGACAACTTCTACAAAAGATGGGGTTTTCACGAAAATGGGTACTCTAGATGATGCATTGCATTACATTGGTCCAATATAAGGTTTTGCTTAACGAACAACCAAAAAGAAGTATTTAGCCAAAGAGGGATTTACGGCAAGGGGACCATTTATCCCTGTATCTTTTCATTTTATTTACAGAAGCTTTGATTGCAAACATTCAAAAAGCTGAAAGGGATAAGATACTAACAGGGATTAAAGTAGCTAGGAATAGTCCGGCTATCACTCATTTATTATTTGCTGATGATAGTCTGTTTTTCTGCTGGGATACCACTGAGGAATGTCAAGCAATTCTTGAAATTCTCAAAAATTATGGGCGAGTGTCGAGACAACAAATAAATTTTGGTAAGTCATCAATTCAATTTGGACATAAGATTAAAACGGAACAAAAGGAAGACATAAAGGAAATTTTAGGTATAAATACAATCGGAGGAATGGGGACGTATCTAGGAATTCCAGAAAGTCTCGGAGGTCATAAAGCACAGGTTTTCGGATTAATTACCGAGAGGTTAAATAATAGGATAAATAATTATGCTTTAAAATTTTTGTCCAAGGGGGGGGTAAAGAGGTTTTACATCATTACCTACATATGTAATTTCTTGTTATAGACGGCCTAAAACGATTAAAAAAAAACTTGCGGGAGCCATCTCTAATTTCTGGTGGGGCTCGACTGGGACGGATTGGGGAATGCATTGGTTGGTTTGGAACAAATTATGCACACATAAGAAAGAGGGATGATTGGGTGTTTGGAATTAGAGGACTTTAATACGGCAATGTTAGCAAAACAATTATGGTGTTTGCTGGATACACCAAATTCATTATTTTCAAAGGTTTTCAAGGGTTGGTATTACCCCAACACAGATCCTTTGGATCCCTTAAAAGTATACTCCCCATCATATGGATGACATAGTATTATCTCCGCTAGATCTCTGGTTAGAAAAGGACTAATCAAAAAGGTTGGAACTGGTTCAAGTATTTCAGTATGGAATGACCCCTGGATTCCAGCCCCTCGCCCGAGACCAGCACTTTGAAAATATAGGGTTTATCCCAATTCGATGAAAGTTACAGAACTAATAGATCAGTAGACTAAGACATGGAAGATTTCTTTGCTTAATGCGATTATGGCTGCAGAAGATGTAAGGTTAATAAAGGCGGCAGCAATAAGTAGATTTGAGAGATTTGACAGTACATGTTGGCACTTTACCAAGAACGAAAAATACTCGGTAAAATCAGGTTACCGGATTGAGCAGTTATTTCCCGATTCAGGTAATAAACAGGTGAGATACGGACCAACGATAACATCGCTTCAAGCACGGGTATGGCATATTAAGTGCCCCCCAAAATTGCAACATTTCATCTGGCAGGCGATATCGGGTTGTGTTGCAGTGAGACATAATTTGAAAGCACGGAGGATTAACTGCGACATTCATTGTGTCATGTGTGGAACAATGGAAGAGTCCATAAATCATGTCCTGTTTGAGTGTCCTCCAGCACTACAAACATGGGCTTTATGTAGTATTCCCTCTAATCCAGACATTTTTCCGGCGAGCTCGATTTTCACGAATCTAGAATACCTATTAAAAACAGGTCGCCCATGGGCTCAGAAGAATATTTCCCCTGGATTATATGGTTTTTGTGAAAAAGTAGAAATGAGAAGGTTTTTAAAAACAGAGATAAAGACCCCAGAGAAATATTAAGGCAGACGGAAACAGAAGGAAAACTATGGTATCAAGCACAATTGGATGATAATGGTACACAGAACAGGGATATCCATAGCAGGGAAACACGAGTGGAGGGTGAAAGGAATCTGCAGCATGATACGTGGTTTTGTCAGGTGGACGGCTCATGGAAAGAATCTGATATTTTTCTGGGTCAAGGATGGGTCTGCACAAAGAATGGAGTACAAGGAAAGCTATTAGGAGCACGAAATATCATCCTCAGTTTCGTGTCTCCATGCTGAGATGAAGACACTTATCTGGGGGATAAAATGTATGATACAATATAATAGGGTGAAAACTATTTTTGCAACTGATTGTCAGGAGGTGGTGAAGATGGTGAATGCTCCGGAGGACTGGCCAGCATTTGTAACCCATGTGGAAGAATATCTATACTGCAAGGACCTATTTGAATAGATTGAGATCATAGTCATACCGAAAAAACAAAACACCACGGCCGATAAACTCGCCCGCGGAGCCCGGATGCATTTCACAGTAATGGAACATATTAGTTCGGAGTTTCCAGTTTGGACAGATTCATCTCGCTAATTTTTATTCCTATTGTTAAAAAACAAATAATGACTAGTGAAGAGATTTTTTATGAGTTTTAAGAGAGAGATTTAGTTTTGAGAAGTTTATAAATCAATAAGAAAAATTGTTCTTATAAATCTCTAAGTTCTAAGTTTTGAATTGGTATTTAGAGCTTCGCCATTACTGATCGAAGACAGAAGCGAGCAAACCAGCAATCGCCGAGTTTTGTACAACGAACCGAGTACCGACACCATATGAAGGAGAAACACGGCGAAGATTTGACCGACCACCAAAGCTTTGTTGTTAAAACGCTTCATCATCGAAAGACAGAGGAGACAAAGGAGGACTAGCCACCATCATCAAAAGCTTTACAAAATAGAGCATGGAAGGCGTGTTGACAACACAGCCATGCCCGAAGGAGAGTTGATCATCATAGATCCAATGTCCGATGTTGACATCGACAAGCTATACAGTTTAGTCAATGAGGATGAGGATGTTATTTCGAGTACACATAGTATAGGACACCATTAAACCAGGAACCAATGATCCAAAGAAGAATGACATTGTGATAGCTCTTCTTTTTTCTAAATTTAGTTTTTCTTTTTCCTAAAACCAATTTGTTTAAGAATCATTTTATCATGGTTTTCTTTTTCCTAATTTTCTTTTTTTTCTAAATCTAGTTTTCTTTTTTCCCAAAACCAACTTGTTTAATAAATCAAGCTTACTTTATTTATTCTTCTCAATTTAATCCTATTTATTCTCTTTTATTTTATTTTTTTGCAAATCTCCATTGTTGTGACACTATTTACATTCAGAAAATTCAAATTTCAAATCTTGGTCCTCACCTTCTTTGGATTTCATCTTGCAATATTGTGGCATCTTCCATCAATCATCAAGCATCCGCAACTCTTTTACCCTAAAAAGATCTTAAATCAAGAAGACATCTTTGTTTGCTCTTGAGATAAATCATCATAATCTCCTCACTCTGAGATTGAATAATCTTCAAATCCACGGGTGCTGAGTTGTGAGAGGTTAAAGTACCTTATCTTTTGAGATTTCTCAAAGAATTCTAAAAAAAAATAATCATCTTTCAGATCTCCTTCATACTTTGTTCTCTCCTTCATCCTCTTCATCAAATTCGCCTTCCATACAGTCTCACATAACATGGAGAACACATCAAAAGTGGTGGTTACAGTCATATTTAAGGGAGTGAACTATTTTCTATGGTCAAGGACCATCAAGACTGCTCTTTTCAGCCAAGGCCTCTGGAGCCACATCACAAAAGATGGGCTATCAAAGGAGGCAGCTAAGTAAGATCAAGACAGCAATGAAAACCTCTTGGAAGTTGATGTAGAAGACTCACTGGTTTCAACAAAATCAAATGGTGTTCTCCATCATTCAAAACTCACTTGTGGTAAGTTTCTTACAAGTGTACTCCTATTGTGAGATAGCCAAAGAGTTATGAGAAACTCTAAAGAATATCTTTGGAAACTCCTCAAACCTATTTAAGGATATTTGAGGTCAAGAAAGACATCAATAATTTGTCTCAAAAAAACACATTTTAGAAAGTTCAGATCATTATGGGCTGAATTAGAGATGCTCAAACCAAGCACCATAGATCCAGTGGTGCTGAATGAAAGGAGAGAGCAAGAAAAAGTCTTTGGGCTGCTTATGACTCTCATTCCAGTATACAATGATAATTAAGCATGTCCTTAGGGCTAACAAACTCCCAACATTTGAAGATGTATGTAATGCAAAAGGAACAAGGTACTCAGTCTCTTTGGAAGGAAAGAGGAATTTGTAACTGCCAACAAGAGCTTCCATCGCCCTCAACAAAGATCCAACAGAGAACAAACCAAGGTGTGGTGTGAGAACTGTAAGAAGGAAAACCACACTTAGGAAAGCTGCTTCATCCTCCACCCACTTCTCAAGAAACATAGGTGGAAGGAACCAAGAGGACACACTGCTCAAAAGACCAATGAAGAACCAACTAAAAGTGGTTCATCCATGGAAGGGGAGATGCGAGCCTTGGAATATTCCCAGCATGAGCTTGTGAGGAAGTCATACTTGGAGGCTCTCATCAAAGCACTCAAGGAGTCTGGTAACTCTATTCGAACCTTTAAGGCATTTAAATCACATTTGATACTGTTCATAGTTGATTCTAGTGCATCAAACCATATGATTAGCGAATCTAAGTTGATAGATGACATTAAACCTGCTTTAGGGAATGTTGTTATAGCTAACGGAGATAAGGTACCCATTAATGAAAATTGGAAATCTTAATCTCTTTGATAAAAAAAACTCAAAATCTTTTTATATACCCACCTTTACTTCAAACTTATTATTTGTTAAAAGAGGTACAACATATATAAATGCTCTTGCTATATTCAGTCCTAATGAGGTTTTTTCAGGATATTGAAACAAGAAAGATCATTGGAAAAGGACCGACCAATGACGATTTATATATACTAGAGGATATCAAGCGTAGTTCATCAGTTTCTATTTTTTTATCAGCTCTAAGTAGTTCAGTAGCAGCTAAGGCAAACAATGTAATGTCACATGCTAGATTAGGCCATCCCCATGCTACAGCTTTAAACTTAATGTTCCCTATTATTTCCTATCAAAACGATGAATGTGAAGTTTGTATACTTGGTAAACATTGTAAATCAGTATTTTCCAAGTCTTCAACTATTTATGAAATTTATTTTGATCTTATTCACTCTGATGTTTGGACTTCACCATATGCATCTAGTGAAAACCAAAAGTATTTTTTTACATTTATTGATCAAAAATCCAAATATACTTGGGTAACATTATTACACACTAAGGATAGAGTGCTAGAAGCATTTATAAATTTTCAAATGTATGTGAATAACCATTATAATGCCAAGATTAAGTAACATCCAGACAAACATGACATTATCTACCAAAACAAGCTGTCCCTACATACCTCAACAAAATAGAATGGCTGAGAGGAAGAATCAGCATTTTATGGAGATGGCTAAGTCTATGTTGTTCCACAACAATGTGCCAAATATGTTTAGGGGAGATGCTCTTGTCACTGCATGCTATTTGATCAACCAAATTTCAAATAAGATCTTGGACGATTTATCCCTAACAATTGCAAGTCTTCCATTGCCCACTTACACGTTTTTGGTTGTGTTTGCTATGTCCTTATTCCAGGGGAACAAATAAACAAATTAGAAGCCAAGAGTGTCAAAGCCATGTTCATTGGCTATTCTACTACTAAAAAGACCACAAGTGTTATGTCCCTGAAACAAGGAAGGTCATATTCTCAAGAGATGTGAAGTTCATGGAGACTCAAGGATCTTATGAAGAAAAGAATTAGGAGAACCTCAAAGATTTATTCCAATCTACCTCTGACCGAGCAAACAACCTGCGGCACCTTATGGAGATTATTTGTATTCCTCTACTGCAGGATCAGCCTCTAGCATCTCCAATGTCTACACATGTTCCCCGACTTCCTGAGCCTGCTCATCTTGATCATGTGGGAGTCATATAAGAAATTCAAGTGGATAATGATCAAGAAGATGTTATGGATAATGATCATGAAGTTGTCCATGATCAACGTGATGCTGTCCAATAAATGGTACCGGAAGAAGAAGCTTAAGTTGAAACTACTCCACCAGTTGTTCTAAGAAGAAGTTAAAGAGAGAGGAGACCAGTCCAAAAATATTGTGACACAAGGGTCTAATATAATGCTCAAGCGATAGCCCATCCAATTCAGGCAGTGTACTCTTTATCTCATGTTACCTTAGAACACCATTTTTTTGTCGCTTTCATATATCAAGGGCAAATACCAAGGAACTATGAAGATGCGAAGGAGCACAAAGTATCGAGAGAGGCTATGAAGGCAGAACATAATGATATGGAGATCAACCATACATGGGATGAGGCTGATCTTCCCAAAGACAAAATGACAGTGACTCTAGGTGGATCTTCACTATCAAATACAAAAGCAATGGAGAGATAGAGAGGTACAAGACCAGACTTGTTACAAAAGGGTTCACTCAAACTTATGGAGAAGAGTACAATGACACCTTTGCACCAGTGGCCAAGTTACACATTGTAAGATTTCTTCTCTCTTTAGCTACTAACCTTGAATGGGAGTTGTGTCAGATGGATTTCAAGAATGCATTCATCCAAGATTGAGAAAAAAAATTATGGAATCAAACAATCACCAAGAGCGTTGTACAATAATCTAATCAAACTTAGAGACAAATGCTTCAGGAGTTCTGAAGCTGATCATACTCTTTTCACCTTACGAAACAAGACAGGTATTGTGGTCATAAAAGTAGGAATTCAATTTTCAAAGACTTATCTTAAATCTTTTTTTGATATAAATGATTTGGGTGAACTAAAGTACTTTCTAGGGATAGAAGTGCGTCGAACAATGTGTTTCATGAGAAGACCAAGCACATTGAAGTGGATTGACACAAATTTAGGCAAATGATGGAACAAGGAGTGATCTTACTATGCTACACAAGGTGTTCAGATCAACTTGCTGATATCTTCACAAAGGCAGCAAGTTTAAAGGTGTGGGAATCTATTCTTCCAAGGCTTGGACTCATCACAGACTCATCACACTTCCAAGTCCATAATTATCCTAACCATGAAGCTCATAATCTTTTTCTAAGTATGGTTTTGTCCCAAAGAATTTTCCATGCTAAGGTTTTTAATAAGGTGAGTATTCATGGTTCCAAGCTTAATCATACATCTTATGGTTAATCTTGAGGGAGAGTATTGGACTGAAGACTGAACGAGACAGAAATCTCGAAATGCATGTGGGACGACTGAGGTCCAAGATGACAAACAATATTCAACCAGTGAGAAATCTCATAACTCATCTAGAAAGACTGAGGTCCGAGATGACGAAGAGTATTCAACCAGGGAGAAATTCCGAACACATCTAAGACGACGGATGTCTGATATGATAAAGAGTATTCAACCAGAGAAAAAATCTCGGAATGCATCTAGAACAGTTGAAGTCCAAAATGACGAATAAATCTTCCAACGGTCATATTTTTCAGATCTACAAATTTAAGGTGTATAAAAAACATAGGAATAGTAAAAAAAAATTCCCATATTTAATCTTCTTTAAAATGACTTATTGAGTATTTTAGACGATATTCAGAGCATTTACAGTGTCATCTTCAAGGAGTTGCCTCAAGTTTCACTGAAATCTCTGAGCTTTTTAATTCCTCTTCTCGAAGTTAACCGATTAGGTCAACTTGTATAGAGCAATCTTTCTGTTTCTTGGCATAACAGACATTTAATTTCATCATGTTTTCTTGCTTGCTTGATTAGAACTGTTTTTTTCGCTGGTTTAGTAAGCAAAATAAAGCTAAATCAAATAAAATGTGGATAATTAAATATGAGCAAAAAAAATAAATCAGCAAAAGACAAACGACTTCCTTGACTTCAGAATATTCATAAGGAAAAGCAGCCTTGATAAAAAATTCATTTTTGAAACCCAGATTTAAGATTATTTAGATCGATGAAATTGGAATCTTGTTTCGGGGGCCCGATTTTCTTCCATCAAATATTACAAAAGTTATAAATTTCTTCTTTACAAAATTTGGCAGAAAACAAAACATGTGAAACCAAAATGAAGAGGGTTCACTGGCTGTGACAACTGATACGGTGATATTATGTCCATCTGATTTAGCTCTAGCTTAGGAGAAATTGAATGAGTTGGCTATAGTATCAATTGAGATGGCTATAGTTAAAAAAAAAAAAAACTCAACTTAATGTGTCTATTGCATTACTTGAAATTTCTATTTCGTTTTTTTGGACAAGGTGTTTGTTGGAATTTAGAAACTATTTCGTTTTTCCCTTTGATGGTTGTTTATTAGATATGTATTCATATATATTTGCAAAGTTAATACATTTTATCGGCCTTTGAGAAATCTTCAAAGAGATTACAGTATTAAGAAGTAAACATTTGACCAGCATAGAATCCAATCGACAGCAACAGAACCGCAGCCGCCGGAGCAACCATACCAACTGTGATTGCTCTCTGGTTATTCTTCATCAATGCCACATACCCTCCAAGATTCTCCTTGTATGCATTCACTTTAGTTCTGTAATCTTGCTTAACTCCATCACAAACGTTTTCCTTCTCTGCAGCTTTAAGAGCTTCCTCTTTCTCAGCCCGTTTCATGTCTTCCTCTCTTGATGGCATCAGCAATGGAGCCTTCTCTGGCTCCTTCTCTCTTGTTGGACTTGGTGGTTGAAAATTCTCGGTATCCTTAGGAACCGGGGGAGGTTTTGCGGTTGTACCAATGGGAGAAGTTTGTTTCCCCATTGGCTCTAGTCTAGGGAGCTTCACAACAAGATTTGTGCCTTCAAATTTGGCAGCAATGGAGTCAACATCAATGTTAGCTTGAATAGGAAACTCCTTGCGGAAACGGATCCATTTGTTGGCTCCTAAAGGACGTTCCCCCATCACTCTCACCTTCCTCGTTGTGGTTACTTGCACTTTAAGTTGCTCTTTCCTAAATCCTATTATATCAAGAACCGATCAACACAATAAGAACCAAGAATAAACCAAAAAATCAAGATGAAAGTAATACGATAGATTGTTGAGTAATTATACCTGGAAGGTAAATAGTGAGAGTTTCAAATCCTTGTTCACTTTTCCAATTAAAGATTGGATCGAATTCATCGTAGATGCGATTGGCAGTAGCATGATCAGATTTTCTCTCCATCTCTTAATTTCTTGGTATGAATTTGGATTTAGAATAGGGAACTTTGGGTTATGTTGATAAGAGGGACCCAAACGAGTTCTTTATATACTAATGAACAAATGATTTTTCATAAGTTGTTATCTTTGAGGTTAGGTTATACCTTTACGTTGCCTAACTGTTATGGTCCCGTGCTATATTGTTCTTCCCTTTTATATACACTTTATACAACTTTACTTTCCAATTCTCAAGAAAATAAACAAAAAAGGGTTGATTAATACTTTACTTTGTGGGGATGCCTTCATGTAGAGAACAAATAACAAGTTTTTGTTGTTCAGATTGGACGACCAAAGTTTTTCTTTTGGATGATGCTTTTTTCAAAAGATTCTCTTTATTCTCATAATGTAATGACTCTTTTAAGTTTATTAGACAACGTGCAGTAAAACCCTATTTCACCAATAGATGTTTGAAAAATAGTCGATGTAAGGGTTTTCATTTATAGCCCCTCAGGATTTTACTATTGAGATTTTGTTAATATGTTAAACCTTTGAATCCCATATTTGAATATATATTTTTTTGGATTGGATCAATTGAATCATTTATTGCAAATCGTAAAATGGTTGAATCATTTATCGGATGTGCGTGTGTTTTTTTCGTCTTCTAATAGTTTTGCTTATCGCGCACGAAAACACATAACTTACGGTTTATCCACCGTATTTTTTACTTGAACTCATACATGGTTTATGACTATGTAGCAAAGAGGTCTATCAACTATGACTTGAAATCTATCAAAACTAGGAATCTTTCAAAAATCTAATAGTTCTATTAACAAATATATATATAAATATCAACTATGACTTGAAATCTATATTGATGTAGAATTAGAAAAAATAAGTTTTATATTACTTAAGATTCTATGTAATCTATATAAACACAAGTTTTGATGATAAGTTTTATGACATAAGAAATAGATAGAGAGACAAAAAAGATTTTGAGAGAGTTTCTAAAAAATTAATAAGAAAAATTGTTCTTATAATCTTTTTTGACAATCGATTTGATGATTTCCAATCACATTACGAAACTAATTTTAACAACATGAGCAAGATACCTATAAAATTTTCTTTGCAATATAAAAAATCAAGGATGAGATAAATTTTAGTGAAAAGAAAAACAAAATACTACAAACTCATTTTTTGTAAAAAAATGAATTATTTTACAAATATTGTTGATTGACTTTTTTAATATATATATATATATATATATATATATATATATATATATATAAATCTAACGAAATTTGATGATTATTCATTTATATTTATATAGGGTTTTTAACAATTTCAAAAAAATATTCATTAATGCATTTAGCGAAATTATTCATTTAACTCATTAGCCCAAGTTGGGACGGAAAAAATTTATTCATTTATCGAAGTTATTCATTTATCTAACATTTATTTATCGAGGTTTAACTGTATACAAATTATATGTTTCAGAGTATTCTTCAAAATCGAACATGGAATCAGGAACGTGATTTTAAATTAGGATGATACGAAGTTGTAGAATGTTACTGGGTCTAGGTTTCTAGAGATCTGGACGAGTTTAAAAACTGTGGTTTTGTATATAGTTAACGAAAAAAACTATAATCTAATTTCAAACGACAAATATACATAAAAATATGTAATATCTCCTATAGAATTATGGCTCTGGGGACATAGGTGAATTTAGTCATGCACTATTAGTTAAACAAGCTTGGAGACTGATCCACAAGCCAGTTAACATGCTTGTGATGCTTTTCTTTCTGTTAATAATACGATTGCTAATGAAATGAGATGCAAACTCTTTCGGAACTTTATCTTTTGGAAGTCAAAGGTTGGTCTGATCACCATCTGTAGAAGTGGTCACGTATCGAACTTATTTTGCACTACAAAAAAAACACAGTTTTTTTAACTGCATAAATAATTGTAACGTAGTTTCCAATGACAAGTTACTACTCCATAGCGACTAATTATTGTATTTGTAATTTTTTTGTGGTTAAAAGTAGTAATCATAAATATAGTCACTAATGAATTGCTACTTTAGGACTAACATTTGTAGTTGTAAACTTGTCATAAAATAGTCGTTAAATATAATAACTACGTTACGACTATATTACGATTAATCAGTATGAATAGAATTGGGATAATCATAAAATTTAGTAACTAAAAAATGACTATTTGCCGACTATTCTCTGACTTTTTAACAACTGTGTAACAACTATTATTTCTTTTGCAAATTATAGATTTGATTGTTGTTTTGATTGAAATTGGTTTTGTTTATAATTTTAATTATATTAGAAGATTTTAATGCAACTAAAACAATATCAAATGCAAACAAGATTCTGATTCAACAAAAACAATATCATACAAAAACCTTATTTAAATATAAACCAATATTGTCACACATACAAACCAACAAAAAAAATACATAGAGAATAGAGTCAGGTTCTTGGGAATTAAGAATTGGAGAGGGATAAATAACCTAAGAAGCAGGTGGAGTTGAAATTTGAGCTGTTGCAGCAGGCTCTATGGTTGGTGCAGCTGAATGGGTCGCCATGAAGTCCTGAAAAGTCAGATGAGTTTGACGCAAATACTCTTCAGCTTGCCCTACTGCTCAGCCACAACTCCGGAATGCACTTCTTAACGTCGTGCATTATAAGTAGCCTGCTTTTTGATTTTACGTTGAGCATCCTTCAGTTGCAATGCCACAAACCATGGAGACTCTCTTGTTGCTTGCGTTTGCAAGTGACAACATTCTCAATATTTTATTTGAGGCTTCCAATTCTATAAAGAATCCCACGTGAATCCTTTTCAGTAGAATGTGAAAAGAAATAAAATATAGATTTATGTACTTAAGCTGTGAGCTCCCAAGTTTGTGAAGAAAGATGGTATTTTACATGAAGAAAGATGCTATTTTACAGCTGTGAGCTCCCAAGCACCGTCTGAAACCGATGAAGTCTCTGCGTTGAGCTCAGCCAACTTTTCTTGTATGTTTTTCTCATGACTTTCAACAATTCTCTCTGCCTTCCGATCAACATATGTACCATCCATCTTTATATGTGTCTTAATGAAAACTTCAACAAGAAAAATCGGTCTTCCTAATTCTTCTTCCTACAATTTAAAAAATAAAAATATTATCTAATAATATATAATTTCAAGGAGTAAGAAAACCTCACCATTTCTTCTTGGATTTACGAAGTCGATCCTGATAAGTGGATATGAGGACCAAAACTATTACGGTCAGACATACGAGCATTGGAATAGATGAGACTCCTTTGTTGTGCTTCTTCAGTACCCCAATACTTAATCATGGTTTCTTATAGAGTTTTATTGATCCATGTAGATCACTCCTGACTCGTCCTCGTGTTGCTAACCATGTCTTTCAACCAAAGTTGATAGATCATCTCAAAATAGTGTTGAACTTTCAATGTTATCAAGGGATCCCATGTGTGGGTTTTCTACAAAACAAAAAGATTATAATGATGTACTGTGAACTCGAACAAGAACATATCACAAGTATACAAGCTATAGTTTCAACCAAACTGTACTGCAAACTTGAACAAGAACATAACACATGTAAACAAGCTATAGTTTCTACCAAAATGTACTGCAAACTCGAATAAGAAAATAACACAAATGAACATGTTATAGTAACAAGAAAACAGTACCGCAAACTTGTTAAAGTATATTTCTTGTCTATCCTGAGGGACACATGTCTAGATATAGTATGGAACATCAAATTTATTTGTAAAAAAATTGGTAATTGTTCGAAAAAAGTTTTGGTTTTTTGTCCCGAGTATGCAAACACATGAATCAAGAAACATCAAAACGCATTAAACAAGAACAAGAAACAATAACGAGTTTGGCGCCGGTATGGGAGAGAGAATAGTGGTAAACTTATCACAGTATGGCATCAAAAGCAGAGCATTAAGATCCCTCAGCATTTTCCATTGGAGTTCTGGCAACACATTATCAGAATCGCCCTGGAAGTTGTTACCCTGAGAAGATGGATGACTCTGAGCCAGAGATTTCTGAAGTGGAGACTCTGGAGCGTCTTGCAGTGGAATTGACTGATTCTTTTGATTGTTATGGACTTCTTGTGAAGAAGCAGTCGCATGGTCTTAACGTTGTTGATTACCAGAGTTCTGGAAAAGCGACTGCACGATGGAAAGTCTCAGAAATGTGATCCCCATGACGTTGACTATTGGGGGAAAACACAAACATGCTCTTAGGGTGACTGAGGCAGAGGAATTTGGGCCGCAGGCGTGATGTTATATTGAATCGTTAGAGGGTTCATTTTTTTTCGAAGTGACGCGGTTGGACCCTCCGCCTGTATGAGAACATTGGGAACAAGTGTTCTCTTTCGCCCTCACTTAGATTTAGGCATCATATGATGTGGAAAACAAATTCGAAGAAGATGAGAGATGAGAGATGAGAGATTGATGAGTTGTTGTGAATCTGGCGGTGGAAAGTTTCATTAAAGGATTCAAAGAACAAGAGAGATGGAGGAAAGGATTTGAGTAAAAATTGATGGAGGAGATGGAGGAGAGGATTTGATTTAGATGAAAGAATACATGATTCGAAGAAGATGAGTGAAGCTGGAGACAATTCAAAGAAGATGGGAGACGAACGAGAGGATTTCGAAGAATGATTGGGGAAAAATGAAATTAGGGTTATGAAAATAGGGATAAAGTCAAGTCGAATTTGGGTTTGGTTTGCCTGCGGTCGCTAATTAGTCGATAATCAGTGACTATATGTTTAAACAAAAAAAAAAGATTTGGGTTACCGAGTTTAATGTCGCGAATATTTGAGTTTGGTTTTACATATTTTTTATTATAGTCACGTATTAGTCGTTAATCAGTTGCTATAAGACTAAACCAAAAAAATTGGTTTGGTTTCCCGAGTATAATTAGCCAATTTCTTTGAACTTAGTCGTTCCTTAGTCGTCAGATTAGCAAATATCTTATGACTGTTACAATAGTCGTATATTAGTCTTCAATTAGCGACTATATTTCAATTACTTTTTACTTTTGGCATAGAGTTGTTACTCGGCTATTGTTTTTGGTCGTACCGTAGCAACTGATTTACGATTAAGTTAGTGGAGTTGTAGACGAGGTTCTATGATGTAGATTTGTAGACGCATAACGTGGTGACTAAATATATAATGGTCACATGTAGTTGTAAAATCATTATTTTTTTTTGTAGTGTTGAGACTATTCATATGCATACTCCCTGCTGTTTTTTTGTAGTGTTGACATTATTTGTAGGCTACTCCTTGCTTTTCTTATTTTTTATTGGAAAATTATATAAAAATCTATAATTTGATTTTGAATATAAAGTAAACCTCTGATTCAATCAAATACAAAACTAACTCAAATGATAACAATAACGATTTTAGTCTTGAGAAAACTACAAATCTGGAAAAGTTTTCTAGGAAAATTTTAAATGAAATTCTTCTTGAAATAAAAAAATATATTAAATGAAAACTAGTTTAGAGAACTTAAATATAAATATTTGTGGGCTATTTAAATTAAATTTGTATACAGCTGAAACAATTTGAAGTAAAACAAACAAAAACTAAATCAATCAATAACTAAAACAAACAAAAACTCTTTGTCTGATTGTTAGTGGCTCTCATTCATAACACGCACTGCATGTGAGCAATATATCTAGCATTTCCCGTGAAGAAAGCAAGACACGAACTCTTAGGTTCAGCTGCCACCAAATCATCATGTGCCACTATGTCGTACGTTTTGAGTGCATCCATGTGAGAATCATACTCTCCTTCTGTTTTTATGTAAGCCACATTCCAGAAGAAGGGTTTGTAGTCAAGATCTCTATACTTTTTCTAGTAACCATATACATGTTTTGCACAATTCTGATGTTCAACATTTGGAAGAACAGTTGAAAGAGCTACTTTTAAACCCTACATAAGACAAGAATCATACATTAAAAGGGATATCAGTGAAGAAACATACCTTTTGTTTTGTCGGATATAAATGTGACTCCGTCTCCTACACCCAAGTCTAAATCGACAGCCAATTTTTTTTAAATTAACCATTCTCATGACTCTTTGTTCTCACCTCTTACGACAGCCCAAACTATGGGATAAATATGATTTTCTACATCTCTTCCCACTGCGGCTAGTATCTCTCCTTCAACTCCCACTTTAAGAAGGCACCATCAAGGCTGATCAAAGGCCTATAACACTTCTTCCAAGTTCTCTTTAAAGGTTTAAAGTAAATGTATAAGCTTTCAATGACCTGTCTTCCTTCCTTTTCAATAGTCACAATCTCTGTTGTAACATGTTTGTTCATTCTCACTATCTCAGTCTCATAATCCCATAACTTGGCTAATTGTTGTCTCTGAGTCTCAAACACCATATTTAATGCAATTCTTTTTTTGCTTTTCTGCATTTAAATATGGAAACAAAGATGTTATACTTATTCATCAATTCATCCTTGATATCAGAGCTCCTTATATCAGGTCTTCGTCTTGCTTCCTCTTTGAACTGTTTCGCAATAGTTCTTTGTTTCAGCATTCTAGCCCTTCCTATGGGCAAATGATTATGTTGATGATAGTAAACTTTCACCATCCATTTCCTTGTAGGTTTCTCCATCGAGCAATATATCCTCCATTTGCAAGTCTTATGTGTGCAAATGACTGCATGCTTCTAAGCTTGCCACTTATTCAGCTTCACATCATATTGTGTTTCAAGAAATACCTCAATAGTTGATCCTTGAATCCATCCCCGTTGTTAAAAGTATGTATTAGCCATAAGTAAACCATAAGTAAAGAGGCTTATCATAATCAGCTTTTGTTTTTCCTTTAAACCGTATTCCACGAGCATTCTTCTTCTGCCAAATAAACAGTTCTTCATCACTGTCTTCAGGAAAATCTGGATATTCACTAGGAAGAAGTTGTCTCTCAATCTCAACTTCGCTGTCAGCTGCTTCATCGTCATCTATAGTTGGCTGAGTAGCCTCATTACGAGCTGTTGGATTTAAAATTCCTTCAAAACTTCTGCTGCTTGTGTAAACAATGATTGAAACTGTTGGTCAGCATCTCTTATACCTAAAATCTGATTCTCATCTTGTACTCCACCTTCTTCACCACCTTCTTCCTCTCGGTTTTCTTCCTCTTCATTGCTTTCTTCTTGGTTTTCACCATTACTGAAACGATCCGAATTCTCCAAAAATAATAATTAAAATAATATTTCTAAAAAATATTCAAAATATTTTATAAAATAATAATACCAAAATAATTTAATGTAAAAAAATAACCAATCGAAATCCGTTTTAAATAAATAATAAATAATCCGGAAAATATTGTTCAAAAGTAGAACAACTTCATCGACTGCAACGCTACTCGGGTACGACGACATGCTCACCTGAAAGATTGGGGAGGGAATGAATAATTGGATTACCCAGTGAGAAATAAGTCTAAGAACTCATGAATCCACCAGAACAACTTATAACAATAATCTAATGCAAGTATAAGGCTAAAACATGTAAACAATCATAGTGTCTAGAACACTCAAACATATGACCACTAAGTGTCACACACACAAACCAGGGGACACGTTTTCATGCAGGACACGCCTTACATGACAAACGGCCAGACGAATCTTCATGCAGGGCACGCCATACATGACAGAAACTCCTTCCTTTCACAAACACACAAAAACATGCACGTCCTCATGCAGGGCACGCCATACATGACAAACGGTCATGTGGATCTTCATGCAGGGCACGCCATACATGACAGACCATCATCACACCATAACTCAATCCCACATGATTCGAAAGTCTGGGTCTAAATGTCACAGCACCACTCTCGAACCAACCTATCGCGAGCTTCTAACGCTCGTATCTAACGCAACACGTCAATACAACTTAGCATGCTCAAACAACCAGTCATCACACAAAAGTTTTAGTCCTTTAATCCTATGAATTCTATGTGATATATATATATATATATATTTATATATTTGTTTACATAATATATAGTTTATACAATTACAAACAATAACACGTCTATTATTAATTAGACCCGTTACATACATATTTTAAACAAAGACTCCAACTAGAGATTAACGGCTATAAGAATGAACTAATGGAAACACTCGACGAATTCCTCACCTTAGCAACAGAAGAACAAACTTTCTTTTTCTGGAAACTGCCAAAAAGGGAAAACTTCCTTAAATGGAAACCTGCCATAAATGGAAGTTCGAAACAAAGTGAGGTTTACTGATCTCAGTATGCTCAAAACGATGTCAGTAACCACTCAGAGCCATATTCCATATCAGAACGACTCCTAGGAAAAATTGCTAAAATACCCTCACAACTTCAAACAGCCATAACTTTCAAACCCCAGCGATTCATGAGAAACTGAAGGCAGATTCGGAATCATAACAGCATGAACTATCACATACCGGAAAATTACGCAGATCGGATATGTTTCAATTTTCCGGCAAACATTCCGGCGGCGATTGACGGCGCGTCCGGTGACCAAATCCGGAGCATTTGGTGTGCCTGGCTTCGTCTCGAAAATATCTACAGTTTCATATGTAGATCGCTAAACTATGATACAGTATGAAGAAGTTATGATCGAAAAAACAAATCTGGAAAAACACACCTCACGACTCCGGTGAGTTGCGGTGCTTCTGACGACGGTGGGGACTGTAGCGGCGTCGACGAATCCAAAATTTGACAGAGCTTCGCTGGGAAATGAGTGTGTGAGGCAGAAGGGGCTTTGCCTCTCCTTTTATAGACTTTAAGAAGAGGAGATGCCCTAGGGTTAGACAATCGGGCCTCAATTTCGCGTGGGACTTGGGCTGGGATGTTACAATTACTATTTCATGTTTTTCTTTCTCTCTGTCATATTCATCACTACTGTGTTCATCATCAACCTTCTCACCATCGTCCAAAAAATCTTCAGTGCCCTCGTTATGACCTAAATCAATCAACAAACTCGCACCATCAACAACATCCGGTGAAGAGACTCTATGTTTGATATATATATAAATCTCTCCATAACATTTTTCCAAAACCATCTTCATAATCTCTTTTTCCTTATACTCCCATATCGATCTCGCCATTGACATATCTTCTAGGTAGTCGATACCAGATTTTTTCCACATCACGACTTCACTACTTTTATAGTGAAATCTTCAAAAATGGAGAATGTAAGGAAATCAAGATCTACCAACATATCTGGTACAATCAAACCACTATTATAGCCAACTTTCGACATTACACCTCTATAATGAATGTGCATCTTCAGCTTCTCGTATTCGTCACTTCAAATCAAACAAAACAGTCGGAATCATGTAGTACAGTGGTGGTCACCTCTGAAATTCATTACACAAGTCTGGGGTTCGAGCCAAACACTCCTCAGTATTAAGAAGGATATTAAAACCACTAGCCTATGTTAACAACAAAAAAAAAAATGATCAGTCGTAGGTTAGAATTCAATTAATAAGCCGAAAATCAATCGATAAGTGTATCTCATCTTCCTTTATCTTCCTCTTTTGTTTTGATTCAGTCAAAAGCTTTTGATTTTGAGCTCATCGGAATTTTGACTTTTGTTCATTGGGATTTTAGTATTTTAATTTGGGGAATTTCGCACTATGGGTTTAATTAAGTATAGGTCTGGGATGCGGTGGAATTGTGAGTTTGGATCTGGGTTTAGATCCAAATTCTGTGACGGAATTATAACTCCGTTCACGTTTATGGATGTAAAATTAACATACAGTTCATATTTGGAAATTTCAAACTGGCAAAAAAATAGCTTAAGTATTTAACTGGCATAAAAAATTGGTATATTAAACAGTTTATTAAACTAAGTTAGAAGTATTTTTATGAATTTTTTTCTATTATAAACCCAATTTTCAATTTTTTGTAATTAAAGAAAGTATTATTTTTACATTATTTCTCATCATTATTTCTTTTTAATGGCTTCGAGCTGTGATATCACTGATATGATATTATAGCTAGCAACAAGGAATCTTCCACTAAATCTTCTTGATCTTATCGTTTGGTCAAATTCTCTCAAATTCATTGATAAAAGCGTCACGATTTTGTTGATTTATGATTTATGTCTCTCTTGTTCAATCTTCCAAAAGTATATCGATGTGTCAGTTTTGTTTTAGATATTATGGAGGAGACTGACCTTCTTGCTTGTACTTCAAGCGTTATTTACATGGATTTTAAAGTCACATTCACCCCATACGCTGGTAGTGAACTTTCAGATCCCCACTCCTTATGGAGAATTCATTGGGATGCTGCTCTATCTTGCAATAGGCTTAGTAAAACCAACGAAGCCCAACACAATTGAGAGTATGAAGCCCAACAATGAAAAGGGTAACATGTGCCACTAAATGATTTGTAGACTCAAAACTAAATCATGTAGTTGGTTCCCTTTATAAGAACCAGACAAACTAAATCATAGTAAAAGACAAGTAAAATTGAATCAAAAAGGATGTTTCTCGTTTGTAGCTCCTCCTTTACAAATGGAATCGTATTTGTTTTTTTTTGTTCAATACATTGTCTAATTCTCATCATTGTATCAGAGCACGGTAAGGGAGTGGTCGAAGATATGTTCCCGTTTCTGACGCATATCAACGTATCCAGTTTTGTGTCAACATAACACACAGATCGAAACTACTTAGGTTGGAGAATCCAAGTTGAAGCATTGTTGAAGGGTCATAAGCTGCTAGGGTTCGTAAGTGGCAGCCAAAAACAACCAATGGAGAAGTTGCGTGGGAAATATCAACGCTGAAAATACAGAGGTAAGCAACCCTGACTATGAAGCATGGTTACAAACGGACCAGCTTGGTCAGTCCTGGTTATATGGTACGTTGTCAGAAGAAGTCTTGGGATATGTATTTCGGTTGAATACAGCTCGTGATGTGTGGATTATGTTAGAAGAAAACTCAAGTCAGAATTTTATGTCTAGAGAGTTTGATTTACTTGCTGACCTTGAAAATATGTCTAATGGATTTAAGGATTTAAGATCATATCTTCGCGAGTTCAAAAGTGTATGTGATCAACTGAGTTTGATTGGGAAACTTGTGACTGAATCTGTGAAGATTTATCGAGTTAGAAAGTGTTTTAGAGTAATGGAGGTTGAGAGTTCACTAGTAATCAACTTATAGAGCTTTTTGCTGCTCAAAGGATTAAGCATTGCATCTCTTGTCCCTAAAGTCCGCAGCAAAACGGCTTAGCTGAAAGAAAACACAGATACATAACAGAATTGGGTCTCGCTATGGTATTTACAAGCAATGTCCCATTTACAAATTGGGTGGAAGCGTTCTATACAGCCACATCTCTTATAAACCTTCTTCCATCACATGTTCTCCAATTTCAAAGTCCTTATAAGAGATTACTAATGCAGAAACCGGTGTATTCTGCTTTAAGGATTTCTGGATGTGCTTGTTATCCATATCTGAGACCACATACTACAAACAAATTCGATCCTAGATCCTTGCAATGTGTTTTTTTTTGTTAATAACACTCAACACAAATGATATTGATGTCTACACGTTGCAACATGCACGCTTTACATCAGCCGAATGAGAGCATTGCTTTCTGTCGACAAAATGCTCCAACTACTTTATTGCCGGGTTCAACTCCTCTGGTTACAACGTGGAATCAGTCAGTACCTCCTCCTACTGTTGTACCTCAGGTACTTTCGTCAAGATTCTTGGATACCGTTGTTTTTCCAAGCTCTTCTTGTGCTTCATCATTATCAGAGAGCTCTTCTAATATCTCTAGTGTAGAGGAAGTGGGATCTACTGGACCTCGTACAAGTGTAGAAACTAATCCAACAAGCGACAGCAGGCCAGATACGCTGAATTTGGATCAACCTATATCATCTACCTCTGACATGGGTCATCCTATGACTACAAGATATTAGGCCAGTGTTGTAAAATCAGACACTCATTATGCTCTTTTTACCAGTACATCTCTTCCTGATATCCCAAAATCTTTCGCAGAAACTCTCAAGCGACCTGGTTGGAAACGAGCCATGGATGAAGATGTGAAGTCTATCTTCGATATCAAAAAATATGATTTGGTTCCTCCTGATGCATACATGAATATTCTTGGCTGTAGATGGGTTCTTACTGTGAAACGAAAAGCTGATGGAACTCTGGATAAACTAACTTATAGGGAGGTTAAAACAAATTTTCTTCGAAGGATCTTGGCCAATTAAGTTATTTTCTCGATATTCAACTTTTCTACATCAATCCAAATATGCCGAAGAAATTATTGTTAAAGCTAGCATGGAGTTTTGCGATCTCATGCGGACACATGTTCCTTTACAGCTGGATCAAGTTCCGAATGGTAATGCTTTGTTTTTTGATCCGACTTATTTCAAATGACTTGCAGGAAAGCTTCAATATTTGACTCTTAAAAGACTTGACATTTAATTTGCTGTTAATGTTGTATGTCAACGTCTGCATGCTCCTACTTCACATATTTACACTTTTGAAGCGTGTCCTCATATATGTTAGAGGAACAAGTCATTTTGGTCTTCACTTGACTTCCAACAAGTGAGCTTTCTATGTTTGCCTTCAGTGATAGTGATTGGGCATGATGCAAGGAAACACAACGGTCCACAACTGGATTTTGTACATTTCTGGGTTCACATTTGATCTCATGGAGAGCGAAGAAGCAGCCTACTGTCTCTAAATCATCTACAGAGACTGAGAATAGAGCTTTAGCTGAAACTACTGCAGAGCTCCCTTGGCTTTCTTCCGTTTTAAGATATTTGGATATACCTCAATCTAAGCCAGCTCGAAAATGTGGTAACTTATCTGCAGTTCATCTCACCATCAATCCCAAGTTCCATGGTCGCTTTAAACATATTTTTGTGGACTACCATTTTATTCGCGAAAAAGTTGCACTTGGAGTTATTGGAACATGTCATATTCCATCTCGGGTTTCAACTTGCAGATTTGTTTAAGTCTCTTCCTCTCATTCCATTCATCGATCTTCGCAGAAAACTTGGAGGGCATCAACAATCTTACCTATTTATTTACGCAATATTACACCATATCAGAGCAATAAACTCTTTCTTCTTTGGTATTCCTTGTTAGGAATGTCCTGAAATCATCCTAATATATTTGTATTTACTTCTTGATGAAATCTTGAAAACGAATGATTCACAATTATATAATATTAGATGGTTATAATGTTTTGCTAGAAACCAATTACAGTCTATGGATTAAGAATTCATTGCTAGTATTATATGATCCTACAGGGTCACACACTTAAACAACTGGATCAATTTCTATTGGATTCAACAATGGATATAATTATAATTCCATTTGTATGTGTGTAATTCTTATTGGGTCAACCCCAAAATAATTGAGTTAGGGTTCACGTATGATGTCATATATATATATGGACATAGTGTTGTAAACCCTAATAGAGAGAGGAGACTCATCTGTTGAGCAGAGAGAGTTCTTGACAGCAACCCTAATAGAGAAAGAGACAAAGAGTTTATCTCAAGTTTGAGATTTGATCTCTACGACACTAGCATCCTGCTCGATCTAGTTGTGTATGTGTGGATACCAGTAGAAGCAAAACATTTGAAGTGCTTGACCACATCAGTTTCCATCATTTTTCATTCCGCTGCAAAATTCCTAGAAATATCCAAGTATATTCAAGATCCTAAAAGAAAGCTTAGTTTCAGTATTTTCTTGAGATCCTGACATGTGAATTCATAAGCTATGTTTGTAAATTGTTATGAAAATTGCATAAAATTCCAACAGTGATATCAGAGCCTACTTGTTTAATACTAAAATTGTATCTTGTTTAGTCCACATATGATATGCATCAATGATTTCTAGAAAAATCATGCATATAAGATATATAGAACTATGATTTATGGAACTGGATTTTGTTTAATTATATATGATATAAATAAACAAGTTAGTGTATATGATCTTGTTAAATTAGTTTATCTGAATGTATATGGGTTAACCCTAATTTGATTATGGTGTTGATGGTTTTCCAAAATCTGTGATATGAATCTATGAATTCTGGAAAAATCTTGCATATTTGATATGTGAGGCATTATTCGTCATCTCGAACGAGATTCGTCCTAGATACATTTCGTGATCTCGGACGAGAGTCGTCCTAGATACGATCCAAGGTGTCTTCCTGGTTTGAGTACACTTCTTCATCTCAGACAAAAGTCATCTTAGATGTGATCCGAGGTGTCTCCCTCGTTTAAGTACACTTCGTGATCTTGGATGAGAGTCATCTTAGATACGTTCCAAGTGTACTTTTTGGTTTGAGTTCACTTAGTTATATAAGAATTGAATATCAAACCTCACATCAGAGTATGAGGTTGGATATGTGTATCTAAAATCTTGAGATCTATGTCATATCGGACGAGATTCGTCCTAGATGTGATATGAATGTTCTCACTGGTTGAGTACACTTCGTGATATCGGATGAGAGTCGTCCTAGATCTGTTCTGAATGTCCTCACTGGTTGAACACATTTCACCATCTCGGATGAAGGTCGTCCTTGATGTGTTCCAAAATTCCTCAACTAATATCAAGTGTTTTGATACCTCCCGAATCTTGCCAACTATCAAGGCTCAATGATAGGTTCTGCCAAAATAGGGTGTCTACGATTACATTAGTGAGGTAGATGGTAACGGTTACCGTAGGAAACAAGATTCGTTTACTTGACTAAGCTATCAAAACGGTTTTGGGCTTAGAGGCATATGTTAGATTTGACATGAGATATCTTATAACGACCAAGAGTTATATTTGATATAATTAACAAAGTGTTGTTTACCTAAATAACTAGACATTCGGGCGACGAGCCAAAGCTCACTCGGATTCTAGTGAAACATGGATCTTGGATAATTATATATAGTTTGGGGAAAATATTATTTGAATATAATGAGAGTTTTCTTAAATGATAAGATTACTCTTGCTCTTCAACATCATATTAATGTTTGTTAATCTTCATTTCCAAAAATGTCAATTTCTCACATCTTATTTTCATTGTGATCCGTCCTTGAGAAGGACAAGCTGAATGGATTGATATTCCTTGAATGGTACTGAAATTTGAGAATTGTTTTGAAATAGGTAAACATGACTATGTCACAGAAAATATCATTCTTGAGAAACCTAAGATCAATGTTCAGCATGCCAGGAGGAATGCCTGTGAGAAGTATGTCAGTGATATGGTCAAATTAGCAAAGCTGATGATGGGTTATGTTGATAACTTGGCAAAGTTAGATTGTCCTATCAAGATTTGGCAATTGATACTTCTGATGTTGATGAATGACATTATTGTAATGGCACTGGGCATTGGAAAAATAACTACAAGAAGTACTTGGAAGATCTGAAGAAGAAGAAGTCTTTTGAGACTTCATCTTCAGGTATCTATGTTATATAAGTAAATGTTACTACCTCTGGTTTTACTTCTTGAGTATTGGATACCGGTTGCGGTGCATATATTTGTACGAATATGAAGGGCTTAAGCAACAGTAGACATTTGGAGCAAGGACAAGTGGATTTACGAGTGGGAAATGGAGCAAGGGTTGTTGCATTAGCTGTAGGAACATTTCATTTGCCTTTGCCTTCAGGCATGATTTTAGAAATTAAGAATTGCTACTATGTTACTGCTATAAACAGAAATATCATTTCTATTTCTTGTTTGGATCAGGAAGGATTTCAATTTACGATCAAGAACAAATGTTGTTCATTTGATCGTTGTGATATCCATTATGGTAGCGGTCCATTAGAGAATGAAATTTATGTTTTAAACTAAAGTGTGTTTGTCTATAATATTAGTGGCAAGAGAAAAAAGTCAGCTGATTCAAGTCAATCATTTCTTTGGCATTATCGTTTAGGCCACATGAATGAGAAATGTATTCAAAAGCTTTATAGTGATGGACTTCTGAACTCATTTGATTATGAATCATTTGAGATATTTGAATCTTGGTTATTAGGAAAAATGACTAAGGCTCCTTTTACTGGACACAGTGAAAGAGCTAAATGTTGGAATGAAGAAGAAATGAAGAAAGAGTGTCTTAGACTCTTAAGGGAATGGACCATTTAACTAAGCTACCAAAAGGAGTGACTTAGGCTTGTTTGGAATAAATGTTATGTTATTTTTGTATCCAAACAAGTCTAGACTTTCTCTCTCTTCCTTTGTAAACAAGAAATTTATTTTTTAAAAATCTCAATAATATTCATTCTCAATTTTCTCTCTAATCTCTCTCTCTCTCTCTCTCAATTTCCAAATCTCTAAATCTCTTAACCTCTTAATATTTCATGGTATCAGAGCCATTTTGATTTATCTGGCATAAGAATTCCTTAGAATCTCACCATCTTGCACGTGATTTCCTCTCAGCCTTTAAACTAGACTCATCTCGAGATCATCATGTTTTCTTCAAGGTTTCCGGCAAGAAATCAAGTGTTCTTGCCATTTTCTTCCTTAAGGGTTTTTCTTCGGCGAGTTCTGAGCATTTCCCCGGTGGTTTCATCCAATTTTGTGGAATGAGTCAAAAGTTCCAACCGTTCTCCTCTTATAGGCGATTGCCTCCGCCGCAAGTCTCCCGTTTTGTAACGAGCATATCTCCTCCAATTCTTCATCAAATCACGTGATTCCAAATCCTAAAATCAATTAAAATGAGTCTAGTTGATGATTATGGAGGTCTGTTTTCCCATTTTCACGTTTAGAAGCTTTCTTGATCAATCTTATTTAAAGGGTCCAGATTCAGTCTATTTGGGGTATTTTTGTTAAAAACCTCAATCTTTCTCAATCTTTTTCGAATCTTGGACGATCAAAAATTATTTAAAGATCTTTTGGAGGGCTTCAAGAAGTTTGGTTGCAATCCAAAGAGTTTTTGACTTCAAAAAAAGTTTTCTTGAAAGTTAGAAAAATTATGCTCTTTTGAAAATGGCAGGAAAGTGAATGACAAGTTGGTTCGATTGTTGTAACCAATTTTTAACTGCTGAAGCAAGTTTTATTAAGTGTTTTAGGTCTGTTGAATCAAGTTGTTGGTGGTTTGAAAACGGTTGGGAAAACGGTTGTTGGGTGTTAACTGTTAGACACACCTCTTGTGGTTTAGTGTAGCGCGTGTTGCTTGCCCTGGACTCTTTGATGTTGAATGCTTTAAAATAGGTCTAATGGAGTTCCAAGCGCATATGAAAGCCCCTGTTATTTTTCAAGGTATGAACTACCTGATCTGGTTAAGAACCATAAGGACCACCTTGTGTAGCAAACGCTTATGGAGTCATATAACAAAGGCGTATGTTCTAGTCATTGAAGGGGCTGACTCAGATGATCAAAACAAATGGTTTCAAGAAGGCCAGATGGTACTTTCTATACTCCAAAACTCCCTTGCTGGATCTCTTTTGAAAGCATATTCATATTGTGAAAATACTATTAACCTCATGAGAATTTTTGAAGTAAAGAAAGCTTTGAATGATCTTAGACATGAGGATGTTGATTTCAGAAAGCACTATGGATCCTTTAAAGCATTATGGGCGGAGCTACAGATGTTAAGACCTGCCACAATTGATCTCATTACTCTCCATGAAATAAGAGAACAAGATAAAGTGTTTGGGTTGCTCTTGACTTTAAACACTAACTACACTAATTTGATTAAGCACATTCTTAGGGAGGACAAGCTTCCTATCTTGGAGGATGTCTGTGCCAAGATTCAGAAGGAACAAGGGTCTCTTCAGCTGTTTGGAAACAAGGAAGAACTGGTGGTTGCCCATAAGAGTTTCTTCAAGCCGGCTCCAGCTGAATCCAAGAGGAAGAGAGCCGTGTGTGATCACTGCAAGAGAACCGGTCACACCAAGAAGGAATGCTGGGTGCTTCATCATGAGTTGAAGCCAAGCTGGTTCATTGACAGGTCCAAACATTCATCAACAAGCGCCACCAGCTCCTCCAACCTGGTGCATACAACCGCCTCTCCTATGCCTTATAATTCGGCTCAAGGACATATGACCTCAACTCCTCTCATAACTCCTTCATCTGAGTTTGTCAAGAAATCAGACTTGGAAGCTCTCTTCAAAGTCTTTAGCTCTGGTAATGTATTGGGTAAATCTCTTCATGCTTCTTTTCAAACATTCATTGACTCTAAACCTTTGATTGTTGATTCTGGAGCTTCTCATCACATGATTAGTGATTTAGGTTTGCTAGAAAACTTAGAACCTACCTTAGGTAGTGTGGTAATAGCTAATGGAATCAATGCGCCAATTAAAGGAATTGGGAAGCTTAAATTGTTTGATAAAGAATCTAAAGCCTTTTATATGTCATCTTTCATATCTAATTTGTTTTCTATTAAAAGAGCTACTACAGATCTTAATTGTCAAGCAATATTTGGTCCTAATGATTTCTACTTTCAATATATGGAAACAAGTAGGAAATTTGGACAAGGAACAACAAAGAATGACTTGTATGTGTTTGAAGACTTGTCCATGCATTCTTTACAAGAACCGTGTGCTAATACTGTAGATGTTAATGTCACAGCTGAAATTTGGCATGCTATATTAAGTCATCCTCATCCTAGAGGTTTAGAGTTGATAATCTCTGAAATTAAATTGCAAAATGATTTATGTGAATCATGTATTTTTAGGAAACATTGTAAGACTGTTTTTGAGAAATCAACTCATTCATATAATAATTATTTTGATTTGGTGCATTCTGATGTTTGGACATATCTCTTTCCTTCAAGAGAAAACTACAAATATTTTGTGACTTTTATTGAAGAAAAATCTAAGTATATTTGGGTTACATTGCTTAGTTCCAAGGATAGGATGTTTGATGTATTTCTTAATTTTCAGACATTTGTTACTAACCATTACAATGCCAAGATTAAATGCTTTACAACAGATAATGGAGTGGAATACACTAGCACTAAGTTTCAGCAACACTTGGCCAATCATGGCATTGAACATCAAACAAGTTGTCTCTACACTCCACAACAAAATGGAGTAGCTAAAATGAAGAACAGACATTTGATGGAAGTTGTGAGAACAATGATGTTCCACAATAAGGTTCCCAAACGATTTTGGGGAGATGCTCTAGTAGTTGCATGCTACTTAATCAATAGAATTTCATCTAAATTTCTAGATGATTTGTTTCCCTTTGAAGTATTAAACAAAATTAAGCTTAATATTGAACAATTAAGAGTATTTGTGTGTGTTTTTTTGTTTTAGTACCAGGAGAACTTAGGAACAAGCTGGACCCAAAGAGAACCAAGGCCATGTTCATTGCGTATTTTCCTACATAAAAGGGATATAAATGCTACAACTCAGAGACTAGAAGGGTCTTGGTATCCACAAATGTCAATTTCCAAGAGTCCAAAAGATTCTATGAAGAAGGAATTTGGGAAAAATTCTAGGACATCTCAACAACAAGACATGACCAAGCTGAGAATCTAAGTAAGATCTTAGAAAACATTGACATAGTCCCTCCTAAGGCGCCAGCACCTGGCCCAGCTCCTCCTCACCAAGCGCCAGGACCAGCTCAACCCGAGCCGCGTTCACCCAGGCACGACCCATCACCATTGTTCTCTCGGCAAGAACAGGTCTCAGGCTCGTCTCGGCCCGCTCCAGCCAAGACACAGGAAGTACCGGTCTCAGCTGATGCTCTATCCATGGCTCCATCATCATCCCGGCCTAGAACACGGGCTCAGGCACGGGTATGTGCCGACACCAACTCCAACTCGGCGCCTTCGACCAGACATTTTCTCCAACCGGGCCAAACACCCTTTCTTGGTCATGAGGGGGGCCAGGAATCTAGACATGATCAAGAGAAGGATTCAGAAGGAGAAATTCTAGTCTCAGCTTCTAAAAGGCCAAGGGACATTCAACCTAATCTTGTAGATGCTCTAGAAAGTGAAGAAAAAGGGAAACCAACTGTTGTTCTTAGAAGAAGTACAAGGCAGAAATTTCCACCCAATTTCTACTACAACAACAATGCAGTAGTTCACCATGATCATGTAGTGTGTAATCTAGTTCATATACATGATTCTCATGTTGTATTTACTGTTAGTCTTGATAAAGAGAAGATTCCAAAGACATATGAGGAAGCAATGGAGATAAAAGAGTGGAGAGAATAAATTCAAGCTGAAAGACAAGCTATGGAGAAGAATCAAACCTATGCGCTAGCTACCCTTCCAAAAGAGAAAAAGGCTGTAAGTTCTAAATGGATCTTCGCCATTAAATATAAAGAAATGGTGAGATAGATAGGTATAAAGCTAGGTTGGTGACTAGAGGATTCACACAAACTTAAGGTGAAGATTATAGGGATACTTTTGCTCATGTAGCTAAATTACACCCAATTAATGTTGTTCTGTCTCTTACTACTAATCTTGATTGGAATTATAGCAAATGAATATTAAGAATGCATTCTTACAAGGTGGTATATAAGAGGAAGTGTACATGACACCAACACAAGGCCTAAAAGATCAAGTAAGTGGCGGCAATACACTGAGATTAAGACAGGCTATTTATGGCTTAAAAAAATCTCTAAGAGCTTGGTACCATAAGTTGAATGTGACCTTAAGGGACAGAGGCTTCAAAAGGTCAGAAGTTGAACACACTCTCTTTACACTTCAGAGTAAATAAGGTATTCTGGTTATACTAATTTATGTGGATGACATAATCATATCAGGGAGTGATAAAGTAGGCATTGATTCTACTACAGCATATTTAAAGAGTGTCTTTGATATTAAGGATCTAAGTGAACTTACGTACTTCTTAGGAATTGAAGTGTGTAGTTCAAGGAAGGTCTCTACAGGTATGATGGAAGCTAAATCAGCTAAGACATCCCTAAAAGAAGGTTACAAGATAAAACATGAGGGGGAGCTAGGAAATAACGAGTTTCAAGATCAAAATTTGTATAAAAAAGTGTTTGGTAAGCTCATATACTTAACCATCACTAGACCTGACTTATGTTTTGCTGTGAATCAGGTTTCTCAACATATGCAAGACCCCAAGATAAGGCACTGGGACATGATTATGCGCGTCTTGAGATACTTTAAATACACTAAAGAACAAGGTATATGGATGGGTTGTAATGGAAGCATAGAAGTTGTAGGTTATTGTGATGCAGATTGGGCAGGAGACAGAGACTGTAGGAGAAGCACAACCGGCTACTACACCTTCATAGGAGGTAATCTTGTTATTTGGAAGACTAAGTAGCAGAAGGTTGTATATTGCTCTAGTGTAGAAGCTGAATACAAGGCTATGAGGAAGCTTACTACAAAATGCATCTGGCTGAAGCAACTTCTCCTTGACATTCTTGGCGTGAGCTTGGAGTCTCCTATCACTGTCCATTGTGACAATCAGCTATACAAATTGCATCTAACTCTGTGTTTCATGAAAGAACCAAGCATATTGAGGTGGATGGCCATAAGGTGAGAGAAGCTATTGAAAATGGAATCATCTTACCTTACTACACAAGAAGTGAGGATCAACTAGCAGATATGTTCACCAAGGCTACTACACTGAAGATTGGCGGCTCTATCTACCCAAGGCTTGTTGTAATGACCGCGATCAAAAATCCTTGAAAAGGTAAAACTGGAAAGAGCGGGAAAAAGGAAAAAAATCTAGGGAATAATCGTGGCCGAAGATAAATGGGAGGGAAAATTATCCTTGCAACATATTTTCCAGAAATATTGTGATATCTTAACAACCAGATAAAGAATTCTTCCCAGCGGATAAGGGAATATACCCAGAGAAGGGATTATTCCCAACGAGTAAGGAATTATTCCCAGCAGATGAGGGATGGATTGGCCGAGTTATTAGGATATCAGTAACAAACAGATTTCTCGAAGATATCGCGAAATCCTAACAACTTTCCAAAATTATCGCAAAATCCTTACAACTTTTCGAAATTATCGTGATATCTTAACGACAGATAAAGGATAAAAAAGGATCTGGCCATGAATAAAGGATATCCTAATCGCCCTCCTCTATAAATAAGAAGAAAATCCGCCTTTTAACCCCCCTGCGTGAACAAAACAAAAATAAGAACTCCGAAAGAAAAAAAGATCGAGGAAACTGAACGATTATTCTAGAAACGTCCGATTTACGTCCAGCCACCTGAGTAAACATCGATAGTGGTTCGTTTGGTTAAAGAATATCCGGGTAAGCATTGATAAACTCAGAGTTTTTATCCATTTGGGCTATAAGCATCGAAAGACTTAGTGTTTGGTCAATGTGTTTCGAGTGAACCCCTAGGTCTGCATGACACGCGTCAGTGCGGCTTGGACGATCTGCGACAGGAGGTGTTAAAACGTGGGATTTTTATCAGTTCATCGAAATCCTAAGGTGAGTGCCTGACTGTGGCTATGGTCTAGAGTCGTTGGCTTGAGTGGATTCAATAAGTGCTTGATTGTCTGATCTAATATACTTGTCCTTGTCCTGTCATATGTGTTAATCGTGAATGAGAGAGTCATGTGTGACTCGTCCTGATGAGAGATCCAACAGTGGTTGGTGAATCACGTTCTAGTAAAATATCTCGGCCTGATTTGCATCATTGACTTATTGATTGTATTGATTGTTTTCGATTACTTGACCATAGTTGTGTGAGACGGGATGACCACCTCACTAAGCAATTCGTTGTTTATGCCTCCTTATGGATGCATGAATAGATATTGCTTGGGAAGGTAATCGCAATTGCTAGGACGCAAGACAAAGGCTGGAAGGAGTGGATGGTGGCTTGGGTAGTTTGATTGGATCTATTAACTTAAACGATCTATTAGCTTATTAGCATACTTATCGTTGTACTAGAAGCTCAGTTTCAATTCTAAGTAGTCTATTGCACGTTTATGCACTGCTTCGCTGAATCGAATTTTGAAAATGCTAAGAGAAAAAAAAACTTAAGTAAAAATCTGGATTAAGAAATTTTTACTAAGTACGGCCGGTTGGGTTGACCGCGGATAGGAAACCAATGACCTGGGGTAGTTTTTCCGGGTTAGAGCGTTTCATTTTGGTATCAGACCTTGGTCGATTCTAGGTTAGTGTTAGCATAAAAGGGTTAGTGGGTTAAGCCATTCTTTCCAGCTAGTCTCGCGGTAAGTTGTATTGAGAGACTAAGTTAGTGCTAAACTAACTTAATAAACTGTATAAATGTTGCAGATGGTAAGGAACACTCTATCTCAAATTGGGAATGGTGGTGTGCCTAAGGAATGCACCACAGCTGGGAATGGTGGTGCGCCTGAGGAACGCACCACAGCTGGGAATGGTGCGAACCCCAACAATGGTCATGAAGGTGATGCGGCAAATGTGCCTGGGAACGGGGCCATTGCACCTCAGGGCAAATTGGGCCTGATTCTGGGGATGTTGGCGCAAATTTTAGAAAGACTGACGGCTGTTGTACCTGCTCCTGCTCCACCTGCACCGGTGATACCACCACCTGTGGCAAATGACCGGGTAGCCACGGCGGCGTATGAAGAGATATTGCCAGAGCCGAGGATCAAATCGTATCTTACGATGGCTGATCACATGCGTAAGCTGGGTACGAAGTATATTGCGGGTGGTGCAAAACCGGTCGAGGCAGATGAGTGGCAATCGAGACTCGAATGGAACTTTGCGGCTATACGATGTTTGGATCAGTATAAGAAGGATGTTGTGGTCCATTATCTGGAAGGGGACGCGTACACTTGGTGGACCACTGTTGAGGCAAGGCGCTGTAATTTTTCATGAGCCGTAATTTTTCATTAGTTGTGTTCCGTGAGGAATTCCGCACTAAGTACTTTCCAAGGGAAGTGTTTGACCAATGTCAACGTGCATTTCTCGAATTGCGCCAAGGATCAATGAATGCGTGTGAGTATGAAATTGAGTATAACACTCTCATGAAGTTTGTGGGGCGCGAATTCGAGGATGGACAGACGCGGATAAGTTGGTTTTTGTGGGGGCTTCGAATCGATCTCCGCAATCGCTGCCAAGTTCGGAGATATGACTTCATGGCTGAGCTGGTAGATATAGCGGCCTTTATGGAAGTGGGCCTGAAAGAAGAACCGGAGCTAGTGAACATGGAATGGAAAGGGACCACGGTACCTCCTGCTAGGCTGAGACACGGTTCGAGCAAAAGGAGGAAATTAGACAAGAGTCCCAGGAGCAACAGGAAAATGATGGTGCAAGCCGCATGTCAAACAACAGGTGGAACACCGCGGGTCTTCTCGATTTCAGAGGATGCAATAGAAGGAAATTTAGAAAGCTTGGAATTCGACCCACTTTAGGAAGCTTGATCATTTCAGCGATTCAAGCAAAACAATTGATCAAAAAAAGATGCAAGGCGTATTTGGCCACGATCACCACGATAGAATTCGGGCCAAATAGAGGGTTTAATGAGATTCCAGTAGTAAAGGATTTCGGAAATGTGTTTCAGGCTTTGGTTGGACCATCACCGGAAAGGTCAAATCCATTCACTCTTGAATTGGAACCTGGAACCGCCCCGATATCAAGAGCTCTTTATCGGATTGCACTAGCTGAAATTGTTGAATTAAAGAAACAGTTAGGTGAACTAATGGAGAAAGGATTCATCCGTCCGAGCAGTTCCCCGTGGGGAGCGCCGGTTCTGTTCATTAAAAAGAAGGATAGAAGTTTTAGGCTTTGCATCGACTACTGTGGGTTAAACCGAGTTACGGTAAAGAACAAGAATCCGCTCCCACAGATTGACGAGTTGTTGGACCAACTCAAAGGGGCGACTTGTTTCTCCAAAATTGATCTGGCTTCGGGATATCATCAAATATCGATATCCAAGACAGACATACGAAAGACGGCTTTTCGGACAAGGTATGGACATTACAAGTTTGTAGTCATGCCTTTTGGATTGACCAATGTACCCGTCACATTCATGAAGTTGATGAACACTTTTTCTGATATTTCTTGGATGAATTTGTGATCATCTTCATAAATGATATTTTGGTTTACTCAAAAAACCAAGAGGAGCATCAAGGTCACTTAAGAAAAGTTTTGACTAAGTTGCAGGAACAGAAGTTGTTTGCCAAACTCAGCAAGTGTAGATTTTGGCATAAGGAAAATGGATTTTTAGGTCATATAGTCTCGGACCACGGAGTGTCCGTTGACCCAGAAAAGATCAAGGTTATTGCGGAATGACCGAGGCCCGAGAATGCCTTGGAAATACGGAGCTTTCTGGGCTTGGCCAGCTATTATAAACGGTTTGTTTAGGGCTTTGCGAGCATGGTTCAGCCAATGACCAAGCTGATCGGCAAGGACGTTAGGTTTGTATGGTCATTGGACTGTGAGACGAGTTTTTCTAAGCTAAAAGAAATGCTTATGAGTGTTCCAGATTTGGCTTTACCAGAACCCGACAAACCGTATGTATTCTACACAGATGCATCACAATTGGGACTAGGGTGCGTTCTGATGCAAGTGAGTAAGGTCATCGCCTATGCATCGAGACAACTAAGGAAACACGAAACGATTTACCCAACCCATGACTTAGAGATGGCAGCTGTGGTATTTGCTTTAAAGATCTGGAGATCTTACCTTTACAGTGGTAAAGTTCAGATCTTTACGGACCACAAGAGTTTGAAGTATATCTTCGCTCAATCTAAACAAAACCTTTGGCAAAAGAGATGGATTGAGATTGTGACCGATTATGACCTGACTATTGAGTATCATCCGGGAAAGGCCAACTCGGTTGCAGATGTACTAAGTCAAAAGAAATTGGTCATGGATGCTACAAAGGATATAGAAGGTCTGTTCAGTACGATAAGCACCTTGCGCCTTACCGCATTGATGGACGATGTGGAATCGTTGGGCTTAGGGGCAGCCGACCATGCGGATTTGTTAACCCGCGCTCGGCTAGCTCAGGATGCGGACGAGAAACTTAGCGAGGCAGCAAGAAACGATAACACTAAGTATCAGACATCGAATAATGGGACAATATTGGTGAATGGTCGGGTGTGTGTCCCAAAAGATCAGCAGTTGCTTGAGGAAATTCTTAAGGAAGAACATCATTCCAAATTTTCCATTCACCCAGGAGCGACTAAAATGTACCGAGACTGAAAATCATACTATCATTGGGTTGGAATGAAACTTGATGTGGCCAAATGGGTGGCGAGTTGTCAGACTTGTCAAAGGGTCAAGGCCGAACATCAGGTTCCGGCTGGGTTAATGTAAAGAATACCCATTCCTGAATGGAAGTGGGATTTGATCACAATGGATTTTGTTACCGGACTGCCTATGTATGATAAGAAACATGTGATTTGGGTCATTGTGGATCGTTTGACCAAATCAGCCCATTTCCTCGTAGTCAAATAAAATGATTGTTCAGAGAAACTTGCGGAGTTATACATAAGAGAGGTCGTTCGATTACATGGAATCCCTGCGAGTATAATATCATTCCGGGACTCTAAGTTTGCGTCGGTGGTTTAGAAGTCATTGCATAAGTGGCTTGGAACTAAGGTCCACCTTGGTTTACCACCCGCAGACGGATGGACAATTGAAACGGTCAATCCAGACACTTGAGGATTTTTTTAGAGCGGTTGTTTTATACTGGGGGGTAAGTGGGAACACCATTTGCCATTGGTCGAGTTTTCATATAACAATAGCTATCAGGCTAGCATTGGTATGTCGCCATATGAGGCATTATACGGATGGCCTTGCCGAACCCCGCTATGTTGGAACAAAGTGTAGGAGTGGAGTATTTATGGGCCAGACTTGGTCGATAGGATGACTGAGAAAATTAAGATTTTACAGATTAAGATTAAGGAAGCTCAGAACCGACAAAAGAGTTATGCAGACAAACATCGAAGGGAATTAAAATTCGAAGTTGGAGAAATGGTTTATCTTAAGACGGTCACCTATAAGGGAAAGGAAAGAACAAATCCGACCGCAAAGTTAAGTCCGAGATATATGGGTCCACATAAGATTTTAGAACGGATCGGACCAGTGGCCCATAGATTGGAATTACCACCAGTCTTAAGTGCATTCCACAATGTGTTCCACGTCTCTATGCTAAGGAAGTGCATAAATGATAGACATAACGTGATAGTGGAACCACCACCGGATTTACGGGAAAATCTGACCGTGGAAGGAAGGCCAGTCCGTATCGTGGGAAGACGAGTTAAGACAGACCGCAGGAAGAAAACCAAAATGATTCAGGTCGTTCAGGATTGTGATGGAGAAGAAGAAACCATGTAGGAACCTCAAGTCATCATGAAGGAAAAGCTTCCCAATTGGTTCGATAAGCAAGTGGCCGAGACTTCTAAGGCCAAAAAGGCTAAGGCTTAGATTCAAGGACGAATCCACCTTAGTGGGGGGGAATTGTAATGATCGCGATCGAAAATCCTTAAAAGGGTAAAATTGGCAAAAGCAGGAAAAAGGAAAAAAATCTAGGGAATAATCGTGGCCGAAGATATTTGGGAGGGAAAAGTTATCCTTGCAACAGATTTCCCGAAAATACAGCGATATCTTAACAACCAGATAAGGGATTATTCCAGCGGACAAGGGAATATTCTCAGCGGATAAGAGATTATTCCCAGTGGATAAGGGATTATTCCTAGTAAGAGGGATGGATTGGCCGAGTTATTAGGATATCAGTAACAAATAAATTTCTCGGAGATATCGCAAAATCCTAACAACTTTCCAAAATTATCGCAAAATCCTTACAACTTTTTGAAATTATTGCGATATCTTAACAGACATATAAGGGATATTTCGAAAGGATAAATAAATGATTTGGCCATGGATAAAGGATATCCTAACCGCCCTCCTCTTATAAATAAGAAGACAATCCGCCTTTTAACCCCCTGTGTGAACAAAACAAAATAAGAACTCCAAAAGAAAGAAAGATCGAGGAAACTGAACGATTATTCTAGAAACGTCCGATTTGCTTCCAGCCACCTGAGTAAACATCGATAACGGTTCGTTTGGTTAAGGAATATTCGGGTAAGCATCGATAAACTCAGAGTTTTTACCCATTTGGGCTATAAGCATCGAGAGACTTAGTGTTTGGTCGATGTGTTCCGAGTGAACCGCTAGGTCTGCGTGACGTGCGTCAGTGTGTCTTGGACGATCTGCGACAAGAGGTGTTAGAACGTGGGATTTTTATCAGTTCATCGAAATCCTAAGGTGAGTGCGTGATTGTGGCTATGGTCTAGAGTTGTTGGCTTGAGTGGATTCAACTTGTTTTGTTATAATATACTTGTCCTTGTCCTGTCATATGTGTTAATCGTGAATAAGAGAGTCATTTGTGACTCGTCTTCGTAAGAGATCCAACAGTGGTTGGTGAATCACGTTCTAGGAAAGTATATCGGTTTGATTTGCATGATTGACTTATTGATTGTATTGCTTGTTTTCGATTACTTGACCATAGCTGTGTGAGACGGGATGACCGCCTCACTAAGCAATTCATTCCTTATGCGTCCTTATGGATGCAAGAATAAATATTGCTCGGGAAGGTAACCGCAGTGGCTAGGACGCGAGACAAAGGCTGGAAGGAAGAGATGGTGGCTTGGGTAGTCTGATTGGTTCTAGTAACTTAAACGATGTATTAGCTTATTAGCAGACTTATCGTTGTATTAGAATCTCAGTTTTAATTCTAAGTAATCTATTGCACGTTCATGCACTGCTCCACTGAATTGAATTTTGAAAATGCTAAGGGAAAAAGCTTAAGTAAAAATCTGGATTAAGAATTTTTACTAAGTACGGCCAGTTGGGTCGACCGCGGATAGGAAACCAATGACCTGGGGTAATTTTTCCTGGTTATGGCGTTTTACTTGGCCTCATGTCCAATCCACAACACTGATCCTGATCATGGAGTGTTATACTCTTTTTCCCCTTAAAATGTTTTGTCCCAATTGAGTTTTCTTTCTTTATGTTTTTAATGAAGTAATGTTTCATGGTTGCAAGCTTATGCATTCTCCATGACTTAAGCTTGAGGGAAATTTTTGGAATGAAGAAGAAATGAAGAAAGAGTGCCTTAGACTCTTCTGAGAATGCGCCATTTATCTAAGCTACCAAAGAGAGTGACTTAGGCTTTTTTGGAATTAATGTTATGTTATTCTTGTATCCAAACATGTATTAGACTATTCTAGTATCCAAACAAGCCTATATTAGATTAGTATAAATAACTTTCTCTCTCTTCCTTTCTAAGCAAGAAATTCATTTTCTAAAATCTCAATAAGTCATGTATATCTTCCATTTTCCTTCTGGGGATATGCTATAGAAACGTCTATGTTTACGCTTAACATATGTCCATCAAAATCAGTTGAAAAGACATCATATGAGATGAGGACCGGAAGTTCCGAATTTATCTTTTCTGAAAATTTAGGGTTGTGAAGCTTATGTTAAACAAATGTTTACTGATAAGCTCGGAACCAAATCTGATAAATGCTACTTCATTAGTTATCCCAAAGAAACCAAAGGTTATTACTTTTACAATCCTACCGATAACAAAGTGTTTGTTGCTCGTAATGGTGTTTTTCTAGAAAGAGAGTTTCTCTCTAAAAAAAGCAGTGGGAGTAAAGTATCACTCGAAAAAATTCGAGAGACACAAGAGGATGTTTCAACTTATGAGGAAAAACATCAGTTGGATTTACGAAGATTCGTAGATCCTACACCTGCAGAACCTATGGAACCTGAGGTGCGTAGGTCCGTAAGGACATGTCACAAACCTGATAGATTTGGGGTTTGGATGACGCATCATCATGAATTATTAATCCTAGAGAATGATAAACCTACATATTTTGAGGAAGCAATGATAGGCCCTGACTCCGATAAATGGCTAGCAGACAAAAAATCCGTAATGGACTCCATGTCAATCAACATAGTATGGACTTTGGCTGATTTACTGATGGTGTTAAAAACATTGAATGTAAATGGATTTTCAAGAAGAAAACTGACATTGATGGTAATATACATATACACAAATCTAGATTGGTGGCAAAAGGTTACAAGAAAATTCACGGTATAGACTATGATGAAACCTATTCCCCAGTCGCAATGCTCAAGTTCATTTGTATACTCCTAGCAACTGTCGCTTATTATGATTATGAGATTTGGAAAATGGATGTGAAAACAGCTTTCCTTAATAGAAATCTCGAAGAGGATGTGTACATGACACAACCCAAAGGTTTCACATTTCCTGAAAATACTGGGAAGGTATTCAAGCTTCAATGTTCCATTTATGGCTTGAAGCAAGCATCTCGGAGTTGGAAGAAGACTAGTGGGAGCGCAGTTGTATTCTTAGTGTTGTGTGTGGATGACATACTTCTCATGGGGAATGATATTCTGATGCTTAATTCTGTAAAGACTTGGCTAGGAAGTTGTTTCTCAATGAAAGACATAAGAGAAGTTGCGTATATACTTGGAATAAGAATCTATAGAGATAGATTAAATAAACTTATTGGATTATGTCAAGATACTTATATAGTTAAGGTCTTGCACAGGTTCCAAATGCATAATTCCAAGAAAGATTTTTTACCAATGTCTCATGGCATAACGCTCAGCAAGACTCAGTTTCCTGTGACACATGATGAGCGAGAGCGCATGAGTATAATTTTATATGCTTCTTCTATAGGATCTATCATGTATGCCATGCTCTGTACTCGTCTAGATATTGCATGTGCTTTAAGCATGATAAGTAGATACCAATCTGATCCAGGTGAGTCACTGGACAGCAGTCAAGAACATCCTAAAGTATTTGAGAAATACTAAAGATAAGTTCTTGGTTTATAGAGGAAGTAATGAGCTTGTTGTGAGTGGTTACACCGATGCCAGCTTCCAGACGGACAAAGATGACTTCTGATCATAATCTGGTTTCATCTTTTGTCTAAACAGTGGAGTAGTGAGCTGGAAGAGTTCCAAGCAAAGCACTGTAGCAGACTCTACAACCGAAGCTGAATACATTGCCGCTTCTGAAGCAGCAAAAGAAGCTGTTTGGATTCGAAAGTTTATTACTGAACTTGGTGTGGTTCCTAGTAGTTCTGGTCCAGTGGATCTCTATTGTGACAACAATGGAGCCATCGCACATGCAAAAGAACCTAGATCTCACCAAAAATCCAAACACATTCAAAGGAGATATCATCTCATTCGTGAGATTATCGATAGAAGAGATGTGAAGATTAATAGAGTATAAACGGATGCAAATGTTGCTGATCCATTCACTAATCCACTTTTATGACGCACGCATGATAGTCATGTTGTGGTCATGGGCATTAGACATGTTAACTGTGATCATAAGTTTAGTGGGAGTTTTTCTTTTTGAGATGTGATGTTCATGTTGACATATATTAAGCTATATTGTAAAACCACTGATTCGTTTCAGATTCATTCGATCATTGGATGTTTGAACGAAAATCCCAAAGTAATTTATTTTCATTTTATAGATCATCAAGTATGTGACTTGATCATGAAACTCTATAAGTAATAAATAAAATAAATTATAAATCAAGTATAAGATTTGATGTCTCTAGTCAAAGTTATTACAATTATGTAATTAAGTAACTTAAAATTACTAGTATGTGAGGTGACTGATGACTAAGTTTCATGAATTCATTGATATATTGTATCAATTCGATCACATAGATATGTGTTGGAGAACACATGATCAGACTGGCCCGCTAATGAGAAGTCTTCAAGATTGTTATATGAATGTCATAAGAGGTTCTTATTACGACTAAAGAATGTAGTCCTTTGACTTGAGTTCATCATGTTTTCTTACTTATGGATTAGCTCACTTTGACAATGTCAAACGTCAATTGTTACTGGTGGCTATAATGATTGGGTGTTTTATGAAATATGTAAGAAACATGGAAGGAACAAGATGAGATTTTTCCCTCCTATATAACAGTAGATAAATATCTCTAGGCCTATCGAAGATTTGATTCTAAAAATACTTGGCCATGCTCAAACGAGGTGAATGTCAGTCGTTTGTTAAGTCAGTATAAATCAGAGTTCGATAAACATGATCTAGCTTAATAAGGATGACATTATTTCTTTCCTTATGTTGAGATCGAGATATAAGAGAAAAAGGGATTATTGGAATAAATGATTACAGTACAAGTGGGAGATTAGGAATGTCTTAAAAGCATCATAATATATTTGTACTTACTTTTTGATGAAGTCGTGAAGACGAATGGTTCACAATCATATAATATTAGGTGGTTGTAATGTTTTGCTAGAAACCAATTACAATCTATGGATTATGAATTCATTGTTATTTTATATGATCCTACATGGTCACACACTTAAGCAACTAGATCAATTTCTATTGGGTTCAACAATTGATATAATTATATGTGATATAATTATAAGTCCATTTGTATGTGAATAAGAATTAGTGTAATTCTTATTGGTTCAAACCCAAAATAACTGAGTTAGGGTTCATGTATGATGTCATATATATAAGGACATAGTGTTGTAAACCCTAATAGAGAGAGGAAACTCATTTGTTGAGCAGAGAGAGTTCTTGACAGCAACCCTAATTAAGAAAAAGACAAAGAGTTTGTCTTAAGTTTGAGATTTGAAAAAAAAAAAAAAAAAAAAAAAAAAAAAGTTTGAGATTTGATCTGTACGGCACTAGTATCCCGTCTCGATCTATTTGTGTCGTGTGGATACCAGTAGAGGCACAAAATTTGGAGTACTTGACCACATATGTTTTCATCATTCTTCATTCCGCTGCAAAGTTCCCAGAAATATCCAGGTATATTCAATATTCTAAGAACAAGCTTAGTTTCAGTATTTACTTTGAGATCCTGGTATGTGAATTCATAAACTTTGTTTGTAAACTATTATGAAAATATCATGAAATTTCAACATTCCTCTAGTTTCTCGTTTCTATTTTCTTCATCTCCTTCATCTCTCACTTTATCTACTTCGCTCATGTTCTTTGCTTCTCTATTTTCTCTTCATCTAAATCACACCTCTGTTCTTTTTTTTTTGGATGGCTAGCTGCTACGGGAACCAACGATAAACCTTTTGGGATTACACAAATCAGGGTGTAACATACCTATCATCTTTGATCTTAACCAGCTCAATTATCACTACAAGAAAAAAAAGATTTGGCGACTGAAAAAATAGTCGCTAAATAGTTGCTAAATGATGGGTTACGACTGCATTACGACTAATAGTTGTAGTCGTAAATTCTTAGTCGCTAAAATATGTAGTCGTAAATATAGTCGCAGATTAACGACTGCATTATCATTAATTGACGTAGTGGTAACTGTAGTCGTAACTTAGTCATAACATATTTACGACTATACTACGACTAGTTTCCGTGTAATCATAACATTTAGCGACTATTTGGCGACTACATATTTAACGACTATTTGGCGACTACATACTTTAGCGATTATTTGGCGACTAATTAGCAAATATTATTTTTATAAAATTTATTTGGTATTAATTAAAATTGGTATTGGTAATGATTTAAATTGGTTTGATTTCTCAAATTGACATAACCAAGATTGTAATATAATGCTATCAAAACTAATATAAATGTAAAACAAAGAATTTCACAAACAAAATAATAATAAAAATCAAAATTTAAATACAAACATAATATTCTCACAAGTCACAAAACCCAATGAATAATTTTTTTTTCAAACGTCACACAAGTGCTGCAGGAGTTGCATCTTATCTCTAGACCTAAAAACGAAGTTATACTACTTAATAAGATTCAGCAGTGTTACAATTTGACCTCTCACGTATGAAGATAATTAGCAGCCATCATCAGCTCCAGACTCAATTCAGGCTCGATGTGGGACTCGGTCTCTTTGCTTCTGTAAGAGTAAAGACGACTTTAAGAATAAGAACAAAAGATACAAGGCAGCCAAGTGCTTAAAGAAGTCTAACCCTATGAACAAACATGTATGAAAAAACGGCTAGTTCAAGATTAAAGCTGTTAGATTGGTCATATACCTTAACTTGGAGCCTGAGAAACTTTACATAATCGACAATATCATCGATCATAGCAGCTTTATTCGTTTGCAGAGAAACACAAGAGAAACAACAAATGTTAAACATTTGAGAACTCCAAATAAGAGAAATGGTTCCAAACCTTAGAAAAATTATTTACAGATGAGGCTTTAGGTAAAAGATACCGACCTTGTTAACAGTAGTTACAAGTTCTTGAAGCACCCTGATCCGTTCCGCAATTCTTTTCCAACGAAGTTGTGGCAAAGTTAAAAACTCTCAGCTTTTCCTTCCATAGAGATAATATTTTTTTGAATTCGAAACTATTAATGCCTACATCTTCCAACTACTTGTCAATCACAAGGAGACAGAATATAAAGTGTATATAAAACTTTACCCTTTTTGCGATGCTATGTGGATCAGTAGCCTGACCATGCCTAGCTCGGACCCTAGGGCAGATTGAGGTAGGCTGATGTGGTGCCGATGGAGCTGGCTGTTGTATTGACTGCCCGTGGAAAACCTTTCAACAACACAAAAGATGTAAGAATGGATGAAAAATTCATACCATTTGCACAAGAATTGATTCCAAAAAAATTTCTAGAAAAAAGAGTATAAAAAATAACAAAGCAAGTAGTTAACTTACAGGTTTCATAGAAGAACATCGATTACCAACAACATCATCCGAGAATCGTTTGCCATTTCCAATTACCTTTTCTTGAGATTGAGAAGTAAGCAATTAAATAATTTGTCCTTGTATTAAATAAGTAGTAAAAGGTGGACTTACTTAATTGTTGGCAATCGAAAGAAAAAGCAGAAGCTGTGACTATATAGAATCGAAAAATGTGGTGGGTATGCTTAAGCTGAGGAAAAGGGATAAACTTTTTGAACCTTATGCGCAAGCCAGAGAACTTTTTAATGTCGTTGAGATTGGAGCCTTTAGTCTTATTGATTATGGGGGCATGTTTAGGGGCATAGTTAATACAATCTTGAACAACACTTCGGAATTCGGACAAGTCCACGTGAGCTCTATGACGGTTGGGGGATTCATCATCTCTCAGATATACTTCACAAACAAAGCTGACGCATCAGATAGATATTTGAAAGATCAAATTAAAATACAGATCGGGAGACTCACATGGTGGAGCTGAAGAAGGAGAAGCGGAAGAAGAGGGTCCTCTTCAATTAGAGCCCAGCCACCGTATGGAGACTTCGAGGAGCCATAAAGAGCAGTGGTTTTCTCTTGATGAGGAGTCTCATGACCGTGGCGGGGAAGAAATCGACATGGATGCGGAAGAGCAAAATAGTTTGAAGGAAGCGAGATTGAATCTTTGGATTGAAGAAGATAGAGAATGGAAGAGATAGAGGAGAGGAAGAAGAAGCAAAACAGTGAGTGAGACAAAGTTATTGAGATAGGGTTATACATTTTAATTTGTCTAATTGTTTAAATATAGTCGCTAATTAGTTATTAATTAGTCGCTAATTAATTTCTAAGAAGTGATTATATGGATAAAATAAAAAATATTGAATTTGGATTCCCGAATTTAATTAGGAAATTTTTTTGAATTTAATCACAAATTAGTCGCCAATTAGCAACTATTTTTAATTATTGCTTACCGTATGATATATAGTCGTAAATTAATCAGTAATTTACGACTCATAACCGACCAAATGTTTGTAATCGTACATAAGTCGTCATGTAGTAGCTAAGTAGTCGCAAAATTTGGTGACTACATATGTAGTCGCCATTTGTAGTCGTTAAATATGTATTTTTTGTAGTATATAAAACATGGAGGGAATTTTTTAAGACTCATTGTCTCATCTTTGAAGTTGATGATCACCTTGACGGCACCTCTTCTACTACACCACCATACGAAAATGAGGGTAAAGTACGAGATGGACTCGTTAAGATGTGGATCTATGGCACGATTTTGGAAGCAATATTGCCTTGACACTGTCTTAAAATAAAGTTCACGTCTCGGGAACTATGGCTCTCAATCAAAATTTGCTTCGAGACAATAAAGAAGTCCGTGCCCTCGAGCTTGATCACGAATTGGCTACACAAGTTGGTTGTACATAAAAAAAACATAAGGAAAGAGCAGCGTAAAATACGAAGGATGCTACTAGCTACAGAAGCTTCACTTACTTTCGAAGTGACTGATGGGACAAGAAAGGTTCTAAACTGCAAGGTGATCAAGTGTGGCTTTAGTCTAATCTATGCAATCACTGGACTCTGTACATAGCTCGTGTATAGATTCAACTCAGCCGCCCAACCGTGATATCCACACCAAGTTAAGCTCTGCTTCAACAACCGCCAATGGTGGTGAAGAAAGATATGTATTATTCTCTCTGTTTTTATTTATTTATCGTTTTACAATTTTTTTTGTTTTTAATTATTTGTCGTTCTCATTTTTCAATATAATTTTGGTAAAAAAAATTCAAAAATAACTTTATTTCATATAACACTATTTATAGTAAATAAATATCAAAAACCAATTATACCCAAAAATTATTATAATAATAATCATTTATAATAAAATTAAAACAGTTAACTAACAAAACTCCTTAATCTACGAAAATTTTTCTAAAACAATAATTAGAAAATACAGGAGGGAGTAAAACATTGGAGATGATAGAGATGTTGATGATTTCTAACGCACATCTTACAATGATAGAGACGAGAGCCTAGCAAGAATCTGTTAGTGGTTTCCTATTTAGCAAGTAACAGTAGCTTGTGCACCACGAAAACAAAACAGAGCAAGAGAAAAACAGAGTAAGATTCACAATACCGAATAAACAAAAATCAACCCAGCAGTATGTTCTTCCTCTACTCGTCCTATCTCAGCATATATAAAATATTGAACAATGTTTTCACTTTGTTTCCCTAAAATATTTAGAACTTAATATAGGATGCTTAAAATTTTGAGCGACTTAAAGGTATTCAACATAGAAGGTTTTAAATTTTGTAATCTTAGAAGCGCTCTGTGTTATCCCTCATGCTTTACTAAAGTGGAGAACACCATTGATCCAGATTCTGTTTCTTTCAATCCACCTTCTAGATCCAGTCCTTTGATCTTCTCTATAATCTCTTCACGTTTGATTCTTGGACAATAAGAGAGATTCAGAAGTTGGAGATTCTTTAGCTGATCAATGTGTGGGGTGTGCTCCAACGTTTTGCAACCTTGTAGTACGATTTGAATAACACTACAAGCTTTTGAGAGACCGTCAACTTCAACTAGGTGCTGAGTTAATACTCAACTTTGTTACTCAACTTTGTTTTGTGTTTTTCATTCATATAACGTTTTTACTTTGTTTATGGATTTTTATTTATGTTCTATAAACCTTAATTTATACGTGGGATTTACACCCTACTAATCTATCGATTAATTATTTTTGTTGTTATCGATCTTATCATTTGTATACTTCTTTTTGGGTAATGGATATGGCCTTTTCAATAAACGAGGCGACAAAGTTTAGTTATGTAGTCATATAATATGTTTCTAAAGGGTTTATAGTTTTATATTTATTAGTTTAAGCAGTTGTCAATTACTGACTCTCTAATATATAATTAATCGTGGGTTGTCAGTGCCAAAAAGTCTGTAGACGGTCCGGAGATCATTACGGTCAACTGAAAGTTAATGGTTTCACATGATTATCTAACAAACCTTCAACGAACGGTTAAAATTAAATATGTATCGATGAATTATCTAGGTTAGCATATTTATAACTAACCGTCTCGAATTCACTTAATCATAAAGAGATTTTTAAATTAATAGTATATGAATTATCTAGGGTAGCATATGTGTGATGTATTTTCCTTTTGTCAGTTCATCACATTTCAACATATCATCATTTTAAGGCAACTAATTAACAAACAACAATTTTTTAAAACGTTTAAATAACATATTATTAGTTTCTATCCCGTGTAACTTCTACTTTTATTCTAGAATTTATAGTTTTAGTGGTAAGTTTATTTATTCAAGTGACACTAGAATTTAAGGTTGAAGGTTCGATCTTTGTTTCCCAAAAAATTGTCAGAGTTATTGGCCACTAAACTACGCATTAAATGTCATTGTCATTAACTTCTACAACTTCTATTTTTGTTGTTTAATTATATATATATATATATATATACATATATATATCCATAATGCTCTATGACAAATACGATATGTATTCATGCAATTGTCATTTCTTATAGCTTTATGAACTAAACGGTTGCAACTATTTCTTCTAATCATACCGAGGTTCTATCTATCCACGAAACTAGTCGCAATTATTTTTTGAACTTAGCTATATGTTCTTCCACTTATCTAGCTGTTCTATTAAAAACCAATAAACTGTCACAAATTTTATACCAAAACTAAATTAGATAGGTTGCATTAAGCCAATTATGCGACTAGTAATTCAATTTTATAGTTTCCAATCAAAATCCAAAATCATTCATAAAAAAAAATTTAACTGATAAGATTAGAAAGGTCATATGTTAACATAATAAAAAACATTTAACACTTAAGCAAAAATTTATGCACACATGGGTGAAGAAAAAAATTTGGTTTGGATTATAGCCAAACCAAAATATCAAATATTCTCAAAAGATCAGCAGAGTATTTATATGAGAAAATAAAAATTAGCAATGTTAAAATGCAAAAATTAGCGAAGTATCCCTATTTGGAGAAATTTTTGTATAAATGGTTTATTCAATGAAAAGAGAAGGTGGATATATTAGGAGAAATGATTCAAGGCAAAGCAAAAAATAAACTTCAAAAAATATATGATGAAACAAATCAAGAGGTTAGATTTTAAAGTGGATTGTTGGAACGTTTCAAGGCAACATATTTAATCAAATCCTACCAACGGTTTGGTAAAAGTAGTTATGTGAACATGGAGGACATTGAAAGTGATTTACCTGAAATAAAGTCTAAATTAAACCAATATCAGTTGAAGAATAATTACAATATGAATGAAACATGATTATTTTTTGGAAACTGATTATTCACTTGCCACAAAGCACTTTGAAGGATGAAAGAAAGACAAGGAGAGAATTATTGTTGTGGCTTGTTGTAATGGTGATGGATCCCACAAAGTCCCCCTTTGAGTTAGTGGTAAGTATGCAAAACTCACATGCTTTAAGAATGTGCATGAAAAAATTTAATTGTGAATATCATTTCAACAAGAAAGCTTGGATGACTGGTTTGCTTTTTCAAAAAATTTGTCATTGGTTTGACAAAAGAATTAATGGTAGAAAGGTTCTCTTGTTAGTAGACAACTGCCCCACTCCACGATTATTTAAGTTGTTGAAGGGTTGAGAAATGTAGAATTATTTTTCTTGCCCCCTAACACAACATATAAAATTCAGCCATGTGATGCTGGAATTATTCGGGCATTTAAGCTTCACTTTTATGTAAATTTTATTCTAGAATCCAATCCAAAAAACGTCTTTTCAGACAACATCTAATTTGTACAACACATGTAACTTTCAACACAATTGTAAAATAAAAAATATTTAATTAATATTAATTAATTTTATTTATAAAATAATTATTTTAAAATTAAAATATTAGAAATTAGAGTTTATATATTTTTAACTTGATTAAAAATTAAAAATTAATTAATATTTATATTATTTGATTAATTTTAAGGTTGATGTTTGTATGCTTACAGTCTTTTTGGGTTTTATAATTTCATGTAATTTTAACAATCATGACTCCATGTTATAACTAATATTTTGGGTTGTTCTGTCAGATTTGATAAAATAATTTAGTTTGATACAAAGCAGAAAAATTTGACGGATTAGCTATTAATATTTTTATAAATATGAGGTTACATTCATTTAAAATAAATCAATTATGACATAAAATAAAATATTATAAAATAAAATATTATAAAATAAAATATATTGAAAATTATATATATATATATATATATATATATATTAAATCAATAATCATATTCTATAATCATACTATAAATATAAAACAAATACAAATGATATAATATCATCATCTACATCAAAATAATTATTTTAACACACCAAATGAATAATATCATCATCAAATTGTAACTTCCACAAATATATTTTTTAGTTAGAAAAAAAATAAAAAATAAAAAATAAATATTGTACCTTATTAAAATAAATTAAAATTTAATAAGCTATATAATACACTCATATCAGAAATAAAACTGTTATACATCTCAAAATTTTACATCTACAAATATATTGTATCTAAGAGATTTAAATATCATAAGTATTTTTAAAAACTGTTTTTAAAGTTAGGTAAAAATTTAGTACTGTAATTATAACATATAAGAAATATCAAAAATTAATCAGCAGTACTTCGAGATTAAGGTCAAAGACATAAAGGGTCAGAAACAAGTTTGGGCCTGAAGAGCAGTTAGAGGCCCTGAAGAGTTTGAGATGTAATCCAATTTTCCTATTTCCCCGGAGAGAGAGAGAGAACAAGACCATGCATGTGTCCGTACATTTCGTCGTCGTCACGCCCTAGCGACTACAGTATCCTCGAACCGGTTTTACCATAATGTTTCACGCCGTCGAGTAGGTTCCAGATCTGTGAATTGCTCGGTTGAGACAAGGGAGTGATGAATAAAGAGAAGTCCGAGTTTTCAGAAAAATTGAGACTTCAGAAGCAGTGGAGCCAAGAAGAATAAGTCATTAGTTGTTGTTAGTTGTTCCGTGGAGTCTGTTATGGCCAAGTTGCTAGACATCTGTCTAGTTAATGTTCATGTTATTGTAGTTCACGATCACCCCTGTTTTTTTGAAAATAAAACAGTGCATTTGCAGAGCTCAATCTTTCATCGTAACATACAAACTAAACACATTCAAACTCGGTTCTGGTACAACACGGAGGCAGAAAGGTGGGTGAAGCTGAAGAATGGGAACGACTCACTTGAGATTTGCAGAGTTCTTAGCCGAATGTGGCAGACGAGCGGAGGATGGGGAAAGAATCGATCGGAACAGTTTGGCGACTTTGTCTGAGAAGAAAATGGTGTGAGAACTTCCAACAGTGGTCAAAGGAAATTCTGTCTGTGAAATCTGCATGAAGGGGAAGCAGGTTAAACAAAACATACCAAAGAAGAGTGATTGAAAATCTAACAAAAACTTGGAGCTTGTGCACAGCGATATATGTGGACGATTGCGCTGATCTCTAAGAGCGGGAAAAATTATATTATAAACTTTATAGATGACTATAGCCAAAAGTGTTGGACTTACTTCATTGCAGAGAATTCTGAAGCTTTGAAGGTGTTCAAGGAGTTTAAAGTGTTTGCAGAGAAGGAGAGTGGAGAGCAGATGAAGTGTTTAAGGACCAATAGAAGGGGGAGTATAACTCCAAGGAATTTCAGAAGTTCTGTGCTAATGAAGGAATCAAGAGACAACTCACAGCTGCCTACACCCCTCAGCAGAACGGCATTGCCGAAAGAAAGAACAGAAGTCTACTTAACATGGTGCAGTGTATGTTGTTCGACATGAGGGTACAATTGAGGTTTTGGATAGAAGCTGCACAGTATGATGTGCACATCTTAAACAGATGTCCCTCAAGAGCATTGGAAGACGAGACACCTACTGAGAGATGGAGCAGATGAAAGCTATCAGTGGATCACTTAAGGGTGTTTGGGTGTGTGGCTTATGCATTGGTACCGTATGAAAGGCGGGTGAAACTAGAAGGAAAAACAATGAAGTGTGTTGTATTTGGTGTTAGCAAGGAGACTAAAATCTATGATCCCGATGCCATTAGCAAGGATATAAGGTTCGATGAGCATGAAGCATGGGATTGGGAGGAAGCAACTGATGGTAAAAAATTCATTCAAATACCGGGTGAAGAAGAAGTTGGTGATGCAGAAACTGGAGAATCGAACCATGATGAACAAGAGGAAACTGAAACCAGAGACCCTCCCACATGCGCGTCTGAAGGAAGTGGGAATCCAGAGAGAAACAGAGAAGTAGGAGAATCAAGTTCAATTGCGAGACAGGGGGAGAATGCGAGAACAGTACTACGACCTGCTTGGATGAAGGATTATGAATGCGGTGAAATGGGAATGTTTGCTGAGGAATAGGAATAAGAATCCATGGAAATGATCATCAGGGGAGATGATCCAGCAACATACGAAGCAGCCGTAAGACACCAGCATTGGAGAGTAGCAATGGAGGCTGAGATGATGTCAATCGAAGAGAATCAAACGTAGGAATTAGTTGAACTGCCTAAAAGAGTTAAAGCTTTGGGTGTTAATTGGGTCTACAAGAAAAAACTAAATGAAAAAGGAGAAGTGGATAAGTTTAAGGCTAGGCTGGTGGTGAAAGGATTCTTGCAGACGCACGGGGTGGACTTTATGAGGTGTTTGCTCCTGTGGCCAAGTGAGACACGATTAGATTGATTGTGGTGATTGCTGCACAACGCAGATGGACTGTGTTTCAGCTGGATGTAAAGAGTGCTTTCTTACATAGAGAGCTTGATGAGGATGTTTATGTTGAGCAGCCAAGGGGCTTTGAGTTGCAAGGAAAGGATGGTGGTCGAGTTTATAAGTTAAAGAAGGCGTAATATAGGCTTAGGCAGGCGCCTCGAGCCTGGTACAGTAAGATTAAAGGTTACTTTGCACGAAATGGTTTTAAAAGGTGTTATTGTGAGCATACTCTCTTTGTCAAGGCAGAAGGTGAAAAAAATCTGATAGTTAGCTTGTATGTAGATGACCTTATCTATACAAGCAACTCTCAGAAGATGTTGGAAGAGTTCAAGTCTTCAATGAAGACAGAGTTCTCAATGACTGATTTAGGGAGAATGAGATACTTTTTGGGTGTGGAAGTGATTCAAGAAGAACAAGGGGGTTTCATCACACAGAAAAAGTATGCAAGAGAAGGTTTGAAATGCATGAGAATAATGCTGTGAAGAATATGTTTGTCCCGGGAATGAAATTGACGAAGGAAGGTGCAAGAAAGAGTGTTGACCCAACAGAGTTTAAAAGAGTAGTGGGAAGTCTGCGTTACATAATGGTAACTCGTCCGGATTTGATATACTCGGTCAATATGGTGAGCAGATTCATGGAGGGACTGAATGAGCAACATTTGATGGCAGTGAAGCGTATTCTGAGATTTCTCCAGGGCACTGTTGAATATGGAATTCAATACAGGTGTGGTGATGAAGAAGGAAAGGGATTAGTAGGTTTCGTGGACAGTGATTATGCTGGAGATGAGAGTGATAGAAGAAGTATTTCTGGTTATACATGCTTGGAGATGGCGCCATTTCATGGCAGTCTAAGAAACAACCAATAGTCACATTGTCCACGACAAAAGCAGAATTCGTTTCAGCAGCGAGTGCAGCTTTTCAAGCTGTATGGCTAAGAAATGTGCTTGGGAAAATCGGGTTTAATCAAGAGAATGGCACAGTGCTATATTGTGATAACAGTTCTACTATTAAATTAGCCAATAATCCAATTCTACATGGCAGGAGTAAGCATATTCATGTAAGGTTCTTATTCCTAAGAGAGCTAGTGAACGACAATGTGATCGAGATGAGGTTCTGCATAACTCATGAACAGATTGCATATGTGATGACCAAGACAGTGAAGTTGGACGTGTTCGAGAAAATGAGGAGCAGTTTGGGAGTTGGATTGAAGGAAGAATAAACTGGAGCTGAAGCTATCCAGTTTAAGGGAGGGATTTATGAATAAAGAGAAGTCTGAGTCTTCAGCAAGACTGAGACTTCAGGAGCAGTGGAGCCAAGAAGAATAAGTCATTAGTCGTTGTAAGTTGTTCCGTTTAATAAGGAGTCTGTTATGGCCAAATTGTTAGGCATCTGTCTATTTAACGTTCATGTTATTGTAGTTCACGATCACCCCTGTTTTTCGAAAATAAAACAGAGCATTTGCAGACCTCAATCTTTCATCGTAACATACAAACTAAACACATTCAAACTCGGTTCTGGTACAACACGGAGGCAGACAGGTGGGTGAAGCTGAAGAATGGGAACGACTCACTTGAGATTTGCAGAGTTCTTAACCGAATGTGGCAAACGAGCGGAGGATGGGGAAAGAATCGATTGGAACGGCGCCGTTGAGGCAATGCTCCGTCACGCCGATTCTGGTCTCTCTACTTTCGAACATGGCCGATCACTGTAAGTAGGCTAAAGATGCCTTCATAGGTAGACTAATGGCTCCAATCATGTTATTTCTCATTTCTTTCACTCAAATTGGGATTTAAGACACTTAAGAAGTGAAAGAGTTTTTCTTACTTTGATGTTTATATGGTCCTGCTGAAGATCTTTATGGCATTTTTATCAATAGGGTTCGTCGAGAGCGACGACCAGAGTAGAAGATTAAAGGGTAAGCTTATTGTTTTGTCAATAATCTAGAGATCAAAACTCGATTCTAAGCCAATGGATCAAAGTTTGTATTAAGATTTGGTAGGTGTGGTGGCTATGTTTAATGATGCAGTTTAGCAAAATGGGTTCCTCCTCCAGTGAAGATGACAAGCAGCTATGTTCGTCAAAACATCGACATATCGCGGAAGAGAATGGATGTGGCTTCACTTGATATGCTTCAGTTTCACTGGTGCTTATCTCTTGAATTAATTGCTAGTTGTTGATGTTGTCTATCTGTTTATTAAATTATTAACTGAAATGTTTAGCAGTTTCTGTAGCGACCATTTTCACTCTGCGTAATGCATCATTTTCTAAATTTTTGGTAATCTTTGGTTTGGAATACGTGGGATTATGCCAATGACGGTTATCTTGATGCACTGAAACACCTCACTGGCTTAAAAGAAGAAGGTAAGCAAAGAGAGGTTATATCTCTCTCCTTAGTTGTGATTATCATTTTGCTCTATATCATTATGGTTCCAATTGCAGCAGTAAAATGCTTGCAGGTAAAATCAAGACTGTTGCTTTGACAAATTTTGATACAGAGAGACTTCAGAAAAATCTTAGAGAATGGAATCCTTTTGTTAGCAGTCAGGTGATGTTCGAATATCATCTGCCTTTCTTTCTCCAAAATCTTTTTCCTTTTTCCCTTGCAAGTTCCTTTATTGTTTTGTTCATGTAGAGCAGCTGCGTGCAAATTCTTTCCAGGTGCAACACATTATCGTAGACATGCGTCCTCAACAGAGAATGGCTCAGCTTTGCGAGCTTACAGGCGTCAAACTTATAACGTAACTATACTCTATGAAAATCTCGTTTGACTTCCTTCCTCTTTAATAACTGACTTAACCACACATCATTGGTCTTTGGACTGCAGATATGGGACAGTAATGGGTGGTCTCCTATCATAAAAGTTCCTTGATACCAACTTAACAATCCCTTTCGCTGGCTCTCGATTGAATACTCCTTTTCTCCAAAAGTACAAAAAGGTAAGATTTAGGGATCATCATCACCGTATCATCCTTCTTTTTACTGTACAAAAAGGTAAGAGTTACATTAATGTTGATGCAAGGGGAGGATGGTGTTGAGATATGATACGATCGATCGATCGTAATATTACGATCGATCGATCCTTTTCTATGTAAAGTTGCGGGATCGACTATTATCGCACAGGATCGACCATTCACACTGAGATCGATCGATCTGACTTTAGATCGATCGATCCAATTGTCGTTTTAGACAAAAGAAGCAAATAAAGGATTGTATCATCATTAGCCAGGGGTTCCCCTCTCTTAACCCTAATTAGCTTTTTTCTACAAAAGATGTAATCCCAATGTTGTAAAAATAAGCTAAGAAAAACAATACAAATAATCCATTATGGAGTTCTAAAATCTCTTAATCTCTTCTTGAAATCTCCCTTAAACTCTCAATCTTCTTAACATTCATATTCTTACATGGTATCAGAGCAGTTGCTCCTAATCTCTCTTAAATTCCGCACCTAATCTCAAAACCAAAAATCTTCATTGCTCAAAACTTTTCATTCTCTAACATCATAATTCATTCCAAATCGTGAAGACTATGGAGAAGCCAAGGAATATATGTGCCCCAGTCATGCTAAAGGGCCTAAACTACCTACTGTGGTCAAGAACAATGAAGACAACTCTTTGCAGCCATGACCTATGGTCTCATATTGAAGAAGATACTAATGAAAACCAAAATCAAGCGATTGTTGGTCAAAGGAAGTGGTTCCAAGAAGATCAATTGGTATTGTCTATCATACAAGGATCTCTTGAAGCTTCTCTCCTGGAGTCTTATTCCTACTGTGAGACAGCCAAAGAGCTTTGGGACACACTTCAGAATGTGTTTGGAAATACCTCAAATCTGAGTCGTATTTACCAAGTTAAAAAGGCGATTAATGAACTCAACCAGGAGGAGGCATTCACCAAGCACTTTGGTAAATTCAGATCCCTTTGGGCTGAATCTGAAATGCTCAGACCACACACAATGGACCAGGCTGTGATTCTTGAAAGAAGGGAGCAAGACAAAGTTTTTGGACTGTTACTCACCCTAAGTCCAACCTTTGGTGATCTTGTGAAGCATCTTCTAAGAGCTGATAAGCTTCCTAGTCTTGATGAGGTGTGTGCTCAGATTCAGAAGGAGGAAGGCTCACTTGGTCTATTTGGTGGAAAGGAGAAAGGAGAGCTATTCACAGCCAACAAAAGCGCCTTCAATAAGAACACCTTCAACAAAAGCACTTTGAGGTTTGATGACAAAAAGTCCATGTGTGATCATTGCAAAAGAAGGGGACACACCAAAGAGCAGTGTTGGATTGTGCATTCTCACCTAAAGCAAAGCAAATGGAACCCTCAACCACGAGCTCAGTTCTCCCTAGAAGCTGGATCCTACAATGGAGGGTCTTACAGTCCATCTCCAATGGTTGTGTATCATGATGGGTCATCCTCTAAGGTGGCACCTACTCAAAACAAGGAGGTCAGGCCAATGATGACATCTCCTCAAGAGGAATTTGTCAAGAAATCAGACCTTAAGGCTCTCATCAAAGCACTCAAAGAAAACTCTGGTAATGTGTTGGGTAAATCTCTTCAAGCTTCTATCATGCATTAAATATCTCTAAGCCTCTAATTGTTGATTCAGGTGCTTCACACCATATGATTAGTGACTTGCACTTGATAAAGGATATAGAACCGACTATAGAGAATGTTATGATTGCAAATGGAGCTCAAATACCGATTAAAGGAATAGGAAAACTTAAGTTATTTGGAAAAGAATCTAAAGCCTTTTATATGCCAAATTTTACTTCTAATTTGCTATCTGTTAAAAAGGCCACCACTGATCTCAATTGCAATGTTATTTTCAGTCCTAATGAAGTTTCATTTCAGGATATTGAGACACAAAGAGTTCTTGGAAAAGGAGGAACCAAAGATGACCTATATTTGCTAGAAGATTGTTTTAAATTGCCTTTTTACTGCTTTTCTAGTTCTAATAAGTCTGAAATAAAGGGTGATTTGTGGCATGCTAGACTTGGACATCCCCATAATAAAGTTTTAGAATTGTTGTTTCCTAGGATTACTTTTAATAATGCTGATTGTGAAGCGTGTATCCTTGGAAAACATTGCAAATCTATCTTTCCTAAATCTGTAACCGTTTATGATCATTGTTTTGACTTAGTTCATTCTGATGTTTGGACTGCTACATGTGAGTCTAGAGAACATCATAAGTATTTTGTCACCTTCATTGATGAAAAATCGAAATTTACATGGATCACTCTGCTTCCTTCTAAGGATAGGGTCTTAGAGGCATTTATAAATTTTCAAAGTTACATAACTAACCAGTACAATGCCAAGATTAAATGTTTTAGGTCAGATAACGGAGGAGAATATTCAAGCAATGCTTTTAGACAACATCTTCTCAAACATGGAATCACACATCAAAGTAGTTGTCCATACACTCCTCAAAAAAATGGAGTAGCTGAGCGTAAGAACAGGCATCTGATGGAGGTAGCCCGGTCTATGATGTTTCATGCCAATGTTCCTAAACATTTTTGGGGTGATGCAGTAGTTACTGCTTGCTACCTTATTAACAGAATGCCTACAAAAATCTTACAAGACCACTCTCCTTTTGAGGTAATCAACAAAACTCAACCTAATATTGATCATCGAAGGGTTTTTTGGTGTGTTTGTTTCGTGTTAGTACCAAGAGATCAGCGCAACAAGCTAGAACCAAAGAGCACCAAAGCTATGTTCATTGGTTATTCTCCCTCTCAGAAAGGATACAAGTGTTATGATCCAGATACAAGAAGGGTATTGGTTTCTAGAGACGTGAAGTTCATGGAGTCCAAGACATTCTATGATGATCAAAATTGGGATACTATCAAAGATCTGTCATCTAACTCTGCTGAACGTGCTGAACACCTACGACGACTTCTGGAAAACATTGGCATTACCTCTGCTCCAACGGAAACCGCAAATGCCAATACCAATGACATGACTACATCACAAATCATACCTGAAGAGTGGTTTGGTCCCCTTGACCATGAGGGGGGAAATAGTGAATTACCTGAACACTCAGGGAGCCATGATCAAGATGTCCTTGATAGTGAAGAAAGAATGACAGCTCCAGAAGAAGAAGAACCAACTCAGAATACTTCACACAGAGGTCAAGAGAAGATAGTTACTCTAAGAAGAAGCAAGAGGCTTAAAGTTCCTTCTCACTATAAAGACACAAGGATCTACTACAACAACAAGGCAGTAGCTCATCCAGAACAGATTGTGTGCAATATAGCCTACATACCTCAGGAGCATCACGCATTCATTAGCAGCCTTGATCAGGAGCAAGTCCCGAGAACTTATGAGGAAGCAAAGGAGCATGAGCTCTGGAGAAATGCAGTGGGAGATGAACATCATGCCATGATTAAGAACCACACTTGAGATGAGTCGGACTTACCAAAAGGGAAGAAAGCAGTAAGCTCTAGATGGATCTTCACTATCAAGTATAAGAGCAATGGGGAAATTGAGAGATACAAAGCAAGACTGTTTGCAAGAGGATTCACTCAAACCTATGGTGATGACTATAGAGACACTTTTGCACCAGTTGCTAAAGTCCACACAATCAGAGTTGTCTTGTCCCTAGCTACTAACCTAGAATGGGATCTTTGGCAAATGGATGTCAAGAATGCTTTCCTACAAGGCGAATTGGAAGAAGAAGTCTACATGACTCCACCACCAGGTCTTGAGGATTATGTGACACCAGGGAAAGTACTGAGGCTGAGAAAGTCAATTTATGGTCTGAAGCAGTCACCAAGAGCTTGGTACCACAAGCTCAATGTCACACTGAGAGATAGAGGTTTTAGAAGATCGGAAGCTGATCACACTTTGTTCACACTTCAAAGCCAAGAAGGTATAGTGGTCATTCTCATTTATGTAGATGATATTATCATCTCTAGGAATGACAAGGTTGGTATTGCATCTACTAAGGAATATTTAAAATCCATGTTTGAAATTAAGGATCTTGGTGAGCTTAAATACTTTCTGGGAATTGAAGTGTGCAGGTTTAAGAAAGGCCTTTTTATATCACAAAGGAAATATATACTTGATTTACTAACCACTGCAGGAATGCTTGACGCCAAAGTAGCTAAGACTCCATTGGGAGAAGGTTACAAAGTTGAACCTGAAGGGGAGCTGGATGGCGCATTTGAGGATGCTAAACTATACAGAAGATTGGTTGGTAAGTTGCTATACCTTACCATTATTAGACCTGACTTGTGTTTCGCTGTGAATCAGATCAGTCAACACATGCAAGAACCAAAGATCAGTCACTGGATGATGGTTCACCGTATCCTGAGATACCTGAAGGGAACAAGCAGTCAAGGAATCTGGATGGGAAACAATGGAAATACTGAGATTGTTGGCTATTGTGATGCTGATTGGGCTGGAGATAGGAAGGACAGAAAGTCTACAACAGGTTATTGCACATTCATAGGAGGAAACTTGGTTACTTGGAAGACTAAGAAGCAGAAGGTTGTCTCCCGCTCAAGCGCTGAAGCTGAATACCGAGCCATGAGGAAGCTTACCACTGAGTGCATCTGGTTGAAAGCACTTCTTCAAGATCTTGGCATTGAAACCAAAACACCCATCACTATGCACTGTGACAACCAAGCTGCAATCCATATTGCCTCAAATTCAGTTTTCCATTAAAGAACAAAACATATAGAGGTGGACTGTTACAAGGTGAGGGAAGCTGTGGAGAAAGGGATCATCCTTCCATGTTACACAAGAAGCTCTGATCAGCTAGCAGACATATTCACCAAAGCCGCTAGTACCAAGGTCTGTGAGTTCATCCACGCAAAGCTTGGACTCACAGAGATTCCATCTCCATGATCCCCTTATCATGAGGACCATACTCTTTTTCCCTTAGGATGTTTTTGTCCCACTGGGTTTTGCATTCTAAGGTTTTTAATAAGGTGGATTCTCATGATATCCAAGTCCAACCATTCACCATGGTTAAACTTGAGGGGAGTGTTGAGATATGATACGATCGATCGATCGTAATATTACGATCGATCGATCATTTTCTACGAAAGTTGCGGGATCGACCATTCTCGCACGGGATCGACCATTCACACTGAGATCGATCGATATGACTTTAGATCGATCGATCCAATTGTCGTTTTAGACAAAAGAAGCAAATAAAGGGTTGTATCGTCATTAGCCAGGGGTTCCCCTCTCTTAACCCTAATTAGCTTTTGTCTACAAAAGATGTAATCCCAATGTTGTAAAAATAAGCTAAGAAAAACAATACAAATAATCCATTATGGAGTTCCAAAATCTCTTAATCTCTTCTTGAAATCTTCTTTAAACTCTCAATCTTCTTAACATTCATATTCTTACAAGTGGAATATATTCCAAGGTTTACTCCGAACGATGAAGAGCATAGCCTCAAAACATGAAGTCTCTATTCCGACCGTAGCTGTGAGATACGTACTAGATCAGGACTTGCTCTAACTCGCATCATATGGAATGGGGTTGCCGGATCAATGATTGGGGTGAGACTCGGGTTAGGGAACACATACAAGATGTAAATGCTATATTCTCATTGGTATTCGATGATGAAGATGTGAATAGCATACAAGAGGTTACCAAGAAAGGTAAAAATCTTCTCCAAGTGATTGGTGACTGTGGAGACGAATACCAACGTATATGATGTTGTAGAATAATGTATACATGAATTCAATACACAAGATCTATGCTAGATTTGGTATATATAAATGTTGTTAAAAATTGAGTTAAATACAAGAGATCTATGTAAATATTGCCATAATCTAGAAATATATGGTTTGTTAGATTTTGATGTTTTGCAGCTGCCTAAGGAGCCAGCTTTCTCTTTAGAATTTGTTTCAGAAAATTTAGGTTTCTTATACATATATGTACGTAGGAAAAAATAATTTTTTAGTGACTGAGCAATAATCAATAGTAGAACCTTTCTTCTTAATTGATGTGACATTGTGTTTCAAATATATAAAGGGATTATTTTACCATAGTTTAACTTATTGAAAAACAAAAGGTATCGAAAAAATAAAAATCAACTATAATTTTATTTTCGATTTAATCTATTGACTTTAATATCCTCTTAAACATTGTGGGATGTATGGTTTAAATTCCAGACATGCATTATAAATTTCAGAGATAACTACAATTATGTCACATGATTCTGACAATTGACCAGAATTTAAAATCAGCGATTTTGTGTATGTCTTCAATTACACATTAATTACTACATAGTATTTTTTCCTTTGTTAAAATTCATATAATAACTTTTGAAAATGTGGAAATTTTGTTTCATAAACTTGTTTTCACAGTATATTTTTGTCTTATTAGGGGTAGGCATAATTCTCGTCCCGTTCCAGTCTGTCATGTTCTGTCCCGTTCCTGTTCTGAAATTCTCGTTTCATATGGGAATGCATTCCCATATGGGACAAGTTTTCAATTCCATATTAGAAATGGGACGGGACGGGAATGAGAATTCTCAAAGTTCCGTTTTGGACAAACAAAAAATAATATGTTTTATATATTTATATATTTTATACATAACTACATATAAATATATTATAATCAAATACATCTAAAGTTTTTAAAATAATATAATTACTTAATTAGATTTCAATTAGGTTTGATTTTGCTCAATTAGGTTTAATATAAATTATATTTTGTTTTTCTTTAGGTTAATATAAATTGTTTTTGTTCTTATTTTGCAAAAATCAGTCACATATGTGATACATCTTTTTCTCTTAACAAAAAAGTAAGTTTATTTTGATTAATTTATTGAGTATATATAATTAGTTACGATCGATTTTTTAGTTTCATACTCTCTAATTTTGCTTTTGTAAAATTGTAAACAAAATAAACTTCATGCCTCTGCATAGATGATGGATAAAGTTATGCTTATATACATATACATATATATATATATATATGTTTGTAGTATCATCTTTTTTTAGTTTTGGTGTTGAATTTTATTTTTATTTCACTTATTATGTTTTTATTTATCTAGTTTGGATCATATTTCAGTATCTTATGAAACATGATTTAAATTTAGTTTTATCATATTTTTAATAATCATTTTTCTGAGAACCTCTGTTCTCGTTCCGTCCCATCCCGTCTCATCTCGTTCCCGTCCCGAATTTCAAATGGGATAAAAATAGGACATATTTTTCTATTCCTAAAATACCTATCCCATCCCATTCTCGTAAATTCCAGTTCCGAATTCCCGTTTGCCCACCCCTATGTCTTATATTGATAGATTTTGTATACTAAATTCTTTATTAGCCGTTTTATAGATATATACAAAATGTAATAATCATCATATTAATTATATTTGGGTTAATTTATAGATTATACAAAATGTAATAATGATTATATACACTTATACTTGGATTTAACAAATATACATTAAATATGTTTCAATTTATATTATTTCATATCAATCTACAAGAAAACAAAAATTTTACGATTACATAAACTTAGTCGTAACTAATTCATTATTTTACGATCACTAGAAATTGTTGGTTATGTAGTTATATTGTCGGTTAATTTTGAATTACAGTCACTAATTAGCGACTAATATACAATTACTATAACAGTTGTAAATGATTCACAAATTTGGCAACAAGAAACCAACATTAAATCTGGTAAATCAAACCTATTTTTTTTGTTTAACCAAACCTAATTATAGCCACTAAGTATCGACTATTTAACGGCTACAAGAAAATAAAACCTAATAGAATCCTAAATTCCTAACCCTAATTTCACTTTCTTCATCTCTTAAAAAACCTCTCATTCATCTATCTTCTTCGATCTAACTCAAATCCCTCTCACTGAAACTCGTTCACGCAGAGAGAGAATTTGAACCATCTCTTCATACCATCTCAATTTATGTGTTTGTTAATCGATTTAATCAGAGATTTTGTCGAATCCATCTTCTTCGACAAATCGTTTTCTGAAACTTTTCATCTCCTTCAATTGTTTCTCAAATCTTCTCCTCCATCTCTCTTCTTTTTCAAATCGTTTTCTTAGAGTCCTATTTCTGACATATTTCATCTCACATCTTGTTGCGTTCTCAAATATGTAAGTTTTTTTTTCTTATTTTATGGTAATCGTTCTTATTTTATTATAATCGTGATTTTCTTACGGTTTCCGAATTTCTTAATCGTCTATATCCGATTTTTTATGTTTTTGAGTTTGAGAATTTCTTAATGGTTCATGCTGTTAATAACTTTTCATTTTTTGATGTTTTTTTCTCATCAAGGTGAGTATTCCATACTCACGTAATGCCTAAAGCTAAGCGAGGGAGAAAAATAAAACTTGTTCCCAATTTTTCTCAAAAACGCGGGGGTCCAACCGAGTTACTTTGGGGAATCGAGCGAGTCATCTACCAATTTCACGCCCATACCAGAAATTCCTCTATCTCATTCACTCGTAGAGCCTGTTCGTGCTTCACCCCAACGGTTAAGAGGATCATATTTCTGAGACTTTTCACCGCTGCAATCAATTTTTCATAACTCCAGTAATGAACAACGTCAAGACCATGCGACTGTTTCTTCACACAAAGTCCAGAATAATCCACAGTCGACTCCACTGCAGGGTGCTCCATGGTCTCCACTTCATAACTTGCAGACTCAAATTCATCAATCTTCTCAAAGTAACAATTTTCATGAAAATTCTGATAATGTGTAGTCGGATCTCTAAGAGAACACACTGAGGGATCTTAATGATCTGCTTATGGTGCCAAAACGTGAAAATTTTACCACCGTTCTCTTTCCCATACCATCGCCAAACTCGACATGGTTTTCCATTGATTTTTATCAAATAGTTTATTGTTCTTGTTTTATGCATTTTGATGTTTCTTGTTTTATGTGTGTGCAGGTTTACTCGGGACAAAAAATCAAAATTGGTTTGATCGATTACCAAAGCTTTTACGAATAAATTTGATGGTTCATATATAGATGGACATGTGTGCCTTGAGATAGACAAGAAAGATACTTCAACGAGTTTGCGGTAAATTTTTCTTGTTTCTAGTTAGAGTTATGTTCTTGTTAGAGTTCCCGGTACATCATTATAATACTTGTGTTATGTTTTTCTTAGAGTTCGCGTTACATTTTTATAATATTTGTGTTATGTTCTTATTACTTGGTAAGAATTCTTGTGTGTGATGTTCTTGTTAGAGTTTGAGGTACATCATTATAATACTTGTGTTATGTTCTTGTTACTTGGTAAAAATAATTGTTTTATGTTCTTGTTAGAGTTTGTGGTACATCATTATAATAATTGTGTTATGTTCTTGTTAGAGTTTGCGGTATATCATTATAATGCTTGTGTTATGTTTTGTAATTATAATATTTTTGTCATTATAATACTTGTGTCAATATAATCGTTTATGCGACACATCATTATAATTTTTTGTTTTTTAAAAAACTCACACATAGGATCCCTTAATAACATGGACAGTTCAACATCATTTTGACATGATCTGTCTACGTAGGATAAAGAACAAGGTTAGCAACGCAAGGACAAGTTGGGAGCGATCTTCATTGATCAATGAAACAATCTGGAAAATGATGGTTGAGTACTAGGACACTGAAGAAGCACATAAAAAGAGTCTCATATATGCCAATGCTCGTATTTTTGATCGTAATGGTCTCAGTCCTCATATCCACTTAGCAGGGCGACGTCGTATCAACAAATCTAAGAACAAATGGTGAGGTTTTCTTACTCTTTTGCAACTATATATTATTACTTTTTATTTTGTGACATTGCAGAAAGAGGAATTGGGAAGACCGGTGAGTCTTTGTGAAATTTTTGTTAAGACTCATACAAAGAAGGATGGTTCGTATGTTGATCGGAAGGCAGAGAGAATAATTGAAAATTATGAGAAGAAGTTGCAAGATAAGTTGGCTGAGTTCAACACATACACTTCATCGGTTTCAGGCAGCGCTTCAAAACATCAAGAGCTCACAATAGATGAATATACAGCTGTGTTTCTTCAAGTAAAATATCATTTTTTCAGATAAAAAACCAGCTTAAGTACATAATTTTTTTTTCTCTTTCTTTTCACATGCTACTGAGAAATATTCACGAAGTGTTCTTTATGGAATTGGAAGCCTAAAAACAGTTGTATGTTGGCATTTGCAACCGCAATCAGCCAAGAGAGTCTTCATCGTTTTTAATTTTGCAAGAGTAACTGAAGGAATCTCAACGTAAAATCGAAGAGAAGGATGTGTATAATGCACAATGTGAAGAAGAGCATTCCTGAGTTGTGGCTGAGAAAAAGAGGAAGCTCAACCAATTGTCCTTGGTAGAAGAGTATATGCGCCAAACTGATCCTGTTTTTTAGGAAAACATGAAAACACATGCAGCTGCACCTCCTACAACAGCTCCATTGACTTCTTAAGGCGTGATTGTTAAAATAGAACGGGGAGACGTAGTTAACAGCAGTGGTAATGGGAGCTGGAGGCTGGAAGTTGAAATGGAAGTGGAGAGCTGGGATTTGGTTTGAAAATTGGAGATATAGTTATAGTTAAAAGATATTTTATTAAAAAATAAAAATTAATTATTTCAAATTAAAATACAAACTCAACTGTGTTTAGTGATAGATTGTTCACGTGAGATACTACAATTTATAAGGTTTTTTGTTATTAATAATAATTTTTATTTAAAATATTATACATAAACTAAATATTTTGTAAATAAAATCTTAACAATAATTGTTTGTCAACCTAAAAATCTGATATTTTTTTAAAAAAAATTAAAATTAATCATTGTATATCTAAATAATAGTATTTTTCTAAAAGTAATATTTTTAATTCATATTTTTCTAAAAAATTGGATAGAGCAAACTTTTCATTATCTTGCGTTATAACGCATGGAAAATTATAGCAGTTCCAAATTTTAAGGCACACGTGTGCTCCATCTTCTTTTAACAATTGATTGACATTCATTCCACCGTAGGACCCCGTAATGTTCCCAGAAACGTGATAACAATCAAGCGTTTAGATTATTTTTCCTACCCAATGATGGTTTACTTATCTCTAAACTCTGAACTTATTTCTAATTTATGTGTTTGTAATACAATCGTGTTTTGGTTTGTATGATAAACCTGTCTTTGTAAGAAATGTTGTTTTGGTTGGTTTGCATGTGAAATTGTGTGTATTACTTTATGTTGCATGAAAATTTGCATTATAATTTAATTCATAAACAAATCAAATATCAGTCAAACAATGACTAATTCTACATATTCAAAAAAAAATAACAGTCATCATATAGTTGTTAAATAGTCTGCAAATAGTTGGCAAATAGTCGACAAACATTATGCAAATAGTCGATAAATAGTCGTATCTTAGCTACGATCATCCTAATTCTGTTCATACAAATTAGTCGTAACATACTCGTAATATAAACGTCACATAGTTATAAATTAGTCGTAACGTAGTCGCAAAACAACTATAGTCATAACATAGTCGTAAACTGTCATTTAGCGACTACATCACCACTATTTATGTAGTCTTAAAATTTCTGTTTTTTAAAGTAAATTCAAAAATCTAAATAATAGAAAAGATACAAAGCAAATCAATTATGGAAAATTAATATACATATGAAAATGAAATAATCACAATGTATTAAATTTTGAAGAGGCAGATATCTTTTAATACTTTCGAATTTATACATCAGATAAGAATTTGCAAATATGTCGATTGGTCTTAAAGAAGCAAATTGAAAGATATCGTAAAAACGAAAGTAATTTAGTATTTTTTTAGTTAAAAATAGTTTGAATAAAAAACCTTCGAAAAGTGTGGCAGATTAGTCTAATAAACTTGTTTCATAATACTTTTGAAAATTGTTTTATATTAATGGATCCTATATACTAAATTATTTATAGATCTATACAAAATATAACAGTGATCCTAATCATGTGTACTTGGGTTTAGCAAATATTATATGGTCCGATTTTATTTGAAAATCTGAATAGCAAAAAATATAAAAAGTAAATTAAATATTAAAATTTAACATACGTATGAAAATAAAATAATCACAGGTATTAAATTTTGGAAGAGGTAGATACGAATTTTAATATGAATTTGAAATATATATATACAAATTTTGAAAATTTCTTGTAGATTAAGAAATGTTGTTATTGACTGTTTTAACTCTATCAATATAGTTAATTTGTATATCATTAATTATGATTTTTTATATAAATTGTGTGAATTTAATTGAAGTGATCTTTGAAATTTTTTTATAATAATTGCATTGAAATATGAGAATAACAGATAATTAAAAATAAAAAAATAAATGTAACTCAGCAGTTAATTAAAAACCGAGAGAGTAATAATCACAAATATTAATATGTCCAGATTAATTATACAATATAGATACGAATTTGCAAATATGTGGATTGGTCTGGAAAAAGCAAGTTGAAATATATCAGTTTTAAAAGCTGGCAAGTGAAAACGGGGAACCAATTAAAGATTTTGTTTTCTGACGCAACTATAAAAGTAGGAACAATCAGCTTTAATTTGGTCTCTCGTATAAACGTCAATTTAAAACCTGCCAGCTCAGTGCATGAAAGACGCGATGTAGACATGCAAACTGTTTAGGGATTACAAAACATAAAGACTCAATCCCCAGTTGCGGCATATGCTTCGAACCCACTTGCTAACTTCACACACGGCTTTTGAATCCAAAAAAAAAAAACTTCAGACACGGTTTATATAATCACGTGTTTAAATTTAACGAAGCACGTGTTTCTTTCGTTGTTTCTTCGTAAGAGATTCCATAAGGACCACACGCAACAATACTCGAAACAAAATTATCACAGATTATATATTTGGTATAACGATTTGTTTTTTTTTTTGTTTTGGAACTAAAGTTCATAGTAGAGACCTATGATAAAACAGGTTTTCTAATGGATAAGTTGGAATCACAATGAAATAATTCGAACCATAACTCCTCCACTAACAATCTTAAAATATTCGACGACTACTACAATGTAGCATGAATTTGTTATAAAGAGTTTTGTTTGTCCAACACACTTTCTATTAATTAAAGTAGATAATAAAAAGCTATTGTTGAGTGCGATATATTTTCTTGATAAAGATTTATTGTGTTGATATATGTTAAAATAAAAGTTTTAATAGTGCGATCGGAATTAAAAAAAAAAAGAAAGAAGAATAATATCTGACTTTCCACATGTTCTAAGATGTTTGTTTATATTTGGTCTTACGATTTGGACTGATAAAATAAAACACAACTTTTTATTAGATATTTTTATTTGTGTGGTAATTTGGAGATGCAATGCTAGTTCCAACTACAATATCTAAGGAGAATTTAATATTGTCATTTATTTCGTTTTATAGTGTCAGTGAAATATCTCCTTAAAATAGCTAACAACATACACATCATTCGATATTTAGAAAATATTGTCGTTTCCAAACGGCTCTAGATGTTCACCAACCAACCAATATTCACGCCAATTTTTAATCTACTTATTATTTAAAGAAAATGCCAAATTGTACCAAACTCATGGTCAATATTTGGCTCAATAAAACCATTTGGATCGGAAGAAGAAAAACGTCTATATTCAAAATATATTTACTATAAAAATATCTCAATTTCAGTTTTTTTTTACCCTTATTGAGAAATTCCTATTTTTTTGGCCAAAAATATTTGCTAACAGTTTGGTGTAGTTTGGCAATTTCTTTTGAATGATAAGTAGATTAAAATTTGGCATGGATATATATAGCTAGGTTGGTTAGTAAACATAACCGTTTGGATATGAGTTAGCAAAATACACGTTTAAGTTTGCCAACTCGTGTTAACACACACACACACACACAAGGCATGTAAACTTAGTACTGTCCATTGGATCAGTCAACAAACTCACTAGACGTTACAACTATAAACGTCCAAAAATATCAATTCAAATTAAAGCTTTCTTACGGTCTTATAATCTTAGTTCACATTTTATGAAGTTTTAGCAAGTTGTCTCTATACCAGAATTCTCAAATATATTTTCTTAGTTAAAAAATTATTTCTATACTAATGCCATCGATTGTATCAAATAAAATTATTGTATTACGTTTGTGTTTTACATGAGAAAGATTAATAAGAGCAGATTAATATTTTCGTAATGTGTTAAAATGCTATATATATTTATATATATCACATGGTCTTAATTAATTTTATCAAGCAATAAAATTGTACACCTTTTAAAAATAGGCGCAATGCGACAATTCAACTTCACCAGTTCGATCTAGCTCAGTTTCATGAAATTTAAAGAGATATTTTAGAAAGTTTCATAAACAAATAAAAAGTAGTTTAGAAGAAAAAAACAAACAAAAATAGTTGGTTGATGTGTCGTTGAGGAAAAATAAAGTGAAGTATCGCGGAAATGATTAGAGGAAGTTTGCTTTTATTCATCGAAATAGTAAGTCTAGATATAACTATTAAATTGTGAGAGATAAGAACACAATTCATTTACATTAATATTAGTACACATTGATGATTATACAATAGTACCAAAATTTATATTTATTTGGATTGTTAACTCTATATTTAATCTTATAGTAATTGAAAATTATGTTTTAACCATTCATTAATAAAAACATAATCATAATTTAAAAATATAAACCTAACGGAAATGATAATTATCTAAATAATTTATATGTCTGTATAAATTACTAAAAATGAGAAATCACCATATATATATATGATTCATCACACATATAGTTACAAAGTAAAAGACATACGCTAATGTCCGTTAGTTTTTCGATATTTTTGTGTGGTTCTTTTAATTTGTTTTTCCGATTATATATGGTGGTTGTTTAGACACTACAAAAAAATATAAATTTTTAGACTACAAAAGGCGACTGCAGACGTAGTCCTCCAACTCAATCGCCCGAAGAGTCTCTTTGTCCTCCGTCCCAACGATCAACATGCTCACATGTCCGCGACTTTCCACCACCGCAGTCGCTTTTGCAGGGCTCCGATAACTCACACCGTGAAGACACTGCGCATGTTTTTCACATGAAATACATAACGATCGATCGACGTCGCCTCCACTTCGTAACTCTCATACTCAAAGTGGTCCATCTTCACAAAGTAACAATTTCCAGGGCGATTCTGATTGTGTGTTACCAGAACTTCAGGAAGACACACGGAGGGCTCTTAATACTCTGCTAATGGTACCAGACCGGGATAAGTTTACCACTATTTTTTCTCCCATACCGACGCGTTTTGATGTTTATCACATTTTCCCTTGTTCTACACTTACACATTTTTCATGTGTGCAGGTTTACTCAAGAAAAAAGATCAAAGATGGTTGGGTCTATCACCAAAGTGTTTACGAATAAATTTGATGGTGCTTATTATAGATGGACATATGTGCCTCGGGAGAGACAGGAGAGATACTTCATTGAGTTTGCGGTAATATATTGTAGTTATGATATAGTCATATAGAATTATATCATTTTTAGAATTTGGTAATGTTTTTAAGTTAGTAATTAGAGTTGTGTGATTCTTAGAATTTGGTTGTTAGTAATTAGAGTTATGCTTATACTTTTGTGTCATTAAAATACTTTACTTCATCATAATTTGTTTGTACGTAGTTAAAGTTATGTTATAACAAACTGGGTTATTTAGGTAAGAATTTGCAGATATGTCGATTGGTCTTAAAGAAGCAAATTGAAAGATATCGTAAAAACCAAAGCAATTTAGTATTTTTTTTAGTTAAAAATAGTTTGAATAAAAAACCTTCGAAAAAGTGTGGCAGATTAGTCTGATAAACTTGTTTCATAATACTTTTGAAAATTGTTTTATATTAATGGATCCTATATACTAAATTATTTATAGATCTATACAAAATATAACAGTGATCCCAATCATGTGTACTTGGGTTTAGCAAATATTATATGGTCCGATTTTATTTGAAAATTTGAATAGCAAAAAATATAAAAAATAAATTAAATATTAAAATTTAACATACGTATGTAAATAAAATAATCACAAGTATTAAATTTTGGAAGAGGCAGATACGAATTTTAATACGAATTTGAAATATATATACAAATTTTGAAAAATTCTTATAGATTAAGAAATTTTGTTATTGACTGTTTTAACTCTATCAATATAGTTAATTTGTATATCATTAATTATGATTTTTTATATAAATTGTGTGAATTTAATTGAAGTGATCTTTGAAATTCTTTTATAATAATTGCATTGAAATGTGAGAATAACAGATAATTAAAAATAAAAAAATAAATATAACTCGACAGTTAATTAAAAATGGATCCTATATACTAAATTATTTATAGATCTATACAAAATATAATAGTGATCCTAATCATGTGTACTTGGGTTTAGCAAATATTATATGGTCCGATTTTATTTGAAAATTTGAATAGCAAAAAATATAAAAAGTAAATTAAATATTAAAATTTAATATATGTATGAAATAAAATAATCACAAGTATTAAATTTTGGAAGAGGCAGATACGAATTTTAATACGAATTTGAAATATATATACAAATTTTGAAAAATTCTTGTAGATTAAGAAATTTTGTTATTGACTGTTTTAACTCTATCAATATAGTTAATTTGTATATCATTAATTATGATTTTTTATATAAATTGTGTGAATTTAATTGAAGTGATCTTTGAAATTTTTTTATAATAATTGCATTCAAATGTGAAAATAACAGATAATTAAAAATATAAAAATAAATGTAACTCGACAGTTAATTAAAAATGGAGAGAGTAATAATCACAAATATTAATATGTCCAGATTACTTATACAATATAGATACGAATTTGCAAATATGTGGATTGGTCTGGAAAAAGCAAGTTGAAATATATCAGTTTTAAAAGCTGGCAAGTGAAAACGGGGAACCAATTAAAGATTTTGTTTTCTGACGCAACTATAAAAGTAGGAACAATCAGCTTTAATTTGGTCTCTCGTATAAACGTCAATTTAAAACCTGCCAGCTCAGTGCATGAAAGACGCGATGTAGACATGCAAACTGTTTAGGGATTACAAAACATAAAGACTCAATCCCCAGTTGCGGCATATGCTTCGAACCCACTTGCTAACTTCACACACGGCTTTTGAATCCAAAAAAAAAAAACTTCAGACACGGTTCATATAATCACGTGTTTAAATTTAACGAAGCACGTGTTTCTTTCGTTGTTTCTTCGTAAGAGATTCCATAAGGACCACACGCAACAATACTCGAAACAAAATTATCACAGATTATATATTTGGTATAACGATTTTTTTTTTTTTGTTTTGGAACTAAAGTTCATAGTAGAGACCTATGATAAAACAGGTTTTGTAATGGATAAGTTTGGAATCACAATGAAATAATTCGAACCATAACTTCTCCACTAACAATCTTAAAATATTCGACGACTACTACAATGTAGCATGAATTTGTTATAAAGAGTTTTGTTTGTCCAACACACTTTCTATTAATTAAAGTAGATAATAAAAAGCTATTGTTGAGTGCGATATATTTTCTTGATAAAGAATTATTGTGTTGATATATGTTAAAATAAAAGTTTTAATAGTGCGATCGGAATTAAAAAAAAAAAAGAAGAATAATATCTGACTTTCCACATGTTCTAAGATGTTTGTTTATATTTGGTCTTACGATTTGGACTGATAAAGTAAAACACAACTTTTTATTAGATATTTTTATTTGTGTGGTAATTTGGAGATGCAATGCTAGTTCCAACTACAATATCTAAGGAGAATGTAATATTGTCATTTATTTCGTTTTATAGTGTCAGTGAAATATCTCCTTAAAATAGCTAACAACATACACATCATTCGATATTTAGAAAATATTGTCGTTTCCAAACGGCTCTAGATGTTCACCAACCAACCAATATTCATGCCAATTTTTAATCTACTTATTATTTAAAGAAAATGCCAAACTGTACCAAACTCATGGTCAATATTTGGCTCAATAAAACCATTTGGATCGGAAGAAGAAAAACGTCTATATTCAAAATATATTTACTATAAAAATATCTCAATTTCAGTTTTTTTTACCCTTATTGAGAAATTCCTATTTTTTTGGCCAAAAATATTTGCTAACAGTTTGGTGTAGTTTGGCAATTTCTTTTGAATGATAAGTAGATTAAAATTTGGCATGGATATATATAGCTAGGTTGGTTAGTAAACATAACCGTTTGGATATGAGTTAGCAAAATACACGTTTAAGTTTGCCAACTCGTGTTAACACACACACACACAAGGCATGTAAACTTAGTACTGTCCATTGGATCAGTCAACAAACTCACTAGACGTTACAACTATAAACGTCCAAAAATATCAATTCAAATTAAAGCTTTCTTACGGTCTTATAATCTTAGTTCACATTTTATGAAGTTTTAGCAAGTTGTCTCTACCAGAATTCTCAAATCTATTTTCTTAGTTAAAAAATTATTTCTATACTAATGCCATCGATTGTATCAAATACAATTATTGTATTACGTTTGTGTTTTACATGAGAAAGATTAATAAGAGCAGATTTAATATTTTCGTAATGTGTTAAAATGCTTAACATTATCTCAATTAAGCGTTAGTAAAGCAGCTATATATATTTATATATATCACATGGTCTTAATTAATTTTATCAAGCAATAAAATTGTACACCTTTTAAAAATAGGCGCAATGCGACAATTCAACTTCACCAGTTCGATCTAGCTCAGTTTCATGAAATTTAAAGAGATATTTTAGAAATTTTCATAAACAAATAAAAAGTAGTTTAGAAGAAAAAAAACAAACAAAAATAGTTGGTTGATGTGTCGTTGAGGAAAAATAAAGTGAAGTATCGCGGGAATGATTAGAGGAAGTTTGCTTTTATTCATCGAAATAGTAAGTCTAGATATAACTATTAAATTGTGAGAGATAAGAACACAATTCATTTACATTAATATTAGTACACATTGATGATTATACAATAGTACCAAAATTTATATTTATTTGGATTGTTAACTCTATATTTAATCTTATAGTAATTGAAAATTGTGTTTTAACCATTCATTAATAAAAACATAATCATAATTTAAAAATATAAACCTAACGGAAATGATAATTATCTAAATAATTTATATGTCTGTATAAATTACTAAAAATGAGAAATCACCATATATATATATGATTCATCACACACATATAGTTACAAAGTAAAAGACATACGCTAATGTCCGTTAGTTTTTCGATATTTTTGTGTGGTTCTTTTAATTTGTTTTTCCGATTATATATGGTGGTTGTTTAGACACTACAAAAAAATATAAATTTTTAGACTACAAAAGGCGACTGCAGACGTAGTCCTCCAACTCAATCGCCCGAAGAGTCTCTTTGTTCTCCGTCCCAACGATCAACATGCTCACATGTCCGCGACTTTCCACCACCGCAGTCGCTTTTGCAGGGCTCCGATAACTCACACCGTGAAGACACTGCGCATGTTTTTCACATGAAGTGCATAACGATCGATCGGCGTCGCCTCCACTTCGTAACTCTCATACTCAAAGTGGTCCATCTTCACAAGGTAACAATTTCCAGGGCGATTCTGATTGTGTGTTACCAGAACTTCAGGAGGACACACGGAGGGCTCTTAATACTCTGCTAATGGTACCAGACCAGGATAAGTTTACCACTGTTCTTTCTCCCATACCGACGCATTTTGATGTTTATCACATTTTCCCTTGTTCTACACTTACACATTTTTCATGTGTGCAGGTTTACTCAAGAAAAAAGATCAAAGATGGTTTGGTCTATCACCAAAGTGTTTACGAATAAATTTGATGGTGCTTATTATAGCTGGACATATGTGCCTCGGGAGAGACAGGAGAGATACTTCATTGAGTTTGCGGTAATATATTGTAGTTGTGATATAGTCATATAGAATTATATCATTTTTAGAATTTGGTAATGTTTTTAAGTTAGTAATTAGAGTTATGTGATTCTTAGAATTTGGTTGTTAGTAGTTAGAGTTATGCTTATACTTTTGTGTCATTGAAATACTTTACTTCATCATAATCTGTTTGTACGTAGTTAAAGTTATGTTATAACAAACTGGGTCATTTAGGTACTTGTGTACTTCATCATAATTTGTTTGTTTTGTAGAAAACACACACTTGGGATCCCTTGATAACAGGGACAGTTCAATCTCATTTCGAAAAAATATGTCAACATCGGATGAAGGACATGGTTAGTAACGTCAGGACGAATAGAGAGAGACCAACATGGATCAACAAAACAATCTGGAAAACCATGGTTCAATACTGGGACACTGCCGAAGTACATGACAGGAGTGAAATATATGCCAAAGCCCGTATGTCTGATCGTAATGGTCTCGGCCCTCATATCCACTTGGAAGGGCCGATGTCATTTCAAAAATTCCAAGAATAAATTGTGATTTTTCTAAATATTTTCTTACACTTAGATTATTACATAACAACTTTTTTTTGACATTGCAGGAAGAGGAATTGGGAAGACCTGTTAGTCAAAGTGAGGTTTTTATAAAGACCCATACAAAGAAGGATGATTCGTATGTTGATGGGAAGGCAGCGAGAATTGCTGAAAATTATAAGGAAAAGTTGAATAATAAGTTGGTTGAGAAGGATGTAGACACTTTCGGTTTCAGATGGTGCTTCACGATATCTGGAGCTTACACCAGAAGAGTGTATGGCCATCTTCCTTTAGGTAAGATACATTATTTGTTTAAGTTAAGAAACCGATTCTGAGTTAAAAATTTGACTTAATTCTTTCTCTTTCTTTTTTTGCACAGGCTACTCAAAAAGATTCACGAGGAGTTCTTTACGGACTTGGACGCCTAATGAACAACATTCCAAATGATTTCAATTGCAACCGCAAGGAACCAGAAGAGTCTTTTTCATCGTTTTTAACTTTGCAATAGCAGTTGCAGGATGCTGAACGTAGAATCGAGGAACAAAAGGAGAAGCTCCACCAATTGTCCTTGGTGGACGCCAAACTAATCATGTTTTTCAGGCTTTCATGGCAACCCATGCAGCTGCATTTCCTGCACCAGGTCCAACAACGTCTTCTTAGGCTATTTATCCTTGCTTTACTTTTATCAAAACTCTGAACTTATTTCTACAACAATCATGTTTTAAGTTTTATAAGACTTTTTGTAAAACAATCATGGTTTCGTATGTATAATACTTATGCTATTATTACCTTGTTGTTCTTGTTTACGTTGCAAGAAAAATTGAACAGCATGATTCAATTAATAAACAAAACGACTATCAAAGGCCGATCAAATATACAGATTATAAAATATTAACAGTTGCTACTTAATCGCTAAATAGTTGGTTATTAGTTAGCAAATAGTCTTAAAGTATTTAGGATTATATTAATTTTTTATATAGGAATTAAACGTAAGATAATTGTATGGTAGACGTCATATAGTCGTAACATAGTCATAAATTAGTTATAAATTTATGACTATGTTACGATTACTTTACGATTATTATCATTAGTCGTAAAATTGTAGTCATTTTGCTACTATATTTATGACTACTTGACTTACTGACTAAAAATTTATGACTACAGTAACTAGTCATAACGTTGTCGTAATATGTTCTTTAAAAATTATGTTACGTCCATTTGTGCAGTCGCCTAAAATATGTTTTATTGTAGTGAGACTTCATAAACCATTTAAACATATTGAATCGGTTAAGGAGAGTTGACGCAAAACGGTTTGATAATCCATTATGTGAGAAAAAGCATACAAGCGAGTACCATAACATGGTTGTTGATGGCTCACATGTATTATTTGTTTGTTCCAATCAAAATCACGTTCACGCTACTTACGGTTAGGTTCCTAAAATTATAATTATAACAAGTGACATGTCATGTCTCTTATATAACAAATTTAGTTCCTTTTTAATAAGAGCTACATTTATTTAGAAAGACCGTTAGAGCCCACATGACTTCTCTATTTTGATGTAATTATCGAGTAATCTTTGTTTTTCTAAAACAACGTACGGAGATCATTAGCATAAAGTGGCTAAATGATTAAAAAAATAAAAAAAGTTAACCAACTGTATAAAGAAACGAATGAAAATATATAAGAACATAGCTTTTCTAGAACCTTGTTACACATTTACAAAACAATTAAATATCTTTTCCTAAGGTGTAACTTATTATTAAAAATATATTATTATTATTAAATTTATGGGTTTCAAAAGTTAATTGATAATAACTAACGAGCAAATTATACCATATCATCTAGATATTATTCATATATTTCATAAGAGATAAGATCTTAGCATACTCTTCAACATGATAACTTTTCCTTTCTATCTCAAACTAAATTTCAATTTAAAATTAATTCGGGTTTATCATAACTTTTCCATATATCATTTATATGTTATTTAGGTTCCTTATAAAATTTCATCTAAAAGCCTAACAACCCACCACTATTACTACACAAAAATAATTATTTAGAATTGAAGTTATATTTTTATATTACTCCATTAAATTTTCATATTTAGAAACTTACAAAACATTAAACATATGAAATGAAAATTAGAATATAAAAGATCTGAGAAAATAATTTTGTCTACACTACTTTATATGCCTTGTAGAGTTGTGTTCATTTCTATAAAAATTAATTTCTGTCCTTACACTGTATAAATCAAGGCTGAAAATACATTAAATTACAAAATGGTTACCAGAAACACTCATTATTTCATAATACATTTAAGTCCTCTACAAAATCGTATAGGACTACGAAATCGTAATTGAAAGTCGTAGAGGACTTACAAGCTGAACGATTATTTCATAAACTAGTTTCTATTCATCTGAGTAACACGAATTTTACACATGAAACATGTCACGATACGAAACTATGAAACAATGACTGACACCTGACATCTTACTCTTTTTGGTCGGATTTTTGTTTTAGTTTCAATTTTATTTTGCAAAAGAAAAAAGACATTAGCTATTAGCGATTGCCAAAAAATGTGAGGAGATATGGGTAATTCAATCTTATATGGCATTTGAAAGATGGATGTGGCGCATAATTGGGTGTACGATGCAACGTGTGTTTATGAATTATTATTGTTGTCTATGTCTCTCCTTTTTTTCTCATTGTTTTGCATACTCTTTTTTTATTTTAGGTTGATTAGACACTTTTTTCAATTGAGCTTGTTTTCTGGTTTTATGAATGGATGTTGCAAAAAAAGCACACACAAAAATGAGTGCTTTTTTCTAAACAGCTTTGTGGTTTTTCCAAAAGCACAGTAAATTATTCTGCATATCATGATATTTTTTTTATAGCATTTTATTTAGAGAAGTATCACTGATAAAAAAAGGGATATATTCAATCTAGTATTAGAGAGAATTTGAGATTTTTTTTATTTTTAATGACTTTTTAGATAATTTGGGATAAATTTAAAAGTTTTTTTAATTTGAATGAAAATACTTTCCATCTAAAATCATGAGTTTTTTTATCATTTTTTAACTAATAACTCCATCAAAAACTTTAAAATTATAATAAACCCTAAAATTCACAATTTTAAATATTTTTAACAACAATAGATTTAAAAGTATATTATAACTTTAAAGTTTTTTGATGGAGTTTTTTAGTTAAAAAATGAAAAAGGTATTTTAAATCAACCTAATTATGTTTGCTTTAAAAGGTATTTTTAATAACCCTAAAATTTTTAAAGGTATTTTAAATCTTATGTTTAATAACCCTAAATTTTAATATTTTCAAAAATTTATGTTTGAATAACTGAAAAAATTGTCATTTTAATATAAATCATTACTAATTTTATATACATATTTCTAAGAGTCAAATTTTAATATAAATTATTACTGATTTCATTATTTCAAATATGCATTATATAAATTAATCACTCAAAATTAAGTAGAAATTATGTGACACAATGGTGATAACCTCTAAAATTTATATCATATGTTTTGTTTTGGGTTCAAATCCAACATCACATAATGTTAAAAGAGATATTAAAACTAATATGATAAATTGATAAAAAAAATAGTAAAATTCCAAAATTATTTGTTTAAAATTACTTCTGTTACCATATACTACGAGAACGAAAAAAAAAAATATATATATATATATATACGCGGCGAGATTCTATAATTTCCTTATTTCTAATTACGCAATTCGCTTACTGGTCCCCGAAGGAGAAAATAAAGGCATAAAAAAGAAATAATAAATAAATGTTAAAACACAATGTCTGTCCACTTAGATGAGTAAGAATCTCTATATAATTGAGTCATTTAAGTTTTCGTACCTCACTCACACCTCACTAACATCTCTCCTCTCTTTCCTCTCACCTTCCTCCTCTCTCTCTCTTTAACAATGTTACTAACCATATCCTTCATCATTGTCTTCTTATTATTCTCACTCTTTCACGTACTCTTCCATCAAAAGCTACGTTACTGCAACTGCGAGATTTGCCATGCTTATCTCAGTTCAAGCTGGAGAAACGATTTCGTCAATCTCGGCGATTGGTACGCTCATCTTCTCCGGCGATCTCCGACGTCGACAATCAAAGTTCATGTCCTCAACAACGTCATCACCGCGAATCCTTCAAACGTCGAACACATCCTCAAAACGCGATTCCACAATTACCCTAAAGGCAAACAGTTCTCAGTTATCCTCGGTGATCTCTTGGGCCGTGGTATTTTCAATTCCGATGGTGATACGTGGCGTTTCCAGAGAAAAGTCGCGAGTTTGGAGCTCGGGAGCGTTTCCGTTAAAGTTTTCGCTCACGAGATCGTTAAAACCGAGATCGAAGACCGTTTAATCCCGATTTTGAACTCGTTCTCCTCGGAATCCGGTTCGGTTCTGGATCTACAAGATGTTTTCAGGAGATTCTCGTTCGATACGATTAGTAAATTGAGTTTCGGGTTCGACCCAGATTGTCTCCGCCTTCCTTTTCCGACTTCGGAATTCGCCGTCGCGTTCGACACGGCTTCGACGATTTCCGCGAAACGCGCGTTGGCTCCGTTTCCTCTATTGTGGAAAATCAAAAGGATTTTTAAAATCGGTTCAGAGAAAGAGCTTAAAGAATCGATCGATGTGATAAACCGGTTAGCCGGAGATTTGATCAAGCAACGGAGGTTAACCAGTTCAACAGAAAAAAAAAACGATTTGATATCGAGATTCATGGGGGTTTTAGAGAAGGAGGACGATATGTATCTCCGCGACATCGTCGTAAGCTTTCTATTGGCTGGTCGGGACACGGTGGCCTCTGGTTTAACCGGATTCTTTTGGTTATTGACACGTTACCCGAAAGTAGAGAACCGGATCCGAGAAGAATTGAACCGGGTTATGGGTCCCGGATTTGACTCAATCACTGCCTCTTGCGATGAAATGAGAGACATGGATTATTTGCATGCGGCGTTGTACGAAAGCATGAGATTGTATCCACCGGTTCAATTCGATTCCAAATTTGCATCAAACGATGATGTTTTGTCCGACGGTACGTGTGTGGGAAGAGGGACCAGGGTGACTTACCATGCTTACGCAATGGGTCGGATGGGTCGGATCTGGGGCCCTGATTACCAAGAGTTTAAACCGGAGAGGTGGTTGGATAACAAAGGTAAATTCCGGCCCGAAAATCCAGTTAAGTATCCGGTTTTCCAGGCCGGAGCTAGGGTTTGTGTGGGGAAAGAAATGGCTATCATGGAGATGAAATCCATAGCCGTGGCGATGATCAGGAAGTTTGAAATACGAGTCACGGGTCCCGGATCCACAGAGACGCTCCGGTTTTCGCCGGGTCTCACGGCGACGGTAAACGGTGGATTGCCGGTCATGATCCAAGAAAGGAAAGCTTAAAGACTTTTTAAATTGAGTTAGGTTCTTAAATTATAAAGTCAGATATATAATAATACTTTATAAGACATAGATAGAGTCTGGTTTTAACGGACCAATTATTGTTAACATGCAAGCACACTTGTTGACAACATATATGTGTACCATTCATATCTATTATTTAATTTAACAAGGCAAGTGGGTCTTAATTATGAAAATTGGAATCTTAGTTAAATTATTATTCAATTTAATTTGATTACTAAGTAACCAAAAAAGGCGGTCAGATTTATGATGATGATGGTTTATGATAAGATCTTGTCAGATTCACATGAATGTATATGAAATAATATTATTGATTACTATTGCGGATTAAAGTGTGTAATTTTTTTGTACTAAAACCATTTTGAGAAAGTAGTATATGCATAATACACATATTATTATATGTATATATTTAGTAAATTTTACTATGAACAAAAGTATAATGTTTAATGTTCATGACGAAAATATCTCTACTGGCTTTTCTATAAAAAAAATTATAGAGTTTACACTCACTCCTTGCCCAACTTATTGATACGTAATTATACTGCCAATACTAATTAATTAGTACATCAAATCATGTACCAAAAATAAACTAATTAATATTTGAAATTTGTGAAAAAAATCAAATATTTGTACCAGTTAAGTCATCCATATAAATCAACCATGATTAAATCCACAGATGAATAACAGAAACATTGTTCAATTTCATGAACTACTCATGAATCCAGCGGTCACTAGATCCACTCGAGTCCTAATGATATAATGACAAAATAGTAATAAAAATGAAAACTGTTTTCACGCGAATTTATCAAAATACGTTTTTGTATCCTCAAAATGGAGTCTTTTTTTTTTAAAAAAAAAAAAAGAACAAAAAACGTGTAATATGGTAACATAACATATTATTGGACGAAATAGCAATCGTATATCATAAATAGATGTGCACAAGAACAAGTTTTTTTTATTAAATGACATAACATCAGATAAAACAACGTGTTACTTGTTTTAAATACTCGTGAAACTTTTAAATAGTTTTGGAGTAAAATTTTAATCAACCATAAGATTGTTTATCCAAAGAAAAGTTCAGAGTCATTTACCTACGTACTAAATGGAAAATGTAAGATTAGTTAGTGGGTAAATACTTTGAAGATTATGATATTTCAAAATACTTCTAGAATTATGATTTATCATATATAAAAGGAAATTTAAGTAGTTTCGGTGCCCATAGAATGATAATTTTAACTTTAAAGATAAGGTGGTATCTAATAAACTAATATAGAACGTGGAATATATAAATTACATAGACTACATATGCGGAAGCGTCTACAACCTATGAACTCCAAATGATTAGATTCAACATAAGCTAATTAGAACTATCACAAGATGCCAAGGGCTTTATTTGTGGAAGCACGACTCTTACGACTTTTTATCTTGTATTTTCATACATTTTTAGTCTAACTACTCTCTTTTTAAATCTTTTTTACACGTTGATATTATAACACGTGGCCTATGTCCGTATATGGCCGCCAGTTATAAAATAAACACATATTTTCAAATTATATTCGAAGAGCTGTATCAGTTTTATAATACACAATTTAGTTAGATACTCAGCATAAAATTTGCGGCGGGTGGGTTTATATATTATAAAATAAATAAGATTGGGAGGATGAAAAAGGGGCACGTTGAAAATGTGAAGAGCATGGTGAATGTCTGAGGTGGAATCAATTTGGTTAAGTGGTCCTTACTGTTAACTGTTACGTAATTATGCAAATGACAACGATATCTAACCATTACGCAATTTCCAAAGAGTTCTCATTTTTATTGATATTTTATCTAAATCTGTTTATGCCGATCAAGATCACGATCATATCTTCGATCCCTGTTATATGACCGAGTAATAATAAATCAGAAGATATGCTTTTATGTCATGCCGGTGTTATGTATTGATGCTGTTCACATGATTATACCAATCGCACCGATATATTAAATGATGTCGACAACTTTTCTTCGTCTGATGTGTAGAATGCAAAGACTTTACATGTAGACTCTTTTAAGCAAAGCGAGGAACTTACCAGAAAAATGGTGTGTAACAGTGTATGTAGCATGGAATAATTCTTTTTTGGGTCAAATTTGATTGGTCGACTGGATATATAATACGGTTGGTAAACATTTGGGATGGATTTGTTTGGGGTACATGATACAAGCTTTGATTGTCAGAAGAAGATTCAGATCCGATGGGATGGTGTTTGTGCAAACAAGGGAGAATCTCTTCTGGTTAAACACGAAGGGAAAACGATTTGGACCACACGAGGGATGGATGGACTCGTGATACACCAATGTTCTTCTCGCCTGGATGTTGGATCAAGGCAAAAGGATTTGATTGCTACAGATTAAAAGAAATCTACTAGGGTTCTAAATTTTGGCTGTCAAAAACGTGTCTGTCATTTCTAGGGGAGGCTAAGGTTTTAAATACCCTAGCCTTAAAAAAAACAACAAGTAGTTCTAAAAGAAAAACAACAAAGCGTTCAAAACTTACACAAAAACTACAAACAGTTTAAAACATAAAAACCCAAAAATTATTCTAAGTGTTGAAGACTGTTGTAGCTTGCCTTCATTGGAGAGTCATCATCTTCTGATTATTACGGGGGCTGGTAAAAGATGAGTAACGTAGAACAGATCCCCACTTGCACACTAGAGGTATTGCCTCGTTAAAACCCCATTCGGAAAACCCATTGGGACAAAACCAAAGGTAGGAAAAAGAATACAATTCCTTAGCATGTCTTTGTGTATCTCTACCCTATGGTGATAGTACAGACACCAGAAGATGATGTCTGACACTGGAGAAGCTCACTTGAAATGCTAGAAAATGGGTCTTCTCCCTTGCTGGTGTTGGCGACAGAGAATGGACAAGAACTTTAAATTAAAACATGAAAGTATTAATAATAATTTGACCAAATCGTAAAATTTTCTTCATGTATTATTATAATTGAACTTATGATAAAAAAAAGTATAAAGTTTAGTGTTATAAATAATGGATTAAAATTTGAATGAAAAAGTGTTATATAATTTAAAACAATCAATAAGGATTGCAATCCTATTTTGATGTTTAACTATTATAAACAATCAACTGGTTCAAAAAACAAACTGTACAAAATTTTTAAAATACATTGTTTAATTTGATGTTTTTTTAAAAAACTTTTTTAACCATTCATAATTAAAGAAGAAAATTATTGAATCTAGGAAGGCTATATGAAAAACATTCTTTTTATGATCATAAATCAATGTTCGAATAAACGAAGATTCGTTCGATAATGAAATACTCAGCGAGAATTTTTATATATTCAAATGACAATTCTGAACTTTTAAAATATATGCAAGAATGTATGTTATGAGAGGTAAACTCTGGTATCCCAACACGTTAATATTTTCAAATCAATTTCTGAGCTGAGAAATGGGTAAAATCCTATAAAAAATTGTTCAACATAAGTCAAAGAGTGAGAAAGAGAGTAAAGATTAACTTTAAGTGGGGGCCAAAATAATTTTTGGTTCAATATATTGCGTTGTTGATTGAGAGAGAGAAGAATATGGATTTAAAGACTGGATCATTTTATGATTGGGTTAGGTTGGGTCATGCTTGTAGAATGTTTTTGGCAGAAATAATTTGACCCTAGATTTGTTGACGAGGCCACATAGCATATATGGCACATTACATCAGGGGAAGCTATGTCTACCGTAACCTAATGTTTGAATGTATTTAGTGAAATATAATATTTAATATAAATTTTCTGGATTAAAAGTTAACGACTCATATCATGATTATATATGTAATTGTCACTGTTTTATGTGAATATGAATATTCAGAACTTGGAGTTAACCCAACCTACAAATTTTTTAATATATGTAATTTTTAATATATATAATATTTTGATATATATTAAAAATATTTTTTAGTTAGATAAAATAATATAAGAAGAAAACCAATAAATAAATCGTTCAATCTAGAAAAGAAAAAAAATCAATAAAAAAACTTTGAGCTGCCATTTCTTAAGAACTAAAAGCACTTAAACCAACATATTGCGTCATGAGAAACTTTGATTCACAGTTTATAATCGAGCAGTTATCTTCTCTAAAGCAACACTGGAATGAAAATAAAAAGATATTGTGAGGATTCTCGACGGATTCACAAATAACTACGAACACCTTTATAATCTTTTAGCAATCTTGATCAATATAACTTGATCACTCGGTTCGCTAATGTGACGATCTTATGAAAACTTAAAGAAAAGCAAAAGATTAACAGAAAAGAAAAGAATACAGGATTGTTTACCCGGTGTTTGTTGGACTTCCAAATCGGTAAGCCGATTATGTCACCGGGGCTGGGTGGAACCAACTTTCTTTATACTTACTCAAAAGCCGAGCTCCTTTACAATCCAGAGACTTAGAGAAATCGATAACAGCTTCTACCGAAGCCGAGTACATTGCACTAACGGAAGCAGTCTGGCTAAAAGGATTCATGAACGAGCTAGGCTTTAAACAAGGAACTGTGGAGATTCACTGCGACTCTCAAAGTGCCATATCATTAGCAAAGAATACAGTGTTCCACAAACAAACAATTAGTACTTTCTGCAGGTTAGACTTCCAACTAATTAAATTTCCATCTGTAGTAAACATTAAACCAGAAATAAATCTTCTCTTATATATATCAGCTGCATAATCAGAGTAACAGAAACCTTCTACCGTGAATTTACCCTTGTTTGTATAGAAAAGTTTGGTGTTAATTGTTTCCATGATATACCTCAATATCCATTTGACAGTTAGCCAGTGAGTTTTGAGAAGGGCACTCACGAATTTGCATACCATCCCCACAGCGTATGCTAAATCAGGTCTAGTCCCTATCATAGCATACATGAGACTACCTACTGCGTTTTGATACAGTATAGTCTTCATCTTATCTCTTTGGTCAGCTATTTCCTTCTCAGTTGCAGATCTTAGGTTGAAGTGAGTTCCTAATGGTGTTAATACGCCTTTTAATGTATCAAAACCAAAGTTACCGAGAACCTTCTGTAGATAACTTATTTGTGAGACAGTAAGGGTTCCTTTTGTGAGATCTCTTGTGATCTCCATACCAAGAATCTTCTTAGCCTCACCTAGATCCTTCATCTCAAATTCCGAGCTTAGTAGATTCTTGAGTTCATTAAGAAGTCCTTTATCAACATAAGCTATTAGTATATCATCAACATATAAGAGAAGATATATGCAGGTACCGTTAGTCGTCTCCTTGTGATATACACACATATCATACTAACTTCTGTTGTACGAGTTCTTTGTCATGAACTCGTGAAAGCGAGTATTCCATTGTCTAGGGGATTGTTTTAATCCATACAGAGACTTCCTCAGCCGACATACTTTCTGTGGGTTCTTCTTATCTACATAGCCCTCTGGTTGCTCCATATATATAGTCTCATCTAGATAGCCATGGAGAAAAGCAGTCTTAACGTCCATCTGTTCCAATTCCATATTGTGGTGGACAACTGCAGATAGCAAAAAGCGTATGGATACATGCTTAGCAACTGGTGAGAATATTTCTTGATAGTCCACTCCTTCCTTTTGTGAATAACCTTTGGCGACTAATCTAGCCTTAAATTTTGGAGCTTCTACTCCATTTATGCCTGCTTTTCTTCTTAAGACCCACTTGCATCCAATGGTTTTCTGAGTTTTCACCGGATCGACAAGCGTCCAAGTATGATTTTTCTTCAGGGAGAGCATTTCCTCGTCTGTTGCATCAAACCATAGATCTTTATCCGGATCTTCTAAAGCTTCTCTAAAGTTTTGGGGTTCTGGTCTACCTCCATTTTCTTGCATAAGGTATACATACCCTGCTATATCTTCATCTTCAGGATATGTTTCATAGTCTTCTAGTCTTATAGGAGCACGAATTTCTCTCCTATCACGATCTCTTGCTAATTGGTAGTTTCTTAAATCTTCTGCGACATCATCTTCAGATTCATTTCCCTCTTTTTCTTATCTGCTTTGAGTTTCCTTTTCTGTAGTTACTCCACCTTGAAAAGAAGAGTTTGTAGTTTTCTCCCCTTCTGCAAATTCGTAACTTAAACCTTTCAAAGGTGTGTGCTGGTTTTGTATCTCCTCGTTTCTTATCCCAACATCAGCATCTAGGTTTTTATAGAGAACATCTTCCTTGAAATACACATTCCTGATTACGGTGAACTTGTTTTCTTCTAAGAGTCATACTCGGTACCCTTTAACTCCTTCTGGGTAACCACAGAAGATGGCCTTTTTTGCTCTTGGGCTTAGTTTTCCATCATCAGTGTGTATTTAAGTTAAACACCGAACCTTCTGAGATTACTTAGATCTGGAATAGTTAGTCCACATCTCCTGTGGTATTTCAAATTCTATTGCTGAAGATGGTGACCTGTTGATCAGATATACGGCGGTGGATGCAGCTTCAGCCCAAAACTCTTTTTCAAGGCTACTTTCGCTTAACATACATCACACTTTGTTCATTATAGTTCTATTGAGTCTCTCTGCAATCCCATTTTGTTGTGGCGTATATATGCAGGTCTTATGTCTTAAAACTCCTTGTTTGCAGAACGTATCAATTCTCTGATTGCAAAATTCCAAGCCGTTGTCTGTTCTTAATCTCTTCACCTTTCTCTCGGATTTTGTTTCCACTAATTTCTTCCATTCCACAAACCTTTCAAAGGCTTCATCCTTCGTTTTAATAAAATAATCCCAACATTTCCGAGACCAATCATCGATGAATGAGATGAAGTATTGACTTCTTTCAAAGCTTTTGGGAACATTTGGTGAGCCCCAGAGATCAGAGTGTATATAGTCGAGTTTCCCTTTAGTAACATGCTTTGCTTTGCTAAAGCTTAATCTCTGAGCCTTTCCAAGAACACATTCTTCACAGAAACCCATTTCATCTAATTTTTCTTTGTCTAGACATCCTTTCTTGGCTAGAATTTTAAGTACCTTCGCGATAGCATGTCCCATTCTGCTGTGCCATAAATTGGTGTAATATTTTGATTCTGCTTCATTTCTTTTGTTCACGGACACACTGCATGTTTCAGCTAACTTTGCATGACCTTGCAGGAAGTATAAAGTATCTTGTTGCTTCCTGTATCCTTTCATGACAACTGCACAACCTTTAATGATCTTGAGAGTTCCATTTGCACCCTTAAACTTACATCCCTTAGCTTCCAATGTCCCTAAGGAGATCAGGTTCCTACTGAGTTCAGGCATATACCTCACATCGCTTAATACAAACGTCGTTCCATCTATGTTTTGGAATCTTACTGATCCGATTCCCTTTACGTTGATGCTTGAGTTATTAGCCACCTTTACTCTGCTAGAATTTACTTCTTTAAGTTCCAGAAAAGATTTCTTTACGAGGTATCATGTGAAATGAACATCCAGAGTCCATCACCCACTCTTCTTTGTTAGATATGTCTTGTGACAAAGTTACTTCTGAAGCTAGTAAACATGTTAAATCTTGGGAATCATCTCTTGCTGTTGCAGCCTCTCCTTTGTCATGAGATTGTATTCTTCCTTTGTTCCTTTCTAACCACTTCTAACATTGTCTCTTAAAGTGCCCTTCCTTACCACATATCCAACAAATCTTTCTTCTCTCAGAGGATTTTGAGCGTGATTGATTGTTATTTTGATTCTTGCTGGTGTAGCTTTGTGATTCCGAGTGTCCTCTCACATAGTGAACCTCAGAGCTTGCTCTCACTATGTGACATCTTCAAATTTTAGGACGTTTCTGTTATATTTCAGTGTTTCTTTCAAATGATCATACATGTGGGACAATGCATTTAAAACCAATACCGCTTGAACCTCATCAGGGATTATAATTCTTAGATGAATTAGTTCCCTCACAATCTTGAGGAAATCATCTATATTTTTGTTTATAGTCCGATGATCTTGCATCCTAAACCCATATAGTTCTAATTAAGCATGGACTCTATTGGTAGAGTTTTCGGCATGTATAATGACTCTAGTAATGCCCAGGTCTCTGCAGCAGTCTCGCATTCCTCAATCTTGCGAAGAACATTATCTCCTACGCTAAGAAATATTGTGTTCTTTGATTTATCACACCTTTCTAATCTTCCTTCTTCCTTTGCGATCATCTTCTTTATAATTTCTGGATCCTTCTCCTCTTCATCACCGTCTGAATCCGACTTTGGAGGTTTTGCCACCAGAACATCTTTTAAACCTGAAACGCTTAGATAAGCGAACATCCATCTTTTCCATAAAGAGAAATCACCATCTCCATTGAATTTTTCGTTGTCGATCTTAGTAATTGCCATTACTAAGCTTTAATTTGATTATTATTATTGCAGATGATTATTCGTTCGCTAAATAGCTCTGATACCAATTTTTAAGGATTCTTGACGGATTCACAAATAACCACGAACACCTTTATAATCTCTTAGCAATCTTGATCAATAGAACTTGATCACTCAGTTCGCTAATGTGACGATCTTATGAAAACTTAAAGAATAGCAAAAGATTAACAGAAAAGAAAAGAACACAGAATTGTTTACCCGGTGTTCGCCGAACTTCCAAATCGGTAAGCCGACTACGTCACCAGGGCTGGGTGGAACCAACTTTCTTTATACTTGCTCAAAACCCAAGCTCCTTTACAATCCAGAGACTTAGAGAAATCGATAACAACTTCTACCGATTGAATCTCTCTCTCTCTCACTTAAAATCTTCGTCTCTGTTCTGATTCTCTTTTATATGAGGAAGAGAACTCGGACGGCGACATATTAGAAATCTAAGCTACTTGGTACAAAACAAGAATAATCGATTTACACTTTGGTTAGAGTCGTACCACCTTGGTTTAGTTAAACCCAACTATTACTCTGATTTGAAAAGTCGTTACTATGTTTCTTCAGATACTGTCGACGATCCTCAAAAAACCTATTGAAAGCTTTTACAAGACTAGAAATTGGAGCGGAAAGAGGTGATGCCATTCTCTTAGCTAATAGTAAAGAACTCCCAAATTTTTAGGTTGGGAAAGAAATAGGAAATAAAATATCACTGACATGAAAAATTTGTAATACATCAGACGAGGGCAAATATATGTTATTCCTGCGAAGTGACTCGCCGACCTGCTAATCACGAGAGGACGTCCTTTCTATAGGAACTTCAGAAGCAATACGAGGGGACATGCTCCTCCCAACGTACCATGTAAGCGCTCCGGAGGGAAGTTCATTAAATGAATCTCTCTGAGCTGCAATCGAAGTCTCTCCCAACCTAGGACGCTTCACAAGCGGCAGTTGTATCAACTTTAGAATCGTCTTATTCGAAAGATATTCCCTGATGAGGAGAGAGCGCCCAACACAAAGTTGAAGTTGAGGAGTTACGATGATTCAAAGTAGTGATTTTTCTATCTAGAGAGAGCAAAGATGGGTCAAGAATCCTCTATTCAGAAGTACGGTAAAAACGACAAGATATACCTTGAGAAGTATGAACGATTTCAATAGGATATTGGATGGCTCATCTTCAGAAGACGTATTTAATACAAAATCAAAATAGCAAAAAATGCGACTGAGGAAGATACTCAAATAGGATGAAGAGAAAGAGGTCAAAACATCTAAAAGATCTTGAATGGTTCTATCATAATCTTTCATAACCAATATAACGAGATTTTTATAGTCAAAATCGTTCCAATTCTTGGTCCCAGACTTCAGATTGACAAGAAGAGTTTTGAACCATGGAGAATTGGGTAAAGTCTTATGTGGAAATCAATTCACCACCACTCAAGGAATATAGAGAAGACACTAAGGAGCTGATCAAAACCCTTGAAGAGAATCAATTCTTCTTCTTCAAATTAGGCTATCATTCATTTGATGGGCCTTTTATTTTATTTCTTTCTTTTTTTTTGTTTATTTATTTTCTTCTCTTTTTAGACTAAATAAGAAAACCAAGTTTTATGACCCAATTGTTTAAGGCCTTAAGTCTTATTGTTTTATGTTTTAACTAAGCCAATTCTTTACCAAATTTTGTAAATAATTCGTGGCCAATGATGTAATTAGATTAGGGTTTTTATTTCTTTGTAACTTAGGCTATTTAAGCCTCTCGAAGTTAATGAAAGAAAGACATAACTTTTTACATAAAACTTAAAAACCCTAGCTATAGCCATCGGCATTAGAACTCTTCTTTGCCCACGCTTTTGACTTCTTCTTTGCTTGATCATCATCAAGCTTTGAAGTCATTGGTGTATCACGAGTCTTCCATCCCTCGTGTGGTCCAAATCGCTTCCCCTTCGTGTTTAACCAGGAGATGTTCTCCCTTGTTTGCACAAACACCATCCCATCGGATCTAGATCCTCTTCTGACAACCATAGCTTGTATCATCTTTGGTATCAGAGCTGAAGATTCTAATCTTCTTAGGGAGTGTCTAAATGTATCATTTTCAAAAAAAATTTGCATCTTTCGTCATAAAAGCATAAAAAAAGAAAAAAAAACATACTAATCTAGTTTCTGCATATTTTTTTTGTTGAAATCATTAGATCCATTAATTGTTGCATTAGATCTAGGTTTGTTTTGTCTGGATTGATTAGGTTGTGAGTTTAGGGCTGAGATCTTGATTGTTTGTTCACGTTTTTCATCTTTGATCTATCATTTGTGGTTGTGTTGCATCATTTAAGCACGGTTTGTCTTGTTTGCATCAAATTATCCACGTTTATCAATTTAGGTTGTTCATATCATTTGATTTTCTCCTTTTTGCTCACCTGTGGAAAGGATTAGGGTTTTTCTTGTTGCAGATTATTAGGTTAGTTTGTTATGAGTTTGTTAGCGAGTTATTAGGGTTAGATTTTGTTTGAATTTTGTGCTTAAGATATTTAATTGTTTGATTTGTTTTCCTAGTCTAGAGTCTAGGATAAGTTGTTAGGATATCTTCTTTGTTAGATTTTGTTGCTAACAATTTAATAGGATTTAGATTAGTTTGAAAATTTAAATTTGAATTTTATTAGATCGAGTCTAGAATTTTTTTTTTTAAAAGAGAAATTTTTGTGATCTTTTCATAATTTTATCATATATTTTTTATTTGTATAATTTTATCATATAGTTTTTTATTTGCATAATTTTATCATATAGTTTTTTATTATTTTTTTTATTTGCATAAATTTAGCATATAATTTTATTTGCATAAATTTAGCATATATTTTTTATTTGCATTAATTTATCACATAGTTTTTATTTGCATTAAACTTAGGCTAAAATTTTGTCATATAGTTTATTTGCATTAAAATCTGTCATATAGAAATTTAGGGTTTCCTAGTTTAGGATAATTGTTTAAGAAGTCCTTAGGTTAAATTATTTACATATTAAGTCCCTAGATTAAGTTTATTTATATACTAGATCCTTATGTTAAATTTATTTGCATACTAGGTCCCTAGGTCAAACTTATTTACATACTTAGTCCTTAGGTCAAAATTAATTATATATTAGGTCCCTAGGTCAATATTATTTGCATAATTAATCCTTTTAAGAAAATTTTTCGCATCCTCTCTTGTTGTGCAGTCTCTGGAAGAGTTTCTCTCTGGGGATCACAAACACAACCTTGATCCAGAGCTTCATCTTACGTCCAGACGTGTATCATTCTTTCTTGTTCTTGTTTTCTTGTCCTTGCGAGGTACAACATGTTTGACGACTCTGAGCAGGGAGACACCAACGATGCCATGATTCAGAGGCTAGCAGCCATCTATGGGCAAATCAGCAACATGGCAGCTGGTATGGATCTTTTGAGAAAACTATTGAATCAGAGGAGGCAAGACATGCCTGAAACGGCTATACAAGGAGTGAAAGATTTTCCTGTCTCTGAAGTTGACTGGGGAGAGGAATCATGGGAAAGAGCCATAGAAGAAACATTGAAGGAAGAAGAAGAGCATGAGTTTCAATATCAAGACTCGGAAGTTCACTGTTTTCAAGACGATCCACAAGACTATAAGACAATGAGTCTGCTTGAAGAAGAGGACATAGCTGAAGAGGATGATGTCGTAAAAGAGGCTGGAAAAGATGATTGTGATCCGAGATACATCAATTTTTCAGGTCATGACCAAGGACCAGAGGCTTACTTAAGATGGGAAAGAGACATGGATGGATGGTTTCAAGAAAATCCGGTTCCAAAGGAGGGAAAAACCCTTATTGCTGAGGAAACTATAGTTGAAGAAGCCTATCTAGAATGGGATCAATATGCTAACTTCAGACTTGACTATGGCTTACCAGACCATACATGGGAAGGAATGAAGCGGTTTATGCATCAAAAGTTTGTGGAGGAGCCCTCAACTGAGCCATACCACACAAGATGGAAAATTCCTCAAGAGCCAAGGAGATGGATCCCAGTTACACCATCCAAGAAGAGCTCTGTCCCTGAAACAATAGAGCTTACCAAAAAGATAATGCAACTCCCCAACGCTAAAAAGAGCATTGAAGCTCTACAAATAAGAAAATTGGAGGCAAGAGCAGAGCAAAAGAACCCAGCAGCACCAGACCAGGTAAGTTCCTCTATGATCCAACTCGTTTTTTATGATGTCCAAAAAAGTTTGAAAAACATACAAAAGCATGAGAAAACAAATTGTTTAAAACCCCACCTAGGAGAAAACTTTGATATAAATAGTGCTAAGAAATTATTTCCAACAAGTTTATCTTATCCAAAAGAATCCATAATGCACTTTTTTCCTTTCCAAAGTGTCAATTTAAGCGCAGGAACTCAAAGAGAAAGGCATGGGGAAATTGCAACCGCAGAGAACTTGCTGTTAGGCCAAGTTCAGGACCAGAGGACAAAATCGCCAATGGTGACAACTAGAAAGTCCACCAGAGGGAGGAGTGATGTACCAGAAAAGAGTATAGGAGTACTGCTATCCTACCTAATCAAGGGAGAGCCACTAAACATGCCTAACCTTACAAAACTGCAAGCATATCGAGGTAAGACACTAAACTCTCAAAGGAGAATGAATTCTAACTTGCTTTCTATTGGTGCAGGTTATACAGTTTTGAGTTTAAAACCTTTTGAAGAGGGAGAGTATGATGTGGAAATCAATTCACCACCACTCAAGGAATATAGAGAAGACACTAAAGAGCTGATCAAAACCCTTGAAGAGAATCAATTCGGGCAGACCAAAGACATATATTTATTTATTGGAGCATATCTACCCAACCAAAAGGAATTAATCTGTGAATCAACTTGTTCCTGAAATCTAACTCATCAAGGAATCACGGAGAGTTGGATTCACACCAAACCGAGTTCTAAATTGGAAGTTATTGAGATTACAAGTTGGCAAACCGGTTTCCAAACACCATCTGCGAATGGGCCAGAGATCGAGCTACACAGACCAACTCACTTACAATCTAGACATCCGACAACTTGGAGAATGTTAATGAATATCTCATGGTTTCATCAAGCCCAAGAAACAAAGAAACATCCAAAGGAGGCCCAAGTTATCATTAAATTTCCACAACATGTCTACTCGGTTCCATTTAAAGGAAATGCTAAACTAGATTGGTTTAGTATCCTTCAGACCTATACTTGGCGACCAGGAGAAGTATTTAAGAACTCAAGAGAGCCACCTATCATCTTAACATGCACCAGCATTCAGAGAATCATGCGGATTCTTTCTAGTTTACACTTACCCTATACGGAGCCATCTGCATTCTTACATTTTCTACTTACACAAGACTTGGAGGCAGTCTCAACATTTCAGAAGGTTCCAAGAAGTCACAACTTCATTCCCAAGCTGTCCAGGTACAACGAATCTCAAGTATACATTGATTAAGGACACCTAAAGACGTGCTAAGGAATTTTACTATTTTTCCTATCTTCGGTTTTGTCCCACTGGATTTTCCGAAGAGGGTTTTAATGAGGCAACACCCTTAGTATGCTTGAAGAATAAGACTTCTTTTTCTTCAAATTAGGCTATCATTCATTTGATGGGCCTTTTATTTTATTTCTTTCTTTTTTATATATATTTATTTTCTTCTCGTTTTAGACTAAGTAAAAAAACCAGATTTTAGGGTCCAATTGTTTAAGGCCTTAAGTCTTATTGTTTTATGTTTTAATTAGGTCAATTCTTTACCAAATTTTGTAAATAATTTGTGGTCAATGATGTAATTAGAGTAGGGTTTTTATTTCTTTTTAACTTACGCTATTTAAACCTCTCGAAGTTAATGAAAGAAAAACAAACTTTTTACAGAAAACTTAAAAACCCTAGCTATAGCCGTCGGCATCAGAACTCTTCTTTGCCCACGTTTTTGACTTCTTCTTTGCTTGATCATCATCAAGCTTTGAAGTCATTGGTGTATCACGAGTCTTCCATCCCTCGTGTGGTCCAAATCGCTTCTCCTTCGTGTTTAACCAGGAGAGGTTCTCCCTTGTTTGCACAAACACCATCCTATCGGATCTGGATCCTCTTCTGACAACCAGAGCTTGTATCAAGTCTGGTATATATATATATATCAAAATACCATAGAAAAAGTGGTAAATATTAGGACATAATGTCCCACATCGGAAGTTGAAAATGATCTTAAGTAATATATAAAGGATATGGATCAATCCACTAATTGCCAATTGGTTTTTAGTGTGAAGCCCATCTAAATTAACATGGTATCAGAGCCTTATCCACACAGTTCAACCCGATCCATTATCGATCTGACCCAAAAATTGGTCCATCGATCCTTGCCAAAATATACCGAGATTAATGGTCAAATAACCATTATCTCGAGGGGGTGTATTAGGACATAATGTCCCACATCAGAAGTTGAAACAAATCTTAAGTAATATATAAGGGATATAGGTCAATCCACTAATTACCAATTAGTTTTTAGTATGAATTTCATCTAACTTAACAGTAAAAAACAAAGATTGAAAGAAATCTAGCTTTCTCATCACAGAGAGAAACAAAAATTTGTGCTTGATAAAACACTCAACAAACTCAAAAATAAAATTATGAAATCCACCAAGAGCCGTTGTTAGAAGGAAGACTTTTATAATCTGCTGGTTCTAATGAGTAGTGAAAGAGAGAGTTCCAGGTCGAGAAAATTTTCACCTTAACGGAGCCAAGACGAAAAATGTATCTCACATGAAAAACAAATTCCACTTGTCCTTTTCTGGCTAATAAATTTAGATTCCTTAATTGTTACCTTTGTAATTGATTTTGGTATTGTTGCTAGTTGAGACTCTAGTGGACGAGTCCATGCAGTGAATTATGGTGTATGTGTTGCCGCACTATTTGACCTTTTTTCACATCATGATGGATTTTTTAATGTGATGCTGTGAGATTTAGGGAAGATTAAGTGAATTAAAGTGGAAGAGTATTTTATTATTAGATCATAAGAAGAGTATTTTTATATTATAAGAAGAGTATTTTTGGCTGCCACATACAATTAGAACGTACACCCTTATTTATACAATTCAATAAATATTTATAAAATATTTTGGAGAAAATCAACTTGCAATCAGGATCGATCGATCGATCCAAGATTGAGCGTGTTTCAGCGGTCGATTGCAGTAGCTGGAACGATTGCTCCATGGTCGATCGATCGTTCCAAACTTGGATCGATCGCTAGTGTCATTCCAACACTCCCCCTCAAATTTAATCATGATTGAGTGATTAAAATTGGATACCATGAGAATCCACCTCATTAAAAACCTTAGAATGTAAAACTCAATGGGACAAAAACGTTTTAAGGAAAAAAGAGTATGGACCTCATGATAAGGGAATCAAGAACATGATATGTTTGTGAGTCCAAGCTTTGCATGGATGAACACACAAGCCTTGGAACTTGCTGCCTTTGTGAAGATGTCAGCCAATTGATCCGAGCTTCTTGTGTAACACGGGAGGATGATTCCTTTCTCAACTGCTTCTCTCACCTTGTGGCAGTCTTCCTCAATGTGAAGTCCAGCTTGATTGTCGCAGTGTATAGTGATGAGAGTCTTGGTCTCAATTCTCAAGTCTAGAAGAAGAGCCTTCAGCCATATAGATTCAGTTGTTAGCTTCCTCATTGCTCGATATTCTGCTTCAGCACTTGAGCAGGAAACCACCTTTTGTTTTTTCGTTTTCCAAGTTACTAGGTTTCTACCAATGAATTTGCAGTAACCAGTAGTTGACCTTCTGTCCTTTCTAATAGACCTGGGCACGGGTACTTGATACCCGCCCGACCCGCCCGGCCCGCCTCGTACCCGGCCCGTCAAGCCAAGTACCCGTTTAAAACGGGTCGGGTAAATTACTCGCAAGTAACGGGTCGGGTATCAAGCCTTCAAAAAAAATTCAATACCCGGCCCGTTACCCGCTCCGTACCCGTTACCCGCAAGTACCCGTTAATTACCCGTTAAATACCCGTTAAATACCCGTAAAAACCCGCAAAAACCCGTAAAAATCTGCAAATACCCGCAAGTACCCGCGGGTAACGGGCTGAGTAACGGGTAACGGTTAATGGGTAGCGGGTAACGGGTATTAAATTTTTTTGCGGGTACTTGCTTCTACGGGTACTTGGTTCAACGGGTATCAAGTCCGGGTCAAAAAAAATATTACTTGCGGGTAACGGGCCGGGTATCAAGCCCACTAAAAAAGCGGGTACTTGACCCGTGCCCACCCCTACTTTCTAACTCCAGCCCAAATCAGCATCACAGTATCTAACAATTTTAGTGTTATTGTTGTTTCCCATCCAAATCCCTTGATCGTGAGTCCCTTTCAAGTACCTTAGTATCCTCTCCACCATTTTCCAGTGAAACAACATGGGATTTTTCATATGTTGGCTTACCTGGTTTACAGCAAAACACAAGTCAGGTCTAGTGATAGTCAAGTAGATTAGCTTACCAACCATCTTCCTATACAGATTCTGATCTTTGAACTCTTCTTGGGCAAGCTCCCCCTCAGGCTCTACTTGGTATCCATCTTCTAATAGAGTCTAGTCTCCTTTGATTCAAACATCTCTACATTGGTTAGTAGATCCAGAACATACTTTATTTGAGATATGAATAGACCTTCTTTAAACATGCACACTTCAATGCCTAGAAAATATCTTAGTTCTATAAGGTCTTTGATATCAAACACAAATTTTAGATATTCTTTTGTGGATGAAATTCCTACCTTTTCATTTTCAGAGATGATTATATCATCCACATATATAAGAATGACTATTATACCTTCATGGCTTTGCAGGGTGAAGAGAGTGTGATCAGCTTCTGATCGCCTGAAGCCTCTGTCTCTCAAGGTAACATTCAGTTTGTGGTACCAAGCTCTTGGAGATTGCTTGAGACCATATATCGCTTTCCTCAGTCTTATCACTTTTCATGGACTCACCGAATCTTCTAAACCAGGTGGTGGAGTTATGTAGACTTCTTCTTCCAATTTCCCTTGAAGAAAGAGATTCTTGACATCCATTTGCCATAACTCCCACTCCAAGTTGGTTGCTAAAGAGAGAATGACCCTGATAATATGTAGTTTAGCCACCGGAGCAAACATATCTCTGTAGTCTTCTCCATATGTTTGTGTGAATCCTCTTCCCTTTGGTAGATAAGCTTCATCCCAAGTGTGATTCTTTTCCATAGCTTGGCGTTCATCTTGCACTGCATCTCTCCAAACTTTCATTTCCTTAGCCTTTTTGTAACTTTTTAGAACTAGTTCATGGTCTAAGATTCCCACGAAGGCTTGATGTTCTTGAGGAATATGAACCAGATTGCATACAACTTGAGTTGGATGGGCAATAGCCTTATTGTTGAAGTAGACTTCTGTGTTTGTCCATTTTTATGGGAACCTTTGTCTATTACTTATGCGTAGAGCTATTGGAGCTGCCTCTTGGTTCTGATGGTCAATGTCTTGGGAGGAGCTAGAACTTAGAGTTCTTGAGTCACCAGGAGAAGTAATTGGGGTGACTCCAGAATCCTCTTGGTTGGCTCCTGAATCACCAGGAGAAGTATTCAGATTCTCTCCTGAATCCTCTTGATCATGACCACCAGATGAGTCATCTTCTGACTATGATTCTTCCCCTTCATGATTAAAAGGATTGTGACGGAATTTGGACTGGAATCATGTTCTACAGGGGATGATATTCCAAAACTTTCCAAAAGCCTCCTTAGACTATCAACACGATCAGAAGGGTTTCAGGCTATATCTTTGATCACATCCCAATTTCCTCCTTCATAGTAGCTTTTAGACTCAAAGAATTTCAAATTCCAAGAAACTAACACTCTTCTTGTTTCAGAATCATAACACTTGTAACATTTCTAAGTGGGAGAGTAACTAATAAACATAGCCTTGGTGCTCTTAGCCTCTAGCTTTTTTCTCTGGTTTCCTGGTACTAGCACAAAACAAACACATCCAAACACTCTAAAATGATTAAGATTGGGCTTAGTTTTATTGAGTACCTCAAATGGAGATATATCTTGCAGAATTTTGGTGGGGATTCTATTTATCTAGTAGCATGCAGCTACTAAAGCGTCTCCCTAAAATCTCTTAGGGAAATGCATGTGAAACATCATGGACCTAACAACCTCCATTAAATGTTTGTTCTTCTTCTCATCCACACCATTTTGTTATGGAGTATAAGGACAACTAGTTTGATGTACAATCCCATGTTTGGTGAGATGTTGCTTGAATGCTTGACTGGTATACTCTCCTCCATTATCTGATCTAAGACACTTTATCTTAACATTATAGTGATTAGTAACATAGGTTTGGAAATTAATGAATACTTCAAGAACTCTATCCTAAGAATTTAGTAAAGTGATCCAAGTGTACTTAGATTTTTCATTAATGAAAGTGACAAAGTACTTATGATTCTCTCTAAAAACACATGGTGAATTCTATACATCAGAATGAACCAATTCAAAGCAATGATCATAAACTGTCATAGACTTAGGGAATACAGTTTTGCAGTGTTTTCAAAGATACATGCTTCACAAATATCATTATTAAAACTTATCCTAGGAAACATTAATTCCAATGCTCTAAAATGAGGATATCTGAGCCTAGCATGCCATAAATCACCCTTAATTTCAGAATAAATGAGCTAGAAAAATAAGAAACTAAAGAATTTGGAGCAAAGTCTTCAAGCACATATAGGTCATCCTTTGTCACACCCTTTCCAAGAATTTTATGTGTCTCAATATCTTGATAGACAAAATCATTAGGCCCAAAGATAACATGACAATTCAAATCAGTGGTGGCTTTCTTAACAGACAACAAGTTAGATGTAAATGAAGGCATATATAAAGCTTTAGATTCTTTATCAAACAACTTAAGGTTCCCTATACCTTTGATTGGAACTTTAGTTCCATTTGCAATCAAAACATTTCATAAAGTCGGTTCTACATTTCTTATCAAATTTAAATCACTAATCATGTCATGAGAGGCTCCTGAGTCTACAATCAATGGCTTAGAGATAGTTGTAGCACTAAATGAAACATGAAGAGATTTACCAATCACATTACCATAGTTCTCCATTAGGGCTTTGATGAGTGCATCAAGATCGGTTTTCTTAACAAATTCATGTTGAAAAGACACCATAGCTCTGGCCTCCTCTTCATGAGCTTGGAACCCACTACTTGAACCATCTCCTTTTTGTGGTTGATCATAGCTTCTTGTGATAGATGAGCTCTTGGTTGATCCTTCCACTTGCTTGGCTTGAGATGTGGATTAAGTATCCATCATTTATCTTTAGTGTGTCCTTTGTTCTTTCAGTGATCACAAAACCATGCCTTTTTATCCTATTTTTTGTACACCCCTTTGTTTTCCATGATGAGTTCTCTCTTGTCACCAAACAACCCATGTGAGTCCTGTTCTTTTTGGATCTTGGCACACGCATATTATAGGCTAGGGAGCTTGTCATCTCTGAGAAGGTGCTTAATGAGGTCAATGTAGCTTGGATTCAATATCATAAGAAGTCCAAACACCTTATTTTGATCTCGTCTTTCATTGAGAACCTTGGGATCAATGGAGCTTGGTCTCAACATCTCAATTTCAGCCCATAGTGCTCTGAACTTGCCAAAATGTTATGTGAACTCCATGTCTTTTTTATTAAGATCATTGAAGGCTTTTTTCACCTTAAATATTCTTAATAGGTTTGATGAGTTCCCATAAACATTTTTCAAGGTTTCTCATAGCTCTTTAGCTGTCTCACAGTATGAGTAAGCCTCCAGGAGAGAAATTTCAAGAGAGTTTTGAATAATGGACAATACCATCTGATCTTTTTGAAACTATTTTTCTTCCACTCCCGGCGTGACCATTCCTTGGTCACTTTGGGCATTTACCTCAGCCTTCTCCTGTGGAGCTTCACTTATAAGAATATGAGCCCTGAGCCCACAACTACAAAGGGTTGTCCTCATAGTCCTTGACCATATGAGGTAGTTTAACTCTTTCAAAGTAACTGGAAAAAAAAAATTTCTTGAGTTTTCCATGACGTCAGAGATGATTTGCAGACTAGATTCGAAGATTTATGTAATTTGAACCTTGGAGAACACGATTTTTGTGGATTTGTAAAGTTTTAGAGAGATTTCAGAATGAAAATAAGAGATTATGCTGAATTTGTGAGAATAAACGAAGATTAGGAGCTTATTGCTCTGATACCATGTGAGATTTTGGAAAGATTAAGAAGATTGAAGTGGAGAAGATATTGATTTCATTATTAGATCATAAGAAGAGAATTTTTGGTTTTCATATACAATTAGGATGTACACCATTATTTATACAACTCAAGAAATATTTATAGAATATTTTGGAAAAAATCCATGTCTATGCAATTTTGGATCGATTCAAGATTGTGCGTGTTTCAGCGATCGATTACAGTAGCTGGAACGATTGCTCCTGAATCGATCGATCCAAACTTGGATTGATCGATGGTGCCATTCTGGTGCGGCCCTGGTTGTTCTAAACCTGAGGATCGACTTGAAGGCAGGTAGGATGATGATTAAGAGGTATGGAAGAAGGCTACTAGCTCTCCTTAGGCAGCGGATTGATGATTTGAATGGAAGGGAGCTACTAGCTTCCCTTGTAGGTAAGTGATTGATGGCGGTGATTAGGGGTTTAATTGGAGGTTACTAACTCTCCAATTGATGTGAATGATGAAGGGGTTTGATTTCACTAGCACAGGATCACCCTGCAAAGAGCTATGGAATATCACAGTAGATTACTCTACTCTTTAGTGATCAAGGGTCAATGTTCTTAGGCTGAACAGAGAAAGCAAGAAGCAAAATAGCTTTAAGATTGTTTATAAAATTCGATGTGTGTTTTACAAGGGGGGGTGAAGCCTTTATATAGGCTGATAAATCCTATCTAAATCATATCTACAAGATCATATCTACAAGATCATATCTTAACTACTTCCTAGATTTTAGCTAAAGAATATCTTTGATTTTAATTGATTTATAATTTAAATTCAAAGATATTCTTACTCTTATCCTAATCTCTTTTGGTTTAATTTAAGTGATTATGAACCATTAAATTAAACCAATTGGTTGGTTTATTTTTAATCTAATCTTCTACTTGGGCTACGTCCATATCCATCCATAAGAGCCCATGGTGGTCGATCCTTCAGCTTCATGGGCCAATATGAGCCCTGCTCAACCCTCATCTTGTTGGGCTCATCCTTGAGTAGACTTAACTCGTCCTTGGTGTCTTCTTGGGCCTTTTGGGCCTTATCTCTTGTATTTGGCTGAGCTAAGACGTGCCTTGAATCATCAAAAACAAGTATGGCTTCTTGAACTTGCTCGGGTGGTCGAACTAGCTCTCTACGGTCCAACAGAAGGGAAATTCGACCATCTCTTGATTCAACATGAACCAATTGAGTTTTTTCACGACCATAATCTCTATAATATCTAGCTAGTTGAGAAAAATGGTCTTGGTTGCTTGATTCATGGTTGTTATTAAAATCCTTAAAATTAAGGCTTATCGAGATCGCACCATCCCCTCCTCCTTTAAAAGGATTTGTCCTCAAATCCGAACTCTCTAAGTTGATGGATGAACCTTCTGGATGATTAGATATGTCCCTAGAATGATTATATTCCTCTCCTGGTCGCCAAATTCTGGTTTGTAAGTGGTTGAACCCGTAAGCTTCCAAATAAGGCAAACCGAGCATTTCCTGGTTTATTAGTTGAATAACTTTTAAACCATAAGGAATTTGGACATGAATCCAATTCGACATGCTCCTCTGAACTGTTAGCTTTCCAAAATATGTTGATTTACGACTTGATTCATCCTGGTTAGATTGTAATCCTTCAATAGGTAACTGCTGGTCTCCCTCAGATTCAGTGGAAGTCTGCCGACTTGAGAGTGGAATATCTCTTTCATGTTGAAAGCTTTTGACCCAATTCTTTTTCTCAGTGACTCCTTGATGAGTTGAGTTTCTGGAAAAAGTCAATTCGTTGCTTAATTCCTCTGGGTCTGGTTTGTATGATCCGTTGATTGGTTGTATGTCTTGTTTGGGTTTGTTGATAGTCTGCAAGATGGAATCTTCTGTATCTTCTTCATGTTTATTTATTTTGAGCTCCTTAGCTGATGGTGATATAGACGTCACTCTGGTTGGGGTGGATTGGTACTGCTCTACAAATTCTTCATGCATCCGTGCCTTAAGACCTCTCCAATCTAGCACTGAATTCTTGTAGATAGTTGGAGGGTTTTCCTTTAACCACCATTCATGAGCTTTTCCTGTGAATGCTGAGACCACTTGTGATAACTCCAGTTCCTTGGGAATTTTGTTGAATTGTAGCCACTTTTCCATATCGCTTTCCCATTGCAAGTATACTTCAGGATCTTTTCTATTTCCTGAAAATAGTAGGGATCGACCTCTGTTGTTGACTTGCTTCTTTGGACTTACTGGTTTTAGATCAGGCGCTTCCCACCTTGGCTTGTGGAATTTTTTTTCTCTCATTTGATTGTAGATCAGATCTGTTAGATCCTCTAATTGCTTCTCACTCAGGATCACAGTTTGGGTAGGTGAAACTCTCTCCCTTGTTGTTTGTTGTTTTGCCTTCTCTCCATATTTTCTTTTGTTCCCAAAAGAATACATGGTAGATTTGCTGGATATATGATGAATAGATTATGAATCTAGGATAGATTATTCCAACAAGTTCAAAATAGATCAAAGCCCAATCACCTAAGATCTAGAGCTAAACCTACTGAAACTTAAGATAGAAAGATTGCAAGATTTTTTTTTTTTTTTTTTTTTTTTTTTTTTTGATTTCCGTTTTTTTTTTTTTTTTTTTTTTTGTCTGATTTTCGTTTTTTTTTTTTTTTTGAATTTTTTTTTTTTTTTTTTTTTTTTTTTTTTGCAGTTCTTTTTTTTAGATCATTTTGTAATTCAGAAAAGGCTCAGCTGACTTACAAAAGATAAAAAGATAAGAATTTGTTTATGAAACTTAAAAATTGAAAAGAAATTGATGGTGGTTTTGAAATCAAAGTGATTTCACAAACCCTAACCTTCAAGAGGCTCTGATACCACTTGGTGCGGCCCTGGTTGTTCTAAACCTGAGGATCGACTTGAAGGCAGGTAGGATGATGATTAAGAGGTATGGAAGAAGGCTACTAGCTCTCCTTAGGCAGCGGATTGATGATTTGAATGGAAGGGAGCTACTAGCTTCCCTTGTAGGTAAGTGATTGATGGCGGTGATTAGGGGTTTAATTGGAGGTTACTAACTCTCCAATTGATGTGAATGATGAAGGGGTTTGATTCCACTAGCACAGGATCACCCTGCAAAGAGCTATGGAATATCACAGTAGATTACTCTACTCTTTAGTGATCAAGGGTCAATGTTCTTAGGCTGAACAGAGAAAGCAAGAAGCAAAATAGCTTTAAGATTGTTTATAAAATTCGATGTGTGTTTTACAAGGGGGGGTGAAGCCTTTATATAGGCTGATAAATCCTATCTAAATCATATCTACAAGATCATATCTACAAGATCATATCTTAACTACTTCCTAGATTTTAGCTAAAGAATATCTTTGATTTTAATTGATTTATAATTTAAATTCAAAGATATTCTTACTCTTATCCTAATCTCTTTTGGTTTAATTTAAGTGATTATGAACCATTAAATTAAACCAATTGGTTGGTTTATTTTTAATCTAATCTTCTACTTGGGCTACGTCCATATCCATCCATAAGAGCCCATGGTGGTCGATCCTTCAGCTTCATGGGCCAATATGAGCCCTGCTCAACCCTCATCTTGTTGGGCTCATCCTTGAGTAGACCTAACTCGTCCTTGGTGTCTTCTTGGGCCTTTTGGGCCTTATCTCTTGTATTTGGCTGAGCTAAGACGTGCCTTGAATCATCAAAAACAAGTATGGCTTCTTGAACTTGCTCGGGTGGTCGAACTAGCTCTCTACGGTCCAACAGAAGGGAAATTCGACCATCTCTTGATTCAACATGAACCAATTGAGTTTTTTCACGACCATAATCTCTATAATATCTAGCTAGTTGAGAAAAATGGTCTTGGTTGCTTGATTCATGGTTGTTATTAAAATCCTTAAAATTAAGGCTTATCGAGATCGCACCACATTCGAACAGATGCTTCATGTTATGTTCATAATGATGTGCTATCAACCTATCATCATTACGACGCTTTTCTTTATGGCGAATGGCTTGAAGATGAATTTTTATGGATTTTGTCCCTGAATTTTCTCCGTTTTATTCATTGACCCTAAGACTTTTAAACGTCTATTTATGAGCCAATAGAGAAGTCAGATGATGTATTAACTCCAAAAAATCTTAATCACAAGCGCATTGTGATAAATTTGTATATCCGTGAATTCAAGGCAGCTTGCACTCTTTGGCATAGTGAGCTTAGACAAAGCGATCCAATACCATTTTCTTTCGTTGAGTTTGTTATCCTACCAAAATTGGGTTAATAGACACTAAATTTTCTTTCACAACGAGATAGATTTTTTGAAACAAGACATAGTGTGAAACGGCATAGCTGATAACACTGATTGCAGGAGGACTTGCTTACCCGCATAGGACAAGAAGCGTGCTGACCAACTATGTGACTTTTAGCGGTTATGGTCCACTAATACGCAAGACATCTCTCTTTCACCTATCAAAATTGTAACATTCCGACTGCCACTGTCCGTGGACTCACATGCCCTATCTCGGCTTGTGGATTTCATCCTCATCTAACCACCAATGCATTAATCCAAAAGATTAGAAAGACATGTTTATTGACCTTGTAAATCACCACATAAAATTTTTCGTTTATTGTTTTCATTTTCAAATTTCTCCAACTCAATCACATTTACTTTTGAATTTTTGGAGAAGTGACAAAAAAGATAAATGTATTTTGGTGATATATATAGCCAAATCAATTATTTTAAACTCTCCTCTTGCACCACTTATTTTCCAAATATTTTCTAATATGTCTTTTTGTTATAATCTAAAAAAATGCTTAGCACTTTCTTTTTTTCCCCAAGGAGTTTTAGAGGAAAAATTGATGGACGATTTCTGGAAGTTAATGGATTAGCCCGAAGAGCCTTGTAGCCATTTCAGAATGGTAGGTAAAGCTTTGCAGCTATTGGAGATAAGACTTACAGAAAAACATGGTATCTTTAAAGAAGGAAAAGATGACTACTATCCAAATGGCTGTTTTGAATTACATGAACAAGAGAAAAAGAAAGAGAGATAGAACTGTTAAGTTAGGCATAGAGACACATTTCCAATAATCATTTGGTACATAGTATGAACAAGTACAAGGATAAGGAGTCTCCTTGTCTTCATCTTCAAAGAACTGATATTCACCGTAACATGTTGCCAAAATCTTTGATTTCAGATCCACTGCCTTCTCTGTGGTTTGGCTCTCGCCATCATATGAGGAGGCTCTTTCTCCTCTTTCTTCTTTCCCTCATTTTCTTCCCTCTCTTGTTATTCATCTTTCTCTGTTTACTGCTTGTAACGTTATCATTACATTTAGTTTTTCTGTATTTTTTGTTATCTTTATAACCTTTGTCGCAAATTTTAAAATTAAATAAAATCTAACATTTTACCCAAAAAAAATACTAACTTTAATCACTTTTTGCTATAATTTTTAGAAATTATAGAATTATCTCATAATAGATATAAGATTCTCAAGAATAAATTTGCATTTTTTCTCATTATGTATTTTAACTTAAATAGCGAATAAAATAAAGATCTTTAGAAATATAATTAACACAAATCATGGATTATTTTTCTATCTTAGATGTTTTTTTTTAATATAGTTATATCCTCTTTTTATTTATTTTCTCTTCAACTCGCTGATTTAGAAAAAAAAATAGAAAAGAAATCAACATATCTATATAACTGATGTGGATGTGTAGTTTCTTAGAACTGACGCTTGATTTATTATGGTTAACAAATGTCACAGTATATATTTTTAATGGTTAACATGATTTTCTAAAAGACATGTGGGTGGGAATCGTCTGGCATAATAGTGATCACTTATGAAATTCATCACACATATTTAGGTTCAAAAACATCACTCTAGGATGTTAAAATGAATATTAAATTCACTATATTAAGTTGACAAAAAATGAAAATTTGTTTTTATAAAAAGATGTGAATGTTATGAAAATTTTTTTTAATGATTTGATATGTTTTGTTGTTGATTATTTTTAATTAATTTTTAAAATTTAGTTTGCTGCTATATGTGAAATTATTTGTAAATATTTTAAAGTCTTAGAACTTATATGGTTACTAAAAGATTTTTAGAAAAAAATTATCACAAACCATCATATATTTATGCTTTTTTAAATTATTAATTTGGGTTATATTATTTATCTTTTTTATAAATTTTTATCTATCTTATGTTATTATAAAATATTGATACTTAATTATCAACTTATAACTATATAACTTGGTTTTATTTAAAATAAATATTATATATGTATAACATGTTAAATTTATTTGTAAATATATATTATCTAATGAGAAATATCCTTTTATATTCTTTTTATAAAAATCTATTTATATATATATATATAAATAATTTAAATTAAATATTAAATGATATGAATGTTTAACCGGATGTTGATGTGACGTAAAAAATACTTTTTATATATAAATTTATATCCATTATTTGATGAAATGAGTTACTATACAAATCCATCTTATCACTCTTTTTTTAGGATATTTGGTTGTTTTCTTTTTCCACATATAATATTAAGATTATAGTACTTGTTCAAACATTACAACATACACCATAATTAACACCGCATTAAGCTCTTAAAAACCAATATAGTAGCGACTACTTGTCTTGCCTCTATCTTGCCTCCATCTAACACTTTTCACTATCAAATATATACTTGATCCATTGTGGACATCCCACAGCTACATATGATTCACCAAAACATTCTCGAGTAGCACTTAAAAGATATGCTCTTCGGTTTGTTGCTCTTTGCTCTACCTTTGTTGACCACTTCTTTATCTTTTCCAGATTTTATAAGATAACTGACCTTGGTATTTGAAAGAGGGCCATGCCTTAGGTCTATTTACCGCTCCTAATATGGATTTGTCTTCCGCCGCTATCACCACATCTTCTATTCTATGAGAACTTAAACTCTGAATGGCCCATTGAATCCCTAGCAGTTTTGCATCCTCCAATTATGCAACATTATTAAAGGATCTCCTACTGTGAAGCAACACCTCTTCTGTGTTATCCCTTAAGACCCACCCACATCCTAGAATGCGAGAGGGCTTTAACCAAGACACCCTAATATTGCATTTGAACTCATCCGGTTTAGGGGGTTTCCACTTTATAGTCTTCTTCAGCGCAGCTGGATTCACGTGCAATTGATGGTTATCAATTTCCTGCGCCAAAAACCAAACCGGTGCTTCATCTTTGATCTTCGCAACCAAAACCAGAGCATTGAAAGCAGTTCTTTTAAACATCATCTTGTTCCTGTTTTTCCATATCAGCCACAAAATCCATGAAATACTTTTTCTATCATCGATGGAACTTGAATATTCAATCCCATTTTGAGCAAGTAAGACACATTCACATAGAGGGATGAATGATGAAAGCCATTTTCTTGGGTTGAAAAATCTGATAAACCCCAAATCTGTCTTGCGACAGAACATGTAAACAACACATGGTTTATGGATTCACCTTCACAACCACACAATTGACATCGAGAATCAACCTTTATATGTCTAAAGGCTAATGTTGTAGCAACCGGTACAGCCTTCGATAAAGCACGCCATATAAACGATTTAATCTTTGGTGCTGTTTAAATATGCCATATCTTTTTTTCAGCACATTGATTGATGACTGCATTGATGCATTTTGGAACTCCTCCTTCAAGTTTCCTTGTGATGCTAAGACCATCTGCATCTCTAAAACTTTATACGTCTTGTCTCAACAAAATAATAATTAAAGAATTTTAAAAGGAAAAAATTAAAGAATCCAGGTGTGAGACGTTTCTACGGAAAGAGATCCGTGAGACGTCTCAAGAACCAATTCCCTCTTTTTTTTCCTCTTCTCTCTCTTCTTCTCCTCTCATATCTCTCTCGTCGCGGTCATAGCAAAACATAGTTCGAGTCCCATTCCAATTCTGCTATTTAGGCTTTAATCCTGTAACAAATTCAGATTTAGTCTCAATTAGCAATTTTGATGCTCAAAATCACAGAGAAAGAGAGAGACTACATGACATCTATGGCTGCAATTGGAGTTCTAAAGATACCACATGCTGCTTCGAGTTTTGATTTCGGCAGGATAGCCACATAAGCGGTTCCGACGAGGACTCTGTCTTTCTCGTCGTCTATAAGTTTATCCGACGAGAAAGTTTCTCTCAGAGCCACAGTCTCTCGTCGCTGCGAATCCATTGTTCGTGGCCGAGTAAGGAATCCAGTTACTCATTTCAGACCTTTCTATAAATCAGAACTTGGATCCTGCCTCATTGTAGGTAAGCTAGTCTTTTTTGTCTACAACATTGGCTGATGTGAGTTTTACTACTCCTACTAGTTCCTTAACATTCAATTTTTCTTCTTTTTGTATCAAAATCTGTATACAGCTTCCAATTTCTCATTGGCATTCCCATATATTTTTGTTCCACAGGAGGAAATGATGGAAAATTTGTTGCTTTCGGGGCTTAAAGAAGCTTGTGCTCACAATGTAGGAGTCGACAATATTGTGTTCTCAGACTCATGTTTTGTTGAAAATGGGAAAATTCAGAAACTATCAAACGTGCAAGCTTTTAACGTAATCTAAATGTCTTCGTTTTATCGCTTTCCCAAATCCCATGCATCATTAATCAATTAACTTTCTCCTGAACCTCCTAATTTTTCTCCTAAACAATTGACAGGATCATTTGGTTGCTAGAAAAGAAACAAGAAAAGAAGGGGAAACGGACTTGGTTGTGCTCTGCTCTGAGGGATCTGAATCGTCAATTCAGTATGACCAGTCACATTCAGTTTGTAAGTGGTCAGATCATGGTTAAAAAAGAAGTCTAGCATTTAGACACTCGCAATATGTTGTTGTCTGAGAAATAGAACTGAGTTCAATCTTCTGCAGATGAAATCATCTCTGAGCTTGTTACTTCAATGGAGTAATCTGGAACCAAATACACAGCTCTATATGTTTCTGATCCTTATTGGGACTAATAAGACGTAGCAAAGTTCGAGACTAGATTTGAAATTCCACAAATCTTATAGCAATCACATCTCTCTATCTTTGCATAAACAAAGTTTCACCATTGCACCAACAAAAGTTAGAAGTTTCTAATCAAATTTTATATAATAAATTAATAATAAATTTATTAAAATATTAGTTAAGATACTCTATTAGTATCATGGATAATGATACCAATAACCGAACTTGACAAAGTATTCTCCACTTCTAGAATGTTGCCTAACCCAGAAATCATCTGATTGAGCCACTGGTTTTATATTCAAAATCAAAGCTACATCTGCCTCGAAAAAGTGATGATTAAGGACTTCTCGATTCCATCCACCCCCCTCTTCCAACATTAGATCACTCACTCGCATGTTAATATCAACCAGGGTGTGCTTCATACACGAAGATTTCCTGACAGGAGTATCAATTCGTTTGTCTATCCATACATTTATAGACCTGCCATTTCCCACTTCCTTCCCTAATCTTTTGGATAGGAGCTCCCTTCCATACAGGATGCTTCTCCAGCCGAAAGAAGGTATACCTCCTATCTTTTGCCTCTAAGAAATCTCCTCTATCAAAGTATCTACTTTTCAAAAACCTAGCAAGGAGACTTTCTGGATTATGTAGTACTCTCCATGCTTCATGCTTGTTTAGCAAGTAGAGCTTGATTGAAGCTTTCAATGTCTTTGAATCCTAAACCTCCCAAGCTCTTAGGTAAGCACATTTTTTTCCAACTAATCCAATGAATTTTTCTTTTGTGTTCCACTGACTTCCACCAGAAATCTGTTATAGCACTAGTCATTCTAACATTAGTTGTTTTTGGGTGTTTGAAACAACTCATCGCATAGACAGGCATGGCTAGAGCGATCGCTTTGAGAATAACTTCTTTTCCCCCTAGAGACAAAGTATGAGCAAACCATCCAGACATTCTTGATTGCAATCTTTCACAGATATAGTTTACTAACTCTTTGGAGCCACTAAAACATTCTGGTAATCCCAGGTACTTACTTGCTCCCCCTTCATTGAACACTTCTAATAAATTAAGAATAGAATTACGAATTTCACTCTTAACTCCTTTCCCAAAAGAAATTGAAGATTTGTGAGTGTTAATGACCTGACCTGATTCCTTTCCATATATATTGAGAATGGTTTTCAGACTCTTAGCTTCCTCCAGCGAAGCTTTACACAGGAAGAGACTGTCATCTGCGGATAAAAGGTGACTAATTGATGGACCCTCCGCCGAGAATTTTATGCCATTCAAGATTCCAACTTCTTCAGCTTTGGCCAACAAGTAAGACAAACTTTCAGTGCATAATACAAACAATGATGGCGATAAAGGATCACCTTGTCTTAGGCCTCTTTTAGGCTTAATGGTACCGTGAGGCTGACCATTAATCAAGACTGAAAAAGACACTGAAGTTACACAGAACATTACCATGTCAACCCATTTTTGGTGGAATCCTAAAGCTTGCACGTAAGCTTTTGACATGTCAGATTTAATCACCATATACCTTGATGCAACTGGTGAGTATGTCTTAAGACTGTGAACAAGTACATGTGCAATCAAGATATTATCTGCAATTTGACGCTCAGGGACAAAAGCCGACTGGGATGGAGATACTATATGTGCTAGAAATGGTTGAAGCCTTCTCACCATGATTTTCGAGATGATCTTATATAGGACTGAACACAGGCTTATAGGATGAAGATCCGCCATTTGAATAGCATCCACCGTTTTTGGCAGTAAGCAAAAGTGTGTGAAATTCCATTCAACCGGAAAAGAAGCACTGATGAAGAACTTTTTTACTTCTTGTATTACTTGCATAGTGATATCCTTCCAAAATTTTTGGAAAAACAACCCTGTCATTCCATCAGGACCCGGAGCAATAGTGGTCTTAATTGAGAAAACCGCCTCTTCAATCTCCTCTTTCGTCACCTCTTTGATCAGACAATTGTTCATGATATCATCCACTTTTGGCATGAAATTTTTGAAACGGTTTTTGATTCCTTCTGGATTCGAGGATGTGAATAATTTTGAAAAATACTCAGTAGCAACCAATCGTTTCTCCTCTTCTGACCTTTGCTCTTCCCCGTGGGTATCAATCAGTTTTTCTAAACCATTTTTGTTTCTCATTATTGCTACCGATGTATGGAAGAATTTTGAGTTTTTGTCGCCTAACTTAAGCCATTTGACATAGCTTTTTTGACTCCAGTAAGCTTCTTCTTCACGGTATGCTCTCATTAAATCCATTTTGAGCTTTTGAACTACCCCTCTCTTTGGAGAATGCATAGATTCTTCTTCTTCCAACTCCTTTTGAATTTGGATGATTTTATCTGTAGCATTTAGATTGAAAGATTTCCTCCATGCGCTTAATGCACCTCTGCATCTCTGAATCCTTTGATTCACTGTGCAACCATTTCCATTTCTCGGATTTTTCCATGCTCGTATCACTGTTTGTCTCACATTTGGGAGCTCCATCCATCTTTTGTCAAATTTAAAACTTCCTCTGAGAGAAACACTTCCATTTGACATCTTGAGCAGAACAGGTCTGTGATCTGATCCTCTTTTATCCAGGAATGATTGATTAGATGCTGAGAAATAGTTTAACCAAGCTTTATTACTGAAACTCCTATCTAGCTTGCATTGTATCCAGTGAGTACCCCTTCTTCCTCCCCACATAAATGGATTTCCTTTGCTAGGAAATTCTATCATTTGGCAACATCTTAGCATCTCATTGTAGTCTCTGAACACTGACTCATGTCTACGGGGACCTCCCAACTTTTCACTATTATTGCAAATGGAGTTGAAATATCCGATCAAACACCACGGTTCCTTTCTACTCAAACATATCCGAGTAACTCTTTCCCACAAACTAGCTCTCAATCTTAAATTTGGGTTCCCATATATACAAGACACAAACCACTGAAATCTCCATACTTAGCCGCTATATCTACAATATTTTTATCTGAAAACTTAACTTCAACCTCTACCGATCTCTTCCAAAACACTGCAATCCCACCCTTTTTTCCCAATCGGATCAACTGTATGGATCCTTTCAAAACCCAACCAAACTTGAATATCTACAAGAACATTTTTATCATGCATTGTTTCACTCAGGAACATGACTTCTGGAGAATAGTTTTTACACATCTCCATTAGTCTGGACATTGTCAAGCCTTAAGACCGTCCCAAGCCTTGACAATTCCAAGCCAGTATATTCATTAGATACTGGACGGTCCCTCATTTGGGACCACCAATTTGTTGTTGATATTCCTCCCCACCTTTGATCTTCCTTCCTTACTTATTTCTGTTTCTCTTTTCTCCATGTAGTTATATTCTGTTTTCTCCTTATTTTGCAGAATATCTTTAATTACCCAGACATTCGTTTGACTCTGTTTTCTTTTGTTTTTTGGAGGCTTCCTCCTCGGTTTTAGCTTAGACAAAACGTTTCTGGACGAACCAGCTTCAAAGGGGCTTGTTCTTGAACCATAGAAACCTTTTGTTGAAAGCTAAAATCAGCCAACTTTTTTTTACTCTCTGCAGAAGACGAATCAGTAAATCCTTGCATTTGATACTTCATCTGTGTCGCAGATTTTATTGCAGACCCTATAAACTTCTGCCCGCTTGGTTTTGGACTATCTGACTGAGTTGCCGAATCATCCGTTTCATATCCAAAAACCAAACCCTTACCTTTGTTAAGGTTAGAGGTGATGATTGGTTGCGGTTCTAAACGTAGAACAATTTTCTGCATCATCGGGTCATTCTCAGCTTCTTTGACCGACTTTTTTATCCTTTCTTCTCTGATTTTCCTTTCTTCTCCCGCAGCTACCCTGAGATATTTTCTCATCCCATCCAAAACCTCCTCCGCCATTCGAGGTCTTCCTGTAATTGGATCAACCCCCACTTGACTCTCTTTTAGTACACCAAACAAAGGATCATTTTCTTGAAGGATTGGGGCATAGCTTATGGCTTCCTTTGAAGTCCCACCACTATTTTTTCCTGCTAACTCCTGTCTTTGCTTTAACAGAATGGGACACACCGCCAGTTCATGCATCAACCTTTGGAAATTATAACATCTCTTCTGAACCTTTTCATAGAAGTATGAAATTGTTTCCTTCCCGCCTTTTGGTAGAGTGATTGTCCTTTTTTGAATCAGTGGTTTTGAGACGTCAAATAAGATCTTCACTCGAACATAATCCTTACTTTGAGCTTTGAGAGGTTCAAATGCTACTTCTCTTACTTGCCCAACCAACTCTCCCAAAAAGGTAATGGCTTTCTCCGTGTAGTAATTCAATGGGATGTTTTTAATCTGGACCCACAATGGCACAAATTGAAGATAATTCGAAGGAGTAAGTTTCATCCATCTTTCCATTACCATAGACCATTCGTTGTAGGATTGGAGCCCTTTTTCCAAAACTTCCTCTAAATCATGCTCATTATTGAAGATGAACTGAAACTTCTCTTTTGTCAAAGCAACTCCCCTAACTTTGCTAACTTTTTGCCATTTCCTTGGCATATCCAAGATCAGACTTGATATTTTTGTCTTTCCGGGTTAAGAAGCCTACCAACTAAGCTCAAAACATTTTGTTCGCTCGAACAAAACTCCGGCAAATCAGGCATACAAACTTCAATATCTTCTTCATCCAAAGACATCGCCTTCAGGGCTTTATCCATCAACGACGACATACCACACCTTAGATCTTCCTCCTACTAAAAATTAATCAATCACTCTAACCCAAAACTATCACCCTTTAGCTAAAAATCCAGTCTAACAAGCAATTTCAGTCACCTAACCTCTTTAAAACTAAGAGAAAGATATGGATTTATTCCCAAATTACCTGGTTTGAACAATCGCGATAGATCGGAACCGGGATGGGATGCGGCAGTGGTCACCAGGTGCTCACTTCCTAAAAGATCAGAAGTTTCTTTTTGAAAGAGAGAGTTCTAAGCTCACAAAATGAGAAAATGGGGATATTTGGTTGTTTATGTTATGTAAATCATATTACACACCACAAATATAAATTCGATCAAGAAGCAGCATATCTTTTAAGAGCTACAAAATTTGATTAAAAATATGATTTGATATTAGAGATGAGTAGAAGAAATCAATTTGTAAAATCACGATTTTATAAAACGATTTAATGAAAACCAGAAAGAGGCGAGATAATCTCTTTACTTAACTCAATAAAGCGCCTGTAGTGTGACGGTTTTCACACGCCTTTTGAATCCCAGGATACAAACTTTTATAGACCGATTCGCAACACTCGAATTTTGAATCCACGAACACATTATCTAGGATATATTCAAAAATAAAAATCGTTTCTGAAAGAGAGAAACGAGAATGAGAGAAATCTGGATCTTTTTAGTGAATTTATAGAGAAGCAATAATTTTTAGGGTTTTAGGGATTGCAGGGATAGCAGCATACCCATAATGATCGTTTGAAGTCTCTATTAATATGGAGTAGTGGATAGGGGTTTTTCGAGATGAAATCCCGATTTTCGGGGCAGTTCTCGAGAAATCCGCCAAACAGGTACAACAATTTTGACTTGATTTTTGTGGATAATAGCCATTTTTTCATCTTTCGAGATAAAATCCCAATGTTTCGGTGGTCATCCCAAAAAATCCACCAAGCAGTTACAACAATTTTGACTGGATTTTCGTGGATAACAACCAGATTTTTAACCCGATCTTTGATTAAAAAAATCAAAAATTCCATTTATTTTAATGAGTCTTAATTTTATGCTCATTTTGTTGGAATGAAGAAGAAATGATGAAGTATGGAAGCATTTAATTCATATTAAATGGCGATTTATTTCTATATTAAAGGGAGTGTTTAAGGCTTGTTTGTATCGTAGATTATGTTATCTTTGTAGTCATTTATATATAAGGTTATCCTTGTATCCAAACAAGCCTAGACTAGATTAGTATAAATACCTTACTCCCTTTACAATTTGTAACTATGAATTCATAATTCTTATTTCTCTAATAAAATCATTTTTTTCTCCTATTCTCTAATTCTCTCTAATCTCTCATTCTCTCATTATACAAATCTCTTAATCTCATATTCTTTCATGGTATCAGCGCCAGGTTGCATCAAATCTGGGTAACTTTCTTCATTCTTTCATTGATTCAACAAGAATCCATCTTGTTCTTCATCAATTTCTGGATCAATTTCGAATGTCATCTTGTAATTCAAATTTCGGCCAAACCACGACTCCGTTTGTCAATCTGCTTTCTTTTGATTGTGCAGCAGTGAGTTCTAAATCTACGGCCGTTTGAATCGCATCATTTGGCCGAGGGAATCAAAAGTTACGAATTTTCTTTCAAAGGTGCTTTGCAACCACGTCCGACGCGAACCCCTGCATTTCCCAGGTCACCCCGACGTTAATTCATCATCAAATTGTGATTTTCAAAACCTTAAACTCAAGCCCTTCGAGTCTAGTTTCTGTTTAAAGAAAGCAGAACTCAATTTCATTGAGTTTGAAGGATTTTCTTGAAACTTTCCTCAGAGACGTCCAAAATCACCTGTATCAAGATCCTGGTGATATAATTCTAATTCTTTCTCAGTTTTCTTTAACTCTTGGAATCTGGAAAGATTAATAAGTGTCTTTTGAGGGTCTTCTCGAAATTTTAGATCAATCCAACAGGTTTAAAACTCCAGATTGATTTTCTTGATTTCTTTGTTAATCTTTGGGAAGTTTTAAAATTGATTCTTGATTTTTTAAGATTTGTTACATCATTAAAACTCGAATTTAATTGGTTTCTTGATTGTTATTAATAGTCATAATCTTTTTTAAGGTGGTTACAGGTTGTTAAAATCTTGTTAATTGAATTGGTTAAGAGTAGTTGCAAGTAGTTAGAAGTAGATAAGGTTTGTTGCTTTTGTTGCAAGATATTTTTTTTTCTTTCTTTCTTTTTCTTGCTCACCACGCATCATTATCCAAATTCAAGGACTTGTTTCCTTTCTGTCTTGCAAAAACACACTCGATCTTGTCAAGCTAACCTTACAGGTACATACAAGGTCGTGAAATTAATTGGTAGGTGATTGGGAATAAAGATCAGGACAGGCAGTTCAAGTTCGTCCTGACCAGTTCAGTTCGTCCCGACCAGCATCCAGTTCGTCCCGACCAATCATATTAATCATCCGTCTCTCGACAAGCTTCGCCCCGACCGTGTACTAGTAAACGTTCGTGACAAAGTGGCCGTGAACGTGAGTTACCTGTGACCAAGTGGCCGGCCGTGACCAAGTACTTGACTGTGATATTCATACGCGACCTGACCAAGTCGCTGTCCTGTGTCCATCCTGCGTCCAGTGTCCTGTGTTACTCGACCAATTCTTCCTTTGTGACCATCTATGGAGATTCAAACTTCACTTAGAGCTCCAGTCATTCTACATGGAGCAAATTATCTTTTGTGGTCTAGGACTATGAAAACCACATTAGGTGGTAAAGGCCTTTGGAACTATATTGCTACAAATGGCATTGAAGACAATGAAGTGGATGAAGTGAGTGAGTCAGTAGCTACTCAAGCCAAATGGTACCAAGAAGATCAGTTGGTACTTTCTATATTACAAAATTCTCTTGCTACTGATCTTTTAGAAGCTTATTCTTTTTGTGAAAATGCAAAAGATCTTTGGGACACTTTGCTTAAGGTGTATGGAAACACCACTAACCTTTTGAGAATTTTTGAAGTGAAGAAGGCTTTGAATGAATTAAGGCAGGAGGATGCTGAATTCACAAAGCACTATGGCTCATTCAGAGCTTTGTGGGCTGAGCTAGAAATGTTAAGGTCAGCCACTATTGAATCACTTGTTCTCCTTGAAAGGAAAGAAAAAGATAAGGTGTTTGGGTTACTTTTAACACTTAATTCTACTTACTCAGATCTTATTAAGCATATTCTCAGGTCTGACAAGTTGCCTAGCTTGGACGAAGTGTGTGCTCAAATTCAAAAGGAGCAAGGATCACATGGATTGTTTGGCAACAAAGCTGAATTGGTAGCTGCTCACAAAAGTTTCTTCAAACCAACAAATGAGCCTAGGAAGAGGAGACAATTTTGTGATCTTTGCAAGAGAAATGACCATGCAAAGAAGGATTGTTGGGTACTTCACCCTCATCAGAAGCCCTCTTGGGCCTCACGGCCTCAACAACAATCGGCCATGCCCATGGCCAGCCAAGCTCACGGCATGATGTCATCCAAGGCGGTTGTAAGCAGTGGTCCACTCTCTCATTCAGAATCCACCAGTATCATGTCACAAGCATCAGAGTTTATGACAAAATCAGACTTGGAAGCTCTTATCAAGGCAATAAAGGATAGCAATGTGATGGGTAAAACGTTTCATGCTTCTTTTCAAACTTCTTATACTTCAAATGCTCATAAATCTTTGGTGGTTGACTCTGGTGCTTCTCATCACATGATTAGTGATTTAGAATTCCTAGAGAATGTAGAACCTGTCCTAGGAAATGTTCTTATTGCTAATAGAATTAACCATATGATGCATTTCTAAACTTTCAACCATATGTTACTAACCAATACAATGCAAGAATTAAATGTTTTAGAACAGATAATGGAGGAGAATACACTAGTATCAGACTTCAGGAACATCTAGCTAAGCATGGCATTGAGCACCAGACAAGCTGTCCTTACACTCCACAGCAAAATGGAGTAGCTGAAAGGAAGAACAGGCACTTAATGGAAGTTGTGAGAACTATGATGTTCCACATGAAGGTACCCAAACGGTTTTGGGGGGGATGCACTTGTAGCAGCATGCTACTTGATTAACAGGACTCCTACAAAAGTCCTTGATGACCTGTCTCCATTTGAGGTACTAAACAAAATTATACCCAATATTGATCACTTGAAAGTTTTTGGTTGTGTTTGTTTTGTATTAGTACCAAGGGAGCAAAGGAACAAGCTAGATCCAAAGAGTATCAAAGATATGTTCATTGGGTATTCTTCTACTCAGAAAGGTTACAAATGTTATGACCCAGAGACTAGAAGAGTCTTGGTTTCTAGAGATGTGAAGTTCCAAGAAGAAAAAGGTTTTTATGAAAAAGGAACTTGGGACCAATTTAGGGACATCTCATCAACAAGATCAAACCAAGCTGAATACTTGAGGAAGCTCTTGGAAAGTATTGGAATAGTAGTTCTTATCCTCAGCTCACGGCTTCCTCACCTATGTCAATCACCCCACCAACAGGCGGTCCTAGAACCGCGGACACACCAGCCGGCCCTTCATGCACAACCGGCCCTTCATGCACAGCAGGCCCTTCCGGCTCAGGCGACCCTTCACGGCCTTTCACAGCCGGCTCTCCTGGTCTTCTTCCTCTTGAACATGGGGGGGGGGGAGAAGCTTCTACTCATGTCCAACAAGACTCAGCAGAGATGATTCAATTTTAGTCTCAGCTTCCAAAAGATCAAGAGATATACCTACTCTTGTTGAAGTTTTGAGTGAAGAAGAGAAATATAATCAAGAAGCTCCACCTAAAGTTTTAAGAAGGAGCACAAGACAAAGGAATCCACCAGTCTTCTACAATGGAAATGTTGTGGTTCATCATGATCAGTGAGTTTGTAATGTTGCTCTCTTACCTTCTAATCATGTTGCTTTTATTTCTAGTCTTGATAATGAGCAGATTCCAAAGACTTATGAAGAAGCTATGTCCAAAAAGGTATGAAGGGAAGCTATCTTAGCTGAGAAACAAGTCATGGAGAGGAATGGTACTTATGCCTCAGCTACTCTACCAAAAGGAAAAAAGGTTGTAAGTTCTAAATGGATTTTTACCATTAAATACAAAAGCAATGGTGAAATTGATAGATATAAAGCTAGGTTGGTGGCTAGGGGTTTTACTCAGACATATGGTGCGGATTATAGGGATACATTTGCACCTGTAGCTAAGCTTCATTCTATCAATGTTGTTCTTACTGTTGCTACTAACCTTGAGTGGGAGTTGTGACAAATGGATGTCAAGAATGCTTTCTTGCAAGGTGAACTAGAGGAAGAGGTTTACATGTCACCACCACCTGGCCTAGAAGATGAGGTTGGAAGCGGTATTATCCTAAGGCTAAGGAAGGCTATTTATGGCCTTAAACAATTTCCAAGAGCTTGGTACCACAAACTAAGTGTAACCTTAATGGATAAAGGCTTCAAAAGATCTGAAGTGGAACATACTCTTTTTACATTAAAGAGTAAGGAAGGTATTGTGGTAATTTTTATCTATGTAGATGATATAATCATATCTGGTAGTGATAGTGTTGGTATTGCATCTACTAAAGATTACTTAAAGAGTGTCTTTGATATTAAGGATTTAGGAGAACTTAAATACTTCTTGGGAATTGAAGTTTGTAGGTTTAAAGAAGGTCTCTTTCTCTCCCAAAGGAAGTATGTTATAGATTTACTAACATCCACAGGTATGATGGAAGCTAAGCCAGCTAAAACACCCTTAGAAAAAGACTATAAAATCGCAACTAAGGGGGAGCTAGAGGAGGAAATTGATTTTCATGATCCTAAGCTCTATAGGAAAGTGGTTGGTAAGCTTATTTATGTAACCATCACAAGACCAAATTTATGTTTTACTGTGAATCAGGTATCACAACACATGCAAAGACCAAAGATGAGACATTGGGAGATGGCCATGCGAATTCTAAGATACCTAAAAGGCACACATGAACAAGGTATATGGATGGGTAACAATAAAAACACAAATGTGGTAGGTTATTGTGATGCAGATTGGACAGGAGATAGGGAAGATAGGAGAAGTATCACAGGCTATTGTACTTTCATAGGAGGAAATCTTGTGACTTGGAAAACCAAGAAGCAAAAGGTGGTTTCATGCTCTAGTGCAGAATCAGAATATAGAGAAATGAGGAAGCTCATAACTAAATGCATCTGGCTGAAGCAACTCTTGGAAGACTTAGCCGTGAAGTGTGAGGATCCAATCACCATTCACTGTGACAATCAGGCTGCCATACACATAGCCTCCAACTCAGTGTTTCATGAAAGGACCAAGCATATAGAAGTGGACTGCCACAAAGTAAGAGAGGCTATTGGGAAAGGTATCATCTTACCTTGTTATACAAGGAGTGAGGACCAACTAGCTGATGTATTCACCAAGGCAACATCTTTTAAAATTGACTCCTCTATTTATCCAAGACTTGGCCTCATGATCATTCCACACCAATGATCCCAACATGGAGTGTTATACTCTTTTTCCCTAGAAAAGGTTTTGTCCCAGTTAGGTTTTCCTTCTCTAGGTTTTTAATGAGGTAATACTTCATGGTTGCAAGCTTAAGTATTTTTCATATCTAAAGCTTGAGGGGAAGTGTTGGAATGAAGAAGAAATGATGAAGTATGGAAGCCTTCAATTCATATTAAATGGCGATTTATTTCTATATCAAAGGGAGTGTCTAAGGCTTGTTTGTATTGTAGATTATGTTATCCTTGTAGTCATTTATGTATAAGGCTATCATTGTATCCAAACAAGCCTAGACTAGATTAGTATAAATACCTTACTCCCTTTACATTTTGTAACTATGAATTCATAATTCTCATTTCTCTAATAAAATCATTTTTTTCTCTAATTCTCTAATTCTCTCTAATCTCTCATTCTCTCATTCTACAAATCTCTTAATCTCATATTATTTCACATTTCCCATTCACATTTACAAACATATTATAAGCCCAATATGCTTATTAGTATTTTGGTCCAACAATCCCCCACATGAATAGAAATGACTCTGAACTGAGGATTACTTTGAAAGACTATTTATGATCGAGAAATATAAAAGAAATACTTTCTTGAGTATAAACGAAAAGATAATCGTATCTGATTTGGTTGTATTTTTCAGCATTGAACCAATCATAATTAATATTTGTCGAGTTTACAAGGCCAGGGGGTGAACATGATGTCTTGAACCACCCGGATTTCTATTGTAAACTGTAACAACAGTTATAACGCGGTTATATTTCTCGTATAAATTTTGTTCTCTTGTTGTTTTCGTTTTGGCATTGAACAGCCTGGTTTTTCATTAGTGAACTTGGAGAATATAGCCCTTCAGTTATTCTCCTAGAAACGGCCCCATTTCACATTCACAAAGTGATCTTTCATATTTGTATTTTTTTCCGAAATGATCTGTTTCACTTTATTAGAAAGAATATATGAAATCATTAAAAGTCATTGCTTAACATTTATATATGCAGATAACACTGTTGATAATCTTCAGGAACTGGATATAAACAAATGTTTTACAGTGTTTATTTTAGACTTCATTTGAATTAGTTGTCCCTTTGAACCTATCAAATGTTGTAGGTGAGGTTACCATCAAATCTCATCTTTAGTTTATAGACTTGAAACTCATTCCTCTTGATGATTTTAAAAGTTGATCTCGTGTCAGACCTTTTGTAAAAGGAACTGCAATATTATCAGCTGATTTTATATAATCGAGCGAGATTACACCACTTGAGATCAATTGTCTAATGATCTTATGTCGTCTACGTATATGACGTGACTTGTTATTGTACAATTTATTGTTTTAGGTCCGACTGTGACATTTTTGGGAAGTGGTACTGCAATTTTTGCTAAGCACCCCCACACTTTTAAGTACTTGTATGAGGGAATTGTACATTTTCACAGTTCATATGACGTTTTTCTTGTTACTTTGTGAGAAATTTTATTAAGAATATAATTAGAAGTCATTTGAGCTTCCCCCACATATTCAGGGTTACACTTGATTCTTGCATCATTGCATTTATCATTTCCTATAGAGTTTGATTTTTACGTTCCGCAACTCCATTGGGTTTTGTGAGGAAGGAGCAGTTGTTTGATGAATGATTCTATTTTCTCTGCAGAATGCATCAAACTGTCCTTCATATTCTCCACATCTATCACTCCGAGCTATTTTAATAGTTCTTCCGAGTTGATTTTAAACCTCTAGCTTATTTTCCTTGAATTTATCTAAAGCCTCATTTTTGCTTTGTAACAAGTAAATATAGCAGTATTTTATGCAGTCATCAATGAAGGTCTCAAAATACTTTTTACCTCTTCTTGTAGGTAAGTATTTTAAATCGCACAAATCTGTGTGGATTAATCCTAGAGGTTTTGTATTTCTCTGGACTTGTGATGGTCGTTTTGTAAGTTTTGCTTGTACGCAAACTTTACATTTGTCTTTATTTGGTTTGCATTTTGGTATTAGGTTTGAATTAATTAACCGGTTTAACAATTTATAATTCACATATCCTAACCATTCATACCAAATATTCAAAGACTCGACCAAATAAGCAACTAAAGCATTGTTATTAATTGAATTGTTTATTACAACTTTTGGAACGACTGTTATTACATTCATTTTTATCAGTCCATTCTTAACAAAACCTTTTCCCAAATACACCCCATTTTTCTTAAATAACAATTTATCTGAATGAAAATTGGCGCAGAATCCAGCCTTGCTGAGGAGAGTGCCAGAGATTAAATTTTTCCTCATATCTAGAACTTTTTTCACGTTGGTGAGTGTAATATGATGTCATGATGTCAGCTTCAGGATCACCATTCCATGTCCTACGACTTTGGATGACTGGATGTTTCCCATCAGCATATGTTCATCTTTGTTGCATATCTGATAAGTGTTGAACATGTCCTTATCAAAGCATATGTGGGTCGTGGCACCTGTGTCGTACCACCATTCAAGATGATGTCCCTCATTTGTGTTGACCTGGTCAGTGACAACACAACAAATATTTTTTTCTGTTAGGTTTGCATGATGATGTCGCTTTTGTTTAGGCTTACTGCGACAAATATCTGCCTTGTGACCCATCTTGCCACAATGATGACATTTTCCACGATACTTATTTTCACCAGAAGATTGCTTCTTGAAGCTTGTGGAGCTCCAAAGGACTTGAAGTTCTTGTACTTACTAGACTTTTCTTCTGCTTTGCCTTTGCCCTTTGTCTTAAATTATTCGACAAAGTATGCTTGATACCCTTTTTCCTCATTTTTTGAGAGGTGAATCACAACTTAAGGTAGTTTTTAAAATCTACCCAGCTTAGTAGAATCTTCTCAATAGTCAGTCAACGACGAATGCTTCAAGAAGAGTCATACCCTCTGATGCAATCTCGATGTTGATCATTTGCAACTGTTTAACTTGATCTATGATGGGTTTTGATTCCACCATCTTAAAGTCCAAAAGCTTAGCCACAACATATCTCTGAAAACCAGCATTTTCAGACTTGTACTTTCGTTCCAAATCAATCCATAGATGCTTGGATGTGGGATATTCCTTGTCGTTATTATAGACTGAGTATAAGTTATCTACCAGACGACTAAGGATCCATCCTCTGCACAGAAAGTCTGAATGCTTTCATGCATCAATACTGGATAGTGTGCACACATCCAGGACTCCATCGAGAGTAATTGGCTTATCCTCCTTGAGGAATTTGTTCAAATTCATAAATATCAAATAAAAGACCATCTTCTATTATCAATTCATAAATCCATTCCCATCAATTTTTTTGAGAAGCAGTCCACTGGTATCCAGCGGCACTTGTGGAGTGACTTGTGTCGTCTCCATCGTTACAATCTCACTGTTATCGAAAGTGTTGACAGCGTTTGTTGCCATCTGTTTCACAAAAGAAACGATAGTCAGAAATTTGATTTAAACGTTGTTTAAAACTGTTAAACATCGCATTCTCACTGTATAGCGTTCGCGGAGACTTTTTTGAGATTGATCGATTTAAAATTCAGATCGATCGATCCGCTAAGTTATCGTTTTATATCGTTTTGCAAACTTGCTTTTAATCCTTTTGCAGAAACGATTACATATCGTTTAAAATTTATTTTGAAATCTCACTTTTCAACGTTCGCAGAAAAGATTACAAATTGATTTAATAAAAATTGTTTTTCTTAAATCCGATTGTAGCTATTTGTTAAAAGCGGATTTATTGAGTTAAGACTGTAGGAGCTATAAAACCGAATAATAAAATACGATTTGATATTAGAGATGAGAAGAATAAATCAATTCGTAAAATCACGATTTTGTAAAACGATTTAATGAAAATTAGAAGAAGACTAGATGATCTATTTCCTTAACTCAATAAAGCACCAGTAGTGTGACGGTTTTCACACGCCTTTTGAATCCCATGATACAACTTTTTATAGACCGATTTGTAACACTCAAATTCAGAATCCACGAACACAGTATCTCATATATACTCAAGAATAAAAATCGTTTCTGAAAGAGAGAAACGAGAATGAGAGAAAACTGTATTTTTTTAGTGAATTTATAAAGAAACAATAATTTTTACGATTTCAGGGATTGCAGGGATAACATCATATCCAAAATGATCGCTTGAAATCTCTATTTGTAGGGAGTAGTGGATAGGAGTTTTTCGAGATAAAATTCCAATTTTTGGGGCAATTCCCGAGAAATCCGCCAAACAGCTACAACAACTTTTGACTGGATTTTTGTGGATAATAGCCAGTTTGTTTTATTTTTCGAGATAAAATCCTGATTTTTTGGTGGTCATCCCGAAAAAATCCGTCAAACAGTTACAACAACTTTGATTGGATTTTCGTGGATAATAACCATATTTTTAACCCAATCTTTGATTTAAAAAAAATATATATTTTTATTTTAGTGAGTCTTAGTTTTATGCTCATTTTCCATTTATATTTACCAATATATTATAACCCAATATGGTTATCAATATTTTGATCTAACATATCTAATTTTGCTAATGTAGAAGTTATTCATTATTAACCATAAATTTTAGTCAGTTTAGGGTTTTTTTATGTGAGGATATATTCCCATAGGTTTTCGCTATCACCAACACATGTACCTCTTAATGATGTGTTAGATATATATTGGTTCGTGTTAATTACACATCTTGCATTTTTCAAGGGGAGCTATCTCAGACACCTCTCTTGCGCACACATTCAACCAATAATTTAAGATACTAACCTCTGAACCTAACTATGTTGCTTATACAGAACATCTACTAGTCACATACGTGTTCATTTAGGATCTTGACGTCCGTCTATCTTCACCTGGTCCATGCTTACTCATTAATGCAGTTTATGAACCTCAAACTGATTTGTGGAAAAGCTAGCGTATTGTTTGATCTCGTTGAACGATCATGCATTTTCTGAAACTAGTGGTTATACAAATTAAAATACATTTCTGATAAATCTGTCAATCGGTGTATAAAGTGAAATTGTTAGAACTACAGAGAGATTTCTGTGATGCAACGTATAATTAGCATTAGAGTTTCTTTTCAAAATGCTGTTTAGGACAAACTCATCAATTAAAACATGTCTCTTCTTCTAAACAAATCGTAGACATCTTAACAAAATCTTTAGGAGGACCGACATTTCAAGCTAACTTTAGGAGGAGGATTATATCTCTAATACCTTCACATAGTTGTATTATGAATAGAATTTCCTACCTCATAACTTGTGTGAATTTTTATTAACTTCTATTGTATACATACTAATACACATACATTTGTAACTCAAGACATTAACAAATATGCTTTTATACTTTTTTCACACTACGATTCCTCGAATCAGCTCGGACAACTGATTTGTTCTTTTATTTTTTGCATACCTAATTTGACACCTGCACATTGAATTATATATTATGATTAAGTCTGAATTACTTACTTTTGATATTATCTAGCTGTTCCATATATGATCATCATAAAAAGATGTCACCATGAGAAATCAAATTTACAACGACATAATTCTAAAGAAATTACAAAATAAATAAAACTTTCACAGAATTAAAAGAAGAAAAAAAGAAAAATAAAACCTTGTCAAAATTGAATTATTATTTATTAGCAACCTTTATTTTATTTTTTGTGTTTTGCCAATTTTTCGTAAGTAATTTTCATTAAAGTTGACAAAAAAACCATACTTTTTATATACGTGTCATAATAAATCTTGGACATAAATCATGGTGGGTTAAAAAACGCAAGCACTCTTAGCCACTAAGCCAGTGTAGATCCGACTAAAAATGTGTCATCTTATCAAATAAATGAAAATAGATATTAAATTTACGTCATTTCATTCTCATTTATTTCATAAGAGAAAAAGAAAACTAAAGTTATATAATGATATGTATAGCCTTATCAAATATTAGTGCATATCAAAAGACTCCAACACGAATATGAAACGATACGTTATCGAAGCTTACACATATATTATCGGATTCTTATGAGTTAATTACCTACAACTTGAGTCGTGATATATAATTTGATTAAGATACACTCAATGTATTAGGAAAGACAACGTCCAAGTTTGAAAAATATGCATCACGATCCAACTCTTCTTGGTCAATATTAGATTGGCATATCAAATTATACCCTCTTGTTTTATACAAATAGACCTAAATGTAAATACAATACAAAAGATATAAAAAATAAGAGGAAGTGGAACCACACACATAATTAGAAATTGCAACTAGCAAAAGTCAAATGTGTATATTATTATTCTTCACTCATATGTTATCATTTTCGTTGCAGAGACGTGCACCGCGCTCCGTTGACTGACTTAGCCCTCTTTTATTAACACAAAAGTCAAGCCTATTATCTCTATTAACTCTCAATCGTATTCCTCAAAATTAACAATCTCATTTGTAAGATCACCCAGTGCAAACGAAGAAAAAAAAAACAAAAAAAAGACAAAAAATGGGGAAGCCAACGACCCAAAACAACAGCTTTATAAACCACTTCAGCCACCCACACCATCTTCAGTTAATCCCAGCGACGTCATCACAACCGTGCTCCGCCTGCAAACTTTCCGGAGGCAACAGCCGGGTTTACTCATGTAGGCCATGCAACTTCTCTCTCCATGAGTCATGCAGCAAGATGAAGCAAGTAATCACACATCCTTCTCACCGTTCTCATACGCTTAGCCTTCTCGTGGCTCCTGTCTACGACGGTGGATACTTCAACTGCGATGGCTGTGGCATCATCGGGACTGGTTTTAGCTACCAATGCTCTCGTTGTGACTTCGACATCCATGCGCTTTGCGCATACAAGCCGCTTTCGATCATCCACAAGTCTCATCCGCAACATAGCCTCAAACTCGCGTTTCACTCTCCTTATGGAGCCAACAAAGGTTTCTCATGCGATATCTGCCTCAAGATCGGAAAGAACCAATGGCTCTATCGATGTATACCCTGCGAATTTGATGCTCATGTCGGTTGCATCACTGCTCCTCAGCCACATCTCCTTCAACACAGTAGCTCTGCACCTACTCCTCATGCTAATCATGCCGGTCACCCTCAGCATCAAAACTCGCTTCCTATGCCTAATCAAGGCAATAACAGGCCCAGACCAAGACCCATTACTAGGCCCAATAAACCTATCGGTAATCCTATTAGGCCTAATGGGCCCATCAATAATCCCAATAGGCCTCTAGTTCAAAACGCTGCCGCCTATGAACCAAGAATACAAAACGACAACTTGGTTTGTAATGGTCCGTTTGGGCCTATTAATCCGAATGAACTTATTAGTCAACAAGGACAGAGTTTTGATCAAGGGTCAATGGAAGGGAGTGGCTACGAAGAGTTTGATGGTGAAGTCGATGTTGAGATTGATGGTGAAGTCGATGTTGAGATTGATGGTGAAGTCGATGTTGAGATTGAATATGAAGTTGATGTGTATGAAGGTACTGAAGATGGAGAGGCTAATGAAGAGGACCAAGACGTTGACGGTAACGGACTTGAAACTGTAGCTTATGGTGATGACGAAGACGTGGCTTGTAGTGAGAGTGAATTTGGAGGCAGCAGTGATGCTCGGAACATGTGTAATGATTTGTCTGATCATGCTGATCTTTACCCTGTATCAGTTCGTACCAACCAAGGGCCTGGTGGTGGTAGGAAGAAAAACCCGAACCCAACTGCTCCTGCCGCTCGGTCGAAGAATATGGGCGTTAATGGGCGTGGAGATAGGCGTCAAGGGTTCAAGAATCCAATCCAAAGTCCTAGAGGACCTCAAACTAGGAAGGTGCAGAATGTACGTAATAATGCACTAAGAGTCGCCGGTGGGTCTGTTGGGTTTAATAGGCCCCGTGATCCAGCTGCATTTAATGAACCTCAGGAATTTAATAGGCCTAGTGGTGGGCCTTCCAATGTAATTGATAGTGGTGGCAACAACAATAACTACAACGAAGTCGATGGAAATGAGATGTATGATGGTGAATATGGTGAGAGTTATGGTGATGATTTTGCGGGTGATGATGGTGATTGTGAATTTGAAGCTGGAGGAGACTTCGTTGATGATGGATATGATCAAGCTTATGATGAGACTTATGGGGAAAACGATTTGGAATGCTACAGTGATATCACCGGCGGAAGTGAGTCTATGTATGATGGGGATGAATCATATGGGACTATGGATGATTCACAATATAGTGGTTTAAATGATGAACCGAATAACCAGGTTTTATCCATGGTTAGACCGGTTGGTGGACAGGGAATAAATAACCAGAACCAGTATGGTCAGACCGGTAGGCCAAGGAACATGGGAAGGTATGGTGGGCGTGGTGGTGCAAATAGTACTCAGCCTAGAACAATGGGTAGACCGGCCCTATATAGGCCGAATGGAGGACCTAATGGGCCGTATGGAGGACTAAATGGACCTAATGTGCCTAACGGAAACACAGTGATGAACACGGTGGTGCAGGGTTTGTGTAAAGACTTTGCAATGAACATGCTTATCGGCGGCGTTGGTGACGTTAACGGTGGAGCGGGTGACAGTGGTGGATCATCCATCTTGGAAGGCTTTCTTGGCGGTGGATTTTGAAAGAGATTAAAAAAAGTGGTATTGGATTTGAAGAAATTAAAATTTGTTTTCTTTTTATTTTATATATTTTTGCGAATATTTATTGTTATTTTGTTCTGTTTTTTTTGTATTTTACTACTTTCTCCTTTTGGACTCTGTATTTTTACGTTTTTTTTTTCAAACATATTAAAATAAATAAACTAAAAAAAAGTTTGTTAGCAGGGTTACGAACCGATATATACTATTTTTGATGGAAGTTTGGATGCGCTCTTTGTTAGATTGTCTACCCTGGTAATTCTCGTCCAAGAGATGTATAAGATCTGTATGCTGTCGAAAACATCATTCTCATATAAAATATGAATATAAAAAAATATATCATACAAATATATGTTACTGTAATTCTTCTAAATAGACAAAAAATTGTTTTTTCACAAATAAAATTTTGTCACATAAATTAAACATAATAAAAAAAACCAAAAAATAACATTCATTAAACCAGAAAAAGACTAAATTATAATTAATGAACTAAGTTTTCAAATAAAAAAATATTAAAAATATATAAAATAAATATTGTTTCCAAAAAAAATTCGAATTTTTTTTTTCAAAATTGTTGCTTTCAAAAATTAGGCCTTCTAAAAATGTAGTACAGCTTCCTGAATTTGAGTTGTATAAATATAAAAAAATATATTTTTACATTTTAGGATGGTTTTTCTAAATGTGATGGACAACTTTTTAAATTTCAAATGGTTGTATAAAACAAAAATTCACTTAAAATAGGTATAAAAAGTTCTCATTTATATTTTTTAGGAAGACATTCCCAAAAATGTAACATGACTTCGTGAATTTTCAAAACCAAACAAATACTAGTATGGTTTTATGAGCTCTCACCGTCATTATGAATGCATTGTAAGTTTGTTACACATGTAAATCTTAGCTTTTAGGATCAATCGGAACACTTTGTTCCTTGTAGTGAAAATTTTACACTTCGATGAAAGAGAACTAAAAGGTTCATCTTTCTTATCTTCCCTCTCTATTATTTTTCTTTATCAGAAACTCTTTCTCCAATGATTACTTAATCTAACTTTTTTACATATAGAAAATACCTATATTAGATCAAATAAAATTTGTTGTGACATAAATACACCACAAGGATGAAAATCACCAAAATAACATTATTAAAAAGTTCAAAATACAATATATCCTTCCAAAATAATTATTTTTCGGTTTAAAATATATTTTTGTCTTCAAATAAGTAATAATAGTAAAACTAAATAAAAAAATAAATTATAAATAATTTTTTTTTGAAAAATAATTATTTTTCATGTTTTTGAGGAACCTCTTCCTAAATTTTAAAAAACTTCCATATACATTCAAGAAAGCTTTCCTAAAACTTATAAATTGCACTTTTGTGAATATTTTTAATTCCAATTTAAAAAACCCTATTACACTTTAATATAATTTAAAAATACTTTACTAATTTTTTGTAAAAAAAGTTGAAAAAATATTTTTGTGCATTTTTGCAGTACAACTCAACTTTAGAAAGCCATACAACATATTTAAGAGGCTTTACGAAAACATATAAATGAAATTTTTTGTATATATTTGTTTTAAAAGTTTTGTTTTATTCAGTTATTCAAATTTAGGAAATCATCCTATATATTTAAGAAGGTTTTACTAACACGTATAAATGTAATTTATATATTTATATAGCTCATATTTAGGAAACCGTCTTACATATTTATGAAATTTTTTTTAAAATTATGGTTTTTCGTAGTACATTTAAAATTTTGAAAGTCTTGCTAGACTTTAAAGAAGCTTGAAAGGTTTCCTAAAATGTATAAATGTGAAATATTGTGTATGTTTATACTATAACTCAACTTTAGAACGTTGTACTAGGGAAAACGACACAAATCTTCACGAAATATGAGACATTGTATCAGATGAGGCCTATGTTTAACCTCCATCTAGATATTCGTCAGTACATATTTAAAGATTTAATTACACCCGACTAGATTTTTTTCGTCATAATTCCCCATAATATTAGTTTCATGTGGTTTTGTCACCAAATTATTTGGTTTAGTCTCTGAATCCGATTTAGTACCACATAAACCCGATTTTAATCAGACTAAAAATCAGTTTCAAAAATCAAAATACCCGTCGACCTGATTATATTATACTGTCAATCCGATTACATTATCCACCCGATTATTTTTCAACCGTTACAAAATCCCGTTTTACCCCAATTTGTTCTTCAGTCCACGAAGAACCCTAAAAAATCTGGGTTTACTTTTTTCCTGCAATAGTATAAGCGAATTTTCTAGAACATCAATTGAGATTTCTCAAAGGCGATATTTATAAAACTTTACAGAAAATAAATAAATAAAAGAGGAAAAGGAAAAAAACAAAAACCAAATTCACGCTCAGTTGATTTCACCTTCTACCCCAACAAACCAATGCCTCTCTGTATCAGTTCCAAGTTTTGAAAAAATATATATATATATATATATATATATATCTATATACAACGGTGTATACATATAAAAATATATGTAATCCTTTCTCTATCCCTTATCCTCTTACTCTCTCTATCAACCTTCATTTGTGATCCTCTTCCCACTCTCGCCTCTCTACACTCATACCTTAATCGTCACTACCAAAACCTCCGATTTCCCCACCAAATTACCCGATTCAGACCCTTGCGACGTAAATTCAGCACCAAATAATGAAAATTGACGGCAGGGAAAGATGGATGAGTTAGGTGAATTCAAAGATCGCGGTCTGTTTGGTTGGAGGAGCGAGGCGGTTTGAGCTAACGGAATCAATGATCATTGAGTAGATCCTAATTGGGATATGTTTCTCAATAGTCATTTTGATCAAAAATTGTTTATTTATTGTAATCTAGGTTTAATCCGGTTTTATGTTTATTTTTAGTTCAAGTTGGTTTAATATTAGGTTTAGATTAACCACGTTGGGTTACATAATTATTAAACCATGTCATTAACCAAGATAAGAATTTATAAAAACCTATTAAGACATATAAATAAGAATTTTTGTACATATTTATATGTAAAGTTTTACTTTATACAATCATTAAAATTTAAGAAGCAATCTTACACATTTAGGAAAGCCTTTCTAAAAAGTATAAATATAAAATTTTGTGTCTATTTATACAACTCAAATTCATAAAATATAGAAACGGGCACTCTTATACCTATTTGTATGTGAATTCATGTTTTATACAACTAATCAAATTTAGGAAGTTGTCCAAAACATTTTCGATGATTTTCCTAAAATGTATAAATGTCAACTTTTGTGTCTATTTATATAACTCAAATTCAGGAAGATGTACTACACTGTTTCGATGGGGACAATGAATATAAAAAATAGTCTCTCACTATTGCATACCGAATCGGAAGCGTTAATTTTAGTTATGAAGTGTATGATAGCATTTTGACATGCGTTCTCAATTCACTTGGAGGAGATTCAGAGATGTAAAGTACTTTCAACTCTTTTGATATCACATTAATCTCTCGTACAAGCAAAACAAGAGTGAAAAATCTATCACGGAAAGCTCAGATTCAATCGTCACATGTTGTTTTTGTAGATACTGTAACATTGATTTGGTTATCCAAATCTTTTCAGGTTGATTCAGATTGTTGATAAAAAATGTTAATAAATCTTTCCTAAATATTTTAAAACATTTTTTTATATTCTGAAACATGCATTAAATGTTTAGTAAGTCATTCCAACTATCTATAGTCACTTTTCTAAATATTTTTTTAAAAATTATATATATATATATCAATATCATTTTTAAGATTTTACTAAATTTTAAAAGCTTTTTCCTAAAAATTTGTAAATTGTTCCAAAAAATTAGTAAAATGTATCTTAAATATTTAGAAACATATTTTGACATGTCAAAATGCACTAAATGTTTATAAACCATGACATATATTTATAATCACATTTTAACTCTGGAATGTTCAATTCTTTCACCCGTTCTATTTTGCCTTTTTAAAGTACTGTTCCCTCTCTTTTTAAAAAAATATATTTTAATATGTTTTACACATATTAGGAGCACATAATAATTTTGATTATAAATACATTATTTCTGTAATTAATTTTTTTCAATTAATTTAAACCATAATAAGTTAAATTTAATTATTTTTTTGAAGTTTATAATTTGTCATTGTTAAACAATAAAAAGTGCATTAAAAACTTAAAAATTATATCATTTTTAAACAGATTTTTTCCTTAAACTTTTATCTTTCAAGAGGGAGTATATAATTAACTTTTCAAATTTGATAAAAATCTAGATGAAAAAAAGTAACCAGAGAGTTGAAAAAAAAAAAATTCATTTCATGTCGATATATATATATATATATACAAAGTGAATAATTTAAAAACACCATAAAAAAATTTATTCTCTATTTCGGAAAGCAAAATGCGATTCAAAACGACAATATGGAGACATCAATCTCTGGAAAAGCTCAAACCCAAATTCCAAATCTATTGCTTTGGTGTTGAATCAGCGTCTCGTTTTCATGGTGCACACAACCTGTTCGACAAAAGTCCTGACCGAGTTCAAGAAAATTACACAAGCTTGCTCTTCGGGTTTTCCCGTGACGGACGCACTCAAGAAGCAACAAGACTGTTCTTGACTATCCATCGTTCTGGAATGGAGATGGACTGCTCAATATTCTCCTCTGTGCTAAAGGTTTCTGCTACTTTATGTGATGAGCTTCTCGGTAGACAGTTGCATTGCCAATGTATAAAGTTTGGGTTTTTAGACGATGTAAGTGTTGGCACATCGCTTGTTGATACATACATAAAAGGCAGTAAAATTAAAGATGGAAGAAATGTTTTTGATGAAATGAAAGAGAGAAATGTTGTTACTTGGACTACATTGATAAGCGGGTATGCGCGGAATGCGTGTAATGAGGAAGTTCTGACATTGTTTATGAGAATGCAGGAACAAGGGACTCAGCCCAATTCGTATACATTTGCAGCTGCTCTTGGAGTTTTGGCTGAAGGAGTGAGTGGGAGGGGAAGTCAGGTACACACGGTCGTTGTCAAGAACGGTTTAGATAAAACGATTCCGGTTTCTAACTCCCTGATTAATCTGTATCTCAAGTGTGGTAATGTTAAGAAAGCTAGAATCTTGTTTGATAAGACAGAAGTAAAGAGTGTGGTTACATGGAACAGTATGATCTCGGGATATGCAGCGAACGGTCTTGATTAGAAGCGTTGAGAATGTTTTACTCTATGAGGCTTAACCACGTGCGGTTATCTGAATTGAGCTTTGCTTCCATTTTCAAGCTCTGCGCTAACCTCAAAGAGCTGAAGTTCACGGAGCAGCTCCATTGCAGTGTTGTAAAATACGGGTTTTCGTTTGATCAAAACATAAGGACGGCTCTAATGGTAGCTTATAGTAAATGCACAGTGATGTGTGATGCTCTTAGGCTGTTCAAAGAGACGGGTTTCCACGGGAATGTTGTCTCGTGGACAGCGATGATTAGTTGTTTCTTGCAGAATGATGGGAAAGAGGAAGCGGTGGATTTATTTAAGGAAATGAGGAGGAAAAGTGTTAGACCGAACGAATTCACTTATTCCGTTATTCTCACTGCTCTTCCTGTGATTTATCCACCAGAGGTCCATGCACAGGTTGTAAAGACCAACTACGAGAGATCTTCAACCGTTGGGACCGCTCTTCTAGATGCTTATGTGAAGTTAAGTAAAGTAGATGAGGCTTCAAAATTTTTTAGCAGTATTGATGATAAAGACATTGTGGCTTGGTCAGCGATGCTTGCATGATATGCTCAGACCGGAGAGACAGAAGCAGCTATAAAGATGTTTAGCGAGCTCACAAATGAAGGGATAAAACCGAATGAGTTCACATTCTCTAGCGTCCTTAACGTGTGTGCTGCTGCTTCCGCCTCTTCGGGACAGGGAAAGCAATTCCACGCGTTGGCTATAAAATCAAGATTCGATAACTCTTTATGTGTTAGTAGTGCTCTTTTAACCATGTATGCAAAGAAAGGCAACATCGAGAGCGCGAAAGCAGTCTTTGAAAGGCAGAGAGAGAGAGATCTAGTGTCATGGAACTCGATGATCTAGAGTCACATAGTTATCAAATTGATTGCAAAGATCGAAAGAAGAGAGATTGTAGTTAGAGATACAAATGGGTTTCATCACTTTAGCAGTAATGGAGTTTGCTCATGTGGGGACTTTTGGTGACATAATAATAAAGAGAAAAACACTGTATCAGCATTTAGGACATTTTTGTCCAAGAAATAAAAGCAAGAACAATGTTTTGGGATCAAATCAACCATGGGTTTAAGATTTGTTTCCTCCTCAAGACAACATAAGGTGAAAATGAAGAGACTAATGATAGTGAGAGGTATTTGATGGAATGATCTATTAACCTTCTTCTCCAAACTCCTGTGTGAATCTCTCATGGACATCAAGGTCAGATTTGCTCACTGTTGGCCTTTGTCTAGCAAGAACCTTCTCGAAATCGGTTCTGGTAATCGGTGGTGGAATAATCTGTAAAATACACAAATCATTCTTTAGTTTTACAGCATACAAAGCTTAATTACTACAAAAAAGACCAAGAAACTCGGTATATATGACCAAAAGTAACTCTGCTGAACGAAACTCTCTTAAGAGCAGTGCGACTCATGCTAAAACGATTATGTGTCTTCCAGTAGATTTATGAGAAAATCGAAATAATTTAAAATTCACAGAAGTTTGAAACACAAAACCTAATTATATATAAAAAATTTTAATGTGTACCTTTTCGGCAAGGCCTTTTGCTGCTAGATCTTGCATTGTGGTTTGGATGGCTCCTGGTTGCCTAGGTCCACATGGCATCCATGAACCATCAGGTGACTTGAAAAAGAACATTGCATCTTGAGTTTTGCGGACAGGCTCAAAAAGAACATCTTTTACCTGCAAGAATCAGAAAGATTTTCAAGACAAAGGCTTATATATCTAAAGCTACATCGAGGCAAACTGTAGACGACAATAGATCACTAGGGCCAAGTTACTTACACAAACGGACACATCTGAACCAGAAAACCCCTCTGTCTTGAGCCCTAAATATTCAAAATCAGGTTCGGTTAAATTATGAGGTGTGTCTCCCAAATGGACCTGCACAAAACACACATATCGTTAGTAAACGGGATTATGTTCTCTTGAATGATTTTACTTGATGAGCTTGAAGGAAATGAAACATTTAATACTTTGAACATGTGCTGCCGAGCCTTGGCTTCTGGGAGAGGAATATAGATACGCTTATCAAAACGTCGTCTAATAGCCTGAAATTAACATGGTGTTACGAAAGCAGTATTTTTCAAAACTGGCAAAGAAAATATATAATCAATCCACCCTTACGAGATTTCACCTGATCCAGAGCATAAGGTGTATTGGTTGCTGCAAGCACGAGTACTTTATCATCACTGTGTCCAACACCCTAAAAGAAACAGCGATAATAAGTAAAGAGAAGAAAAGTTTCCGCTAGAATTGAAATGACAGAGTGTTCAGTCCGGATATGTTTTGTACCTGCATCTGCACAAGAAGCTCTGTTTTGATACGTCTTGAAGCTTCGCTCTCGTTTCCTTCTCCACGTTGACCGCACAAAGAATCTATCTCATCAACGAAAATAATCGACGGAGAACTTTCACGGGCCATCTCAAAAAGGTTTGATACTAGCTTCTCACTTTCACCCATCCACTTGGAGACCAGGTCTGATGAAGACACGCTAATGGTTGGGAGGTAAAAAGGAAACAACTTTTCTTAAGCTATAACATGTTTCCAAGTATAAACACTATAAACACAAGATGAAATAGAAAAACAACAAACATAAAGTACGTAGCCAGCCATGAATTAAAACCCAATACCCCAGCAAAAGATGCTAGCTTAGAAACTTTCATTATTGTGATCAAGAATGTCGTACACGCCCCAGTAAAACAAGACTGTGAGGCACCCTTACACCCAATGATCTGCATGCTTGCCTAATCAAAAACAACAAGTGTTGGTTCTCCTATATGTCAATTAGATTCTACCAGAGACCACAAACCAGCTTTCCAAATCTAGCTGCAGACGTTTGTGGGTGACATGTATGGATAACAGAGACTACAAAAAAAACACTGATGCAAGATACAGCTAAACATGAAACCGTGCAGCAAACCTATTTAATAAGTATCTGAAGTTCTGAACTGGTTTCCTTAATAATACACTCTGAAATCGAAGAGCACATACAGAAATCAAAAGCCAACAAAACCAAGAACCTAAAAGTAGCCATAGCTAGGGAGTAATTCAAGAGCAACATCCTACTCAAGAAGCCAAAATGAAAGAGCTAAGACACAGCATTCTCATCCTCTGTCGACACCTAAAACACTTTTAGACATATGTTACCTGAAAAACGTAGAGTCTGCTTCAGTAGCAACAGCCTTGGCCAAGTACGATTTTCCTGTTCCAGGAGGCCCATACAGCAGAAAAGCTCGCCATGGCCGCCTCTTTCCTAAGAAACGAACAAGCAAGAGTTAATCAACAAGACTAGTCAACTTCACCATCTTCACCACATGATTCGAATAAGCACAATTCACAAAGATATTTCTTTTCATGTTCTAACGCCAGATGGTTCAAATAGTTACCGGTGAAGAACTGTGGAAACTTTACAGGCAAAATCACAGCTTCCTGCAAAGCTTGTTTGGCGCTTTCAAGCCCAGCAACATCTGTCCACTTAATGTTAGGCTTCTCCCTTACGATCGCAGAGTTTAACCCAGCTCGGAGCTTTGATTGCTCAGGATCCTCACCGTCTTTACCACCTTCTCCTCCGTCTTTCGGCTTAGTCTTCGGCCTGGTTGCGACCGCTGCGTCGCCGTTAGATCCGGGACCCGATCCACCTTCATCGAGAACGGCACGGATCTCTTCTGCACGGCGAAGATACTCGGTGAATTTCTGGGTAATAGCTTCTCTGATCTTCGGATTCTTCTCGTACTTGAGATGGGTTTTGAAGTACTCAAGCGCGTTCATGTACAGAGGGAAAGCCTTATTGTAATTCCCGGCATTGTCTTCTTGCACCGCTTGCTTCACATACTCGATCGCTTGTTCCTTAAAATTGCTGTACATAACTTAGGGTTTACCAATTTTCTCGACTCGAATTTGTTATACTTCTGCTTAATTAACGGAAACAAAAAAATTGAATCGGTGTGATCAAGGATCGAAAGGAGCCTTGAATCCTTGACGATAAAATTTTCAGATGAATTGTAAGCAGAAGATCTGAGTCGGAGAGAGGGAAAGAGGATTGGAGATGAAAAAGGAAGAACGAATGAATATAACGGAAGCGACGAAGAAAATCCAGATTTGACGTTGAAGACGAAAAGGTGTAGAAAACAACGGAGCGTAGAGTTTTAAAACAATAAAACGGTGAGGCGTTTTTGGAGGTTGTGAAGAATTGGCTCAGCGTTTTGATGAATTTTAGGAAACCACTTGTCGTTTACATAATTTATTTATAATTTTTGTTTCTAGCCCTTATTTGTATTAAAAAAAAAGAAGAAGATAAAACTCATAATATTATTCATCAAAATGTGTTTTCTTGTTGACAAAAAAAAAAAAAAAAGTGTTTTCATATAGATAAGACATTTCATTTTCACATGAAAAAATGAGGTCCACATCCATCTGCAATATTTGTAGCTTTTAGCTTTTATTTCTTTAACCTCGTATAAATATTTGCAATTTCAAAGTAATGCTTAGAGTATTAATGGCAACAAAAATCGGGATATGATGTACAAAGATAGTAACAAAGAAAGCCTAAGCAAAGTTTCATTGAGGCTTAAGCGACTCATTATGACAAAGATTAAAGATTTCTATGCAGCGACTGTGACGTAAAATAAATAATAATTAATCATATATATATAAAAAATAGTTTGGGCGTTCTCAAATATTTTTGTGTCTGTTCAAAAACTTGTCAAATTCATGTGTATGAGAACATACTGATGTGGGCACGAACGCAAGCTGAACCAGTGGAGGTTCACAGATGCGGACGCAAGGACCAGTTCCGGGGAGAGACTCGACCACGGGGCTGGAGAGTGAGGCAGGGTCTTTTGGGCTGAGAGAGACTCGATCGTTGCAAGCGAAGGATGGTAAGCGAGCTGGACCACACGGGTTGTGACAGACCCGTGATACACCAAGAGACTAGAAGCCGGCGGCTTGAAGTCTTAGAACCGACTAAGGCTAGGCGGCATAGAGAACAATATGAGCTAGAGTTTCAATTTCTTGTAAAGTCTGAATTTTATTGATGCAATGACTTGGCTTTTATAATGCCTAAGTTCTAGGGTTTTACTCTTACAAGAAAACAACAAGTAATGCAAAATAAAACAACAAGGAATGTGAAACAAACAACATGAAGTCTAATTGGTTGTCTTGGGCCGCGGGCCCTAATGGTCTTGGGCGGCCCAAGTTCTACACTTAGAAAAATAAAAAGAAACAAAAGAGTGACTTAAAATCGTGGGCTCTTGTGAATGATCAGGCCCACGTCCGATTGCACACTAGGGGTGTTGCCTCGTTAAAACCTCCCTCGGAAAACCCAATGAGACAAAACCGAAGGTAGGAAAAAGAGTACAATTCATTAGCGCGTCTTTGGCATCCTTATCCCGGGGTGATGGTAAGGATGCATGAGTCGGCAACTCGTCGACTAAGCAACTCCCAAGAAGGGGCCAAGGGGCAATGGGCTGGGTGTAGGTCTGTTCCTGGTCCGGGCTCGGCAATCCGTTGAAGAACCTCAATTCTTTGCTCGACAAACCGGTTGATCTTGGTTCTTAAAGCTTTGGCGCGCGCTCAGGTCACTGGTCCTGTTGGTACGCTAGGTACTGCATTGTCCGAGTCCGGTCCTCGTGGGTCGCGGGTACGGTTGGCTACGTCCGGGGCCTCATCATCCCTCCTCTCTTTAAGTGGTTTGGTCTCCAAAACAACATCCTCACCTGCATCAAATAATTTTAAGTCAGAAACGTTGAACGTTGGAAAAATGTTAAACTCACCTGGTAACTCGAGTTGGTAGGCGTTGTCGTTGATCTTCTTCAGGACTCGGAATGGTCTGTCTCCTCTTGGTGCCAACTTGTCCTTGCGCTTCTGAGGGAACCTTTCGGGTCGCATGTGCAGCCAGACTCAATCGCCTTCTTTTAAGGGGGTCTGCTTACGCCCCTTGTTGGCTTGTCGGGCATAAGACTTCGTCTTCTTTTCTAGGTTCTCCTTGACCTTCTGATGCAACTTCTTGACGTATTCGGCCTTGCTTTCTCCTTCCAAGCTCACGATCTCGGCTGGTGGTAAGGGCGTGAACTCCATTGGCGACAAGGGGTTGAAACCGTAGACAATTTCAAACGGAGACTTCTTGGTCGTGAAGTGGACGACTAGGTTGTAAGCGAATTTGACCAGCGGTAAGCACTCAAGCCATGACTTCAAATTCCGTCCGATGGTAGCTCTTAGGAGAGTGGACAGCGTCCGGTTCACCACTTCAGTTTGTCCGTTCGTTTGTGGGTGGCAGTTCGTGGAAAACACCAATTTTGTGTCGAGCTTCTTCCATAAGGTCCGCCAAAAATGACTGAGGAACTTAGTGTCCCGGTCGGAGACAATGGTCCGGGGGATCCCATGTAAGCGCACGATCTCCTTGAAGAACAGACTCGTTGTCTGTGTCGCGTCGTTAGTCTTGGCGCACAGGATAAAATGACCCATCTTCGAGAACCTGTCTACTACGACGAAAATGGAATCTTTGTGGTTTATTTTAGGCAAGCCTAGCACAAAGTCCATTGAGATATCAGTCCAGGGAGTAGTAGGAATGGGTAAAAGAAGATATAACCCGTGGGGATGACCTCTGGACTTGGCCCGTTTGCAGACTAAGCAACGACTGCAATGGGCCTCAACGTCTCGCCTCAGATGGGGCCAGTATAAATGCTCCTTGAGTAGGCTCAAGGTTTTGGCCACGCTGAAGTGACCCATCAAGCCTCCTCTGTGGGCTTCTCTCAGCAGCAGCTCCCGCGTCGAACCTTTCGGGATACAAAGTGAAGCGCCCTAACCCGGAAAAACTACCTCAGGTTAAAGGTTTCCTACCCGCGGTCGAACCAACCGACCGCACTTAGTAAAAATTCCTTAAGTCAAATTTTTACTTAAATTTTTCTTAGCATTTTCAGATTCGATTCAGCGGAACAGTGCATAAACGTGCAATAGATTTCTTATTATAAAAATCGAGGTTCTAGTACAACGATAAGTCTACCAATACATCATCCAAGCTACTAGACCCAATTATTCTACTAAGCCATCTTCCCTTCTTTCCAGCCTTTGTCTCGCGTTTTAGCCACTCCGGTTACCTTCCCGAGTGTTATCTAGTCCTGCATCCAAAAGGAGGCATAAGCAACGAAATTGCTTAGTGAGGCGGTCATCCCGTCTCACATAGCTATGGTCAAGAAATCGAAAACAAGTAATCCAATCAATAAGTCAATCATGCAAAATCAGGCCGATATACTTTTCTAAACGTGATTCACCAACCACTGTTGGATCATTCACCAGGACGAGTCACACAAGACTCTCTTATTCACGCTTAACACTTAAAACAGGACAGGACAAGTATATTAGATCAGACAGTCAAGCACTTATTGAATCCACACACGCTCACGACCCTAGACCATAGCCACAGTCACGCACTCACCTTAGGATTCCGATGATCCGATGAAAATCCCACGTTCTGATACCTCTTGTCACAAATCGCCCACGCTGCACCGATGCGTGTCACACAACCTAACGATTTTACTCGAAACACATCGACCAAAACACTAAGTCTCTCGATGCTTATAGCCCAGTAAGGTAAAACTCTAAGTTTATCGATGCTTACCCGGATTTCCTTAACCGAATGATCCGCTCTCGATAAAAACTCAGATAACTGGTCGCTTCTCGAACCTTTCTAGAGAAATCACTTAGTTTCCTCGAACTTTCTTTCTTTCAGTGTTCTGATTTTTCGTTTACTCACGCAGGGACTTATGAGGCGACTTGTTCCTTATTTATAAGGGAAGTCGGTTAGGATTTTCCTTAAATCCGCAGTCCCATCTTATCCCTTCGAATATTCATCCGTCAGTTGGGATATCAGCGAGATTTTCGGAAAGTGGTTGGGATTTAGTGCGAAAATCCCGGAAGTTGTTACCAACAACTTCGACCAACCCAATCCCCTTATCCGCTAGGAATAATCCTTTATCCTTTGGGATTATTCCTTTCGGGTCGATAGGATATCGAGGAAATCCCGGGATATCTGTTACAAGGATAATATATATTCTCCTTTCCCGGATGTCTTCGCCCATAATCCCAAAATCCCCTTTTTCCCCGACCTTGCCCGTTTTGCCCTTGATCGCGGTCATTACAATTCTCCCCCACTTAGGTGGATTCGTCCTCGAATCTAGGACTTAGTCTTTTTGGACTTAGAAGTCTCGACCGCTTGTTTGTCGAACCATTTGGGAAACTTTTCCTTCATAATGATTTCAGGTTCCCATGTGATTTCTTCTTCTCCATCACAATCCCAAACGACTTGAATCATTTTGGTTTTCTTCCTGCGATCTGTCTTAACTCTCCTTCCCACGATTCGAACTGGCCTTCCTTCCACGGTCAGATTTTCCTGTAGATCTGCTGGTGGTTCCACTATCACGTTATGTCTGTCACTTATGCACTTCCTTAGCATAGAAACATGGAACACATTGTGGAATGCACTTAAGACTGGTGGTAATTCCAATCTATATGCTATTGGCCCAATCCGTTCCAGAATCTTATACGGACCCATATATCTCGGACTTAACTTTGCGGTCTGATTTGTTCTTTCCTTTCCCTTATATGTGACTGTCTTAAGATAAACCATCTCCCCAACTTCGAATTCCAACTCCCTGAAAGATTATGAGATTGAGAGATTTGTAGAATGAGAGAATGAGAGATTAGAGAGAATTAGAGAATTAGAGAGAAGAATGATTTATTAGAAAATGAGAATTATGAATTCTTACTTACAAAATGTGAAGGGAGTAAGGTATTTATACTATACTAGTCTAGGCTTGTTTGGATACAAGGATAGCCTTATACTTAAGTGGCTTACAAGGATAACATAAATCTATAATACAAACAAGCCTTAGACTCTCCCTTTTACACACATATAAATCGCCTTTTAACTAGACATAAAGGCCTTCATAAATTCATCACTTCTTCTTCATTCCAACACTCCCCCTCAAGCTTAAGACATAAAATTCTTAAGCTTGCAACCATGAAGTATTACCTCATTAAAAACCTAGAGAAGGAAAACCCAATTGGGACAAAACCTTTTATTAGGGAAAAAGAGTATAACACTCCATGTTGGGATCATGGGTATGGAATGGACATGAGGCCAAGTCTTGGATAGATTGATGTGCCAATTTTCAGAGATGCAGCCTTGGTGAATATGTCAGCTAGCTGATCCTCACTCCTTGTATAGCAAGGTAAGATGATACCTTTCCCAATAGCTTCTCTTACTTTATGACAGTCCACTTCTATATGCTTGGTCCTTTCATGAAACACAGAATTGGAGGCTATGTGTATGGCAGCCTGATTGTCACAGTGAATGGTGATTGGAGTCTCACACTCCACGGCTAAGTCTTCCAGAATTTGCTTCAGCCAGATACACTCAGTTGTGAGCTTCCTCATTGCTCTATATTCTGATTCTGCACTAGAGCATGAAACCACCTTTTGCTTCTTGGTTTTCCAAGTCACAAGGTTTCCTCCTATGAAAGTACAATAACCTGTGGTACTTCTCCTATCTTCCCTATCTCCTGCCCAATCTGCATCACAATAACCAACCACATTTGTGTTTTTATTATTACCCATCCAAATACCTTGTTCATGTGTGCCTTTGAGATATCTTAGAATCCGCATGGCCATGTCCCAATGCCTCATCTTTGGCCTTTGCATGTGTTGAGATACCTGATTCACAGCAAAACATAAATCTGGTCTAGTGATGGTTAAATAAATAAGCTTACCAACCACTTTCCTATAGAGCTTAGGATCATGAAAATCAATTTCCTCCTCTAACTCCCCCTTAGTTGCGATTTTATAACCTTCTTCTAAGGGTGTTTTGGCTGGCTTAGCTTCCATCATATCTGTGGATGTTAGTAGATCTACAACATATTTTCTTTGAGAAAGAAAAAGACCTTCCTTAAACCTACATACTTCAATTCCTAAGAAGTATTTAAGTTCTCCTAGATCCTTTATGTCAAAGACACTTTTTAAGTAATTTTTAGTAGATGCAATACCAATACTATCACTACCAGATATGATTATATCATCTACATAGATAAGAATAACTATGATACCTTCCTTACTCTTAAATGTAAAAAGAGTATGTTCCACTTCAGACCTTTTGAAGCCTTTATCCATTAAAGTAACACTTAATTTGTGGTACCATGCTCTTGGAGATTGCTTAAGGCCATAAATAGCCTTCCTTAGCCTTAGGATATTGCCGCTTCCTATCTCATCTTCTAGGCCAGGTGGAGGTGACATGTAAACCTCTTCTTCTAGTTCACCTTGCAAGAAAGCATTCTTGACATCCATTTGCCACAATTCCCACTCAAGATTAGTAGCAACAGTGAGCACAACATTGACAGAATGTAGCTTAGCAACAGGAGCAAATGTATCCCTATAATCCTCACCATAAGTCTGAGTAAAACCCCTAGCTACCAACCTAGCTTTATATCTATCAATTTCACCATTGCTTTTGTATTTAATGGTAAAAATCCACTTAGAACTTACAGCCTTCTTCCCTTTTGGTAAAATGGCTGAAGCATATGTACCATTCCTCTCCATGGCTTGTTTCTCAGCTAAGATAGCTTCCCTCCATTCCTTTATAGACATAGCTTCTTCATATGTCTTTGGGATCTGCTCATTGTCAAGACTAGAAATAAAAGCAACATGAGTAGAAGGTAAGTGTGCAATATTACAAACTCCCTGGTCATGATGAACTACAGCATTTCCATTGTAGAAGACTGGTGGATTTCTTTGTCTTGTGCTCCTCCTTAAAACAGTAGGTTGAGCCTCCTCTTCTTCTTCACTCAAAACTTCAATGAGAGTAGGTCTTGTTCTTTTGGAAGCTGAAGCTAGAATGGAATCATCTCCTGCTGAGTCTTGTTGGACATGAGTAGATGCTTCTCCCCCCCCATGTTCAAGAGGAGGAAGCCCAGGAGAACCAAGGTTTGGCCGTGACATAGGCTGTGAGGAGGCGGCTGGGCCAGAGATATCCACATTGCCGGATGGACCAGGATCTGCAAAGCCGTGAGGATGATCCTGTGGAGCCGTGACTGAGGGGCTTGAACTACCTGTTGCTGGGACATTTGGCTGAGGTGTATGCTGACTACCTCCTATTCCAATGCTCTCCAAGAGTTTCCTCAAGTATTCAGCTTGGTCTGTTCTTGTTGATGAGATGTCTTTAAATTGTTCCCAATTTCCTTCTTCATAAAAACATTTGTCTTCTTGGAACTTCACATCTCTAGACACCATGACCCTTCTAGTCTCATGGTTATAACATTTGTATCCTTTTTGAGTGGAGGAATATCCAATGAACATAGCCTTTACACTTTTTGGTTCAAGCTTGTTCCTTTGTTCCCTAGGAATTAATACAAAACAAACACACCCAAAAACTTTTAAATGATCAATGGTGGGTTTAGTGTTGTTTAATACCTCAAATGGGGATAAATCATCAAGGACTTTTGTGGGTGTCCTGTTGATTAAGTAGCAGGCTGCTACAAGTGCATCCCCCCAAAATCTCTTAGGCACCTTCATGTGGAACATCATAGTTCTCACAACCTCCATTAGGTGCCTATTCTTTCTTTCAGCAACTCCATTTTGTTGTGGAGTATAAGGACAGCTTGTCTGATGCTCAATGCCATGCCTTGCTAGATGTTCCTTAAGTCTGGTACTTGTGTACTCCCCACCATTATCTGTTCTAAAGCACTTAATTCTTGCATTGTATTGATTAGTCACATATGCTTGAAAATTTAAGAATGCATCATACACCCTATCTTTAGAACTAAGGAGGGTAACCCATGTATATTTGGACTTTTCATCAATAAATGTCACAAAATATTTATGGTTTTCTCTAGATGGAAATGGGGATGTCCACACATCAGAATGCACCAATTCAAAACAATTTTCATATTCATGTATTGATTTTTCAAAAACTGTTTTACAATGCTTTCCAAGAATACATGAATCACACAATTCTTTTGACATTTTTAAACCAGGCACAATTAATTCAAGTGCTCTTGGATGAGGATGGCCTAGTCTAGCATGCCACAAATCTGAATCAGTACTAAAACAATGCGCCTGAAACACTGATTCTAATGCATTACAACTAGCCATATTATCAAGCACATACAAGTCATCTTTTGTGGTTCCTTGTCCAAAACACCTTCTAGTTTCAATATCCTGAAAATAAAAATCATTTGGGCCAAATATAGCATGACAATTCAAATCAGTAGTAGCTCTTTTAACTGAGAGCAAGTTGGAGGTAAATGAAGGCATATAAAATGCCTTAGATTCTTTATCAAACAATTTCAATTTTCCTATGCCTTTGATTGGTACTTTAATTCCATTTGCAATAAGAACATTCCCTAGGGCAGGTTCTACATTTTCTAGCAAATCTAGATCACTAATCATGTGATGAGAAGCACCAGAATCAACAACCAAGGATTTAGGAGTATTAGATGTATAAGATGTTTGAAAAGAAGCATGAAAAGTTTTACCCATCACATTGCTCTCCTTTATTGCCTTAATGAGGGCTTCCAAATCTGATTTTGTCACAAAATCTGATGCTTGTGACATGGTGTTGTTGGCGCCTGGTTGGTAAGGAGAATGACTACAGACGGCTGCCTTGGAGGACACCAAACCGTAGGCTTGCCTGGCTGAGGAGATGACCGGCTGCTGTGGTGGACGTGAAGCCCAAGAAGGCTTAAGATGAGGGTGAAGTTCCCAGCAATCCTTCTTTGCATGTCCCTCCTTCTTGCAATGATCACAAAATGGCCTCCTCTTCTTAGATGCATTTGTTGGCCTGAAGAAACTTTTGTGAGCAGCTACTAGTTCACCTTTGTTGCCAAACAATCCATGTGATCCTTGCTCCTTTTGAATTTGAGCACACACTTCCTCCAAGCTAGGCAACTTATCAGACCTGAGAATATGCTTAATAAGATCTGAGTAAGTAGAATTAAGAGTTAAAAGTAACCCAAACACCTTATCTTGTTCTTTTCTTTCAAGGAGAACAAGTGGTTCAATAGTGGCTGGCCTTAGCATTTCTAGCTCAGCCCACAAGGCTCTGAATGAGCCATAGTGCTTTGTGAATTCAGCATCCTCCTGCCTTAATTCATTTAAAGCTTTCTTCACTTCAAAAATTCTCAAAAGATTAGTAGTATTACCATACACCTTAAGCAAAGTGTCCCAAAGTTCTTTTGCATTTTCACAAAAAGAATAAGCTTCTAAGAGATCACTAGCAAGAGAATTTTGTAATATAGAAAGTACCAACTGATCTTCTTGGTACCATTTGGCTTGTGCTGCATCAGTCACCTCAGCCACTTCATTGTCTCCAATGCCATTTGTGGCAATGTGGTTCCATAGACCTTTACCACCTAATGTAGTTTTCATGGTCCTAGACCATAAGAGATAATTTGCTCCATGTAGAATGACTGGAGCTCTAAGAGTTGTTTGAATCTCCATGCTTAGCAAGTAAAATTGGTCAGTAAATCAGGTAAGTAAAATTGAGTATAGAACCAGCTTGGTCTTGTGTGGTCACGCGAGGTCACTGGTCACGCTTTGTTGCTTGGTCTCGTGTGGTCAATGGTCACGCTTTGTTGCCTGAGTTTGTATTGATCACTTCCTAAGCACACACTCTTGTATGTACCTGCAGGTTAGTGTGAACTATACAAGGAGGCAATATAAATGCAAGAAATGCAAGACAAGAGAGGTAACTAATAACTACTTGTAGTTCAAGTAACTACCAACAACCTAACTGATTTTATCCAACACTTACAACAAGATATGAACAGATTAAAACAACCTAACAGTCAATCTTAACCAGATTTAATCAATCAATTTATTTCTCAAGAAACTCAATTAATACAATTCCAAGATTAACTAAACTGAACAAGGAATTCAAGAAAATCAATCTTGAATACTAAAACTATTCTGATTGACTTGAAATTTCGTGACAATCCTCACAAGATACTAATTAAACTTTCCAGTTCAAGAATTTTAAAAGATAACTAAGAAAGAATTAGAGATATATCACAAGGATCTTGATACAGATGAATTCGGACGACTCTCAGGAAAACTTCAAGAAAATCCTTTAAACTCAATGAAAACGAGTTCTGCTTTCTTTAAACAGAAACTAGACTCACGGGGCTTGAGTTTAGGCTTTTGAAAATCACGATTTGATGAAAAATTTACGAAGATATGACCTGGGGAATGTAGGGGTACGAAACGAACGCGATCACGAACACCTCTTAGAAGAAAAATTCGTATCTTTTGATTCCCTGAACCAAATGATGCGATTTTGGTGTCTATGGATGCGGAATTCGCCGATGTACACTCCAGAAAAAGCCGATCGTCAATTGGAGTCGTGGATTGATCGCAATTTGATTTACAAGATGACGTTCGAAATTTATCCAGAAACAGATGAAGAACAAGATGGATTCTTGTTGAATTAATGAAAGAATGATGAAAATTTCCCAGATTTGATGTAACCTGGCTCTGATACCATGAAAGATTATGAGATTGAGAGATTTGTAGAATGAGAGAATGAGAGATTAGAGAGAATTAGAGAATTAGAGAGAAGAATGATTTATTAGAAAATGAGAATTATGAATTCTTACTTACAAAATGTGAAGGGAGTAAGGTATTTATACTATACTAGTCTAGGCTTGTTTGGATACAAGGATAGCCTTATACTTAAGTGGCTTACAAGGATAACATAAATCTATAATACAAACAAGCCTTAGACTCTCCCTTTTACACACATATAAATCGCCTTTTAACTAGACATAAAGGCCTTCATAAATTCATCACTTCTTCTTCATTCCAACACTCCCTTCGACGTTTGTCCGCATAACTCTTTTGTCGATCCTGAGCTTCCTTTATTTTAATCTGTAAAATCCGAATTTTCTCAGTCGTTCTATCGACCAAGTCTGGCCCATAAATGCTCCGCTCCCCCACTTCGGTCCAACATAGCGGGGTTCGGCAAGACCGTCCATATAATGCCTCATACGGAGACATTCCAATGCTAGTCTGATAGCTATTGTTGTATGCAAACTCGGCCAATGGTAAGTATTGTTCCCACTTACCGCCCCAGTCTAAGACAGCCGCTCTTAACAGATCCTCAAGTGTCTGGATCGTTCGTTCCGATTGTCCGTCCGTCTGCGGGTGATAAGCCGTGCTCAGGTTGACCTTCGTCCCAAGCCGCTTATGCAATGACTTCCAAACCGCCGATGCAAACTTAGAGTCCCGATCTGATATTATACTCGCAGGAACTCCAGTAATCGAACAATTTCTTTTATGTACAACTCCGCAAGTTTCTCCGAACCATCTTTCCGATTAATTGCGAGGAAATGAGCAGATTTGGTCAAACGGTCCACAATGACCCAAATCGCATCTTTCTTATCACACATAGGCAGTCCGGTAACAAAGTCCATCGTGATCAAATCCCACTTCCATTCGGGGATGGGTAATCTCTGCATTAACCCAGCCGGAACTTGATGTTCGGCTTTGACCCTTTGGCATGTATGACAACCAGCCACCCATTTGGCTACATCCCGTTTCATTCCAACCCAGTGATAGTATCGCTTTGAGTCTCGATACATTTTAGTCGCTCCTGGGTGAATGGAGAATTTGGACTGATGCGCCTCTTTAAGAATTTCCTCACGCAACTGCTGATCTTTGGGAACACACACCCGACCATTCACCAATATCGTCCCATTATTCGATACCTGATACTCAGTGTTCTCGTTCCTTGCTGCCTCATTAAGTTTCTCATCAGTATCCTGAGCTAGCCGAACGCGGGTAAACAAGTCCGCATGGTCGGCAGCACCTAAGCCCAACGGTTCCACATCATCCGACAATGCGGTAAGGCGCAAAGTGCTTATCATACTGACCAGACCTTCCATATCCTTTACAGCATCCTTAACTACTTTCTTTCGACTTAGTGCATCTGCAACCGAGTTGGCCTTTCCCGGATGGTAATCGATGGTCAAGTCGTAATCGGCAACAAGCTCCATCCATCTCCTTTGCCGAAGGTTCAGCTCAGACTGAGTGAAGATATACTTCAAACTCTTGTGATCCGTAAAGATCTGGACTTTTGCACCGTAAAGATAGGATCTCCAGATCTTTAAAGCAAATACCACAGCTGCCATCTCTAAGTTGTGGGTTGGGTAATTCGCTTCATGCTTCCTTAGTTGTCTCGATGCATAGGCAATGACCTTACCCACTTGCATCAGAACGCAACCAAGTCCCAATCGGGATGCATCTGTGTAGACAACATACGATGCATCGGGTTCTGGTAACGCCAAAACTGGAGCACTCGTAAGCATTTCCTTCAGCTTAACGAAACTAGTCTCACAGTCTGCTGACCATACAAACCGGACGTGCTTACCGGTCAGCTTGGTCATTGGCTGAGCCATGCTTGCAAAGCCTTTCACAAACCATCTATAATAGCTAGCCAATCCCAAAAAGCTCCGCACCTCCGAGGCATTCTCGGGTCTCGGCCATTCCGCAACAACCCTGATCTTTTCTGGGTCAACAGACACTCCTTGGTCCGAGATTATATGACCCAAGAATCCAATTTCACTTTGCCAAAAGCTACACTTGCTGAGCTTAGCAAACAACTTCTATTCTCGCAACTTAGCCAAAACCAATCTTAAATGACCTTGATGCTCCTCTTGGTTTTTCGAGTAGACCAAAATATCATCTATGAAGATGATCACAAATTCATCCAAGAAGTCTCGAAAAACAGTGTTCATCAACTTCATAAATGCAGCCGGTGCATTGGTCAATCCGAAAGGCATGACTACGAACTCGTAATGTCCATACCTTGTCCGAAAGGCAGTCTTTCGAATATCTGACTCAGCTATCGGAATTTGATGATATCCCGAAGTCAAATCGATCTTAGAGAAACAAGTTGCTCCTTTGAGTTGGTCCAACAACTCGTCAATCCTTGGAAGCGGATACTTGTTCTTCACCGTAACTCGGTTCAACCCACGATAGTCGATGCAAAGCCTAAAGCTTCCATCTTTCTTTTTAACGAACAGGACCGGTGCTCCCTAAGGTGAACTGCTCGGACGGATGAACCCTTTCTCCATCAATTCACCTAACTGTTTCTTTAGTTCGGACATTTCAGCTGGTGCCATTCGATAGGGGGCTTTTGATATCGGAGCGGTTCCAGGTTCCAATTCAATAGTGAATGGATCCGACCTTTCCGGTGGTGGTCCAACCAAGGCTTGGAACACATCACCGAAATCTCTAACTACCGGAATATCGTTAAGCCCTATGTCTGGCCCAACTTCTGATGTTGTGATCGTGGTCAAATACGCCTCACATCCTTTCTGGATCAATTGTTCTGCTTGAATCGCGGAAATGATCAAGCTTCCTGAAGTGGGTCGAATTCCCTGGTATTCCAGCGTCGTGTTTCCTCTCTCAAACCGGATTCTCCCTCGATGACAATCCAAATGGGCCTTATGCTTTCCAAGCCAATCCATGCCCAATATCACCTCATAAGTTTTCACTCCGCATATGACTAGGTCAGCTGGCATGTCCACACCGCATACCATTATCGGAACGTCAAGCACTTTTCCAAAGGTTTTCATAGCTTAACCACCCGCCGCTCGGACAAGTCCGAGTTGATCTCCAAGTTCCTTATGGAACCCGCCTTTCCCAACAACTTCCGGGCTAACAAAACAATGTGTCGCCCCGGAATCAAACAGAACATGGGTCGAAATTCTGCCCATAAAAATGGTCCCTACAATATCCCCTAAATTGCTAAAGACACAAGCAGACATCAAATTTACTTAGTAAGTGTTAGGAACTTACCAGTGATCGGACGAGAAGAGCTGCCTTCTATCGCATCCTTAGAAATCGAGAAGACCCGTGGTGTTCCACCAGTTGCATTCGCTGGTCTCTTAGCTGGTGGTGGTGGCGGCAGTCCTTCATTTGCCCGTTTCCCGGATGACTGCGCCAGCTTCGGACACTGAGACCTGAAGTGTCCCGGCTCACGGCAATGATAACATATCTGTTCCCCAAAATTACTTCCCAACTCTCGCGCCCCAGGGTACCTCTCTGGACAGTCTACAATCTTATGGTTCAGACTGCCACACCGGAAACACGCACCCGAAATGGTCCTGCACTGACCAGAGTGTGTTTTCCCGCAACTTTGACATGCAGTTTGCACCGTCAATGCCTTGTTGCTCCTGAGACTCTTGTCTGAGTTTCTCCTTTGGCTCGACCCAAGTCTCAGTCTAGCAGAAGGTACCGTGGACGCTTTCCACTCCATGTTTGCTAACTCCGCTTCCTCCTTCAGGCCCATTTCCATAAGAGCCGCTACCTCTACCAGCTCAGACATAGAGTCGTATCTCCGTACTTGGCAACGATTGCGGAGATTGACTCGAAGTCCCAACAAGAACCGACTTATCCTTGTCTGTTCATCCTCGAATTCGCGCCCCGCAAACTTCATGAGAGAGTTATACTCTATCTCATATTCGCGCACATTCATGGTTCTTTGGCGCAACTCGAGAAACGCACGTTGGCATTGGTTAAATACCTCCCTTGGAAAGTACTTAGTGCGGAATTCCTCACGGAACACCATCCATGAACAATTACCGCGCCTTGCCTCAACCGTGGTCCACTAAGTGTGCGCGTCACCTTCCAGATAGTGGACCGCGATGTCCTTCTTATACTGATCCAGACATCGAATGGCTGCAAAGTTCCTCTCGAGTCTCGATTGCCACTCATATGCCTCGATTGGTTTTGCACCACCTGCAAAGTACTTTGTACCCAGCTTGCGCATGTGATCAGCCATCGTAAGGTACGATGCGATCCTTGGCTCTGGCAATACCTCCTCATCCGCTGCCGCGGCGACCCGGTCATTCACCGCAGGCGGTGGTATCACCGGTGCAGGTGCAACAGGCGCAGGTGCCGCAGCCGTCAATCTTTCCAAGATCTGTCCCAACATCCCCATCAACTGTCCCAATTCGGTCTGGGGTGCAGCGACTCCATCCGCAGGCACATTTGCCGCGTCGCCTCCATGACCATTGGTGGGGTTCGCACCATTCCCATCGTTGGTGCGTTCCTCAGGCGCACCACTGTTCCCAATCTGAGATCGAGTATTCCTTACCATCTGCATCAATCATACAGTTTATTAAGTTAGCATGAGACTAACTTATTCTCTAAAATATCACTTACCGCGAGACTGGCTGGAAAGGATGGCTTAACCCACTAACCCGTTTATGCTTAACACTGTCCTAGAATCGACCATGCTCTGATACCAAACTGAAGCGCCCTAACCAGGAAAAACTACCTCAGGTTAAAGGTTTCCTACCCGCGGTCGAACCAACCGACCGCACTTAGTAGAAATTCCATAAGTCAAATTTTTACTTAAATTTTTCTTAGCATTTTCAGATTCGATTCAGCGGAACAGTGCATAAACGTGCAATAGATTTCTTATTATAAAAATCGAGGTTCTAGTACAACGATAAGTCTACCAATACATCATCCAAGCTACTAGACCCAATTATTCTACTAAGCCATCTTCCCTTCTTTCCAGCCTTCGTCTCGCGTTTTAGCCACTCCGGTTACCTTCCCGAGTGTTATCTAGTCCTGCATCCAAAAGGAGGCATAAGCAACGAAATTGCTTAGTGAGGCGGTCATCCCGTCTCACATAGCTATGGTCAAGAAATCGAAAACAAGTAATCCAATCAATAAGTCAATCATGCAAAATCAGGCCGATATACTTTCCTAAACGTGATTCACCAACCACTGTTGGATCATTCACCAGGACGAGTCACACAAGACTCTCTTATTCACGCTTAACACTTAAAACAGGACAGGACAAGTATATTAGATCAGACAGTCAAGCACTTATTGAATCCACACACGCTCACGACCCTAGACCATAGCCACAGTCATGCACTCACCTTAGGATTCCGATGATCCGATGAAAATCCCACGTTCTGATACCTCTTGTCGCAAATCGCCCACGCTGCACCGATGCGTGTCACACAACCTAACGATTTTACTCGAAACACATCGATCAAAACACTAAGTCTCTCGATGCTTATAGCCCAGAAAGGTAAAACTCTAAGTTTATCGATGCTTACCCGGATTTCCTTAACCGAATGATCCGCTCTCGATAAAAACTCAGATAACTGGTCGCTTCTCGAACCTTTCTAGAGAAATCACTTAGTTTCCTCGAACTTTCTTTCTTTCAGTGTTCTGATTTTTCGTTTACTCACGCAGGGACTTATGAGGCGACTTGCTCCTTATTTATAAGGGAAGTCGGTTAGGATTTTCCTTAAATCCGCAGTCCCATCTTATCCCTTCGAATATCCATCCGTCAGTTGGGATATCAGCGAGATTTTCGGAAAGTGGTTGGGATTTAGTGCGAAAATCCCGGAAGTTGTTACCAACAACTTCGACCAACCCAATCCCCTTATCCGCTAGGAATAATCCTTTATCCTTTGGGATTATTCCTTTCGGGTCGATAGGATATCGCGGAAATCCCGGGAAATCTGTTACAAGGATAATATATATTCTCCTTTCCCAGGTGTCTTCGCCCATAATCCCAAAATCCCCTTTTTCCCCCGACCTTGCCCGTTTTGCCCTTGATCGCGGTCATTACACAAAGCCTCCAGTCTCTGAAAAGGAATCCATCAAACAAATAAAATCGTGAGTGGGTACCAGTGCCGGCGTGGTGAAAGGCTTCTTTGAGGTCATCGTCTTGGGCATATAATTCCTTGAGCAACTCAAACCCGAGGACCTTGGCTTCCATGACAGAGATCAAAGAATGTCTCCGGGATAGTGCATCTACGACGATATTTTTTTTCCTCTTTTTGTACTTGATCACGTAGGGGAAGGTCTCTATGAACTCCAACCAGCGTGCATGTCGCCTTTTCAACTTGGTATGGGCTCTTAGGTGTTGCAGCGTCTGATGGTCAGTGTGGATGACGCATTCTCGGGCCAGAATATAGTGCTGCCAAGTGTCCATTGCTCGAACCAAGACATACAACTCCTTATCGTAGGCGGGGTAGTTGAGCGCGGCTCCGCTCAACTTTTCGCTGAAGTAGACAACGGGTTTGCCTCCTTGGGTCAGGACGGCTGCAATTCCGACGCCAGATGCGTCGCACTCCACCTCGAAAGTCTTCTGGAAGTCCGGTAGGGCTAAGACTGGGGCGTGAGTGAGCCGGTATTTAAGTAAGTTGAAGGCCTTTTCCTGCTCGGATCCCCAGCTGAATGCCCGGTCCTTCTTGATCATGGAGGTCAAAGGACTGGCGATGGTGCTGAAGTCCTGGACGAACCTTCGGTAGAAGCTGGCCAAGTTGTGGAAACTTCGGACTTGTCTGATGCTCGTGGGAGTGGGCCATTCTCGTATGGCCTTAATCTTCTCCTCGTCCACCTGTAAGTCCTGTGAATTTACGACAAAACCTAGGAAGACTACCCAGTCAGTGTAGAACATACACTTCTTTAGATTGGCATAGAACTTCTCCTCTTGAAGTGTGCGTATAACCAACTCTAAATGAATGATGTGGTCGGCGTAGGAAGCACTATAAACGAGAATATCGTCAAAGTATACTACGATGAACTTACTGATGTACGGTTTAAGAACATGGTTCATTAGCCGCATGAAGATGCTTGGGGCGTTGGATAGTCTGAATGGCATGACGAGCCACTCGTAGAGACCTTGCTTGGTTTTAAACGCCGTTTTCCATTCGTCTCATTTTCGCATGCGAACTTGGTGATATCCGCTCTTCATGTCAACCTTTGAAAAGATCGAAGCTCCGCTTAGCTCGTCAAGCATGTCGTCGAGCGCTGACAACGCACATTCTCCATGATCCGTCTTTCTTTGGCACGAGTAGGACGGGTACGGCGCATGGACTGAGGCTTTCTCGGACATAACCTTGGTCCATGAGTTCCCGAACTTGGCGTTCGAGCTCCTTAGCTTTCTTCGGGTTGACACGGTAGGCTGGTCGGTTGGGCAGTTGAGCTCCCGGGATGAAGTCGATGTTATGCTCGATTCCTCTGAGCGGTGGCAGTCCAGGTGGGATCTCGGCAGGAAAAACGCCTGCGTAAGTCTCCAAAAGCTTGCCGACTTCAGGTGGGGGTGGCGGCTCGGTGCTGTCAGCGTGGAAGGATTCCTTGAAGATCCTAAGGACAACGTTAGTATCGTCCCTACTCACTCTTTGTGTATGACCCTGGAGTTCACAAGAAAGTTCTCCTTCCGGGGTCCCTTGGTGGAGTCCGTCCTTAGTTGGATGTCCCGGACTTGCTGTGGAGCGAGTGGTGCTAAGTTGAACCTGCGCTTGTTGTGAACAAAAGAATACAGGTTAGTCCATCATTTGTGCGTAGTTTCCCTGTCAAACTGCCATGGACGTCCAAGAAGGAGGTGGCCAGCTTGCATCGGGACCACATCGCACAAGACCTGATCGGTGTAACATCCTACGCTAAAGGACACCGTCACCTGATCGGTTATGCGTATCTCGGTCTTATCATTGAGCCACCTAAGCTCGTAGGGTCACGGTGCTTAGTCCTCTCAAGACCGAGCTTATCAACCATGTATTCACTAGCGATGTTGGTACAGGAACCTCCGTAGATAATCAGAGAACATACATTGCCCTTGACAATGCACTTGGTATAGAAAATGTTCTCACGCTGGGCGATCTCGTCAGGGCCAGCTATAGTGTTGAGGATGCGACGGAACATCAAAAGCTCTCCGGAATCGGGGTACTCGATGTCGTCTTCTGCTTGCTCTGATTCTTCTAAAGGCTCCTCATCTCCTTCGTCAGCGGATTCGTACTCTCCGGACGGGGTCAGGATCATTACCCGTTGGTTTGGGCAATCTCGAGCCATGTGTCCTCGCCCGTTGCACTTGAAACAGGTGATGTCTCGGCTCCGGGGTGCAGCTCCAGTGGGTTTGGCTGGCTGGCTAGATCCGGGCGCGGGTCGGACTGCGTCTCGTGGTCGGGTCATGGCGCACGGGTCGGAGGTAGGGCCAGGGGGCCGGTTGTACAGCTTGGGCCAGTTGGGCTTGGGCCGTTGGTAGCCTGCTGCCTTCCTCTTGTTGGCTTGCTCCACCTGGTTGGCTAGGTGGTACAATTCTCCGAGGTCGTGGTACGACTGTCTCTCGATCTTCTGGGCGATCTTTTCTTGAAGCCCGTCAATAAACTGGGCCATGAGACTCTCCAGGGAGTCAGTGATCTCAAGACGGTTTCTCAGGTGCTCAAACTCGTCGAAATACTCACTGACCGACTTAGTGCCCTGGGTGAGTCGTCTAAACAGTCTATGCAGTTCTCGATGCAAATGGGGCGGAACATCGCTTTCGCATGAGATGCGTGAGCTCGTCCCATGATGTGAGGGGCCCAAATCGGCTCCTCCGTCGTTCCGCAACTTCATGGTCTCACCAGGTCAGGGCGTGATCCGTGAACTGTGCCGTGGCTAGGGCCACTCGTCTAGGGTCCCCAGCCTAGATAAGCTTCGGGGTCGACCTTTCTGGCAAATGGTGGTGGGTTGAGCTTGACATCCGGGGCTTGGTAGGGAGGTGGTCGATCGTGTGTTCCGTCGTAGCGTGGGCCGCGGTCATATGGAGTGCGGTATGGCGGGTCATCGGGTGGATCTTCTTCTCGTGGGTCGTGGGTATACGGCCCGAAGTAATGAGTCCGTCCATTAGTGGTGGCACCTCCATTGCCGCGATGGGAGGCCTCGGGGATGTCCGGTCGTTGGGGAGGACCGGGTTGTTCCAATCGTTCCATACGACTCGTAAGAGTGTTCATCTGAGCCGTGATCTGGCTCAGCATCTGCATTACTGCAGCTGATCCTTGGGGGCGTTCGGGAACGTCCGAACTACTAGACATTTATATCCTTATAAAAACTTTCCAAAAAATAAATTTTTCCTAAAGTAGAAACTTTCCTAAAATGGAAACTTTTCTAATTTAGAAACTTTCCTAAAATGGAACTTTCCTAAAAATAGAAATTTTCCTAATCTAGAAACTTTCATAATTTGGATATTTGCCTAAACTAGAGAAGAAAATATCCTAAAGGAAATATTCTAGAATTAAATTCCTTCCTAAAGTAGATTTTGGAAATTTTCTAGGTGGGGGAATATTGCCTAATTTTTGAAATGGGGATTTTCCTAAAGGGAATTTGGAAATATTCCTAGGCGATTAATGCTAAGGAAGATTGCCTAAACCGAAAAACAAAAATTGCCCTAATGAATTTCGAAAAATATCCTAAATGATCAAAGGCCACTTAATGCCACAGATCCTTGCCTAAACAACCTAGGACACAGGAATGGGCAAGGGAGGCGGCTGCTAGACCTAATCGCTTCTAGGGTAAGTGGCTGCTCACGGGTTGCACTAGAGGGCGGCTACGCGGGTAAGGGAACTAAGTAGTACTTGCGCGGATTGTCCTAATGGCGCTAGACGCTGGAACGGCTGGATACGAGGCTCGGCTCTGGTCTAGCTAAGGGACACACGCGAAAGCAAACAAGGAAACTAGCTACACACGCTGGAGGCAAGACAGCTTGTTTCAAGATTTCTCAATGTGAAGTGCTCTAGGTTGGTTTCTCTCTGCCTAAATCCGTTTTACACAACCTACTATCTCTTTTTTTTTTTTGAATGAATGCAAACAATCTAACAACCTAGCAAGCAAACAATTTTTTTTTGTTTATGAATGAAACTAAGTGAGTATAGAACAATAGAACCTGTTTGGCGTTTTGGATTTGTGGCCTAAACAACCTAGGACACGGGAATGGGCAAGGGAGGCGGCTACTAGATCTAGGGTAAGCGGCTGCTCACGGGTTGCACTAGAGGGCGGCTACGCGGGTAAGGGAACTAACTAGTACTTGCGCGGATTGTCCTAATGGCGCTAGATGCTGGAACGGCTGGATACGAGGCTCGGCTCTGGACTAGGTAAGGGACACGCGAAAGAAAACAAGGAAACTAGCTACACACGCGTGGAGGCAAGACGGCTTGTTTCAAGATTTCTCAACCTACTATCTCTTTTTTTTGAATGAATGCAAACAATCTAACAACCTAGCAAGCAAACAATTTTTTTGTTTATGAATGAAACTAAGTGAGTATAGAACAATAGAACATGTTTGGCGTTTTGGATTTGTGGTAGCGGTTCTGAGAACTTTTTTGTTTTTTTTTGACTTCTAGGCAGGCTTTGGACTGCGCTTCTTCACCTTGCAGGATGGAAGTGCAACAAATCAAAGCAAAGAACTGTAACAGCTAAACAACGTGAACAAAAGATAACAAGGGGATAGGAACAACCGGGGTCAGAAGCTTTTGTGCTCTGATACCAGATGATGTGGGCACAGACGCAAGCTGAGCCAGTGGAGGTTCACAGATGCGGACGCAGGGACCAGTTCCGGGGAGAGACTCGACCACGGGGCTGGAGAGTGAGGCGGGGTCGCTTGGGCTGTGAGAGACTCGATCGTTGCAAGCGAAGGATGGGAAGCGAGCTGGACCACACGGGTTGTGACAGACCCGTGATACACCAAGAGACTAGAAGCCGGCGGCTTGAAGTCTTAGAACCGAAGGCGGCACAGAGAACAATATGAGCTAGGGTTTCAATTTCTTGTAAAGTCTGAATTTTATTGATGCAATGACTTGGCTTTTATAATGCCTAAGTCCTAGGGTTTTACCGTTACAAGAAAACAACAAGTAATGCAAAATAAAACAACAAGGAGTGTGAAACAAACAACATGAAGTCTAATTGGCTGTCTTGGGCCGCAGGCCCTAATGGTCTTGGGCGGCCCAAGTTCTACACTTAGAAAAATAAAAAGAAACAAAAGAGTGACTTAAACCCGTGGGCTCTTGTGAATGATCAGGCCCACGTTCAATTGCACACTAGGGGTGTTGCCTCGTTAAAACCTCCCTCGGAAAACCCAATGGGACAAAACCGAAGATAGGAAAAAGAGTACAATTTCTTAGTGCGTCTTTGGCATCCTTATCCCGGGGTGATGGTAAGGATGCATTAGTCGGCGACCCGTCGACTAAGCAACTCCCAAGAAGGGGCCAAGGGGCAATGGGTCGGGTATTTGTCTGTTCCTGGTCCGGGCTCGGCAATCCGTTGAACAACCTCAAGTCTTTGCTCGACAAACCGGTTGATCTTGGTTCCTAAAGCTTTGGCGCGCGCTCGGGTCACTGGTCCTGTTGGTACGCTAGGTACTGCATCGTCCGGGTCCGGTCCTCGTGGGTCGCGGGTACGATTGGCTACGTCCGGGGCCTTATCACATACCACTTAAACGAAGTATTCTAATAGAATTGTTTTGATCTTATGAAATAGAAAGGACCTCCACCTTTTCTCGGAGCGAGATTGTAAGCTAATCTACATAACTATTCCATCTAAACTCCCTACAAATATTGCATTTAGTTGGGTTAACAAGGTTAATGGCTGTTACACAGTCAAGTCCGGTAATAGAACTTGGTATGACAAGTCAAGTCTCAAGAGCAACATTTAGAAGTTCTCAATCCCAGTCTGGAACCTCTTTACTCAGGGATATGGCGAGTATTTACGATGTTGAAGATCAAGCACCTTCTCTGGCGAATCCTCACAAATATTCTTGCAACTAATTATAATATACGAAAAAAATCTTTGCTTTCGAATTCAGAATGTTTGCGCTGTGGAGCAGACACAGAGGATACAAATCATCTCTTCTTTGAATGCTCTGTCGCCAGAGGAGTATAGACATTTACACCAACATGGTTCCTCCTAGCACCCAGGGGACAAAACTCATTTTATTCAAATATGGGGCATTGCTTGTTTTGGAGGAATACACAACAAGTTAGTATTGACTTTTGGCCTTGGATATTATGGCGGCTCTGGAAGTCCATGAATAAAATGTTCCTAGAAGGCAAAGATCACTTACCCCATGAAGTAGGGGATTGGGCGATGAGAGAAGCAGAAGTATGGATCCAAATACAAAAGGAACAAGCTGCAGTTCCACATGCTTTAACAATCTCTTAAGGGCAAGGTATTGTGCGATTAATAGCTCCAAGGGGCAAAACTTCCAGATGGTTCCCTCCTACTCCAGATTCCTTGTTATGTAATATTGATGCATCATGGATTTGGCTTATGCATCATGCATCATTAAAAAAAAGACTTCCAGCTTAGTGCTTCGGTAAGATTTGGCAAAATCATTGTTTTAATCTTGTTATCAAATAATTTGGGAAAAATTAAATAGCTTGTCTTGAGAGGTTTACATAATGAAAGGTTTTATGTTTGGTTTAGGAACTCATGACATTGTGAATGCCCTTAAGGAAACAAACAATGTACGTCCAATTCCAAACCATCTAAACCGCTGGAATATGATCTAAACCGGTAAATCGGAAACGCAAAATCGTGGGGCCTATGTGGCAGGGTTTAAGGGAACTTTCACATGAACACTTGAAAAGAAAAGTCAAAAAGAGTTGACCCAATCAACGTCGCCATAAAGGAGAGTTTTCGAATGATGGCGAAGATTTCTACGATCAACACCCTCCGGCTGCTCCCTCCGTCGTCGACGAAGATGAAGAAAACTCTGAGGAAGAAGAAGAAGAACAAGAAAATGTAGGAAACGACGAGCCCCAGTCATCAGATTTGCCATCAAAGTTCCTTTTATACCAACAATCGGTGCAGGTAAATATGAGTAACTCGCGACTCTACGATTTGGGCTTTTAGGTTCCGAGATTACATTGAATGGTTTTATACAAAATCAGGGTTCTTCTTCTTGCAATTTTTGTTTTCATCAATTCGTTTCAGCATAATTGCTTCCGTTTGTGAACGTAGAAAATGTATACTATTATCAAGAAAATGTGAACTATTATCAAGAAAATGTGAACTGTAAATATTAGGTAGCTTAAACCAAATTCCGGTGACACTGTGTTTAGTTAATAGTACTTAAAAATCGTCTTAAGTTAGAAAATTCTTGGGGTTGATTGTTTGAGAAGATCTCTAATGTGAATCTTTCATGTGATCCATGTATGTTTTGAGGTTGGCCACAGTCCTTGCTATGGTTAAGATTGTCAAAATTTTTGTTTTCTTGTTTATGTGTTTGTCTACTCTGGCGTTTTTGGATCACGTTAATGTCTTACAGAGATGAGAAAGCTAATGCCTTTCTGTTATATGCTGGCAATTTCATGATCTCGTATTTGGTTCTTTTGTATCTCTTACCAGAAAGAAGCACTAAGCTTTAACACATTGTATTATGTGTTTTGGTGCAGTCCCCAAAAGGAGACATAAGCTACTTGCAGAAGTTCTTTTTGACGTATGTGGGTGGAAGGCAGCCTCTCCATTTTCAAGAAGATTTCTGTGGCACTGCTCTCGTAAGGTTTTTATTTCTTTCCTGGTTAAATAGTCATCATGATTGCAGTAGCCGGGGAATAAAATCTTGCATGCTAATAATTTGATTGTTCGAATAGTGCGGAGTGGCTGAAGACTGACACGAGGCGGACTGCTATAGGGCTAGATTTTGACCTTGAGGCACTAGAATGGTGCATGGATAACAACATCAGTAAGCTTGGTGCTGACGTGTATTCGAGAATGTCGCTTTTTCATGGGAATGTTTTGACCCCTCTTGAGGCTAAGCAAGTGAAATCCAAATCCCGCGAGCTGATACAAAATATCAGTTTGGATGATGGTGGTGATAACGAAGATTTGGTTGATCCTGGAGTCGAATCCTTGGAGAAAGATGGGCCTGATTCATTACCCAAGAGGGATATCGTGTGTGCTTTCAATTTTAGTTGCTGTTGCCTCCACAAACGCTTGGAGTTGGTTACTTACTTCAAAAATGCACGTGACGCGTTGTCCAAAAAAGGTGGTATTTTCGTTATGGACTTATATGGAGGTGCTTCTGCCGAGGGACAGTTGAAGCTTCAACGGAAATTCCCAAGTTTCACGGTAAAAATGTTAAATCTGGTATACTTCAGCTGGTAAAAAGGGGTGTCAGAGCCACAAAGATGAAACTTACTTGGAATAATCATACTAACGATTGTACATATCTTTTGGCAGTATACATGGGAGCAGGCTGAGTTTGATATTGTTAGTCGCAAGACGAGGATCAGTCTTCACTATCACCTTCAGAAGCAGAACAGAAAGATTCGCCATGCTTTTTCGTATAGCTGGAGACTGTAAGTGGCCTGTACTCTGCTTCCACATCCATTCTTTCTCCAGAGTGGGACAAGCCTAACGAAAAAAATCTTACATTAAGGAAAAAGGCATATTATATATTTGTAGGGGATTTGCTTAGCTTCTTAGACAACTTGAAAAGGGTAGGATGATGTTCCATCTGTCATGTTAGGTTCTTGCATCCCCTAGCTTTTGTTTTTTTTGGTTGGTTGGATGAGTTAGATATCCTATAGTGCAGCCACTATAGATCAAAACTCACACAAGCATGTTCTCGAATGTTGGTGATATCATGTTAGTGAATTATGCTTGTGTTGGCGGATAAGTAGCAGCAAATATTTAAATTTATATTCGGTTCAAGACAATACTCCTGCTTTCCTTTATGTCTAAAGATTTATTGTACTTGCACTTGTGAAGTGGATCTTTTGTTCATGTGTGTGTAGGTGGTCATTACCGGAGATAAAGGACTGTATGGAAGAAGCCGGGTTTAGATCAGTCCATTTTTGGCTCAGAGAAATGCCAGACGCTTCTGAAATACGTAGAACAGATGGGTTTGGTGCAGGACGTGATATCAAGTACGAAGAAGTCAAGAACTTTCAACAGTGTGATGCTTGGAATGCTTACATTGTTGCCGTCAGCGTTTAGTTTTTTGTACCAAACCTTTGTGGCTGAGTCTTTATCAGAGTCCACCCCATCCATATCTAGAGAATCGGTTATGCTATCAGTTGTCAAAAGCTAGGAAACCTGACACTTATTAGCCATTTAAATCAGATCCTCTGTCGACTTTACATCTGATTTTTGTTTGTCACACACTAGTCGACTTTTATGCACCAATAATCAAGGAGAAGGAAAAAATTTATGTTGTTACTATTAAGCATGAAAATTTTTGGAACGTATCTAGGATAATTGAGGTTCAAAATGACGAAGAGAACTCAACTAGAAAGAAAACTTGGAACGCATCAAGGATGATTGAAGTTCCAGAATAAGAAAAAAACTCAATCAGTGAGAAAACTCGGAACGCATATAGGATGATTGAGGTCCGAGATGAACAAGAAAATTTGAATGTCTTTCCAAAAATGGAAAGAGCCGTTGGATACTTTTCCAAAAATAGAAAGCGTTGGCTTAGCAAAAAAATGACAAAAGAGGAGCGTCCTACCTTGGTTCAACTTCTTAAAATAGTTGTTACTCCTCTCCTCTCTAGTTGGCATGTTTGTAGCTCGTAAATATGATGTAGTTTGTTCATAAAACTCAAGAAAATATACTCATCATTCACAAACTCTCTTATTCTCTTATACTTACTAATATCTATTTCTCTTAGTTTTATTCTTTTGTTCTTCATTCTACCTAGAAACTCTAGTTAAACTCTTAATCATATTCCGCAAATTCTAAGATGGTATTAGAACAAGGTTTTAAATCAAGCAAAATCATTTTCTACTCTTGCAATAAATCTTTCTAATCTACTCACTCTGAGATTGAATAATCCTCAAAACCATGTGGTGCTCAGTTGTGAGAGGTTATGGTATTTTATTGCTTGAGAATCTCTTACCTATTCTCTTTTACAAATTTCTGCAAATCTCCATTGTTGCGACACTGTTCACGCCCAGAATTTTCAAAACATTTTTTATTATCCATTGAATAATAACTTTCTCTTAATGAATCATTTGTTGGACTGATGGATAAACTAATTGTCAATGATATATTGTTGTTTCAGCCATTAATGCACCAAACTCTTGTTGATTCTTGGATGCTCATGGCTGTTAAAGCTTCTGCAAAGCTCAAGAAAACATAGTAAAACTTTTTCCATAAGAAGTCTTGATCAAATTTGGGGAAGAGAACCAAAGAAAGTTTTACTCGAGTATTAGCATTAATGCCTTGATGAATCCCAAAGTCCTCAATCTATTGTATAAAGAGGGAAGAGAACCTTGGTGGACTATGCATTGCATTTAGGACATTGATGAATCCAAAAGTCCTCCTGAAAATCACTTAAAAGAAGAGAACCTTGATTAATTTTACTCTTGTGAAGGTAAAAGATCTTGATGAATCCAAAAATCCTTAAGGGAAGATCATTCTCTGGCTACTTATTCGTCATCATACTCTTGGTTACTTACACTCTCCATCACTCACTATCTTTTGTTTTAGAATATGTCTATACTCAACAGGTTCAAAGGCTTAAGATGATTGTTGGTGTTATAGCTTGATTGTCTCATGAAGGCAAGGCAATTTTGTTTGTTTGGCACATATTCTGCTTGGGAGTCAGGAACCAATGATCACCTAGATTGGGTGGAAAGTGATGTATCCTTAGCATACAAGCAAATGTTGTTTGTCCAAACCTTTGGTCAACCTATAAAGCTAAGAAGACAGGGGATCCAAAGCATTGGTGACCATTAGAGCTCATTCTTTCAAGCTTGACTATATACTATTATTCTCCGAGTCAAGCATGCGGAGGAGAGACAAATGGCTCAACCAATGTTGATGATTCCATGAGGAAGGCTATAAGAAGACACATTATAATGTTTGAGATTAGAACCAATGACCATCAAGCTTCACAGACCAAAATACAGGCCCAACCTAGTTAACCAGGCTGAATTGGACATGGCAGACCAAAGAGGCTGACCGGAGGAAGCAGACCCAAGGTGGTTATGGTGGAAGATCAAGTGGAGAGGCAAGCTGGTGGAAGGTGATGAATCAGCTCAAAGCATGTGTGTTTGTGTCAGTAATACCGAAAGGGGTTAACTACTTATAAGCTAAAACCACCAAGACAATGTTGTGTAGCTGTGAATTATGGAGCCACATTTCGATTTGGGAGCTTTCCCAACATGACATGTGAAAGAGATGTCCAAAAGATGGCCAAAAGATAAGCAAAATTGATTAAGCCAACACTCCTCAACACCATTCAAAGTTAATGAAAAATCCAACTTGGAGCTCATGAGCTAAGGCTGATATTAGATTAACCATTGAAAATGGCAAGAGTTCAAAAGAAAGAGGGAGACAAGAACCAGCTATGAGAAGAAGCTTCAAGCATTTTATACATATAAAGATGGTGAAGAAAGGAGGGATTTCTAACTTTCTAACCAAGGTGTCCATGATCTAAGGTCTGTGAACTCAACCACAATGGTCTTAAGGCTCATAAACTCACCGGTAAATGTCCAGACTAAGAAAGTTTCACTCTTTTTACCTTAGCTTGGTTTTGTCCCATGAGGTTTTCCATGCTAAGGATTTTAATGAAGGAGTTCTTGAAGGTTCCACGCTTGACCTATGGATCCCCTATGGTCAAGCTTGAGGGGGAGTATTAGAGAGGAAGAAGAAAATGAAAGCCAAGGCCAAAGTCTAGAAGCCAAGGCATGCCACTTCCAAGCTCAGCATTACAAAACTCTAATGCTAAGCTTGAGGGGGAGTATTAAGCAGGGAGCAACATCGGAATGCATTTAGTATGACTGAGGTCCTATATGACGAAGAGAACTCAACCAGGGATGATACTTGGAATGCATCAAGGATGACTGAGGTCCTAAATTAAGAAGATAATTCAACCACATAGGAAATTCGGAACGCATATAGGACGACTGAGGTCCGAGATGAACAAGAAAATTTGAATATCTTTCCAAAAATGGAAAGAGCCGTTGAATACCTTTCCAAAAATAGAAAGAACCGTTTGCTTAGCAAAAATTGACAAAAGAGGAGCCTCATACCTTAGTTCAACTTCCCAAAAGAGCTGTTACTCCCCTCTTCTCTAGTTTGCATGTTTGTAACATATAAATATGTTGTAATTTATTCATAAAACGCAAGAAAATATACTCATCCTTCACAAACTCTCTTATTTTTTTATACTTATTAATCTCTCTTTATCTTAGTTTTTTTTCTTCATTCTACCCATAAACTCTACTTAAACTCTTAATCATATTTCACAAATTATAACAGTTAGATCGGTGTTAAAGCTTTTTATTGACTTCTAAGGTTGCGCTGATTCTATGATTTCAAATCTTAAGTTGTGTTTTACAATGAGTATATACATAGTGTTGTCTATATTACCATTAAACAGTGTTTCTGGATAGGATTGAATAAGTCTCGAACTCCCGATGACACTCAAGCAAAGGCATTCAGGTGTCATAATAGATTTAATTTAATGTCTCCCAGCAAAGACATTCAAGTGTCATAATAGATTAATTTAATGTCCCCATGATCAATCAGGTTTATATGACTCAGCCAAACGATGGCTGGACGAATAACATATTCAAAATTCACTAATTTTACCAAATTTGGAAAAATGGTCAAAAAATGTCAACTTATAAATTTTGACCATTTAAAAAATTATTTGTTTTGGACCATTTTTTTGTCAATTTAGCCTACTGGTTTTAATATCCTCTTAAATATTGCGGGGTACTGGGTTCGAACCCCACACATGTGTCATGAATTTCAGAGGTGGCCACTATTATACCACATGATTCCGACGATTTGTTTTGGACCATTTAAATCACCACTTTTTGTTTGACTTCTATTTTAAATCCATAATTTATTGTGACTGAGTTAATTTAGACATGTTAACTGACTTAACAAAAACTGAAAACGAAAATAATTACTCTTTAAAAATTATGGTTAAACAAAAAAGAATTTTTTTCTCATAAAAACCCTAAACTTTTAAATTTAGGCTATTTAAAACACCAAATTGTGTTTAAATTTTATTTTAAATCTCAAACTTTTAAAACCAAAAGTCAATTTAGATGTGTCGTGAAGTAAATGATTCCTGCCGGATTTTCCCTACGGTAAGGGCAAGAGGACACATCAGCGACAAATGAATTAGATGTTTCATTGGAATCTGGTCTATAGCTCCGTCATAAGGGTTTCATTGCATCCACACATTGTTGAATTTCAACATTGTTTTCCAAAGCTTCTCGAGTCCTTCTTTTGGGATTGGTTTCTTAACGTAATCTGATTTGTTCTTGAAGAATCCTCATGGTGGATTCAATGGTATGTCCAAAAGAACAATTGTGGATGCTCCAACCGGATAATCCTCCTAAAACATCATTGTATTAATCCAACACATTTGATAGCAACCGTCACGTTTTAGCCCTAAACCAGACAAATTCTCGTTCATAATCTCCATTAACTTCACTGTCAAGCCTAAGAATTGAGCGTAGAACTTAACTGCGATGATTTTATCCCGGATTTTGCTTTGTTTGTGAATTAAGGCATAACTCTCACTAATATCTCTTGAGGCAATTTGTTTGATAAAGTTTACACTTGAGAGAACGTCAGTAGCGTCTTGTTCCATTGTTTTGTTAACTTTAAACACTGTCATCGTCTCTGATACATGAACGAGGTTGATTTTCTAAGAGAGAATATCACTGAAAATTGCGCTGCCACCACCACGGATCGCCTAAAACATATTATGTACTTTCTCATTAGATTCTCATAACCTCCGCCGTTGATGTGTCATCTTACCCCTATTGTATGATAAACGTCGACTGTAATCATTTACTTCATGACACGCTTAAGTTGGCTCGATCAACAAAAAATCTAGATTTAATAGGAAAGTCAAACACAAGTTGGTGCTTTAAATAACCTAAATTTAAAAATTCAGGCTTTTATGACAATTTTTGTTTTGAACTAAAACAACTAAATTAAATAAATCATTTTGTTTAACCATTATTTTTAGCTATTAATTAACTCTGTTTTCAGTTTTCCTTAAATCATTTAATGACGTGGTCAAATTGCTCATTCAACATAAATTCAAAATTTAAATTGGAAGTTAAACAATGTGATTTAAATTGCTTAAAATCATGTAACACAATGGTGGTCACTTCTATAATTCATCTTGAATCTAATATCTTGTAATATTAAAAAAAATATTAAAAACAACTAGATTAAGTTGAAAACAAAAAATAGCGCAGAAAATTTTTGGGGTATTGGATGCTAAGTTCGAATTTCAGATATGTGTCATTAATTACATAAATAACAATCATTGTTTCATATGATTCCGAAAAAAAGAAATTCATGATTTAAATTACAAGAATATATGGATTTTTCAGATCGTTTTCCCACTCTAAAAACCTCCAAAATCTTTTAAATCTCTAATCTAATACCCCCTCTTATTATACGATTGATTTTCCAAGGCTGAGCACATTTGTTGAATAGCCCATTCACCCGGCTTTTAATGGGCCTATAGTTTGAAACTATTTCGAAGAGATCAAACTTTTTACTAGTAGACCATCACCACTTCGCTGGATCCGACAGACCTTGAAGAGCTAATTCGCAGAGAATCCGAAAGAACAATTAACTAATGTTAGACAACTAATCGTCAACACAACTACAATCCCAAATTCAAAAAGACAGATTGTACTAAGAGAATTTGTTTCTTAAAACAAAAACATGTCTGAATTAAATGATGGTTATAACTTAAGAATTCTATATAAGAAAAGGATTTCTTACCTTGGAAAAACTAAAAATAATGCAAAACAAAAAGTAAAAGCAAATTAATCAGACCAATTAATAACATATTGATGCAAATCAGCGGTTGGACTGAAACTAATATTCAAAGGCGTGTTTGTGAATGTGCAGAAGAGATATTCGTTCTGACAATCAAAAGATGGGAAGGCGAATTAGACCACTCGAACTATGGATTGATCGAGATACACCAAGGATAATCCTGCAAAAACGTTAGTTGGTTGAAGATTCACGAAGCTAGGCTTAGACTTAGGGTTTTGTTCAAAGAAGTTCTCCTTATTATTAATTGACATAAAGAGTTTAAATAGTGCTTCCAATAAGTTTGTGGGCGAATTTTCTCTAGACTCGTGAAGAAATTTGGCCTAAAACTTAAAAATAGCAAATACAATGCATAAAAATTGGGCCCTAAACATTTGTGCCAACTTTAGACAAAATAAAAAGAAGAAAAATATATAAAAAAAAAAATGAAAGACCCATCAAAAGAAAGATGACCAAAAATTAGAGTACAAAAAGAAGTTTTCTACTCTAAACACACTAAGGGTATTGTCTCTTAAAACCTCCTTCGGAAAACCCAGTGAGACAAAACCGAAAGTAGGAAAAAGAGTACAATTCATTGGCATGATTTTACGGTGTCTTTACTTAGTGATAGTAAAGACACCAAGTGAAACTGGTCGTGCATGTAGGAGATCACCGGTGAGGAGTGGAAGTGGTCTGAATCTGGTCGAGCCGGTCGTACCTGGTCCATTTTCTTTCCGCTCCATCAAGTGCTCTACGAGATGGTTGAACTGATGTTCGTTTACGTGTAATTGGTCCACTTGATACTTGCGACATAAACTCCTCCAAGTCTGACTCGTCAGATGTCTTTGTGTCTCCATGTCTTCATCACATATGATTTTCTGTACTTCCTCTAAATATTATTTGAGAAGCAATTGCAAAGACCAACATTATCATTACGGAGTGTCATTGCTAATGTATCATCACCAAAAAAAATTTCAAAACATTTATAAAACTATGTTTAAATTACTAAAAAATTACAAGATATGTCACTCATAATTTGGTTCAACAAATAAATATTTTTCTTATCAAACAAATTATAAAATTTATTATTAATCTAAAAAATATCTCTCCCTCAATTCCTCATATGAAAACTATATATAGTATAAATAATTTGAAATTATTTATCAACCAATAAAATTAAATAACAAAGATTTAATATCTAATTATATTATATTAATATTTTAAATTATTTTATTTTTCTTATAATCTTTGTTTCATTTTCAAAAAATAAATTGAATCATCAAATCAAATATTTAATATAAATATTATCTTTTCCATATATGTTATGATTTGAAATTTTCAAAATAAACATAAATTATTAAAAATAAAATAAAAGTCCCACATCGGAAATTTTTGTGAATAATAGTTCATAAATATTTTATAAAAATGATATAAATGTTTACCAACTACAATATGAATAAAAAGCCTTATTTTGTAGCATTCAAATTTAAAAAACTATTTTTTATTAAAATAAATTTTATAAATATTTTAGTCTGATAAAAACTTTAAAAATATTTAGCACATGTGGACATATATAGAATTTAATAGTTAAAATTTTAACTGTGAAAAACTTTTTAAGAGAAAGACTTTACTTTCATGTGTTATTTGCAAATATAAAATGTTGATGTGTCATCATTAGAGATCTTGTTATATTCATTTAAAATATCTTTAAGTTACTAGAATAATTATAAGATATGCTACTTATAATTTGGTTCAACAAACAAATATTTTTCTTATTAAATTAATCATAAAAGTAATTATTAATAAAAAAAATAATATATAATTCTCTTTTCTTATATGAAAACCACAGATACTATAGATAAATTTGAAAAATATTTATCAACCAATAAAATCAAAAAATAAAGATTTGATATCCAAATACATCATATTAATATTTTTAAAATTATCATTTTTATATTTTTATGTTTAGTTTTTCTTTTGTTAAAATAAATTGAATCATCAGATGAACTATGTAACAAAAAATTAAAAAAAAAAATAATATTTTTTTGCATATGATATGATTTGAATTTTTCAAAACCATCCTAAACTACAAAAAAATTTAAAAATATCATATCAGAAATTTTTGTGAATGCTGGTTCATAAATCTGTTATAAAAAATTCAAATATTTACCAACTGTATGAATAAAAAATCTCATTTTGCAAGCATCCAAATTTAAAAATTTATATTTGATTATATCTGGTTTTTAATTGAACTGTATAATATGATCAAATTTTTTTATATAAATATTTAGTCTGATCATGATTTTAAAAATATTTAGCATATATAAATTGATGTAGAATTAAAATTATTTTAAACAATTTCACTTGATCAAAATATTAAAATATATTTTTCATATTTTTATTGTCATTTTAATATATTATAATTTTCAATTTTGATATTATAAATTTATCAATACATATTTTTACTCTGCGCAGAGCACTCATTACTACCTAGTTGTTAGTATAGATAAACATCATTGAGATATGGGGAATTATTCTACACAGTTCAAGAGTATTGGCTAATAGTGATTCATTTGAAGAACAATAGATTCTACATAAGTTTTTGAGGTCATTAAAACATGTAAAAACCATTGAGGTTTATAATTATAAAGTATTGTGTTGGAACTGTTTTTAGACGGATAACTTTGGTTAATACTTCAATAACTTTTTTGGAAAATTTGGTTGTTGGAATGATTGGATTTTGAAATCTAAAAAAATTATGAACACTATGAGAGATAATATACATATATATATATATATATATATATTGTTTGAGTAAGAAATCAAAATTCAAAATAAAAATGTAACATTTTTTTTATAAAAGTCTTGTATCGTATAAGGAAAGGAAACAAAGATATAAAAGAGATGATCGGGACCAATTAATGACATTTGATTTTATACAAGTTATTGGTAGAAAGTAGAAACTGTTTTTTTTTGGGGTCAAATTGTATAAAATTGTCCAAGAATTTTTTGGGTCAATGATAGCGGCCAATTTGACAAAATTTTTGAAGCCCATCAAATTGTTGAAGCCCAAAAACCCAATTTGACAAAATTTTCAGACATTTCCATTTACGTAAAAAAAAAGAATAATTAAACATTTTAATTCACCAATGCGTCGTCTTTAGTTTTTCTCCTCTCTCATATTTCTTCTCCTCCAACCCTCGTCTCATCTCACGATTCCTTACTTTCGTATTCCGTTGATCTCCTCTCTTCGCATTTATATACGTAATCTCATCGATCATCAATCCTATCGTTTTCTTTTCGTTTTGAATCTCACCGAACCGGATAGATCTGTTAATCGTTTTGTTTTGTTTGGTAATGATTTGTTTTTCTCGATCTATGAGTTTTTGGCTACTGATTCTATGAATCTACATCACAGATCTGTATAGTTACGTTTATCATTCTTTCGATTTATTTTGATTTACGGTCGTTGAATTTTCTAGGATTTTTTTTCGCCGGAGTTTGATTATTCCGATTACGAAATTATGGCGGAGGAACACAGACTCCAAGAGCCACGGTTATGCGTTAACAACTGCGGTTTCTTCGGAAGCACCGCTACGCAAAATCTCTGCTCAAAATGTTTTCGAGATCTAAAGCATCAACAGCAAAACTCCTCCACGGCGAAACACGCCCTTAACCAAACTCTAGCCGCCGCAACTTCCGCCGTTTCTACCGGTGCTGCGTCTTCCTCCATATCACCACCACCACCACCACCGCCGCAGCAGACTCAAGCCGATCTGACGTCATCAGATCCGAACGAAGTCAACATAACGAACCCGGAGAAACGAGCAGCGGCTGAGCCGGAGGAAGAGAAGGCTCCCCCGCAAGATCCAAAGCGGTGTTTGACTTGCCGACGGCGCGTGGGGATCACGGGGTTCAGGTGCAGGTGTGGGTTCGTGTTTTGCGGAACCCACAGGTACGCTGAGCAGCACGAATGCTCGTTCGATTTCAAGCGGATTGGGAAGGATAAGATCGCTAAAGCGAATCCGATTGTCAAATCGGAGAAGCTGGAGAAGATCTGAAAGACTTTGTGTTTGGTTTGGTTTGGTTTGACTTCACATGAAGAGGAAGAAACTATGTAAATTTATCAGCATCATCATCATCAATTTAAGCTTATTTGATTTCTTCTGAGTTTGGTTATATAATCAATGTGTTTTTTAGATTTCGATGATTTTTGTTTTTTTTTGTTTTTTACATTCCATTATATGATGGTTCCGTTTAGTGATTATATTATCAACGTAGTTGTGAATTTATGGGTGCTAGTTTTGGTCACCAGTAAGGTTTTAAATCCACATCTTGTTGACAAAGAAGACAAAAAATGGTGTCAAACGGCTAGGATTGGCTCGGTGCTAGTCACATGGTTTGTACACTTATGTCAATCTTGCGGTCTGATAATCCTCCGAGTCTCTTTGACAGGTTCGACGCATAGTTGTCTTTGTAGGTTATAGCCACCATTCATCGAGAAAACTCTCAGATGACACTTGTTAGGAAAACAACTTAACCTATCCAAGTGACATTAGTTTGGTCCAAACTGTTTGGTACTTGTCGAAATATGTAGTTCATACATAAGTTCGTCTATTCGTCCCGGCCATCACATACCGGCTCCAACAAACTGATAGGTTTCATCATACTTACTGCAAGAGGAAGCAAATGAAAACTGATGCAGAGCAAAAGGGAAATGAAACAGAGGAAAATGTGAATGATGAAATGACATTCGAGCTGGATCAGAAGAAGATATGGAGAGACTGTATAAGCAGAAGACTGAATCCTTAACTTTGGGGGCATGCTTTGTTTGTCGTTGTAAACGGACGCTATGAGTCTAAGTATGATCATCATGAGATCACAGGATCTATGTGCAATCGCCATTATATTGTAAATAAGATAAGCAACAATCAGTGATAGTCTTTGTAATCTTTTCCTTTAATTACTATCACAAACACATATGCAATAAGTTTCCCTCCTTATAATGGATTCAACCAAGTACAAAAACTTGAATTCGAAATGGGAATGACCACCTTATCCATCCAAGAATCGTCAAAGCTCTTATAATATTTCGAAACGTCTCGATTCAGCAACACTGAGACCACGGTCACTTGGCCTATACTTTTTCCTGTAAATATCTAGAAACACAACAAAACATAGAATATACACGGTTTTGTTGACCAAAAGGTCATGCACACATCTTTTTATCAAGGCCTGAAGGCTAAATTAGGTCTTACATCATATAATTAGATTTCTTGGATTTAAAGCTTTTGAACTTCATCTCTTTTATTTGATATTTGCTTGTATTTCCTGTTTATAGAGACTTATTCTAAGTTTATAAAATTTTCACTTTTTTGTTTGTGAATCCAGTTTGGATTTATGAATTATTTTTATGATTTCTGCACTGTTCCATGAATCTCATTTTATTATTCACGGCAAGATGAATATTCTGAGGACTTCTAAATTTTAATTATTTTAATTTGGAGTTTTTTTTTGTCACTAAAAACTAATCAGACTTATGACTAAATATGGATTAACATGATTATTGACAATGCTCAAGAAAAGTTACACAATCACCATACATCTGGTGGCCAAGAGTTTATAGCGGATTAGTTAGTAGATCGATAAAATAAAATACTAAAATTTAGTTGAATTCTCGCTCCTGCAACTAGCTCTGTTCTAATTACCCATGCTTTGTTAATTAATTACCATTATTACATAATTATCTTAGGATTTACTGGGTCCAAATATTCAGATTCAATAAGCCATAAAATAGAAGTTTAGAGACAGAGTAAAAAGCATTACGGAAATAGAAAATGACGAAATAGAGCATCAAGTTCATATTCACAAAGAATGAGGGATACGGTTAAGTCCAATGTCAACACTGAAGTGAACGGAAAATTCATTCAAAAAAATGGTAAAATAATTTGATTCGTAACTGCCAAATCCACCAAAATAAACACTAATAAATGTCAACTCAAGCTGAATAAATGGAAACTTTAAACATGATTTCGAGTTACAAAAACAACAAAAAGATAGAAGACTGGTCAGATTCTCTATACACATTCGACTCATTCTTAATTAATATTCTACTTGTTTTTCTATTTTGATTCTTGTAAAAGGGTTAGCAAGTCATCAATACTAAAACCATTTGTTCTTTAAGTCTCCCTCACTTTTCACTTTTCACTTTTCACTTTACACTTCTCACTTCACTATGCTCACCTCTTTCTCTTTCTGTGGGTAATGCTCTTGCATTTTTTCCCAGAAGACCATTGTAATTCTGTGTGTGTCCAGACCATCTCGGACCTCAAATTTATTCTTATTGACAAATTCTGACAGTTATAGTTTTGGCTAACAGTTTGGTGCTAGAAAAGAGCTGGTTAGTCTAAACTTCTGGTGCGATCTCGATCAGCTTTAAATTTAAATTTTTGAAGATCAACAATGAATCAAGCAACTAAAACCATTTTTCTCAACTAGCTATATATGATGGAGATTCTGGTCATGCCAAAACTCAATTGGTTCATATTGAATCAAGAGATGGCTGAATTTCCCTTCTGCCGGACCGTAGTGAGCTAGTTTGATCACCTGAGCAACTTCAAGAGGCTATACTTGTTTTTGATGATTTAAGGCGTGTCTCAGCTCAGTCACATACAAGAGATAAGGCCCAAAAGGCCCAGGAAGACACCAATGACGAGTTGGGCCTACTCAAAGATGAGCCCAACAAGATGAGGGTTAAACAGAGCCCATACTGGCCCATGAAGCTTAAAGATCGACCACCATGAGCTCTTATAAATGGTTATGGACTTGGCGTAAATAAAAAATAAGATTAAAAATAAAACAACCTATTGGTTTAATGTGTTTTTAATTTGTAATTAATCATTAAAATTAAACCAGAGAGTTAGTTAGGATAAATTAGATAAGATATATGTATATCTTTTAGGATTAGATTAGACTAGATAGAATATTATATTCTGGTATTATCTTATTAGGATTTTCTGCCTTTAAAAAAGCATTCATCCCCCCATTGTAAAAGAGACATGAATTTTAATATTAAACCTAGAAAACTTTTACTTGTTCTTCCTCTTTGTTTTCTCTGTTCAGCTTAACAACATTGATTTCTAAATCACTAAAGGGTAGAGTAATCTACTGTGGTTCTATAGCGGGGTGAACCTGTGCCATAGAATTTGCTAAACATCTTTGGAGCAGAGAAGTCCATCGTCATCTCATCATCTATTTCTCCCCTTTTCCTTCCTTCAAATGATCCTAGGAGAGTCAGTCATTCCAAAGCCGCACCAACTTCAACACAAAAGAAGCAATGGCTGACAATTTGAATGTTCAAGTAACCATCACAAATTTCCTTGAGGAACAACATAGGTCGCCGAAGACCAAAATCAAAGGATTAATGATGCTATCGCAAACATCACTTAGAATATCAAGAAAGTACCAGAGATCAAGCAATTCTATCGCAAGAAATCACTGAGTTATGCTCCAGAATGGTACGATTGCAAGAGCAAGTAGCTCCAAATGCGATGCAAGTACCTCCCTTGGGGGTCCTAACAAAGGCCAATGGAACTACTCCCGCAGGTGCCAATGAAACCTTAGCCACAACCTCGGCTGGAATACACATAGGTTTGAATCCACCAAATAATGTGCAAGGAATTCATAGTGCAATGCTGCCACCGACAAGAGAAAGTGCGAACCATATCTACACTTCGCTCCTGGCTCCACCTGGTTTCCCACCTTATTTTCCTTCTTTGAGAGCATATTTACGAGAAGTACATACACCAAAATTTTTAGAGAGAGAAGTGGTTCAACTTAGTTTGGACCATACCAAAACTAACTCTCAAAGGAAAGTTGATCCAATAAATCTTGATTACATCTTCAAAATGTTCTCAGAAACACGAGAAAAACTCAAAGATGTAAACTAGAGAGTTCATCATGTCACAAGTACACCATTATAAATCAAGTGAGTTGTGGAAGAATCTAAGAAGACTCCGTTCCTGGAGAGAATCGAGAACACTCACATCAAAGACATTGGAAAGTTCATGCTTCCCATCTGTTAAGGAAAACTGACCTCATCTCACATTTAACTGCATTTCGGATCGTGGTTGGGAGAGCTCATTTTAGTGAGTATGAAAAAGAGACTGGATTGTGTAAGCTATTCGTTGAACATCTCTCGGGTGGTTTAGAAGAACGATCAATTGATATTTTCACACAACTATTGGTCAACTTTCTAAAGTGTTCATTCCAAAGACGGCTGATATGGGGTTAACTTAACCAATTAGATAAAAATTTGAGGAAAAAACCACAGCCGCAAGTGTACAATAGTATTTAGAGTGTCGGTGCACTGAAAATATGAAATGCACACTTATAACTTATGAGATATTAATTAAATTATATCAAGACAAAATCTTTGTGAATTTGATGCAGAAAAATAAACAGAAAAAAATTAGAAAATATTTTTTTTTTTGGATAAAGAAAAATATTTTAAGCCCATGAATTTTATTTTCTTCTTTTAAAGAGTTATTTTAGAAATTATTCAAATTTTCATAAGTTTTTAATAATCATCTCATAATAATACTGTGTTGGAACTAAGTTTATACTCGTAAGTTCTTAAGCTAATCAAACTAAGTGTTTTTTCTAGCTAACGTCATATTTTGTGTTTTCTAACTCCAATACGAACTATTGGTGTTCAGAGTTGCATTCAGTTCACACACACACATCAAAGGAAAGGAGAGATTTCCAATCAAATGTAGAATGCCAAATTCATACTCCTTATATGTTCCATGGAAATTGATGTTGTATAGCATTTTCACATATGAAATTAACCTCCAAATCACCGATAATATCCCTTTAATTCATTAATTATATTAGAAAATTTCAACCATTAGTACAACGATATATATATATATTTCATATATTATATATATAGCTATATATATTAATAAAGTTGAGAGGGCTATGATAAGAAATATCAGTTATATTTACATTAAAAATACCAAATACATCCATCCATATGAAAATAAGCTATAACAAGAAAGGCCAAGTTTATTCAAATGACAAATAGTTCATAACAATACACACATATATAGATATGATAATAGAAAGCTGCTTCCCGTAACTAAAATGTAGAACGCATGGAACAACCGATGTTGTCCGGGAACGGAGAAAGCTAGTTACGGCGGCGGCGGAAGTCAGTCAACGTTAGCGGCGTCTAGCGGCAGTCTCACGCTGGCAGTTGAAGAAAACAGCTGCAACGGGGAGGCCAAGATCGTTCTCATGTGCAAACATTCTAGTGTTGAATTGGTCTCTGTAAGACGGCACAGAAACCACACTTCCTCTACGGTTCTGCTTGAAAAGCAAATACACAAATCGGTGGATGCCTATGTTTGGCCGAGGCATCTCGTACCCTACTATTTCCTTTCCTGTTTTGTATTTTTTATATATTAAAATTCAGTTGACATGATATGAAACGAACTCTTTTTGTCGTCTATATTGATTAGAGAAATTTCATGATGTAGCACTCCTGATTATTCACACACATACAGTTTCTAAATTTAAACCGGGCCGGTTATAACACGACGGTGACACTAATACGAACAAATAAATTGCAAATTCAGACCATATGAAATTAATCAAGAGTGCATAATTATACTTCAGTGTTTTTGTATTTTTATACTATAAATTGACATGTATATGAAAACTTGGGTTTAAAAGTGGATTATAACGAGTCCGTAAAACTAATTCGAACTATTAGGTCACAAATCTAGATCATATATAAAACTAATAAAAATGCATAGTTATATGTTGTCATATGTTTGATTTACTATAGTATATATGACTTACCAAATGTCACGTCGGTTGTCCCTGGGATATCGGTAACAATCCTGAGATTGATCATTGCAGAAATGGTTATATATAAGCATAAAATCACATATCTCTTAACAAAAATTGGTAGGAATGAATTTTACCAGTGCAAATGCTCCCTCAGATAAGGATCACTAGGTCCAGGAACATCAGGATCAGTCATGACCTGTTTGAAATATTCGATATTAATTCATGAATATATCTACACGTGACACATCCTATATATATACATAAATAAACACATAACACATATGTATTTGAATCAAAGAATACGCAGCTTTCTTGAACACTGACATAAAGTAATTAAAGATTACCGAAAATGAAAAATTTCATGAAATAGTTTTTTACGTGCCACTTCTTAAATATATCATCACGGTAAAATCTATAAAAATTTCAACTACTCTACCATAATATTTTTCATAAAACTAAGAGATCCCTAAAACTAAAGTCATTATTTTTACTTTTCAGGATCGATTAATAATCGATTTTTGTTTTAGATTTTTTTCGAAACAAGTTAAGAATAAGTTTGGCAGATTATATCTTAAAGTAGTGATACTTTAAAAAGAAAAATGCAAGCAGAGTAGTGGTATTTTCGCTAGATTTGTGGTAAGTCTCTTTACAAAAACTAGAGAGGAGAAAAGGTTTATGTATTACAAAAAGAGCATTAAAGGGAGTTATGTTAAGAAAACAAAACGACTAAGCCATGTTTGTAAATATATATATATATATATATATATATGGTGAAACTTTGCGTACCAAAGTGAAGAACGACCTCATGTCACCCCCATGAACTTCAACCTTGGGTTTGTTTGTAACAACAGAAGGGAAAAGTTCATGGCCATTGTAGACTTGCTTGTCGCAGTTATAAGTCACTGTCATTTTCACCGCCTGCAAACAATTGTCCACAACGTCTCCGATCACTCTCCCAACCATAAGCGGGTCTGACGAAATCCGGGCCATCTCGATTGCTTCTTTTAAGAGTTGAGAAGAAGAAACAAGTACTAACTTTGAAAGATTTAAACGTTTCAAACTAAGGAAATAGTGTTTGATGAGATTGTGTGTGTGTGTGTTGGTGTGGGGATAGACAAGCTTGGGCTTGCTTTGGGGGATTGGATTTATTAATGTTGATTTAATGAAGACATAAAGTCAGAACAACATGTATTTATAAGATTTAAGAGAATAAGTGGGCAAATTGAATTTGATTTGACGTTTAGATCCAAATACTTCGAGTTATATGAGTTGGCCCTTTACAAAAACGACAATATTTTTTTTTTAATCATAGATGTCATCCACTAAAAATGAGTGAATTTAAGGACGTTTCAGGTTATTAAACTATTTTTATATTGGCCAGAATAAATTATATGTATAGGTTTACATCAAAAATGATACTTTCTTAAATTGCAAAGAAGAATTACAAAACTTAGCTTTTTGTAATGGGACAAGTATCAACATGAAAAATGATACTCTCTAAAATAACATAATGTATTGCGTGATGGTAACTTTGTAATTCTAGATCTCTCTTGTTGTAGTTATATATGTTCATGGACAAATTTTCTGACTGAAAAATAATAAAATTAGAAGCCAATTTGATAATTTTAATGTCTTCAATTTTTATGTCAGTATGAGAGAATATCTTAGACTCAGGGAAAAAAGAGAGATGTGATACGGCCATGTTCTTCTCTAGCCATTATTTAAACAGAAGTCGAATGTAAGTGGTGGCATTGGGAATTTACTTTTCCTTTTCTTTATCTGAATTTTAAATGTTGTAAAATTGTTATTATTATGTGTGTAAACTCTAAAACAACTTATTTTATAAACCCGAACCAAGTAACAAAATCTAACAAGTTATTCGATCTGAGTATAGTGAATCTTTATATATGTAAATTGTTGATATGCATCCGTTATCATCAATTTTTATATTGTAGATGATTTTATTTCTAGGATGAGTAGTACTTGATTGGATAAAATGAATGTAAAAAATGACACGAACATACACATATAATAGACTCAATTGTATAGTTTTTAACATGTTTATTAGTATCGGTACGGTGTCACTATTACACTACAAGAAAAACACTGAATTTCCGATGGCTGATTCTGACGGACAAGAATCCGTCGGAAATTTTTTCAAAAACCGAGGGAAAACCGACGGATAAAACCGACGGTATTCTGAGGGACAAATTATGACGGATTTCCGACGGTTTTACATCGGATTAAGGAGTCGTCGGAAATCCGTCGGAAAATATCCGTCGGAAATCCCTCGGTAAACAATTTTCCGGCAAACCGTCGGAAATCCGTCACTAATTTCCGACGGATTTGTAATGGAATAAATAAAATTAGTTTCCGTCAGATCTCCGTCGGAAATTAACGACGGATTTCCGACGGATTCCGTCGACGGGGATTTTACACATTTAAAAAACGAGTGCGTAACCGCCGGTTAGATACATTCCGATGGCTTTCCGACGGTTATCCGATCATGATTTCCGACGGATAAATGATGGATTTCCGACGGACATTTTTACTATATATATGATCGCACGCCTTCAGTTCATTTCACATTTCTACAAACACTTATAAGTTCTCTAAAAATGAGTAGATATTTTCGTTCTTGGATGGACGAACCAATGATGGATGAGGAGTCCAACCTATTAAGAGATGATTATGCTCGAGGTATATGCGAGTTTATGGATCTGGTCAGGAGAAATCAGCATGGCAAAAGAAGTGGTAAGATCAAATGTCCATGTTCTATTTGCGAGAATAATATAAGTGTTAAGATTGAGTTAGTCTGGAATCATTTATACCAAAATGGATTTACTGCAGGTTATAAGATTTGGTATCTACATGGTGAAAGAAACTCTGAATATGGTAGTAGTAGTGCACAAGGTTTTCCACATGGTATTGAAGAAAATAGAAATGAGGAAGATGTAGTGGTTGGAACGGTTCAAATGGTGCATGATGCATTTAGAGAAAACGTTAACCCGTCTGGCGATGATAGGTGTCGGGTTGAGGAACCTAATTTAGATGCGAAATTTTTTTTTAATATGTTAGATGCAGCTAACCAACCACTATATAGCGGATGTAAAGAAGGTCATTCGCCGTTATCATCAGCTAGTAGGATGATGAATATTAAAACAGATTATAATTTATCTGAAGATTGTGTTGATGCTTTTGCTGATTTTGTGAAAGATATCTTACCGGAAGATAATCTTTCACCAGCATCATACTATGAGATTCAGAAACTTGTCGCCGGTTTAGGTTTGCCCTATCAAATGATAGATGTGTGCATTGCAAATTGCATGATATATTGGCGAGAAGATGAAAACCGCAAAACGTGTAGATTTTATCGTCATCCGCGGTTTCAGGAGTCTAGTGGTCGAGCTTTCATTCCATTTAGACGTATGTGGTATCTACCTTTACAAGATAGGTTGAAACGGCTCTATCAATCTCAACGAACCGCAAAAGCAATGAGATGGCATGCAGAGCATCGTCAAGACGCTGAGATGATTACACATCCGTCAGATGCAGAAGCGTGGAAACATTTTCAATCGGTCTATCCTGATTTTGCTTATGAGCATCGCAATGTGTACCTTGGGTTATGTACTGATGGTTTCAACCCATTTGGAAAGCATGGACGACAATATTCCTTGTAGCCAGTAATTATTACACCTTACAATTTGCCACCAACTATGTGCATGCGTAGGGAATTTTTGTTTTTGTCCATTCTAGTTCCCGGACCAGATCATCCAAGAAGGTCACTGGATATTTTTTTGCAACCATTGATCTATGAGTTGCAAATTTTATGGGAACAAGGTGTTGAAGCTTTTGATGTAGCAACCAGCCAAAACTTTAACATGCGTGCAGTTTTGATATGGACAATAAGTGATTTTCCTGCTTATGGTATGTTATCTGGGTGGACAACACATGGAAGATTATCGTGTCCTTATTGCCAAGACAATACTGATGCGTTTCAGTTACACCATGGGAGGAAGACATCGTGGTTTGATTGCCATCGAAGGTTTTTACCAGCTGGTCATCCCTATCGTCGGTCCAAAACACTTTTCCAAAAGAACAAGCAGATATTTGATGGTCCACCTCCTGAGGTTACTGGTCGTATTATACTTGAACAGCTTCGGGATTTTGGTGCTGACAGCACTCGATATTGTGGAGGTAATGGTCATGAGCCTGTTGATGGTGTTGGAGAACATCATAACTGGCATAAAAGGAGTATATTTTGGGATTTTCCTTATTGGGAAAACCATATTTTGAGGCATTGTCTTGATGTTATGCATGTGGAGAAAAACTTCTTTGACAACATAATGAACACAGTATTGAACGTCAAAGAGAAGACAAAAGACAATTTAAAGTCGAGGTTGGACTTGCCATTGATTTGTTCTCGTAAATCTCTACATGTCAAGACGAATGGAAGGTGTCCCATGCCTGCGTTTCGGTTGGATTCCAACCAGAAAGTCGCATTTTTGAATTGGATTCGGGATGATGTTAAATTTACTGATGGATACGCATCCAACTTACGAAACTGTGTTGATCTCGTTGACGGAAAGTTAACCGGAATGAAGAGTCATGATTGTCATATTGTTATGCAACGTCTTCTTCCTTTCGCATTCACCAATCTTCTTTCCAAAGACGTCCACCGCGCGATTGCAGGTAATAGTTAGACGCAGAACTAAATAATTTGTTTTATATTTGAATCCCAAATTAACATTTATTGTTTATTTTGTAGGTATTGCTTTATTTTTTCGTGATCTTTGCTCAAGAACTCTCACAGTAGATGGCATTCGAAATCTTCAACTAAATATCCCAATAATGTTGTGTAATATGGAGAAAATTTTTCCCCCGTCGTTTTTTGATGTCATGGAACATCTCCCTATTCACCTCCCACGTGAAGCATCACTAGGCGGTCCTGTGCAATACAGATGGATGTATCCTTTCGAACGGTACATGTTCCATCTGAAAAAAAGTTAAAAATCTGAGTAAAGTGGAGGGATCTATTGTCGCACAGAGTTTAAATGAAGAAGTTTCACAGTTTGCGGAATATTATTTCCCTTCGGAAGTTCGCACAAAAAGTAAAAATCCTGGAAGACATGATGATAGAGGTGAAAAAGCTATTTATCATGTATATGTACCACAGTTATTTACTCAAATTGGGCGAGCAAGTGGCAAAGGAAAGAAACGTAAATTATCTTCACAAGAGGCAACCCATTTGCATAGATATATTCTTACAAATTGTGAAGACATTGGCGAGTATGAAAGGTATGAAATTATTTTAATATTAAATTTATACTAAATATGTTAGTTTATTCATACTAATTATGTTATAATTGCTTACGGTATAATATTTTTACAGTATGTACATGGAAGTTGTACGTAATTATTACCCTGGGATTAGCGACAATGACATTGAGGATATAAAAGAGAAAGAGTTTCCGTAATATAAGTACTATATTAAAACATACATTTTTATTAATCTTTTATTAAATCTCCCTTGTTGTCATTTTCTTATGCATATAGGTTTCCGAACGTATTCAACAAGGTGATACCCTACCAACATGGTTGATCGAAATTGCTAATGGTCTTATTACCACTACAACCTCTTACCCAAGATTCTGCACAAGGGGATATGCTTTTTCAATTAAAGAATATGGTAGAAGCAGACCAACATCGGACTATGGTGTTTCAGCAAAATCGGGTGATCTAGTGTATTACGGTGTTTTGAATGAGATATTGATTGTCCGATATGCAGGCATGTTAGACTTGCGATGTACAATATTTATGTGACTGGTATGATCCATTCATTGGTCGTGGTGTCCGTATTGATCAATTTGGAGTTATTTCGATCCATTCAACTCGCAGGCTGTTAAAATATGATCCATGTATTCTATCATCTCAAGCAGATCAGGTATTGCATAATTTAATAAAAATATTATGCACATTTATTAATTTCCATTTAACAAATAAAATTTATCAATAACAGGTTTGTTACTTAACATATCCCCAGACAACTTACCGTTCAAATCCTTGGATAACAGTCACTGCAGTTCACCCAAGAGGCAGAATTTATGGAGTTGCAGAACATGATCCTTTACAAATACCACAAAGTCATTTTGTCCAGATTGAAGAAAATGTAGATGACGTTGATCTTGTTGTTCCATCTACACAAATTGGTGACGAACGGGTATATTCAGAATCAGAGGATTCTCATTCTGAATTTGAAGATGATTCTGATTCCATACCATCTGAAGGTTCATCTGATGATTCCGATTAAAAAACGTTTGTACTTTATTAAGTTTGTAAAATATTAAGTATAATATTAAGTTTGAAGTTTTGTACTTTGTAAAATATTAAGTTTCAAGTCTTGTTTAATAATCAGATATAAATTAAAATTTTATAATGTTTCAAATTAATCAGATAAGTTTTATTGAATTAAATAAAAATATTTTAATATTTTTTACAATAAACCGACGGAATTCCGACGGAGTCAACAAGTCGTCGGAAATCCGTCGGAACTTCAAAATATCGCGAACAAGTTTCCGACGGAGACCCGACGGGGTCTAATGGTCGTCGGTTTATTGTAAATATCGGGACATCGCACTTCGTAATTATCGCTTCCGACGGATTTCCGACAGGGTCAACTAGTCGTCGGAAATCCGTCGGAAAACTGGACAACAAATCGACGAAATTCCGAAAGACAACAAATCGTCTTTGCGATGACTTGTTGACCCCGTCGGAATTCCGTCGGAAAACTGGACAACAAATCGACAGAATTCCGAAAGACATCTAGATATCCCTCGGAAATCCGTCGGAAATACGTAGGGCAATTTCAGTATAAATAGAAGGCTCGACGAACTCATTTTTCATCCAACAAAAAACAAAACAAAACAAAAAATTTCTTTATCTAAAAAAAAAAACCGAAATTTTTTTCGGGAATTCAGAAATTTTTGGAGAAATATCATCCGCGATCTTGCCTAAAATATGTAAGTTTTTAATATTAATTTAAATTTTTAGTATTACATATGGTAAATTAGAATTTAGGGAATGTAATATTTGTAAACCGTTGATAATTTTGGAAATATTAGGAAATTGGAAGTGTTTCGATTTTCTAAAATAGTTTAATTATAAATAAAATTTTTTATTAATAGTATTAATTAATTTTTTTTTGAAAAAATGAACTACGACGGATTTTTAAACTCGGGTGATGGGAACCACCAATACGGAATTGGTGGTTCTAGTTTTTCTCAATTTCCGACTGACTCGGAGACACAGCCACCATCATCTCCGATGAGGACTGCTGCTTCTGCTCCCACTGTGAGGAGCATTGAAGATTTTGTGTCACAGCCGGGTCGTGACCGACTTAAAAAATTAGACCCGCAATGTCCCGGAACTTCAACATGGTAAAGATTTGAACTTGTTGAACTTGTTGTTGCTATACATATTTAATATTTTAAAAAAAATTTAAATTATATTTTTCTAATTTTAAATATTATATGTAGGTTTCATAAATCGAGTAACGGCATTTCAAAACCAATTAACAGAATGCTTAATGAAATGCTAGTACGCCCCTATCCAGCGTACTCGGATATGCCGAAAGAGGAGCAAGAAATCTGGTTTCGGCAATTCGCGGTAATTTAAATATTAAATTTTAAATTTTAATTTTATATAAATATCTATAAAATTAATAAATTTTTTTTTATTTTTTTAAAACCAGCAAGAATTTACTTGGGACCAGCAACTCACTGCCATCGTTCGACGAGAGTTTAACACTAAAGCGGCAACGTGTTACTCCCGAAAAATGAACGAATGGAAAGACAAGTGGAAGCGCGATAAAGTCCCTAAACAAATGCTAAAGAATCCGGATTTATGGACTGCGCTCATCAACTATTGGATGAGACCAGAAGTCGCCGCCATTTCCTCAACAAATTCAAGTAATCGCAAGAGCGATAGAAATGGCAAAGGAATGGCGACCCATAATCTTGGAGCGACTAGTAAAGCTTCCCGAGCTGAACTGGTAAGAAAGAAAATTAAATTTAATATTTATCAATTAATTAATTTATTAAATTAATTATTTTTTTTCAGTTTCATATGGACGGACAACCCCCTTCTCTCATCCGTCTGATTGAAGATCACACCAACCGGAAAACTGGTCAAATTGATGATCCAGTTGCTCGTGAGATCTCACAAAAAGTGAGAAGTTTGGGGGAGTTTCTCCAAACTCAGCCAACACAAGAAGATGGAACTCCTCTGTATACAGAAGTTCCATTAGATAAATTGAATGGGATTGCTTATGAGGTTAGTGAATTTTAAAATTAAAAAAAAAAATTAATGAATTTATTCACTAAAGTAATTTTAAATTTTTTTAAAGGTAACTCCGAAGACCAAAGGTCGTCTCTACGGGTTGCCCAAAGACTGTTCAGCTTCATCTTCATCATCATTTCCATCTTACGGCGATTTCGAAAGAGAAAACCGCGAGCTTCGAGAGAGGCTTAAGACGCTCGAGCAACAAAGACAAGAAGATATGGAGCGCCTACGGTTAATGGAAGAGAGGATGAACGCATTCTTCAGTTCTTATACACTCCTCCTTAGTTTTTTTGTATTTTTTTTTGTTTATTTTATGTAAAATGTTTATAATAATAAAAATTACTTTTATTCATATTTAATTTTACAAATTTAAATTAATTTTCTAAAAAAAAACGAAATTATTTTAAAAATTAAAAATTTCGAATTTTTTTTTGTAATTTTAAAAATGCTATTTCCGACGGTTTATTGACGGTTACAATCCTGACGGTTTTCCGACAGATTTTAAACCGACGGAAAGTTTCTGACGGATTTCCGACCGAATATGTCAGACGGGTTTACGACGGAATATTTCCGACGGTTACCCGACGGATTATTTCTGAAGGCTATCCGACGGCTCCACTCCTTCGGTAGATTCTCGGAAATCCGTCTATAAATTTCATAAATTTCCGACGGCCATATCTGAGACGGATTTCCGACGGAAATGGTTTTCCGACGGGTTTTCGACGGTCTCATTTCCCCGTCGTTAATCCGTCGGAATTGAGCGACGGATTTCCGACGGCTTTCAAATTTCCGACGCTTTAGTTCCGACGGCCAGTTTTGATTACTAACTCGTCGGAAAACCTTGTTTCCGACGGCTTAGCGACAGATATGGCCGTCGGAAACAAGGTATTTTCTTGTAGTTTTATAACTTAACTCAGAATTTATGTGTTGGTTGTGACTATGTAAGATGTAGATAAAAAGTAAAGAAATTACGTATTTTAAATTTCTCTTACATAAACTATTTTATTGAATTTGATATGAAATTATGTGTCAATCGACTATAGAGATGTAAATGGACATTATGAGCTATGTACATGTCAAATTTAAGTGTGTTCAATGAAAGTGGATTTGTTTTTCTTAGATTAATTTAACAACTAACCTCGAAACGTCTAGATTTCTTTTGGTCCATTTATCATGTTTTTGTTTTTCTGTTTTTCTTAAACCAGTTATCATATTTAGCGAAGGAAGAACAAATTTTTTTTTCTCCTACGATGTTATCTAGCTATTTAACTAGTCAACTAGTTAAAAATATTAGTTTTCAGCATTATATGAGTTGCTTAAGTCCCTTCTTAGCACTAAAAAGAGAATTTGTGCGTTATGAGTGGGATGAGAAGTGGCAGATTTACCAATATGATCCTTAAAATTCCTCAATTTTTTTATCAAATTAGTTTAATAGTTTAATTATCTCTTTAAACATTATGGATTATAAATTCGAATTCTAAATATATATAATAAATTTCAGAAATTACGACTATTATATAACATAATTCCACAAATTCTTCGATTCTTTGTTGGACAGTTTATATAGAACATATATATGCATGCGATATCTTCAAATAAGTAAATATATATCCTAATCATAAGAGAAATGTTTTATAAAGGAGAACCTTTTTTTAATTCCAAAGTGTCAGTGTCCACCATACATCAGAGCTTTCGTCGTTCAATGTTTTTATTATGAAAGATTATAAATCTTTATTCTGTTTATAAATCTAAACATTACTTTTGCAATAAGGGTAATACCATTAAAATATTTCTAGAAAAGTAACAAATTTTCAAGTATGAGGAAAAGAACTATATTCTCTGTTAGGTGTGTGGATGTATTGCAAAGAATAAATCCTAAAACAACTAATACTATTCTTTAGACTTACCTTATTTGGAAATTTTAATGTTGGCGACCCACAACCACAATGCGTTTCCCACACTCAGAAAGGCTGACAAATTTTGAAAGGTCACTTCAAATTCAGAAAAGAAATATTCATTACGTCTGTCACTCTTTGTTGTTTGTCTTTCCTCTCTATATAATTTCTTTCCTTTTCCATAAAAGAATTATTAAATAAACAAACAAGATCTGAGTTTCCTCTTATAGAAACCCTGATGCCATCTAACTGTCTTCAGACACGTTTCAAGTGTACTTTGCATGTGAACATGATAATATTTTAAATTTTAAATAATCTTAACTAATTCTTTTTTTTTTTTTTTACATTTGAGCATATGCACCCACAACAATCTGTGTCACACAACGTGTCATATAATGTCTTATATTCCAAAGCTGTGTGAGATAACTTTTTTTCTCAGGTAGAGAAAACCGACCCTTCACGTTTTCCTTTAAATTAAAAAGGATCTCCAGCCAATAGAAAGCTCGTTAATAACATCACATAGAGCCGTTTTTGTGACTTCAGTTATCTATAGTTTATTAGAAACTTTGTACAATATAGAATTTTTATGATTATTGCTTAGAATTTTGATTATATCGTATTCCCGTACTGTTTACAATTTATTAATAACTAACGTATTTGGGCATCAAGGACATGTTTTCGCACCAATGCCATTAGTCTTAGAGATTTTTATCATGTTTAATACGTAAAAACTATATTTTATATATATACTTGCGGATACTACTTCAACTGTTATTTACTTAATACTAAATTATTGTATTTGTGTCCAAGATCCATACATGCACTGCCATTCGACGTGATGATAATCCATCAGCCATTGACAAATGGTTTACATTTAATTGTTTTTTAGAGTACAAGTTGGTGAATGCATATATTCATCATGTTTGTGCATGGGTTAGTGGCCTAGCGGTAGATGTCTTAGGATATGGCGTAAATTTGTTTTAGAAAAATTTCGTTGCCCGTGGCTAAGCCGGAAATGGGTCCGGCCAAGTCGGCGTAAACTGTCTTTTTCAGTCTAGTTAGCTCACTCATGAGATTATGAAGGCCTGTCTATGTCTCCGATTAGTTGTGTTAGTTTGGTTCAAGTTTCACACCTTTCAACCCGGTTCGGGGTCTGGATCAACGATACCGATAGTTGTATATATATATATATATATATATATATACTGTCTGTATATAACGTATACTCATCTACATCTAGCCCACCAAAATTTATGGACTCGAAATTTTGTGTTACCGAAAAAACATAAAAACAACTCTGGTATGCTAAATTGTGGAGTGCCTTAGATGATCATAAAAACAATATATGAGAATCTAGATGGTATGTCTCTTGCTAGTCTTAGTATCAACATAAGTGTATAAGATTTATTTTTTGAATTCACTGCCAATGAAGTATACTTATAATCAATCACGTGACACTCTCAAATATGATAGAGGGACTGACAGATTATGCTTTCTCCAAAAAGCTTGAGCTAAGAGATAAGTGCACAGTGCACGCTGTACAACCTTATAAAACCGGATTTGAGAAATATCAATTTGCAATACAATTTATTTCTTGAGATTGAAATAAATTATTAAACTAACATATAAATATATATATATATATATTAATATATATGCATACATATATGTAGAAACATTAATATTGACATTTATATAATCATAATTTATTTCAGCAAAATAATTATAACATTTACATAATTCAACAATATTAATTATATAATTAAATAGCAAAATCATATTAAACACTATTTAATATTATTTTTTGACCAAGAATTAATCTAATGAACATGATTATTAGTATAATATTATCAAAGCATGATTTCAAGACAATCATTTTGATATTAATAATTTAATAAGAACATAAACAAGTATTTTATTTTTAGAATCATAAGAACAAAAAACCATTTGGAGGCGGAATGATCCCTTTCCTTAACTCAATAAAATGCCTGCAATGAGACAGTTTATATGCATTCTTTGAATCCCAGGATACAACCAAACATATAATACTAACATGCTTCATTCATGTTATAATCTACGAGCTAATATTCTACCATATAATCAAGAACATAAAATCTACTTTTGAAAGAGAAAAGTAGAATATGGAGGAAGTTAGAACCTGTTAAACCTTGTGAATTCCTTAGCTACTAGCACCTAACACCAACAACCAAGAAGATATTAGAGCTTCAACAATTAGAAACTTCTCAAAGAATATCTAAAATGTGTATAATGGTGTTTTCTTGCTTTTAGAATGAATGGATGATTTTTTCCCTTCTAGGTAGCTTGCTATTTATATGAGAAGAATAGTTTGGTGTTCAAGTAGATTTAATGGCCAAATTTATTTGGTTTTTAATACCAAAATTTGTAAGTTACAAAAAATCTTTGACCTCCCCTTAGCAAATTCTCATTCACATTTTAACTATATATTATAATTCCACATGCTTATTAATATATTGTTCCAACAATCCCCTACATGAATAGAATTGACTCTAAAACACTGATGATGTTTTTGAAAACCTTTTTTGGATAGATTTAAGCTGAAAGAAGACTTTCTTGAGTTTATGCGAAAAATAACTGTATATGAAAATGTTGCATTTTTTAGTGTTAAACAAATCACTGTTATAATCTATCGAGTTTACAAGCCAAGTTGGTAAACACGATGTCTTGAACCATCCGGATTTCTAGTGTAAACTGAAACAATAGATATAACACAGTTATATTTTCTAGTAGAACTTTCGCTCTCTCGTTGTGTTCATTTTGGCCTTGAACATGCCTGGTATTTATTGAGTGAATTTGGAGAATATAGTCTTCTCTTATTCTCTTAGAAACGACCCCATTTCACACTCAACATGTGATTCTCGTATTCTATTTCGAAGTATTCTGCTTTACTTCCTTGAAATAAATATGATGAAATCATTAAAAACTTACGTTTATCCTCAAATTTGCAGACAACATTGTTTATTATTATTAGGAACTGAGTAGAAACATAAATTTCACAGTGTTTTGTTAGACTTAATTTGACTTAGTTGTCCCTTTGAACCTAGAAAGTATAGGTGGGGTTACCGCCAAATTTCATCGTTAAATCATAGGCTTTAGACCCATTCCTATTGATGATTTCAATATTTGATCTCGGGTCAGACCTTTCGTAAAAGGATCTGCTAAGTTATCAGCTGATTTGATGTAATCTAACGAAATTACACCACTTGAGATCAGTTGTCTAATGGTCTTATGTCGTCTACATATGTGACGTGACTTGCCATTGTACAAGCTATTGTTAGCACGAGCTGTAGCCGATTGGTTGTCGCAGTGTATCCGAATCGATGACACTGGTTTTTCCCACATCGGAATATCTTCCAGAAAATCTCGAAGATGCTTGGCTTCTTCTGCTGCTTTGTCCAACGCAATGAACTCAGATTCCATTGTTGACCTAGCCAGCACTGTTTGTTTCGAAGTCATTAAAGTTTCCCCCACATGTTCTGGGTTACGCCTGATTTTTGCATCATTGCATTCATCATTTCTTTAAAAGTTCGGTTTATGCGTCCTGCAATTTCATTTGATTCTGGTGAGTAAGGAGCAATTGTTTGATGAATGATGTCATCTACAAAATGCATCAAACTGTCCTTTATATTCTTCACCTCTATCACTCCGAACTATTTTTATAGTTTTTCCGAGTTGATTTTCAACTTCCAGCTTATATTACTTGAATTTATCCAAAACCTCATTTTTACTTTGTAACAAGTAAATATAGCAATATTTTGTACTATCATCAATGAAAATCCCAAAATAATTTTTACCTCATTTAATAGGTAAATAAATCACACAAATAAGTGTGAATTAAACCCAAAGATTTATTATTTAGTATTCTCAAGAGAAAGCATATGCTAGCATATGCTATCCTCCTTGAGTTACATCTCTAATTTCAGCATGGTCAATAAGATATAAATTTTCTCATGCCATATAATGAATTGAGCTCCATCAATTTTGTCAATCATTAGTCCTATGCTTATAGCACTAGACACTCACATGACACTTTGATATACATCATAATTTGGCACAATCATATGTGGCAGACCACTATCAAACTGAATTTGATGTGTCGACTCACTAGACTCGTAACCAATAACACCTCCGTAATAATTAAATTTTAATTTCTAGAATTATTAAATTCAGAAAATAACAATTTAATTTAATACAATGGCAGAATGAAACAATTTAAATTGTTCAAATAACTTGCATAATCATCCAATTAATTTTTAGAATATTATTAAATCTCTGAAATAAGCACAAATATCAAAGCGTGACTTTTTCTAACATTTTAAACATGTTTTTTCTATTCTCAGAATGAGACAAAAATCCGCGGTAATTCCAACTCCAATAGCGTATATTTAAGTTGTTGCAGTTAAAAAGCTCGTAGTTGAACCTTGGGATGGGTCGCCCGGTCCGCCATTGGTGAGCACCGGTCGGCTTGTCCCTTCGGTCGGCGATACGCTCCTGGTCTTAATTGGCCGTGTCGTGCCTCCGTGAAATATAAACTAATTACTTCTGAATTTTTGTTGAAAAATTCAACAAGTATCAGACCAAGTAAAAAATATTTTATAGATTAACAATGCACAATAACAAAATAATATCACTAATTACTCTTTGAATTACTGTTGAACTGAACAAATCATATTTATATGATTAAATCGTATAAAATAAAAAAAAAGATCATTACCGTGATTTGTCTTATTTATGTTTTCATAACAAAAACACTAACACATATTTATTAACGTATAAGTTATTATATGCGTTTTAAATCACGTTCGCTAATTATTTTTAGCGATTTAAGCGTTTGTTTTAAAAAATTAAAACTGAATCGCAAACTCGATTGAAACATCGGAAGAAATTTATTAATAATTAATAACCCTATACAAAAATTAATCGGTTCTTAAAACATTTTTCCAATTAATTGCAAAAATTAATTGGTTTTAAATAATGTTTAACCAAAATTGATTGGTATTAAATAATGTCTTACCAAAATTTATTAATTTAATGACGTTTTACCAATATTATTTCAATATTTTATGTATAGAAATAAATAACGTTTGACCAATAAATTAAATGGTATCAGACCACTAATATTTGGTTTTAAAAAAATGTTTTCCAAAGAGAAAAGGTCTTTAATTGCTATTTGTTTTTTTTATTTGAAATACTCCTTTTTTCCGGTTAATAGCATCGATCTTACGAGATCGGTGGCGATCGATCGGTCGCTTGACCCGCGGTACCGGCGGTGTTCAATTTGTATGATTTCTCTCAATCGACCGATAAGGATCGATCGATCTGAGACCCAGATCGATCGATCCGGTCACGAAATCTTGAAACCGACTTATTTTATTTCAACAATCAAAAACAAAATTTTGATTTTTGCAAATTTGTTTTTTCACACAACAAATCCGTTTTAAAAAAACTCCTTTTTCCGGTTAATAGCATCAATCTTACGAGATCGATGGTGATCGATCGGTCGCTTGACCCGCGGTACCGGCGGTGTTCAATTTGTATGATTTCTCTCAATCGACCGATAAGGATCGATCGATCTGAGACCCGAATCGATCGATCCGGTCACTAAATCTTGAAACCGACTTATTTTCTTTCAACAATCAAAAACAAAACTTTGATTTTTGCAAATTCGATTTTTCACACAACAAATCCGTTTTAAAAATAAATTTTATTGAGTTAAGATTGTAGAACCTTATAAAACCGGATTTGAGAAATATCAATTTGCAATACAATTTATTTCTTGAGATTGAAATAAATTATTAAACTCACATAGAAATATATATATATATATTTTAATATATATGCATACATATATGTAGAAACATTAATATTGATATTTATGTAATCATAATTTATTTCAGCAAAATAATTATAACATTTACATAATTCAACAATATTAATTATATAATTAAATATCAAGACCATATTAAATACTATTTAATATTATTCTTTGACAAAGAATTAATCTAATGAACATGATTATTAGTATAATATTATCAAAGCATGATTTCAAGACAATCATTTTGATATTAACAATTCAATAAGAACATAAACAAGTATTTTATTTTTAGAATCATAAGAACAAAAAACCATTTGGAGGCGGGATGATCTCTTTCCTTAATTCAATAAAATGCCCGCAATGAGACGGTTTATATGCATTCTTTGAATCCCAAGATACAACCAAACATATAAGACTAACATGCTTCATTCATGTTAGAATCTACGAGCTAATATTCTACCATATACTCAAGAACATAAAATCTACTTTTGAAAGAGAAAAGTAGAATATGGAGGAAGTTAGAACCTGTTTAACCAATAAGATATTTCATGAGAGCTTCAACACTTAGAAACTTCTCAAAGAATATCTTAAATGTATCTAATGGTGTTTTTTTGCTTTTAGAATGAATGAATGATTTTTCCCTTCTAGGTAGCTTGCTATTTATAGGAGAAAAATAGCTTAGTGGTCAAGTAGATTAAATGGTTAAATTTATTTGGTTTTTAATACCAAAATTTTTAAGTTACAAAAAATCTTTGACCTCTCCTAAGCAAATTCTCATACACATTTTAACTATATATTATAAATCTACATGCTTATTAATATATTGTTCCAACACACGCAAACATGGCCAATATATTCAGAAGGTGTGCATATATAAATGAAAGAGGTATGACTGAAAAGAGAGAGGACTCTCAAAAGAGAGAAATTAAAGTCAAATAGGACAACAAAATCCAAGTCTAAATCAAATAACAACAAAGGATATTGGTCATGTGGGAAAGAAGGGTGCTATAAAAGATATTTTCTATAAAAACAAGAAGAATTCTGATTCAGTATATTTAAGCTAGTTTACATGATAGGAAAGGAGAGTGGATGATGGAATATAGGTTGTAAGACTAACAATACATCATGTTCTTCTCATAATCGCTGGCGATCAGCGGCAGCGACCATAAAGTACATCTACAATCACGGTAAACACAACACCAGCAGAAAAAGTCGACCTGTTATTTCAGTTGCTGCGGCAAGTGGTAATGGGTAAATCTGACGTTTAAAAAACCAGCGATAGTGGCATCTCTTTTTTCAAGTCTCCAACAAGTCCCTAGCGATTGTTTTCAATTTCTATACCATTAAACGTGCCTTCATCGTAGTCTTTTCCTTTGCCGTTGTTGATGGTCGCGAGCAACTATGGCCGAACAGGGCTATCAATATCTCATCATAAAGTGATAGGGAACAATCCATACAGTAGGATTAAAGGGAGTAGTAAAATCAAAATAGAAAATCACGATGGTTCATTTGTAATCTTAACCGAGGCTAGATACATGCCGAATATGGACCTAAATAATGTAATATCATATGGTCATTTACAGAAGAATCTAAGTTGCTCGTATGAACGGAAACTTTATCGTTCAGTTCTATGAACGAGATAAGAAGGTTACCTCTAGGAAATACAGTGATGGCCTCTACTCTGTACATGAAAAATGTTGCGATTGCAGAAACTTCAGTTGCAAAAGCAGAACTTGATATGACAAACATGTGGCATTAATGAGTACGACATGTTTGACAAAGTGCATGAATATACTAGTGAAAGTTACTTAAGCAGTAAAGAAGTTCACACTAAAGAACTTGTACTTGGAAAGTCCCAAAAACAATTTGTTTCCAAAGAAAAACATCCTACGCTATGTTTATTCATACCTTTGAGGCTCAACATTTGTGGCATTAAGCTTTTAAAAGGTTTCTCATATACTGTATATTTTACTAGCTTTTAGTATGTTTTTAATCAAAAAATAATTGGTTTTTGGCTAAAAGAATTCTTGTTTTCAATGTTTATAAGTGACTTAGGCAAAAATAAACTGGATTTGGACATTTTTTGTTTTGACAGCTTACTAGGACCATAAGTCATACATCACATGGAGGACTTTCCACCACCCGATCTTGTAAAAATTTGGATAAAAAGATAGCCAAAGATGTTAGCTTTCATCTCCAAATGGTTTGAGGGAAATTAAACGTTTGGATATGAAGAAATTTCCAAAATACTAAAGACTGGTTTGAATGGCGTTGAAATGGAGTAAGCAGAGACAATAGAAGACAATTGACTGGGTGATTGACTCAACTTGGCCGCAGCCGGTCGGTAAGGGGGTTGTATCACATCTTTTGGGATTTTCCAAGGATCCTGATCGACCAATCCATCGAACTGAGGGGCTTGGTGATCAACCGATCAGAGGAGCTGATTGATCGATTATCATATGCAATCAACCGATCAACAATCCCAAAAAAATGGAAAGTTTCCAATTTTTCAAAAGATTTTCACAAATATTCAGAAATTCACCCTAGCTTTCTTTTGCACCTACAAAAACATAATAAATGTACAAAATTAGACACAACAAGCCACCACAACAACCACAAAAAGTTCTTTATTGATTTTTTAGATCTATTACTTTTGCTATTTTATTGTTTTCGGAGAGAATATTTTTCATTTTTCATCACAAAAGTTGCTACTCTGAACAATAATCTCTCTTTTTTTAATAAGAATATTTTTTATTACTTTTGTTTTATTTGTTTTCAATATGAGTGAGCAGCTTTTTTGTTGGGAATGAAGATTTTAAGGGAAATATATTAATAGTTTGGTAGATATGTTTCAATTTCTAGAGTGGCGCAATATGTAGATAGAAATAATTCTCTGTTCAATTATATTTTTAATGTATATTGTTAAGCTGATCATTCAACTCTGATCTAGATAAATCATCTATATGAACATCACATAATTGATGGTCTACATTTTAGATCGTTAGTGTTTTTTCTAAACGTACTCTAGTTAACAAATAAAAAGTGCTTGCATCTCTGTGTTCTTTAATCTATTTTCTTAGAAAATGTGATGTATATTAATTGTAGGCCACAAGAGTGTTTCGAGTTCTACAAATAAAAATATCTTGTAGGCCTCTAGTTTTAGATATCTGAATAGTTTAAACCACTAATCCCCAAGACTCCATTAATGCCCAACACTTTTAAATATTATGTCTTACATCGATTTTTATTTGTTTTAGTCATTTGCATCAAAAATCCCAATTCATGTTTAAACTTAGTTCTAGTTTTAATTTGAAAATTATTATGCACCCATTCTCTGGTGGACTCAATCCTAAAATACTTCACCGATTGCTGACTTTTTGCAGCTATATTTTTGAGGTGAAAACAAGAGATCAGGGAAATGAAAAATCATGGGTGTAACAAAGACGTTTTACAGTGTGACCAATCGATAACCTTGACTATACTAACCCTAAAATCATGGTTCGAGCTTTGTTGTAATTTATTTCCGAACATAATTATCTTTTCCAAATATTTGGATAAAGATGCATCTGATGTAAAAACATATATTTTATTTTGAATTAATTTAACATTATATTAAAAAATGTAATCTAATGGATGATTTTTCTCAAAATCTTTCACTAAAAGAGCAAATGAAAAAATAAACTATTTAAAAGTTTTTACTGGGTTCAATTGAACACATCTTTTCTTGGGTCCTCCATTAACCATTGCGGAAAAGGTTAAGTGCGTGCTCGTACAATTAATGTTTGAAAAAGAATTTGGACTATGGTAGCATCGTATAAAGTAGTCTTCTTAATCAATATGTCTCTCAAGTCTTCACTAGAGTTCAAGTTGTCTGAAGAAGTGACTTTAAGAAGCTTGAGAGTATGGATATGCCCACGTGAGCCAAGACAAATTAAGTCCAAAGACTGAATGAAATATTTATGGAGTAGACACAGGACTAAAGGATATAGACTGGGGCTACCAAAGAAACGAAAGTAGAAATGTTTGTGCTTCATGAAGAAGAGGTTTACAAAGATACTAAAGAATTCACTTCGTACACATCCTAACACAAAAACAAAAAGAGAGTAACCTTTAGTCGAAATACAATTCTATAGATCTTATTCAAGGTGGAGCTACTCTTGAAGTCGGGCAAAAAGGTTAATATTATGCTGATGAAGATTCAAAGTGGTAATGACAATATGCAGCTTAAGCCCAAGAGTCCTTACATGGTCATATGCTAGCAAGGGACAAGGTTTGAGAACTAAGATTTTTGTAGTTTTAATGCTTTATCAAATCTTAGGATATAGAGTTTTGAGCCTAAATCCTATTCGAAGCAAATAGTGTAAACTAGCAGCAAATAGCACACCCACAACGAATATAATTGATATTTTTCCCTGTAATTTGCCAAGCCATATGAGAAAGTGTATAATAAATATACTTAAATTTTGTAGTTTTATTTTGAAATAGAATCTCTTAAAAGTTTTGAATTTTGACTTATTTATAGTACACAAAACTAAGATATCTAATTGTAGGTAGGAATCGTACTTACATGTTTATTTCAAAAATATCTACTTCAAATCCATGTCTGGGCAAACCAATTAATATTCTAAGCAATTGCTAAGAGCTAATGTTGAGCTGTTTGCAAATAAACTGTTAGAATATTTATAGTTATTCGAATAACAAAAGATAATTCAAAAGTATCAATCCCTCGATATCGTGATCATAATCTCCATGTCGCCCAACGCAAAGAGAAAAGATTCCCATCTCACGATTTAAAAATTCTTATTCGATAAAAAACTAATAAACTAAAAATGTGTTATTTATAGTATGTTTTTCCCTTTGTGCTCTGCCTCTTTCATTTAAATTCCCATGTTCTGTTTCTTCCTCCTCACGTACACACGCAGCGGCTTATCAATGCCCCCCTCGGCGATACGGAGCTTGTTCTCAAGTGACGGAAACTTGCGAAACAATCTGGCAACCTTCTCCCATGTTGTCTCGTGTGTTGGTAACCCTGATCAAGTGATTAAGGCTTCCAAGTGACCATCCGAATCATAGCAGGTTGGGAGAACTGACTCTGATGATATCACAACTTTATCGTCAATGGTAAAGGAGGTGGGAAGCGAAGACACCTGATGATTAGCACCCAGAACTGGCTTCAGCTGGGAGACATGAAAGATGTTATGTATCTTCGATTCTGGTGGAAAGTTCACCCTATAAGCCACAGTCCCATTTCATTCCAACACTTCATAAAGACCAAAATATCGAGCAGATAACTTCTGATTGAGGCGCTTGCTGACAGATTGTTGGGGATATGGTCGTAACATGAGGAAAACCAGATCCCCGACATTAAAAAAACAATTCAAGACGATGCTTGTCGGCATTGTTTTTCATTATGTCCTGAGTGCGGATGAGATGATGCTTAATAAGGCTGAGCATGGCGTCTCTGTACTTCAATAGCGACTATAGTTCAAAGTTTGTAGTAGAACCTGCTTCTTATTTCAATAAGCTCGGAGGATCTCTGCCATACACCACTTTGAAAAGGGTTGTACCAAGAACCGTATGAAAATTGGAATTGTACCATAATTCCGCCCAAGAAAAATAGCTAGCCCAAGTTTTTGGATGAGATGAAGCATAGCAGCGCAGAAACGTTTTGAGACATCGATTAAGAACTTCTGTCTGTCCATCCGATTATGGGTGAAAGGCGGTGCTATACCTGAGCTGTGTGCCTGAAAGTTTGAACAACTCACGCCAAAAGGAACTGAGAAAAATCTTATCTCTATCAGAGACAATGGACGTCGGAAAATCGTGTAGGCGAATAATTTCCTGCAAGAATATGTAAGCGACATTGACAGCAGTAAATAGATGCTTGAGATGCATGAAGTGAGCAAACTTGTCCAAACGATCAACCACAACCAAGATAACATTACTGCCATTCGACATTGGAATCCCTCAATAAAATCCATCGAAAGACCTTCCCAAATCTGATACGGAATAGGCAGGGGTTGAAGTAACACCGCAGGGGACAATGTGGAATACTTGTGATGCTGGCACACATCGCAAGCTACCACATAATGTTGAATAGTTGCCAACATCTTCTTCCTTTGAAAGTGAGCCCGAACATGTTTAGCCATTTTTAATACCCCTGAGTGTCCACCCTGGACTCCATCATGAAATTCAAGTAAAATGTTTGGGATGTGCTTCGATATAGGAGGGATGACCAGACTGTTATGATACAATAATCTGCCATTGACCAGTGTATATCCCTCTTTCAGAGACTGTCCTGCCCGAACTGCTTAAGTGAGAGCCTGAATTTCAGTGTCATCATCGATTTCGTTTAGGATGTCCTGCATATTTAGAGAAGAAGGTGCCGTGAAAGCGGCTAGTTCCACACCCTGCAAACATGGCGAATGCAAAATACGAGATAAATCATCCCAGGTGTATTTCCACTCTTGGTTTGTAAATGATGTCGAAATCATAACACAGAAGCTTATATAACCATCGTTGATAATCCATGGAAACCTCCTGTTGTTCTAAGAGAAATTTCAAGCTCTTATGATCAGTGTGGACTATGAACTTCCTGCCTAACAAATAATGGTGTCATTTCTGAATAGAAAGAACAAAATCCATCAATTCTCGCTCATAAATGGGTTTGATCTCCTCCCTTCCAGACAATCCTGCATTGAAATAAGCTATTGGACGCTGGTTCTGTATCAAAACAGCGCATATACCATAACCTGAAGCATCTAATTCGACAATGAATGTGTCAGAGAAATCCGGAAGGATTAAAACAGGAGCACATACCATTGTCTGTTTCAGAGATTCAAACGCTTGTTGAGCACAGGAGGACCAATCAAAGGCGTCTTTCTTCAATAAATTTGTAAGAGGGCGAGCCAGAGAACCATACCCCTTCACGAAGCGTCTATAATAACCAGTTAACCCCAGAAATACACGAATATCTTTGATTGTAGCAGGCACTGGCCAGTTGCAAATAGCCTCAGTTTTGGATGGATCGGTCGCGAACCTGTCAAACGTTATCATATGGCCCAAATAATCAACTTGAGGTTGTCCATTGGCAAATAGTTGATGATCCTCGAAAACCTGAAGCATTATATGCAAGTGTAACACATGATCCTCAACAGACTTGCTATATATCAATATGTCATCAAAGATCAAAAAAAAATTCACAAAAAAGGAAGAAAAAGCTCATTCATCAAGTCTTGAAAGGTAGCAGGAGCATTCATAAGACCGAAAGACATTACCACAAATTCGTAATGACCATACGCTGTGCGAAATGCTGTTTTTTCGATGTCTTGTTCCTGCATTCGAATCTGATGATATCCAAAGCGTAAATTAAGTTTAGAGAATATCGTAGCCCCGTACAATTCGTCCAAAAGTTGATCAATGAGTGGGATCAGAAACTTATCCGTTATCATAACCTTTTTCAAGGCACAACCTTCCACACAAAACGCCAACTCCCGTCTTTCTTTTTAACCAAGAGAACAGGACTAGAGATGAAGAAAGGCTCGGTATGATCAATCCAGCTTCTAGCATTTAAGAAACCATCTTTTCCATCTCTTCCGTATGCGCATGTGGATAGCGATACAAACGAACACTGATGGGTCCAGCTCCTGCTATTAAGGTGATAACATGTTTTCTATTACGTAGAGGCAGAAGCTGAGTAGGCTCTGTAAAAACCGAAACATGCCTCATCAATAACTGTTCTATCGGGAACGGAATCTCAAACGTAGTATCAGAGTGATTGATGTGAAGTAATTCAACATCAAATGCTAAACCAGCTGTAGGCTCCAACATACTCTTGCGGTTGAACGTAGGGTCGACGTGATGAAGGGAGGGATCATCAAACACTGAGAAATTTTTGCCTTTAAAGAGAAATGACATCTCATGCATTTGCCAATCCTCCTCTCAATGCACTAATGTGCGAAGCCAATGAACTCCCAAGATAATATCGACTCGACCCAATTCCAAAACAATAAAGTCTGAACATCCTCCATAGCTTGAAGAGAGAATGTAACATTCTTGCAAACACCATAGCCATTAACCATGATACCATTTCCCAGCATGATATCGAGTTTTGCTTGATACGTAGGCATCAAGTTAAGCTTGGGTAGCAGCAAAGGATCCATAAAATTGTGAGTCGCGCCACTGTTTATCATCACAATCACCTTCAGTTTGCCAATTCAACCCTATAATTTAGTCATAGTCGGAGAAGATAAACCAAAGAATAAAGAAAAATATAACTCATGCAATTCAGTGACAGTACCATACTCATCATTTACAAGTTCGAAATCCAAACCATCAAGCACTGTCATAACTTTCAAATTTACTTGACTGCATTCATGATTTTTTGACCACCGAGCTTTACATTTGAAACAGAGGCCCAAGCGTCGGTGTTCCGTAACTTCTTCCGGCGAGAGACAACAAGCATTAGAGTCAGATCTCAAACAGTGTTGTTTCCACTGTGGAGTGTCCGTTGATGGAAGTAACGTTGCAGAACCTGATGGGAAGAAATATCGTGAGGAACTAGGGTTGGAGAGACGTTCATGACTATGTGAATTAGTGACTTCAGTAACAGATTTTCAGAATGCACTATCCTCCATGCGTATGACTGGAGAAATATGTTAGTGCAATCCACGGGGCTCCTTCAATTTGATCACTTCCTTCATTTCGGGTTTGAGACCGTTGAAGAAAACATGTTCCAGTTTTTTTTTCATCAACCCTAGAAACCATAGAACGAATCTCCTCAAATTTGTTTACGTAGTCAGTGATAAATTCTTTCTGACATATAGCAAACAAACATTTTTCTCGGATCATCTTCCAACCGTTGTGTAAAACGATTGATCAGATCACACTTGAAATGATCCCAATCATGAAAAGGATCCTTTTCCCTTTCGATATTGAACCAGTTTAACACTGATCCTTCAAATGAAACTGATATCAAATCTAGCCGTTCAAAATCCGAATAATTACCCTGTATGAAGAAACATTCAGCATGATTAAGTCAGATGTTCGGATGGGAGCCATTGAAAGCTGGAAGCTCCACCTTCTTCAACATACCATAACAATTTTCCAATACCGTCGTAATATTGCGTTGTCCAGACGGAGCATCGTCGAGCTGATGAGAGGAGCGTAAAACGCGGCCCTGAGTATCTGGTGATGATGAACCCGCGACCGCTTTACCATACGGTTTATCAGAGAAAAGATGAGTCTCGAGGCTCGCCAGGGTGTAGGGTGTGTGAGATGGAGGCTATCTGAAGATCCAAGGAATCCATACGCGATGAGAGATCTGTGTTGGATTTGGTGAGGAGCGCAAAACCACCATGAATAATATCAACCTGTTGTGCCACATCACCAACTCGATTGTGTAGATCCTCCAGATCAGTAGTGAAATCAGCCACTGATGAAGAGGGTAAGGTTCGATCGAGTCAAACCGCACTAATTTGTTAGGAGAATGTTTATAATTATTCGAATAACAAAAGATAATCCAGTGATTGATTAATAAAATTGAACCCATAATCAATACAAAAGAGTTACTATCTCTAAAAGTATTAATCCCTCGATATCATGATCATAATCTCGATATCGCCCAATGCAGAGAGAAAAGATTCCCCTCTTACGATTTACAAATTCTAATTCGATAAAAATTAAATAAACAAGCAATGTGTTATTTATAGTGTGTTTTTCACTTTGTGCTCTGTCTCATTGCAACGTCATTTAAATTTCCAGGGTCTGTTTCTTCCTCCTCAAGTACACACTCAACGGCTTATCACAACCAGTCCTGAAGTTACCAAACCAAGGACCGAGAAGGCTCCTTGCATTGAACGCCAGAACTCGGTCCTTGTCAGCAAAAGCTTGTTGAATTGTTGGTGAATATTGTCGAGACCGCCATTATTATCTATCACAACATCGGCTTTGGTTCTTTTCGTATCCAACTACATCTGAGCCATCACTTTGTTTCTTGCATGTTCCTCACTCAGTCATCTCTGTCCATCAGTCTTTTGAGCTGTGTTTCTTGACTGACCCACACAACCACAATCAGTTTTGTCCATTTATCCATTTTTACTTCGAACAACAATGGAATATCGACAACTATCACTTTAGCTCTTTTTGCCCATTGTTTCAGGATCTCCCAAAAGATACAAATTGATATTTACGGAGCCATCAACCTATAGAATGAAAGAAACAAGAACCATATTTCAAGATCACATCCAATAAACAAAAAAAAAGAATTCTCAATTTCTTACTTGATTAGAAGATGGCTCTTGGAATGCGAAGAAAAGACCATTTGACCAAGTTTTGGCCGATCCACTTCTCTACTAGGAAGAAGAATCTCCTCCCCAAAAGCTGCAACTACTCTCTTTCATCCACCACTTCCTTTCTTCAATACATTCTACAAAAAAACACAATTACACACCTTTTGTCCACTCTTCTTCGAAAAGACCACACAATCGTTCCAATAAAGTTTCAGCAAATAGAAAATAAGCTTTTTAAGAAATGAGAAAGGCAAAGATGTTACTCAAGCAACAAAGTCAGCATCAACAACAAGGGTGCCATTGGTTTTTAAGAGGTTGGAGACTGTACTCTTCCCCAGACCTTATGCCTCCCGTTAAACCGATTATTCTCATCCTCAAACACACTATTCACATCCTGAGAAACACCCAAGACCAAAATTATTACAACTTTCAATGATCAAACAATACAACAATCAGGGTTTTCAAAAACAATTCAAACAATCGTAAATATAGATCTTAAATTCAATTAAAATATGATCAAATTTATCTTGCAGGACTGATGCAGACGGGAGAGGGGACTGTAAAGTTGCAGGATTGGGCTGGGTGTTCTTCTCTGGCCACGATCGAGTACTCTCACACCATTCCCAAGTGACTATGCTTGTAAACTCTGTATTTTTTTTGGATGTTGATAGAGATTTATTTATCTCCACGAGTTTCACCTGAGGTTACTAAAAAGTAATCTCAAGAGTTTACCCGAGTTAGTGACTGCAAGTGCACAGTTGTGCCTCTTGTAGTATAAACGAGATCGATCCTCATGTAAGGTTTATAACGCAATAGATTATAGGAATCTTTATCTAAGCTAAGTGATTTAAGATTTGATTGTGATTGAAATAATATGAATTTTTAACTAAATCAGAACTAAATGATCAAGATGACGAATGAATTAAACTAAGATTATATTAATAAAGAAAACAATCCAACCATGGATTAGGCATTAAAATGAATGGGGATGAGATCGAGATATCAATTCTAATCGAGAATGTGTAATTTGCATTTCCAGACAATGAGATTGTGAATAGGTTAGTACATTCCCATGTAAAAACCCCTATGCTTAGAACTAGATTTGATTAATTCCCATTGCAAATCCTAAAACTAAACAAGCATTAAGATTTATCTCAATTTTTCATCAAATTCTCTAGACAACTACTTCTGCAGGCTAGAATCATAAGATTCACTAATCAGACTATCCTATGAATTCACTATCCCTTTCCCAAGATGTGAATTCGACAAACCCTAGATTAATTCTTACCAGATCAACCTAGCATTGAACATATCTTATAGTGATGTATTACACAATCCTAGACCTAAATTTCTTCTCATGATCTTAATTCCCTTAATCATCTATCCTTTCCATAGCTGAATCTAAGAATCTACTCAGACATGACAGAAATTGCAGAGAAAACAATCAAAGGTGAAAAAGACATAATAGAATTGCAGAAATTGAATAATATTAGAATTCTTCAGAAAATAAACTGAAATTGTCTTACTAAACAACATAGATTGTTGAAGAAACACCATATGAACCTAAATACATCCTAAAATGTGATATCTAATGGTTGATTCATTTAAATTATGTACAGAATGATCTACTAAAACCACTAAAATGTGGGTTTATCAACTCCCCCAGACTTGTCTTTTGTTTGTCCTCAAGCAAATGACTAGAATAGAAAAGGTAACAAACCTACTGGAACTCAGAGTCAAGCCATATCAGTCAAATATTATGTTCAATATCAAAGCTAATAATTATCGAATGCAAAGTGTGCAAGTTTACTTAAAGATTTTAGCCATGCCTATCACAAATTGTCTTAGATCAAACTTAATCTACACAATGGATCCAGATCAACCAACTCTTTCAACATTCATTAAACAGAAACTCGTGAATCATGTTAGACACTTTCAATGAACTCATTTGGCCAAGGGTAAGGTTAAGAGATAAGAATGATCTCTTATTCCATAGGTTGTGAAAGCCAAATGTGGGGATTTCGCTCAAAAATTGAATTAACTTTAGAAGAATGCTAAAGGTAAGCTCCAATAGATGCATACAAGACTAGATTCTCATCTACCCGAAGCATACTATTCACTGAAAACACATGCTTAAGTAAATATTATTTCCCAAGATACTCTTAACTCTAACTTTAAAAGGTCACCAACCTGGATATTTATCTTTAATGCCAAACACAAAAGCTTTCATTAAACTCGATTTCTAGTAGATGGGCTAATTCTAATCTGTCTAGCGGGTAGGGGTTTTTTTTTGAAAAACCTTTTTTCTAATCCAGAAGTTTATTGTTATTTCCGCTACCCTTTACTAGACTTTTGTCTTCTACTTTCTTTTCGTCCCTTTCTCTCTTAAACTTTTCATTTCATTGGATTTTCTGTCTAAAAACCTATTGATAACCCATTTCTTCTTTTTTTTGAGTACTCATCTAGTCCTAATTGTTTTCAAAAGTATGAACCAAAACTACAATGAGAAACTAATCCTGTCGGTTCCTACCTAACACGTTCTACCAAATTCATTCTGAAAAATGCCTAAAACACTCACTAATATACTATGTGGTTTGAACTTACGTTAGGCTTAAGGTAGGATAATCTACTTGGATAACAAAGAGTGGTAAAAAGGGTAAAAGAAATCCAAGTATATGTAGGTAGAATCCATGAGTCCAAACCATAAATCTAACCTGATAATTCTAAGTTCATATTATATTCCAATAGATAAGAGATGGTATCAAATAAAGCATGCTTCAACTAATAGTAATCTAAAGTTTAAACAAAAATTCCAGGCATGAATCAGTCTTATGTTTCAACAAGCAATTTATGGATAAGATTATCAATAACTTGTCAATTTAAATGTAAATGCAAAACTATATTAAGGCAGTTTCATCATCGTTCCTTATGCAAATGTAAATGCAAAACTAAATGAATGATGAAAATATGTAATGAGAATGAAAGTTAGTGCAAACATAAATATCCTCCCCCAGACTTATTTTACACTGTCCCGATGTAAAAATAAAACTAAAGGAAGATACAAAATGAAAGAAAAATGAAAATAAAGAAAAGTACAAGGGAAAAGCAAAAGAAAGAAAATATACTAAGTCAATGATCATTGGGGCTCACGCTGCGACTCGGTTCCGGTCTGCGTCTGTGCCTGGGCAGTCTAGTCTCGTCATCTGACTCCGTGTCCTCTGTGTCAGCTCGCGTCATGTGTCCAGCAACATCAGGAATGTCTGCATCTCTGGAAGACTCGCCTCTCTCCCTGGTCTGTGGTCCTCTGAAGCAGGAAGGTGGCTGTGGGCATCTGTATCTGCTTTCTGAGATGAGCTGGATGTTGTGGCTCTGCCTTGTCTCTTTCATGTCTGGTCACCACGAGCCATATCTGCACAAAGAAAAATCAAATCTATGTTAGATAGTGATTAAGAACAATGTGATCGATCGATCTCAGAGAAAATAGGTCGATCTGAATGGCGATCGATCGGTCTATGAGCAAGATCGATCGATCCTAAAATGTTTCAGCAAAATTTTAAAGTCACCCGATCGATCGATCCGCATTTGATCGGTCGATCCTAAACTGTTACGGGTTTTGGTTGATTTGTTCCTTATGAGTCACGATCGATCGATCCAAACAGAGATCGATCGTTCGCGAACCCGATACCGAAATCCTATCCCTAATTTCTTTATTTTCTTTCCAAATCTCCTAAATAATATATGGGAAATGCTCCAAACAACCTAACAAACCTCTATTCAACTCCTATTCTCCCTAAAACACTCTAAATCTACTGATTTCCTCGAAAATTCATTGTATTTGCCAAAATTAAAAGTTAGAGATGTAGAGTTATACCTTAGCAGATCGAATGAAACGTTTACAGAATCAGATAGAGGATGAAAATCCGATCGGGTTGGGCTCAAAAACCGCTTAAATCGGTGAAGATTTGAGAAAGTTATGAATAATTTTAAAAAATTGGGTTTGTGGAGAGTTATTCGCGAGTGGAGAGGGTTAAAAATTTGTGTTTTTATCTTTTCTTATCATTTTTGGGTTTATAATAGTGTTTTTCGGTTTAGTTTAAGTTAAGTCGAAACCCGGTTTACTTACCTGGATAGGCGACCGATCGATCTGTGTGGCGATCGATCGATCGTTCTAATTCTCGGCATTTGTCAGATCGATCGGTCGACTGTTCGATCCTCGTTGGCGAGTGTCGGCAATTCCAATATTCTTTAGATCAATCGTTGGTGTGATCGATCGATCTGTTGTCTCTGACAAAATTTCCATCTCACCGATCGATCGATCCAACCAGAATGAACGATCCATGATTAAGACTCTTTGTGTAGGATCGATCGATCGGTATGAGTAGATCGATCGATCTTAATGTATGGTGATACCTGTGAATTAAATAAAACTAAGTTAGTAGAGGTAGATTCTAATTGACTAAAATAGAAGTATGTACAATAAGAAACTTGAGTTGCCTCCCAAGAGCGCTTGTTAAACGTCCCTAAGCTTGACGACATGATGTCTGAGATTATGCAGTGGGAGGTTCTGAGAGAGAAACTTGTAGGTTCTCGCTTTTGTCTTCGATTGCTAGGTAAGGTTTGCATCTCTGCCCATTGACCGTGAACTCTCCCCCAAACTTATTCCAAAGGACCACTGCTCCGTATGATCTGACCTCTTTGATAGTAAATGGTCCAGACCATCTTGACTTTAGCTTTCCCGGAAAAAGTCTCAGTCTGGAGTTGAAAAGTAGGACTTGGTCTCCTTCTTTGAATTCTCGTCGCAGGATTCTTTTATCATGGAAAACTTTAGTCTTCTCTTTGTAAATTTTGGAGCTCTGATATGCTGCTTGCCTTGTTTCCTCAAGTTCTTCTAAGTCAATTAAGCGTTTTTCTGAAGCTGTCTTGATGTCGAAGTTAAGCAGCTTGATAGCCCATAATGCTTTGTACTCTAATTCTACCGGGAGGTGACAACACTTTCCATATAGCAAATTGAAAGGAGTGGTGCCGATGGGGGTTTTGTAAGCAGTTCTATATGCCCATAGAGCATCATCAAGCTTGCTTGACCAATCTTTCCTCGATTTTCCTACAGTCTTCTCAAAGATTTCTTTTATTTGTTTGTTCGAAACCTCCACTTGCCCAGATGTCTGAGGGTGATAGGGTGTAGCCACTTTATGCTTGACTCCATGTTTCTTCAGCAGATTCTCAAAAATCTTGTTAATGAAATGACTGCCTCCATCAATGATCACAACTCTTGGGACTCCAAATCTAGGAAAAATTATGCTCTTGAACATCTTGATAACCACCTTCGCATCATTAGTGGGACTGGCAACAACTTCCACCCACTTAGAGACATAATCAACTGCCACCAGGATATATTTGTTGTTGTTGGAGGATGGGAATGGTCCCATGAAGTCAATCCCCCACACATCAAATATCTCAACCTCAAGAATGGGATTCTGTGGCATCTCATTTCTCCTCCTCATGTTGCCCTTTCGCTGGCATGCATCACACTTAGTAATATGTTCATGAGCGTCTTTGAACATCGTAGGCCACTAGAACCCAGACTGCAGTATCTTTTGGACAGTCTTGAAAGTAGCAAAATGTCCACCATACTCAGAACCATGACATTGCGTCAGTATTCCTGCTACTTCTTCCTCGGGGATGCATCTTCGAAAAAGGTGATCTCTGCACTGCTTGTAGAGGTATGACTCATCCCAGTAATATTGTCGGACTTCTCGGAAGAATTTCTCTTGTTGTAGACTTGGAGTTCTGGAGGTGGGATTCCGCATGACAGGTAGTTCACAAAGTCTGCATACCAAGGAAAACTCAGCTCAACGGCATTGGTCTCTAAGAGGTTGTCTAACTCGTTGTCTACAATCTGAAGCATCTGAATTGTATGAATCTGCTCTTCAGGCAACGAATCATTGATAGGTAGAATCTCTGAAATCTTCATTTGAGATAGATGATCAACAACTCCATTTTCTATCCCTTTCTTGTCCTTGATTTCCAAGTCGAATTCCTGTAGAAGCAGTATCCATCTCAATAATCTCGGTTTCGCGTCCTTTTTAGCTAATAGATGTCTCAATGCTGCATGGTCTGTGTGTACTATTACTTTAGAGCCAACCAGATATGTTCTAAACTTTTCAAACGCATACACAATCGCTAGTAGTTCCTTCTCAGTTGTAGCATACTTTGTCTGTGCGTCGTCAAGTGTTCTGCTGGCGTAATAGATCACATTCAACTTTTTATCTATCTTCTTCCCCAAAACTGCTCCCACAGCGTAGTCACTTGCATCACATCACTTCAAAAGGGAGTTCCCAGTTTGGTAGCTGCACTATTGGGGCACTTGTCAAAGCTTCCTTGAGTTTTAAGAAAGCTGTCATGCATTCCTCATCGAACATAAATTATGTATCCTTGCACAGAAGTCTTGTGAGTGGTCTGGCAATGCTGGAGAAATCTTTAATGAACCTTCTGTAGAAACCAACATGTCCGAGAAAACTCCTAATTTCTTTGACAGATTTCGGAGGTGTGAGTCTAGTCATGACATCAATCTTAGCTTTGTCTACTTCTATTCCAGCTTCTGATATCTTGTGTCCAAGCAAAATTCCTTCTTTTACCATGAAGTGACATTTCTCCCAGTTTAGAACTAAATTTGTCTCCTCACATCTCTTTAGCACCCTGCATAAATTTGAAAGACAAGCAGAAAACGAGGAACCATATACAGAGAAATCATTCATGAATACTTTCATAATTTCCTCAATCATTTCAGAGAAAATAGACATTACGCATCTTTGAAAAATCGCAGGAGCGTTACATAGTCCAAATGGCATTCTTCTGTAGGCGAAGGTGCCATAAGGACAAGTAAATGTCGTTTTTTCCTGATCCTGAGGATGAATGGGTATCTGAAAGAATCCAGAATATCCATCTAGAAAACATTAGTATGAATGATTAGCTAATTTTTCTAACATCTGATTCAATGAATGGCAATGGAAAATGATCTTTCCTAGTCGATGCATTCAGTTTTCTATAATCTATGCACATTCTATGACCAGTGACAGTTCTCGTAGATATCAGTTTGTCCTTCTCATTCCTAATTAATGTGATTCCTCCTTTTTCGGAACTACATGCACAAGTGAGACCCAGTTACTATCTGAAATGGGATAAATGATCCCTGCACCTAGTAATTCCAAAATTTCCTTTTTCACTACTTCATGTAGGTTTGGATTCAATCTCCTCTGATGTTCTATTGATGACTTAGAATCATCTTCCAAATATATCCTATGCATGCATAATGATGGGGAAATTCCCTTGATGTCTCCTAAAGAGTAACCTAATGCTTTCTTATACTTTTTCAGCTCATTCAGTAGCATAGATGTTTCATCATCAGATAAAGAAGCACTAACATCACCGGGTAAGTAGAGTTTGTTCCAAGAAAAGCGTACCTTAGCCCTGGTGGTAGTGGTTTGAGTTCTAGCTTTGGTGTGTTCTCCTCAGTCCAATCGTCTGTATTGCTAGTCTTACCATTGCTAGCTTCTGGAACTTCTAATTTTGATGTAATCTCTCCTTTCAGCGGCTTATGAGAGTTTAGGATTCGCTCATACTGCTTGGCTTCCTTGTTGATTGTAATCGATTGAACAGACTCCTTGGCAAGAGCTAATTGAAGAGAATCTTCAACAGCTAACTCCTCCAAATACTCTTCAACCATATCCTCCAGCATCTCAATGTAAAAGATCTTCTTCTCAATTGTAGGCTTCTTCATAACATCCAGTATATCAAACTTTAATACTGAGGATTCCAAGTTCAGGTCGATAATCCCTTTCTTCACATCAATGATAGCTCCAGCTGTGGCTAGGAAAGGACGCCCAAGGATGATTGGGTCTGTAGGTTCGTCATCCATTTCTAATACCACAAAATCGGTGGGAATTATGCAGTCTCCTACTTTTAGAGGCAAGTCATCCAAAATACCAATTGGATACCGGATAGACCTGTCTGCAAGTACCAATGAGATTATGGTCTTCTTGAAGTCTGTCAAACCGAGTTTCTTTGACACAGTCAGTGGCATCAGACTGACACTTGCTCCTAAATCGACTAAACATTTCTCAAAATTTAAAGGTTCAATAAAGCAGGGAAGTGTAAAGCTTCCAGGATCCTTGAGCTTCTTAGGCAGATTGTTCTGGATTATTGCACTGCACTCATTATTGATTTGTACCATGGCTTCTTCCAGTGCCTTCTTCTTAGTCACAATTTCTTTAAGCAGCTTGTTGTAGATTGGGCAATCTAAAACAAGGTCCATGAGTGGCATTGTGACTTGAACTGTTCCTAGCAGCTTCTTGAACTTCTCGAACTACTTGTCAAGGATATGTTTCTTAAACTTTCCAGGGAATGGAAGTTTTGGCTCATAGGGTGGAAGTGCAAAGTCAACTGTCTTCTCTGTCGCTTTGCCCTTATCAGATTTGGCATTCACAGCGATGTCTTTTCCCGCAGGAGATTCCTTTTCAGCTTCTTCATCAGCTAGTTCTTCTGCTGCTATCTCAGGAGGTGTGTCATCCAATCCAGATTTCTTCCTTGTTGCTTCTCCACTTGGCAATTCCTTTCCACTTCTCAATATTATGGCCTTGCAGTATTCCTTAGGATTAGGTTCAGGATGTCCAGGAAGAACCCCCTTTCCATTGCTTCTTGAGGATGATGCCACCTGAGCTATCTGATTCTCCAGCACTTTCACATGAGTCGCGAGTCCTTCAAACTTAGAGTTCAGATCATTGTAACAAGCTTTCATCTCAGCTATTACATTCTTTGTTCCTCCTTGTCCTTCTAGCAATTGCTTAAGCATATTCTTCACTTCATCGTCCTGAGGAGGTTGATTTGAGTTGTTTCCCCTCTGCTGAAAATTGCCAAGTTGTGGTCTTGCCACATAACTGCTGTTTGAAAAGACTTGATTGCTAAAGTTTGAGTATCTTCTGGGTTGGTTGCTTGCCTGCCCCTGATAGCTTCCTTGGTTGATGAAGTTGCTCCTCTGTAAGTTCCCTTGACCCTGTTGGTTGAAAGATCTAGGTTGGAAGTTGCTTTGTCCTTGCTGGTTCGGTTGCTTGGACTGATAGTTCTGCCCTTGATTCTGATACCCCTGTCCTTGCTGCTTCAGGATCGGTGGGTAGACCTGGTCTTGTGGGTTCTCCACATTTTGGCTCCTGTAAGACAGGTTGTTGTTGTAGGGCTTAAACTGATAGCCTCCCTGATTTCCCACATAGCTAACTTCTTCAGGGTTTCCTTCCAAGGTCTCCATTGTAGGGTCTTGATAGTCTGGTTGGTAGGCATCTTTTTGATCCACAAAGTGGACTTGTCTCTGGTTCAAGTGCAGAACTTTGTCCAGCTTATCAAGCTTTTTGTTAATCTCCTTAAGCTTCTGATCTTCTAGCTTCACACCTCTTGAGGACCTATCATAGTCCTCACTGTAGCATTGGTTGCTTTGAGCTAGGTTCTCAATCAGTTGCTCTCCTTGATCAAGATCCAAGTTAGCGAAACTTCCATAGCTCGCTGTGTCAAGAGCTATTCTGAACTTCTCATGAATCCCTCCATGAAAGATTCCCAGCAGTGCATCTTTCTCTACCCCATGATGAGGGCATGCTCTGGTGTATCCTTTCAGTCTGTCCCAGGATTCATAGAATGACTCATTTGGTCCCTGTCGGAAGGTAGTGATGTCATTCCTGATCTTAGCTGTCTTTTGCTTAGGAAAGAACTTGTTAGTGAATTCTTTCTTGCACAGAGCCCATGTGGAGACCAGTTCTGATGGCACATTATGTTCCCACTGAGCAGCTCTGTCTCCCAAAGAGAATGGGAATAGCATCATCTTGATTGCATCTTGAGGGACACCATTGATCTTGACTGTCCTGCAGAGCCTCTCAAAATCATCTAGATGGTGAAGTGGGTTCTCACTGGGTATACCATAGAACTTAGAGCTTTGCACCATGTTGATCAAACTCGTTTTGCGTTCATAGTTGTTGTTGGCAACAGTTGGTGTTGGAATGCCAGGACTGATGGTCCTTTCACCGGGCTCATCGAAAGCTCCAATGCGCTTACGAGGAGCTCTCGCATCCACTTGTGGAATAGGCAGTGCACCAATCCCACGCTCTTGGTGTTCTTCTTGTTGGAAGTGTTGAGCTTCTCCTGTGTGATCCTCCATGTTCGGATTAGGAGATTGTTCGAGTCTTTCCCTTAAACTTCTCAGACGATTTCCTCTCTCGAAGTGTCATATCTCGTGAATCAGTGGTTGCAAGTTTTGTTGACCTTTGCTCCTCAAATTCATGAACCTGCAAAACAAAAAGATTCTCGAGTCTAAGTCAGCGACAAGAAAGAGTATGTAACTAAGATAACAGACTTAGTCTTAGATGCCTTCTTAAATCTATTGGCTAAATTGCTTCCCCGGCAGCAGCGCCAAAAACTTGATAGAGATTTATTTATCTCCACGAGTTTCACCTGAAGTTACTAAAAAATAATCTCAAGAGTTTACCCGAGTTAGTGACTGCAAGTGCACAGTTGTGCCTCTTGTAGTATAAACGGGATCGATCCTCAGGGAAGGTTTATAACGCAATAGATTATAGGAATATTTATCTAAGCTAAGTGATTTAAGATTTGATTGTGATTGAAGTAATATGAATTTTTAACTAAATCAGAAATAAATGATCAAGGTGACGAATGAATTAAACTAAGATTGTATTAATAAAGAAAACAATCCAACCATGGATTATGCATTAAAATGAATGGGGATGAGATCGAGATATCAATTCTAATTGAGAATGTGTAATTTGCATTTCCAGAAAATGAGATTGTGAATATGTTAGTACATTCCCATGTAAAAACCCCTATGCTTAGAACTAGATTGGATCAATTCCCATTGCAAATCCTAAAACTAAACAAGCATTAAGATTCATCTCAATTTTTCATCAAATTCTCTAGACAACTACTTCCACAGGCTAGAATCATAAGATTCACTAATCAGTTTATCCTATGAATTCACTATCCCTTTCCCAAGGTGTGAATTCGACAAACCCTAGATTAATTCTTACCAGATCAACCTAGCATTGAACATATTTAATAGTGATGGATTACACAATCCTAGACCTAAATTTCTTCTCATGATCTTAATTCCCCTAATCATCTATCCTTTCCATGGCTGAATCTACTCAGACATGACAGAAATTGCAGAGAAAACAATCAAAGGTGAAAAAGACATAATAGAATTGCAGAAATTGAATAATATTAGAATTCTTCAGAAAATAAAACTGAATTGTCTTACTAAACACCATAGATTGTTGAATAAATAATTAGGGTTCTCTGTCACTTTTTCTCCCTGGAGGCTGAATAAAAATGTGTCTAAAGTTGTTCTTCAAACAACCTATTTATAGGTTCCTAAAAACCTAATTTATTTAACTAAAACGAAAATAAAAAAATGAGATATTTACGGGATCGACCGATAGGACGAAGGGATCGATCGGACGAAGGGATCGATCGATCCTTGAATCCGTCGTAGACATTTTGGACTGGTAGATCGATCGATCTTGACGGGTATCGATCGATCTAAACTTGCTCGATCGTTCTTCACACTTTTTGATCGGTCTTGGAAATTCACACAATCGACTTCATAGCCGATCGATCGATCTTGTCAGGGTGAGATCGATCGATCATTTCACATAAGTACATGTGAAGATTCAATCGCCACTTGAGTTCTCTCTTTTTATTTGCGCATCTTGATTATCCTCGAATAGTTGCATCGGCTGCCCATGACTTCATAAACTCCTAAAATATTCCTTTCTTGTTTGGTATCCTCTGAAAAATAAAAATGTGGAAAACATCTTAGAGTTCTAATGCATATGACTCCATATGACTCTAAATGCATCCTAAAATATGAGATCTAATGGTTGATTCATGTAAATTATGTACAAAATGATCTACTAAAACCACTAAAATGTGGGTTTATCAGATGTTATCTCAGACTAAGGATGATAATTGTTTTTGACTGTTTATAATATATAAAAACCTAAATTTTGTTAGGAAAAATTTCATAAAAACTTAATTCCCATAAACTTTGTCATACCTTATTTTTCAGTTATCCATTTTAATATCCCAACTAATTATTTTACTTATATTAATATATGAATTTTAAAATTGCTTCCATTTAATATTTCTGACTTCACAAAAGATGTCGTCCATTATTTTTTAATTTTCATAATATATTATTAATATTTCAATCAAAATAATAATAAATTTCAAAAAAAAAATTAAGAAATCATTAAAAATCCAAAAATTATAAAAAAATCTTTAAAATTTCTAGATAATCTTAAAAATATTTAAAAACATTAAGGACGTTAATATTTTATTTAAAATAATAAAAGTAAAAATATAATAAAAAATCTATAAATTTCTAGAAAATATTAAAATTTTAAATTTTTAATTATTTTATAAAATAAAATTATTAAGTTTTATAAAATAATATAAATTATATTTTTAATTTCAAAAAATAAAAATTTTGGAAAAGTATCTAAATTTATAAAATTAAAAATGATAAAAAAGTTAAATTGATATTTTTATAAAGGAAAAGGTTTCATATATATATGATTTTTAGTTTGGTAAAAAAAATAATAATACTGAATTATAGAAAACCTAGTAGTAGTTTTTTTTAGGTCAATTTAGCATAATGACTTTAATATCTCTTTAAACATTGTGGGATGTTGGGTTAGATTCTCAGACATGTGTCATAAATTTCAGAGGTGACCACCATTATGCCACATAATTCTGACATTAGTAGTTAAAATATCATAGGTATATAACACATTAAAGATTTCTAATTAGTATAAAATTTTAAAACTTTAATTCTATTAAATTTTAATAATTATTGAAAGTATCAAACTTCGTTATTAAAAAACACATTAAAGATTGAAATTTTAAAATTTTAAAATCATTTAATAATTTTTAATGTTTATTCTGTTGTTATTCAATTTTTATGCTTAAATATAAAATTTTAATAATTAATAAAATATTTCAATTTTTTTTCACCAACCTATAATTAATGTTTATATGGAAACTTTCCCTTATCAAAATATCAATTTAACTTTATAAATTTTAAATTGAAGGAATAGGAAAACTTATGTTATTTGGAAAAGAATTTTAAATTTTTTATATGCCAAATTTTACCTCTAATATGTTATCTGTTAAAAAGGCTATCGCTGATCTCAATTGCAATGTTATTTTCAGTCCTAATGAAGTTTTATTTCAGGATATTGAGACACAAAAAGTTTTTGAAAAAAAAGAACCAAAGATGACTATATTTGCTTGAAGATTGTTTTAAAAATTGCCTCTCTATTGTTTTTCTAGTTCTAATAATTCTGAAATAAATAGTGATTTGTGGCATGCTAGACTTGGACATCCCCATAATAAAGTTTTAGAATTGTTGTTTCCTAGGATTACTTTTAACAATGTTGATTGTGAAGCTTGTACCCTTGGCAAACATTGCAAATCTATCTTTCCTAAATCTGTAATCGTTTATGATCATTGTTTTCACTAAGTTCATTCTGATGTTTGGACTGCTCCATGTGATTTTAGAGACCATCATAAATATTTTGTCACCTTCATTGATGAAAAATAGAAATTCACATGGATCACTCTGCTTTCTTCTAAGGATAGGGTCTTAGAGGCATTTATAAATTTTCAAACTTACATAACTAACCATTACAATACTAAGATTAAATGTTTTAGATCAAATAATGGAAGACAATATTCAAGCAATGCTTTTAAACAACATCTTTTCAAACATGGAATCACACATCAAACAAGTTGTCCATACACTCCTCAGCAAAATGAAGTAGCTGAGCATAAGAACATGCATCTGATGGAGGTAGCCCGGTCTATGATGTTTCATGTCCATGTTCCTAAACGTTTTTGGGGTGATGTAGTGGTTACTGCTTGCTACCTTATTAACAAAACCCCTACAAAGATCTTACAAGACCACTCACATTTTGAGATAATCAACAAAACGCAACCTAATATTGACTATCTAAGGATTTTTGGTTGTGTTTGTTTTGTGTTAGTACCATGAGATCAACACAACAAGCTAGAACCAAAGAGCACCAAAGCTATGTTCATTGTCTATTCTCCTTCTCAGAAATGATACAAGTGTTATGATCCAGATATAAGAAGGGTATTGGTTTCTAGAGACATTAAGTTCATGGAGTCCAAGACATTCTATGATGATTAAAACTGGGATACTATCAAGGATCTGTCATCTAGCTCTGCTGACCTTGCTGAACACCTACGGAGGCTTCTGGAAAACATTGACATTACCTCTGCTCCTAAGGAAACCGAAAATGCCAATGACATGGCTACTTCACAAGTCATACCTGAAGAGTGGTTTGGTCCCCTTGACCATGAGGAGGGGGGGAAATAGTGAAATACTTGAACACTCAGGGAGCCATGATCAAGAGGTCCAAGAAAGTGAAGAAAGAATGACAGCTCAAGAAGAAGAAGAAACAACTCTGAATACTTCAAAAAAGGCCAAGAGGAGACGGTTAATCTAAGAAGAGGTAATAGGTGTTGGAATGACGAAGAAATGATGAAATATGAAAGTCTTTAAAGAAGTGTATGAAGGCGTGAGTTACTTAGGTCAAAAGGGAGTGTCTAAGGTTTGTTTGTATTCTAGTGTTATGTTATCCTTGTAGTCCTTCATGTATAAGGCAATCCTTGTATCCAAACAAGCCTAGACTAGATTAGTATAAATATCTATCTCCCTTCTCATTTGTAACTTAGAAACTATTATTCTCATTCTCTTAATAAAAATTATTCCTCTAAATCTCTCTAATATCTCATTATCTCATTCTACTAATCTCTTAATCTCACAATATTTCATGGTATCAGAGCCAGGTTACGTTAAATTTGGGTAAAGTTCATCATTCAATCTTAGATTCAAGAAGAAATCATCTTCTTCACAATCTCCTTTCAGTTTTATTTTGACCGTCATCTTGAATCGCAAATTCTGGCCAAACCACGGCACCTTTTGACGATCTGATTTTTCTGGATTGTTCTTAGAGGAGTTCTGAAGTCACGCCAATTGGAATTGCATCATTTGACCAAAATAATCGAAAGTTACAAATTTTCTTGCATCGGACCTCCGCGAGCGCCTCCGCCGTGAACCTCCGTGTTTCCCAGGTCATTCCGTTGTCAAATCGTTACCAAATCGCGATTTTCCAAATCCAAAACTCAAGCCCTTCGAGTATAGTTTCTGTTTCAAAAAAGCAGAACTCAATTCTCTTATTTTTAAAGGACGTTCTTGAAGTTTTTCTGTCCAGCATCCTGTGTCTGTGTTCAAGTCATCTGTGGCCATAGGTCACCTGTCCATAATACACGAACTCAACATCGAACACAAGATCACCGTGTCCTTCATCCCGACCAGCTGTTCCGTGCCCCGACCTACCGTTCAGACACTTGCGCCCGACCAAACAACTTTTGTCCGGCCATACTTGTCCAGTGACTGTGCCACGTTCAACGTACCACGTACCACGTTCCATCCAAATGGTGTCCCGACCAGCTGCTTCCTACAACTCGTGTACGACCAGCCGGTGTCCCGACCAAATCTTGTCCCGACCAGCCCATTTCGACAACTATGCTCAGCCTCTAAAACATGGATATTCAAGCTACATTCAGGGCTCCAGTCATTCACCATGGAGAAAATTACCTCTTGTGGTCTAGGACCATGAAAACCACATTGGTTGGTAAATGCCTTTGGAATCACATTTTTACAAATGGCATTGAAGAAAATGAAATGACTGAAGTTAATGAGGTTGTGGCTGCTCAAGTCAAATGGTACCAAAAAGACCAGTTGGTACTCTCTATACTTCAAAATTCTCTTGCTAGTGATCTTTTAGAGTCTTATTCCTTTTGTGAAAATGCTAAGGATTGCAAAAGGTGTATGGAAACACCACTAACCTTTTAAGAATTTTTGAAGTGAAAAAGGCTTTGAATGAATTAAGGCAGGAGGATGCAGAATTCACAAAGCACTATGGCTCATTCAGAGAATTGTGGGCTGAGCTAGAGATGCTAAGGCCAGCCACCATTGACCCAATTGTTCTCCTTGAAAAAAAAGAACAAGATAAGGTGTTTGGATTACTACTAACTCTTAATACTACTTACTCAGATCTTATTAAGCATATTCTCAGGTCTGATAAGCTTCCTAGCTTGGAAGATGTTTGTGCTCAAATCCAAAAAGAGCAAGGATCTCATGGATTATTTGGCAACAAGGCTGAATTGGTGGCTGCACACAAGAACTTCTTCAAATCAGCAACAACAAATGAATCTAGGAAGAGGAGACAAATTTGTGATCATTGCAAAAGGAGTGGCCATACAAAGAAGGAGTTTTGGGTACTCCATCCTGAGCTGAAGCCAAGCTGGACTGCTCGGCCACAACAACCCACAGGCAGCCACACGCAAGCTCACGGCCATGGCAACCAACCGTCGGTTCCTTTCAAGGCGTGTAACAGCTTATTTCTTCATTCAGTCTCCACTAGTGCCATGTCTCCAGCATCTGAATTTGTGACAAAATCAGATCTAGAAGCCCTTATTAAAGCAATAAAGGATGGTAATGTGTTGGGTAAAAATGTTCATGCTTCTTTTTAAACTTTTTTTACTCCTAATGTCTCTAAATCATTGGTGGTTGATTATGGTGCTTCTCACCATATGATTAGTGATCTAGGATTGCTAGAGAATGTAGAACATGCCTTAGGTAATGTTTTTATTGCTAATGGAATTAAAATAAAAATTAAAGACATAGGAAAACTTAAGTTGTTTGATAAAGAATCTAAAGCCTTTTACATGTCTTTCTTTACCTCTAATTTGCTTTCAGTTAAAAGAGCTACTACTGATTAAAATTGCCAAGCTATCTTTGGTCCTAATGACTTCTACTTTCAGGATATTAAGACTAGTAGAAGATTTGGACAACGAACCACAAAAGATGACTTGTATGTGCTTGAAGACATGACTAAAGCTAGTGGGTTAGAAGCGGCTTTTAATGCTGGCTCTTTTAGTAATGATTCCGATATTTGGCATGCAAGATTATGACATCCTCATCCTAGAGCACTTGAACTCATTGTTCCTGGTTTAAAAATATCAAATGATATGTGTGATTCTTGTATACTTGGAAAATCATTGCAAAACAGTTGGTGCATTATGATGTTTGGACATCCCTATTCCCATCTAGAGAAAACCATAAGTATTTTCTGACATTTATTGATGAAAAGTTCAAATATACTTGAGTTACTTTGCTTAGTTCTAAAGATAGAGTTTTTGATGCATTTTTAAATTTTCAAACATATGTTACTAATCAATACAATGCAAATATTAAATGCTTTAGAACAGATAATGAAGGAGAATACACTAGCACCAGACTCCAACAACACTTGACCAAGCATGGCATTGAACATCAAACCAGTTGTCCTTACACTCCACAACAAAATGGAGTGACTGAAATCAAGAATATGCATTTGATAGAACGTGTGAGAACAATGATGTTCCACATGAAAGTTCTCAAAAGATTTTGGAGGGATGCTCTTGTAGCTGCATGCTACTTGAATAATAGGATTTCTACAAAATTTCTAGATGACTTGTCTCCATTTGAGGTACTGAAAAAAACTAGACCTACTGTTGACCACTTAAGAGATTTTGGTTGTGTTTGTTTTGTATTAGTTCTAAGGGAGCAAAGGAACAAGCTGGAACCAAAGAGTACCAAAGCTATGTTCATTGGGTATTCCTCTACCCAGAAATGATACAAATTTTATGATCCAGAGACTAGAAGAGTCTTGGTATCCCAGAGATGTCAAATTCCAAGAATCCAAAGGTTTCTATGAAGAAGGAACTTGGGATCAATTCAAGGACATCTCCACAACAAGATCAGACCAAGTTGAGAACTTGAGGAGGCTCTTGGAGAGTATTGGTATAGTCTCACCTCATGTTCAGCAGCCCATGGCTCCTCAGCCTGTACCGGCAGTCTCCAATTCCAGCCAGCCAGCCGCAGCACATCCAGCCGAGCCGCGGCCATCCACACCATCCGACCTTTCCATCCATCCACAGCCTGGTGTCTTCAGTTCTCCTGGCCTTCCTCCTCTAGAACATGGGGGGGGCGAGAGATATTTAATCATGTCCAACAAGACTCAGCAGGAGAAGAATCAATTTTAGTCTCAGCTTCCAAAAGATCAAGAGAAGTGCCCACTCTTATTGAAGTTTTAGGTGAAGAAGATGATCTTATCCAAGAAGCTCCACCTACAGTCCTAAGAAGGAGCACAAGACAAAGGAAACCACAAGTGTTCTACAATGGGAATGATGTGGTTCATCATGATCAGGAAAATTGTAATATTGCTCACTTACCTACTAATCATGTTGCTTTCATTTCAAGTCTTGATAAAGAGCAGATTTCAAAGACATATAAGGAATCTATGACCAAGAAGGAATGGAGGTAAGTTATCCTAGCAGAGAAACAAGCCATGGAAAGGAATGGTACCTATGCTTCAGCCACTTTACCTGAAGGAAAAAAGGCTGTAAGTTCTAAGTGAATTTTTACCATTAAATACAAAAGCAATGGTGAAATTGATAGATATAAAGCTAGGTTGGCGGCTAGAGGTTTTACTCAGACATATGGTGAAGATTATAGGGATACCTTTGCACCTGTAGCTAAGCTTCATTCTGTTAATGTTGTTCTTTCACTTGCTACTAACCTTGAGTGGGAGTTATGACAAATAGATGTTAAGAATGCATTCTTGCAAGGTGAACTATAAGAAGAGGTATACATGTCACCTCCACCAGGTCTAGAGGAGGAAGTAGGAAGCGGCAACATTCTTAGGCTGAGGAAGGCCATCTATGGCCTTAAAAAATCTCCAAGAGCTTGGTACCACAAGCTAAGTGAAACCTTAATGGATAAAGGTTTCAAAAGATCTGAAGTTGAACATACTCTTTTTACACTAAAGAGTAAGGAAGGTATTGTGACAATTCTCATTTATGTAGATGATATAATCATATCTGGTAGTGATAGTGTTGATATTGCATCTACAAAATAATACTTGAAGAGTATCTTTGATATTAAGGATCTAGGAGAACTTAAATACTTCTTAGGAATTGAAGTGTGTAGGTTCAAGGAATGCCTCTTTTTATCTCAAAAGAAATATGTTGTAGATTTACTAACCTCTACAGGTATGATGGAGGCTAAACCAGCCAAAATACCCTTAGAAAAATATTATAAAATAGGAACTAAGGGAGAGCTAGAGGAGGAAATTGATTTTCATGATCATAAGCTCTATAGGAAAGTGGTTGGTAAACTTATTTATTTAACCATCACTAGACCAGATTTTTGTTTTGCTGTGAATCAGGTATCTCAACACATGCAAGGTCCAAAGATGAGACATTAAGAGATGGCAAATCGGATTTTGAGATATCTAAAAGGCACTCATGAATAAGGTATATGGATGGATTGCAATAAAAACACAAATGTGGTTGGTTATTGTGATACGGATTGGACAGGTGATAGGGAGGATATGAGAAGTACCACAGGATATTGTACTTTCATAGGAGGGAACCTTGTGACTTGTAAAACCAAGAAGCAAAAGGTGGTATCATGTTCAAGTGCAGAATCAGAATATAGAGCAATGAGGAAGCTTACAAATGAATGCATTTGACTGAGGCAAATTTTGGAGGACTTGGCCGTGAAGTATGAAGAACCTATCACCATCCATTGTGACAATCAGACTGCTATACACATTTTTTCCAACTCTGTGTTTCATGAAAGGATCAAGCATATAGAAGTAGACTGCCACAAACTAAGAGAATGGCGCCTTGTTATACAATGAGTGATGATCAACTAGCTGATATGTTCACCAAGGCAACAACTATGAAGAATGGCGCCTCCATGTATCCAAGGCTTGGCCTTATGACCATTCCACACCAATGATCTGGAGTGTTATACTCTTTTTCCCTATAAAAGGTTTTGTCCCAATTGGGTGTTATTTCTTTAGGTTTTTAATGAGGTAATGCTTCATAGTTGCAAACTTAGGCATTTCCATGTCTTAATCTTGAGGGGGAGTGTTGGAATGAAGAAGAAATGATGAAATAAGAAAGCCTTTAAAGAAGTGTATGAAGGCGTGAGTTATTTAGGTCAAAGGGGAGTGTCTAAGGCTTGTTTGTGTTCTAGTGTTATGTTATCCTTGTAGCCATTCATGTATAAGGTAATCCTTGTATCCAAACAAGTCTAGACTAGATTAGTATAAATATATATATCTCTTCTCATTTGTAACTTAGAAACTGTTATTCTCATTCTCTTAATAAAAATCATTCTTCTCTAAATCTCTTTAATCTCTCATTCTCTCATTCTACTAATCTCTTAATCTCATAATCTTTCAATAGGCTAAATTCCCTTCTCACTATAAAGACACAAGGATCCACTACAACAACAAGGCAGTAGCTCATCCAGAACAGATTTTGTGCAAAATGGCCTATATACCTCAAGAGCATCACACATTCATTAGCAGCCTTGATCAGGAGCAAGTCCCGAGAACTTATGAGGAGAAATGCAGTGGGAGATGAACATCATGCCATGGTTAAGAACCACATTTGGGACGAGTCGGACTTGCCAAAATGGAAGAAAACAGTAAGCTCTAAATGGATCTTCACTATAAAGTATAAGAGCAATGGAGAAATTGAGAGAGACAAAGCAAGATTGGTTGCAAGAGAGTTCACTCAAACTCATGGTGATGATTATAGAGACACCTTTTCACCGGTTGATAAACTCCACACAATCAGAGTTATTTTGTCCCTAGCTACTAACCTAGAATGGGACCTTTGGAAAATGGATGTCAAGAATGCTTTCCTATAAGGCGAATTGGAAGAAGAAGTCTACATGACTTCACCACCAGGTCTTGAGGATTCTGTGACACCAAGGAAAGTGTTGAGGCTGAGAAATGCAATTTATGGACTGAAACAGTCACCTAGAGCTTGGTACCACAAGCTCAATGTCACTCTGTGAGATAGAGGCTTTAGAAGATCGAAAGCTGATCACAATTTTTTCACACTTCAAAACCAGGAAGGTATAGTGGTCATTCTCATTTATGTAGATGATATTATCATCTCTGGGAATGACAAGGTTGGTATCTCATCTACTAAGGAATATTTGAAATTCATGTTTGATATTAAGGATCTTGGTAAACTTAAATACTTTATGAGAATTAAAGTTTGCAGGTTTAAGGAAGGTCTCTTTATATCACAAAGGAAATATATACTTTTACTAACCACTGCAGGAATGCTTGACGCCAAAGCAGCTAAGACTCCATTGGAAGAAGGTTACAAAGTTGAACCTGAGGGTGAGCTAGAATGCGCATTTGAAGATACTAAACTATACAGAAGATTGGTTGGTAAGTTGATATATCGTACTATTATTAGACTTGACTTGTGTTTTACTGTAAATCAGATCAGTCAACACATGCAAGAACCAAATATCAGCCACTGGATGATGGTTCACCGTAGTCTAAGATACTTGAAAGGAACAAGCAGTCAAGGAATCTGGATGTGAAACAATGGAAATATTAAAATTGTTGGTTATTGTGATGCTGATTGAGCTGGAGATAGGAAGGACAGAAAGTCTACAACAGGTTATTGCATATTCATGGGAGGAAACTTGGTTACTTGGAAGACTAAGAAGCAGAAGGTTGTCTCATGCTCAAGCGCTGAAGCTGAATACTAAGCCATGAGGAAGCTAACCACTGAATACATCTGGTTGAAATCACTTCTTCAAGATCTTGGCATTGAAACCAAAACACCCATCACTATGCACTGTGACAATCAAGCTGCAATCCATATTGCCTCTAATTCAGTTTTCCATGAAAGAACACAGCATATAGAGGTGGCTGTCACAAGGTGAGGGAAGCTGTGGAGAAAGGGATCATTCTTCCATGTTACACAAAAAGCTCTGATCATTTGGCAGACATATTCACCAAAGCCGCTAGTACCAAGGTCTGTGAGTTCATCCATGCAAAGCTTGGACTCACAGAGATTCTATATCCATGATTCACTTATCATGAAGACCATACTCTTTTTCCTTTAGGATGTTTTTATCCCACTGGGTTTTACATTCTAAGGTTTTTGATGAGGTGGATTCTCATGATATCCAAGTTCAACCATTCACCATGGTTAAACTTGAGGGGGGGGGGGTGTTGAGATATACGATCGATCGATTCGGAATAAGGATCGATCGATCATTTTATATGTAAAGTTGCAGATATTTACAGGATCGACCATTCTCGCACGGGATCGACTGTTCTCACTTGGAGTCAGATCGATCGATATAATTGTCGTTTTAGAAAAAGGAAGCAAATAAAGGGTTGTATTGTTTTTAGCCAATGGCTCTCCTCTCTTAGCCCTAACTTGTAATCATAATGATGTAAAAAAGCAAGCTAAGAAAAACAAAATAAGAAATCGATTATAAAGTTCCTAAATCTCTCAATCTCTTATTGAAATCTCTTTTAAACTCTTAATCTAACATTCATATTCTTACAAACAGTTCCTCGTAAGTCAGTGGAATATGCAATGCCTAATTTTAATACAAAAAAATCCAAATCTATTTTCAACCTTTTTTACTTGGTTAGTCAGATACAAACAGTTCCTCTGCGGTGTAGACTTTTTCGCAAAAAAAAGTTTATTTCGACCTTTTCAGAGTCTTCGTAGAATCCATATTGCTAACATTCTGTTGGACTTTGAAGGAAGTCAGTAAGAAAAAAATATAAGAACAATCGATGATGCTCTGTTTTTTCTTATTCTGCAAAAAACGTATTACTCTATTTTTCTCTCTTAAAAAGGAAAACGAATTAATCGATAATTTGTAAAACACACTGAATTGGTTGGATGATTTTCCACTAGATATTTACTGTATAAATAAAAGTTGATAGACATCATTGAAGAGATGTCTTCTTCAAATAGACACAAGTTGTCATAAAAAAAACTTCTTTCTAATGATTACATCTCTTTTGAGTTTGATATCATTGAAAAGATATGAACCTTTAGTGATTTATACAAATGACTAACTAACCTAAGTAATCTGAAACTAAACTTAAATTACAGACCAATACCTTCTACTTTCCATTAGAAAGTTTGTGTTTTTTGTTAAAAACAACGACAGAGCGTAATTTATCTTCAAAACAGAAGGATTGATTAGTAACAAAGGAAAGAGGTAAACCTGTTATTCTCCATGCTAATTGGCATGAAAAAACACATGATCAACATGAGTACAACATCATGCACAGAGAGGATCAACATTAATGCGGTGCCGTCGAAGATTAGCAAAGAAATGCAGCGATGCTGAAAGAATGTAGCAAGATGATATCCCATCTTAACAGAGTATGTGCCATCAGGTGTAAAACTCCAATTTTGTGAATGAGGTGGTGATCATCTTGTTCGATAAGCTCAGTCAGTTACGCTAAATCTTATTGAAAAGTTACTCTATCAACCAAGGTTAGAACCTGGAGGAGTTTAGGGACCCGAGGGGCTCCTTTGGTAACCACGGATCCATAAGTTTAGTGTTAGCTCCATTTCCAATCAATATTTGTAATTCTTTTTTTGTCAATTTATCCTAATGGTTTTAATATTCTTTTTTAACATTTTGGATAACTGAATTCAAATCCTAAACATGTGTCATAAATTTTAGAGGTGACTGACTAATTTGTTATGTTTCCATAATGACGTCGTGAAATTTGAAAAGATAAACGAGTTAATCGGCCTGTCAAACGAAAATCCGTTTATTAAACGACAGACAAATCCGATTGTACCCATTTAAGTACCGTAAATAGGCCTTAAACGGTCTAATATAATTAAACAGGCCCACTTAAGCCCGCTAATTCTAAGCCCTAATCAACATCCCTATCTCCGACATTACAAAGTTCTCTCATTCTTTCCATGTTATTAGTTTTCATTTCATCTATCATGATGCCAATGGTATTGCTGATGGGCTGGCAAAACAGGCCTTAAGTTTGTATGAATCGAGCCCACTTTAAAGTTAACTAAATTAAGTTTGGATAAAAAAAAATAACAACAAAACTGACTTAACTATGTTTTAGTTGAAAAATTAAAAAAAAAGGAACTTATGTATTTTTTTGGGAATCCGAAAATGAGATATTTTTACTATTAACTGACTAAAATTATAATAACTGCATTAGCTTACAAGAAAAGAAAAGAAGAACTAAAACAAATGAATTACTATTTATTAGAAATGTAAACCTCTTTTCTTTTTTTTAATAACAAATGTAAACCTCTTTGATGACAAAAAGATAAAATAAAATTTAAACCTATTTAAAGCAGATTCCACTTGTTGAGAACTTGATTAAAGTTTGCTTCTAAGGGATCCAAGACACCAATGAATTACCTATATATATGTTAGTGATATTGACTCTGAGAAACCTATCAAGTCCTCAAATCTGTAACGACATATAAATCTAATTGATAATTATTTTGCAGTCCTCTCAAGTATAATTAGTTATAAGAAAAGTTGATTTATTCAAAGTAATGAGTCTTCTGTTTAAATTTTCGTTTATTATATTTGCTTTATGTTTTGAGTCAAATGAAGCTAAGTGCCATAAAAACACCGTGGTTTTTCAAAACAAACTATCTCTAAGTCATAGTACTCTCAAAGTCCATTGCAAATCCAGAAACGATGATCTCGGCGATCACTTTGTGAAATTTAACGATCCTGCATATGATTTTAGTTTTCATGATGATATCATTTTCACGACGAAGTTCAAGTGTAACTTGTGGAAGGGAGTTAATCTGGAATATCATAAAAGCTTTACAGCATACAAAGGTGATCCTATTTATAGATGTGGTGCGGTATTCATATGGAACGCACGAGACGATGCTATTTATTTATCAGAAAATGGTAAGTATGAAAAGCTCATGTACAGTTGGATTAAAGACTAATGTTCTCGAAGCTAATTTAAGTTCTTATTTCATCTTGTGAACTAGCTATGTTGTCTATTTTATTTCTTTGGATTTGGAATATACAACAAAAATTATTTGATTAATTATGTATTCTTCGATTTTGCTTTTTGAATCATATATTTATATATTTGGAATATACATATTTGTACGTAGAAAAGATCTCACCTCATGTTCTTTTTTTTAACTTTGGTCCAAATACAGCATTCACAATCAGTAATCAAATTGTGCAGCAAATACGAAGATAAATTATATAACAAATGCTTCCTCCTTCAATGATTCAACTCGCTGTCTGTTTTTTTCTTTCTTTCAAACATGAGCAATAATAGCAAGTGTGATTTTTTTTTGTTGTTATGATTGATTATATATGCAATTATATATGTTCTTCATAAATATATAGAAATGATTCATAAATCAAAATTAAAAGAAAAACTTGGTTTTTTCAGTTTCCGCATAAGTTTTTTTTTTTTTTTTGACACAAGGCGATCATTTTTATTTTTCTCTATTTTTAGCGCCAATTGTTATATTAAAATTAACTAGTTCATTAAATATTACGAGAAACATTAAATTTAGATGAAGAATAATATTTTTATTAATATATGATATTGATGAGAAATACAAGAACTAAGATGCAATTGGTTTTATTATGTATACAATTATATCTACGTCTTAATACATATATAAAAATGATTCATAAATAAAAACAAAAAAACAAAAGAAAACATAATTATTTTAACAGTTTGGTGTATAATCTGACAATGAAAATAAAAAGGCATAGCTCATAGATGAAATTAATATGAGAACTCAGCATCATAAACATTAATCTTTAATCCATGGGTGCTTGAGCTCCTCTGGGCTATCATTTTTTGATAAGTAAATTGCATCATCTCTAGCATCCCATGTGTATAACTCACCACATCTAATAATTACACCTGCTGTATATGCTCGAAAGGATTGGTGATACTCCATATTCACCCCCTTCCACAAATCACAATCAAATTTGGTTTTCGAGAAAACAATGATATTATCATGAAAACTAAACTTGTATGTTGGACCTTCAAATTGTACAAAATGGACACCTAAATCGTCGTTTTTAGATTTACAATGAACTTTGAGAATACTTTGACTGGAAAAGAGGTGATTTTGGAAAGCGACGATGTTTTTATGACATTTAAGAGCTTCATTTGACCCAAAATACAAAGCAATAATAACAAAAAGATAAACAAAAATATTATTCATTGTTTGAAATCAAATGATATTTTTTTATTATTAAAAACTAGTACTCGGGAGAGTCCAAGTACCTATGCATGCTTGTTTACAAGAAGATTTACAGATATATAGATTTTATACGCTTGTCAACATTAATTTCTCCATATCTTCTTCAAACAATGTTAGCTAAGCTGTCGACAACTCAAGCTAAAATCTCTAAGAAATTTAAATGGTTTTATTGCACTATTCTTCTGGTTTTAATTCTTCTTCCTTTTTGTGTGTCTAAGAATAAATGCATTTATGAAGTCATCTTAAGTAAGAATCTCGCTTTTCGTTTTTCATTAAATATTCTGCAAAATTGGTAAAAGTAAGTTAAATTTTCGTACATATTTCTTTTTATAATTAGTCTAAGTTAAACTTTTGAACGTATTTTTTTGTCAAATTAGTATATTAATTTTAATATTTTATTTAACAACGCAAATTATTGTATTCAAATCCCAAATATGTGTGATAAATTTTAGAGGTGACTATCATTATGCCAAATATTTTTACTCCGCAAATTTTTATACATTCAAAATTTAAAAATATACACTTTTTCATACCTTTCTCAATATATTAATTGTTGTTAAAAAAGTTTGACCAACATTTGTTTAATTAAAGTTAACAACAAATTATTCGGCCATGGTTCAAAAAAAGTGAGCCGTAACAGTAGGTTCGGTTTTATTTGGTTTTGGTTTTAGTTTTGTTTAGATTTATATGTTTTAGATGGGGTTTTCATACAGAAACCTCTCAAATATCAAATGACCATTTTACAAACTTTCAGCTAAATGGAAAAAAATGGTTAGGTTAAAAAATCTCCCATTCTCTGACGGCCAATCACTAGGACTCTGCTCTACCAGGCGGTTCTCTTCCGCTCTTTGAAAACTAAATTTTCACATATTTATGAGGTAAGTTTTCTCTTGCTTTTCATTTTATTTATGTTCTCTAGTTTTCATCATAGAATTTTTTCCCCTGGATAAACTCTACAAATTACCAACATTATAGTTTTTTTTTCCTTTTATCTTTCTTATTTTATATATAATAGTCCTTTTTATGTTTTCAAATTACAGTATACACATGTCAAAATCTGATAAATTAGTGAACAAATGTCATAATCGGATAGGTTATTATCACATTGTCAGTCACTTTTTGATAAAACGAAATTTAAGTTAAAAAGTACCCATAAAACTTCTATTTACTCTGAAAAATTTCTTGTCATCATATAATTAGAAAATATCATATTTAAGATTTTAAATTCGACAAATATACAATTTTATTAATTTTTTGAAAACTACACTTACTTATATATAATACGACTATTTTAGCCTGATTTTAATTAAAATTACACATTCTAAAAATTAAAACTTAAAATTTGAAATCATTAACAATATGATTTTTATATAAAGATATTTAGTTATTAACTTTTTCTATTTATAATTGGATAACATTGAAATATTCGAAAATTTATCTCTAAAACAAAAAATCAATTCTCCCTTATATTAATCTTCGAAAATACCGTTATGTAAATAGTCTTTGTAAAGATTTTTTACTATATTTGTTATTGAGCTGCTTATCCATTACATGGACATTCGAATAAAATTCTCTTTTTTTCTTTCTGACCAAACTCTTACTTCCAATAAAATAAGAAAATTACATACTTACAGTGATCAAAAAAGTGTTTAAAAACAAAAAAAAATTAAAACAAAAAACATCAAATTTCAAAATCACATGTTACACAATTGTGTTCTCTCCCTCAAATGCAAATTAAAAATAAATAAATAATTGCAGTAATAAGTAGGTGTAGGTAAATTATCTGGAATTTTCGATCCGATCCGGTCTAAAAATTCGGATATTTGGGATATCCAGATCCAGTTTCGGATATTAAAATTACCGATCCGGATCCAGATATTAAAATTAGAAATCCAGATCGATCTAGATAATATTTTTGTCCTAACATATAACCGATCTGGTCCGTATTTTTTTTTATATATGAATCAAAAACTTTATATATAAATGTTCTTTTGTCAGATATTATAAACTTATAATTAGCTATTTTTGTTGTTTTTATATTTGTATTTATTTTCTTTTCTTTTGTTTCAGGTTCACGAGAGCTGAATTTTAAATTTAGAGACTTATCTATTTGCATAATATTTTAAAACTTTTTTCAGAAAAAGCTTATAATCATTTTCATTTTAGTATGTTCTTATTTTGTTTTTTTAAATAGAAAAATTATATTTTGAAATATTTTAGATTTTTTGTGAAGATTTTTATTATAAAATAACATAATAAAAATTTATATGTACGTTAAACTATGGATCTGATCTCAATGATACACAAAATTTGGGTATCCAAAGTTTATGGTTTTAGATACGGATAGCAAAATCACGGTTCCAACGAATTTGGAACTGAATCTTTTAAAATATAGGATATCCAATTCGTTTCTATCCCTAGTGATAAAGTCTTATGAAGCTAAAATTTTCAAACCAAAATGAAAAAATAATTCAAAAGTGATGTATTATATAATTTAAAATAAAAAATAAAAATCAAGCAGATGAAATTTATTTTATGTGTATATTTCTGATTTTTTAAAAATTATTTAAATATTAGTTATTATAAATTTCTAATTAGGTTAATTTAGTCAATTTACTTATAAATGTGTAGGTTTCAAAAAAAAAAAGAAAATGGTGTATTTTTTAAATAAAATATCATTTAATGGTATTTTTCCTTATCTTCTCTTTTAAAATTTCATTTTTTGTTAATATATATTTTCTCAGTTTTGATAAAATGTTATTATTATAATTATATTTGAAGCTTATTCAAAACAACATATAAACAGAGCACTATTCTTGGAAACTTAATATTAATGAACCCAGTTTTTGTTTTGGTTGTCTTACATTCAATATTTTATAATTAAAAGCAAATCTACCTATTATATCAATACAAAATTTTGGTAATAAAAAAGAATAATGCGTTTATAGCATATTGTGCTTTTATTTGTATGACTTTTATCTTTTGTTTGTCTTTCAAATTATATTTTATCGGCTCATACCGGAAAATAGCAAATTGTTGAATATTATAAGATCATGATAAGTTATAATAAGACATTTTTAAAAAAATATATATATTATAAGACGGTTTTATAATATTACAACGCGTGCAATTTTAATTTATGAGGTTAATGAGGTCTTTATCAACAACAACAAAAAAAAGATAGATTAATGAGGTCATGCAAAATCAGTAACTAGATCACGTTCTCTATATAAGAAAGCGCGGAAAACACAATATAACGATTCTTACATTATACAACGTGTACGTGGAAAGCTGACGAAATTCTAAAACCTAAAAACAGCTGTCTATCGAACTGCAACATTCGTAGAAAGGCCAAGATCTCTAGCACTAATGGGAAACTTATGTGGAAAGCGGAAAGATGGTGTTAGAACTGGCAAACGCTTGGCACGTGACGGAAGCATGTTCCGATATGATCATTCTAGCTACTCCCTGAACTTTGATGATGGAAGACGAGAAAATAATATGGAAGTTTCTGTGACGGAAGCATGTTCCGGTATGATCTCTACCTCCTCAATCCAAAAACCTTCAGGAGAGATAAAGGATGAAAAATAAAATTTGTATGGATAAATATGGATGTAATCAATGTACCATAATCAACTATACATGTTTATTGAAGGGTAATAGTATTACATTATAAAGGAAAGCCTAACGGAAGCCAGAAGTGATTAGAAAAAGAAAAAGAAAAAGAGAGAGAATTAACTCACGAAAATAAAAAAGCGTCTTAGTAATTGTATTTTCTAGTTTTATTATATTTGAAAAGGTTTTTATTTTTCATCTTATGTTTATGAACAAAAAGGAAATCTTTATTGTGCAATGTCAATTATTTTTAGCGTTTGGGTGCGTGAAAAGTAACTTTCTATTCAAACTGTAAAGTTGTATTAACGAGTATGATATGCTCTAACCAGTATTATAACTTGAAATTATAATTTAAAAATAATATGTAATACTTTATCTTTAATAAATTAGTGTTCTAAAAATTATATAATGTAAGTTTAATCTCCATTAATTTAAATATTATATATGTTATGAAATAACATATTTATATTTATAATTTATTTGTGCTTTTAGTATTTTAAAATTAAAATTTAAAACAAATCTAATTATATAAAATTTAAAACAGAATATTTCATCTATTTAACTAATCTTGCATTGATTTTAATTTATATATTTTCTAATTGAAAATTATATGATATAAGTTATAATCTCTTGATTAAAATATTTATATTTTTTATAAAACAATATATGTTCATATCTAAAATTTATTTACATTTTAAATATTTTATAATTAAAATGTTAAATATTAAATTACTTTATGAGAGTCAAAATAATATAATCCACTTATATAACCCGTTTCGCATTGATTTTAATTTTTTATGTTTTCTAATTGAAATGTGTTAATCTATTGGTCAATATTTTTTTTACTAATTTGCAAACTTAAAATCATAATTGTAACTTGACCGGACCATATAATTATATAAAAGTCAAAATAAAATAATTTCTATATTTAATCTATCTTACAATAATTTAATTTTTTATGTATTCTAAAAAAAATCATGTAACATAAATTTAATATCTATTGCATTGATTTAAAATATTTTATATTAATTATAAAAAACATCTGTTCATATCTAAAATTTATACTACTTTTAATTTTATAATTAAAAATTATATATGAAACTTAAAATGTAATAATCCGTCTCACATTGATTTTAATTTTCATAAAAATTTTTAATTGAAATGGGTTAATCCATATTTTTAACCTGTTTCGCATTGGTCAAAGTTTATTTTTATGTTTTTATAATCAAAATGGATTAATCTATTATTTTTACAAATTTAAAAACGTTAAAACATTAACCAAAACTTTATCCATCAAATAATTTATTTATTTTTAATTATTTATTTTTTTCAGGTTAAAGTATATTGATTTAATTTTGGATAGTTTAGCTTTATAAATCTTTATTTTATAGTTGAAAATTAATTAATATAAATTTAAATATTTTCTTTTATACTATTTACTTTAAAAAGTATGTTAAAAATACATGAATTTATATTTTTAGGAATACAATAATTAAGTTTTATTTTATCAATTTTAAAAATAGGCTGATTTACTGAAATAAGTCACAATTGTGGGTTTAATAAAAAATATATCCTGATTTTTTCTCCTTTTTATATTTTATCATTTTCACCCCATTTGGTCTTTAATGTTTTTAGTTATTCACAAAAATACCAGGATTTTTACGAAATTATAAAAATAAATAAAAATCCATCTGAGATTTTTTTATTGACGAGAATATCATTGTCTTCAATTTTTCCAACCACCATTAACAAGTCAAAACAAATTGTTAATACTTTTTCAACCGTTATTCTTGTGTAATTTCTAACTAGACAAGGTTAGAAAGTCATTAGCTTTCTGTTGATTATTCAACTGTTCTCTAATTCATCCAAACAACCATCTTTTTCGAGTTTAAAATCACATGAATCAATGTTCAAATCCTTATTGTTTCATCCATGAACAACGCATGAGCTTGATTCGAATCTATGAAATTTAATGTTTTAGGTGGTTGAAGCAGTTACAAATGATAATCTGTAGCATTATATTTGTGAGTTTAAGATATCTTATGCATTTTAGACTTCGTTTGTAGTCTGAAAACTGTGAATAAAATATCTTAGTCAACATAAAAGGATAGCTTTTCAGTTGAACAAACAAATGAGATTTCATTCGCAGTATGTGAAGTCTCTTTTGATAACAAAAAAAAAGAGAATTTGTTTGAAGTATTTTGTAAAAGCAAGGTTATTTCTGCAGTTGACCAAAATTTTGATTTTAGAATGGAGACTTTATATGAAGCCTCCCTTGAGGAGAATTCATTTGAAGTCTGAAAGTGATTATTATTATTATTGTAGTTGACCAAATGGCAACGCCTTACCCTTTTCACTCTCTCTCTTGGTTGACAACCCAAACAAAAAAGGTGAGCAATAATTTTTCTTTATTCTTCGTTTGTTAGCTGTTAGGGTTACGTAACTTTTTTTTTTTTCCGGGGTGTAACTGTCACTTATTTAATTTAGCAAATGTGGTTGATGAACTTGGTCATACACTTCGAGGAGATAAAAGCTGTGAAATCTTTTCTTTTCACATTTTGATATCTTGTCCACCTCAACTTTCCAACTTCCATTTGATTAACATTTGTACTTTTTTTTTCTTGTCTCAAGTGTGATATATAGTTGAAGATTGCAGAAAAGTTCCCAATTTGGTTCTCTCTCAGAATCACTCAATTATGGGGATTTGCTTGAGTGCCGAGGTCAAAGCTGAGACTCCAGGTAAAGACATTTACTTCATTTTTTTTTATTCCTCTGTTCATCTATTTGTTATTTCTTTACCTGAAAGTTTTGATTCTTCTATTTGAGTTTAGATACTGTTTTCATAAACTTGATTCGTATCACATTACTCATTTCCAAAATTTGGCGTAATCCAAAGATACTGGTATGTTTTTTTTTTGCTCTAAGGATAAATATTATTAAAACCAAAAGATCATTTTTACAATGGAAAAAATGTGAAGAAAGAGAAAATACATAGAAAAAATGAGGTTATCTCACGAGACCATTATATTAGGAGGCCTAAATAGTAAGTGAGGACAACCTAAAACGAGAAGATTACGATACTGGTACATGAACAATACTTTCTGTTCACCCTTTACATAAAAACCCGGTGAAAGTTTCATGTAAACCTCTTCATTTAGATTGCCATGCAAATAGGCGTTCATCCATTTGATACACGGGCTAGTTATTGCCAACAGCCACTTTGAGAAACAAGCGTACCGTTTACAAAAAGTTTCTCCATATCCTTCGCCTTCAATTTGCTTGTTACTAACAGTAACTAGCCTCGCTTTATACCGTTCAATCATTAAGTCAGAACTATACTTTATTGGTAGACCAACTTACTTCCAGTTTCTCGTTTCCCCGGAAGTAGATGTACTAATGTCCATGTACCATTTTCTTCCATCAACCTCACGTATCATTGCATTCCACCACTGCTTTAGCTGAAATGCCATTTTGTATGTCTTTGGTTCGATATTATCTGTAATCGCAACAAGATAGGCACAATATGGATCTGAGAAAGAATTACAACTCACATAGTTTGCAATTGGGTAGATCGATGTGGCTGCTGGTTTGGCAAAAAGCTTACTCCAGGCAGTGTTAGTCACATAATTGCGTAAAGTAACAGCTTCTGATTTCTTATGATAGCCTCTGTCCATCTACTACAAACAAGTCATTACACTATAAACAAACCAATTACTCTACTAATTATGCATGAACAAAATCAGTGGCAAATTTTTTTGTATAAAGCCGTAGAATGTAAAAAAAAAAAAGACGGTTGATTAACATAACTGAGTAAATTTACTTCAAAAATGTTTTCTACCATTTATTATAAAAAAAATTTCGTCAACATATCTTAGTGGCTTTAATATCTATTTAAACATCGTGGGGTATTGGATTTAAATATCAGATATGTGTCATGAATTTCAAAGGTGACCACCACTATATCATATGATTCCAACAATTATTATAGATTTGAAATAGATTTATTGATAGTACAATTATGGTTCAAATAAATCTATCATTATACTACAAACAAGTTATTATACTATAAACAAATTAAATACTACGAACAAGTCATTACATTAAGAACAAATTAATCATTATGTGCAAGTAGTTGTACATAAGTTTTTTCCATTATTGTTACAATAATTAGTATTATATTACAAACAAGTCCACAATCAAATGTAAATTGGTATTGAAACAATTTTACCATACAACTAAGAGCATCCATATCCTTGAGACTTTTAGAATCTCTTAATTATTATTTTAGTATTAAATCTATTAATAATTTATTATATAAGACTCAATTAAAAACATTTAAAATTTGCTTGTGTAATGTTGAAATTCTCAGAGTTCTACTACTCAATTCAAATATCATTTCTACTAGATGTGAGAGGAAGAGATTGGATTCTACCGATCTCGCTTTCTAGAAAATACAGAAGCTCAAGCTACATTTCTAAACCAAAGATTCATTCACCTATCTATGGTTCATGCCTAGTAATCTAACGGTAGTAGCATACAACAAACTAAAATGAAGAGTGGTGTTTAGACAAACCTGCAAAAAGAAAACTATTCTTGTAATGATGATGAAGGGTTCTTTTGCTTTTCCGCCTCAGCAACAATGAGGGTACTAATGAGGCATGTAATGATTAAACCTGACGAAGCTAAGGTTGAAGGAAAACATGGAAGAGAGGACATGGTAAAGAATTTTTCTCCTGAGGTTGTTGCTAAGGTTGTTGCGGATCAAATCGAAAGAATCTTTGACGAGAAAAAAAGAACATGACAGGATCTCACACTTTGCTTTAGATCAAAAAAGGAAACGAGGGAACAATGATTGTAATTTCATTCATGGATTATTCAAAAAGCAAATATGTAAAGAACAGTTTATTCTCGAGTTTCTTACCAAAAACTTAAAAATAGTGAGTTTTTGTTTCTTTTTACTGGAGATGAGAAGCGAAAGCTGAGAGGACTTCCTTGTACACTGGCTTTTTGAACTCCACTGCCTGATATAACGAAAATAGAATTTGCTAGTGGAATCTAAAAGCTGAAACTCAACACAATATGCTATAACAGAACAAAAACTGTATGCACAAGTTCAATGACTTGAACAGGAGATACCCATGACCATTCCCCAAAGTCGGGTTTCTCAGTTCCGTCATTAAGAAGGTTGATTTCGTAGTTTTTCCCAGTAAATTTCAGAAGAAACCTGAGAAGTCCCAAGGAACACACAGAATTTGATCATCTCTATCAACAAAAGCTCGAAATCAAAGACACGAGTCTTGATTATATCTCAGAATGTGTCAAAGACTCACCATTTCTGCGCTTGTCCCTTCCAGTCTGATCCCCATCGGAGCTTAAGCTTCTCCCTAACATCGGGAGCTTAAGCTTCTCCATTTCCAATAACATTATTTGCTACTTCTATTAACAACTCACCGAGATTGCTTGTAACAAGGCTGCAATAGAGATATAATTTAAGAAAGGTAAGCAAGTTTCACAAAGATGTAGGAAACCCCTAAATCCTTGAACGAAGAAACCAAAACCTAGCAGCCACCGGATGCGACGAGATCCTCCGTCCAGCGACCGATGAAAGCACGATCGGTATCAGTGACAACAAAAATCAGATTTCTCCAAGAATGGCGCGAAGGAAAAGAAGAGAGAGGCAAGGAGAAGAAGAAATGAGAAGAGAGAAGAGAGGAGAGAGAAATCAGGATGAAAAAGAGATGAGACGTCTCATTGATCTCATCTCCATGAGACGTCTCTAGCGTCAATCTATTTTCTTTTCTTTTTTTTCCTTTTTTTATTTGTTTACATGTACGAGACGCTTGTTTGTATAAGCTATCCAGATGGTCTAAGAACAAATCCACCAGTAATCCTACATCATACGAAACAAAAAAAAATCGGCAGCTTATATAATAAATCTACACTAACTTCCCAACAACTAAACACATAAAATAAATTTACCATTAACAAATTTACATCGAAGCAATTAAGTTTACTAAGCTACTATCAAAAACAATTACTTTTTTTTTGGCTTAAAGGTAAATAATATTAATGTCAAAGTCACTTTACAGTGGAAATGTTGGAAAAACTCAAAATAAGCCTAGACATAATGACAAAAACATAGGAAGTCAAACTGAATAATCAAAGGAGGAACTGAGAATAAAGGAAAGAAAGAAGGAGATGAAGGAAAGGAAAAGAAGAGAAAAGGAAAAAGGAAGAAAAGAAAAAATGGCTGCCTCGTTAAAACCCTTGTTTAGAAAAAACCCGTGAGGGAAAAAAATCTAAACAAGATAAAATAGTACAGCCATAAAGAGGGGATCGATCATGATCGAAAACTGTAATGACGTTCATTGGACTGCAACCCGAACCAAGACTCCAATAGGGTAGGACCGTCTTGCTCCGTGATAGAATCTCTCATGTCAAAAACAATGCCTATGAGTTTTGCTTTGATGGTCGTCTGGATGTCTCTCAGCAGGATCTCCGGAGGCTTGGAGGTGCCCGAGTGAAGCCTGGAATTACGCTCCCTCCAGAGTGTATAAACGGTTGCTTGGAGGATTAAGTGAGCAATATACTTGAGGTGATGATTAGAAGATGATCTGGGAAGCCACTGCAAAAGAGGCAAAATGCAACAATGAGCAGGAATCATATGCAATGCAATCTGAAGCAGGTAGAAAGCATAAGGACAAGAGAAGAAGAGATGGTCCCTTGTTTCATCATGAATATCGCAGAGCAAGCAAGTTGCCGAGATGAGAGGTGAGTAACGGCGGATGTGAGTCCTTGTAGCTAATCTGTCATGTATGGCTAGCCAAGTGATGAAGGAGTGCTTAGGAATCCGGCCAGAGAACCAAACTAATCTGTGCCAAGGGATCTCCGGAGGTGGGGGTAGATGGTATGAAAGGTCTTGGACGCTGAGAATCTCGCGGTGGGGAAAGAAGTCAGAATATCTCCGGGATAAACCCAATGGAAGGTATCTGAATCTTGAGGCTGGAGAATTGTGTGGGGATCAGGAAGAATTCCACGGAGGAAAACCACAACAGGGTTCCTGGACCTAATGGATAGGCGCCAATGACCTGTGAGAATAGCATCATGGAGAGTAGCTCGAGAGCTTATGCCAATGGCCATTATAGCGGAGGGACCGAGAAGAGTGGCAAGGGGGCCAAGACCTGTCCAATTATCCTGCCAAAAAGAACATAATAAACTAGAACCAACTTTGCAATAAATAAAGGCGGGCATGACTTCGAAGTTTCAGGAGTTTCCTCCACAACCAACTACCAGTGTTTGAGGGGATCTCCCAAGAACTAGAGAAGCCAAGATGATGATTCTGAACCCATGAGACCCATAGCGACCCAGCATTGGAGAATAGCATCCAGATGAGTTTGAGAGTGAGGACTTAGTTCCATTTGGCGAGGCGACGAAGACCTAAGCCTCCAGAGCTGTAAGGAGAGCAAACCACATCCCAATGGATTTTTGCTCCTTTTCCAGAGAGACTGTTACCGGACCAGAGGAAGGCTTTGCAGAGCTGCTCGATCCACGAAAGACAGCGCTTGGGGAGAATGAAGATGGAGCCCCAGAAGTTGGAGAAGCTGGAGTCGACCTGCAAAGGAGAGATGTCGATTGGTCCAGGCTGTGAATCTGCTATGGATTCGCTCAATTAGAGGCTGGAAGTGTTGAAATGAAGAAGAGAAGAAGTAGTTTAGACAGAGAAGATAGTATGAAGTGTTAGAAAGAAGAAGTGAGTAAATACTCGAAACCAAAGGGAGAGTACGAAGGAGCTTCTAAACCTATAGCCAAACAAGGGCATTAGGTGTCTAATAGAGGGTGTTTGGACACAAGGATTGTAGACTCTCTATATAAACACATATACTCCTCATTTGTAAGTAAGAGAAATGATTCTCTCATTATTATAACAAAATTCATTTCTCTCATTTTCATGTCTCTAAAACTCTCTCTCTATTCTCTTGATCAATGGTGAATCTAAATCTATCATTCTTTCATGGTATCAGAGCCAGGTTACATCAAATCTGGGTAAAATTCATCATTCATTCATTGATTCAAGAAGAAATTTTCTTGTTCTTCATCCTTTTCTTAGTTGAAATCAAATGTCATATTGTAACGCAATTTCCGGACAAACCACGACTCCTTTTGACAATCTTCTTTCTCTGGATTGTACAACGGCGAGTTCTAAAGCCACTCTAGTTTGAATTGCATCATTTTACCCAGGGAATCAAAAGTTACGAATTTTATTGCAAAGGTCCTTCGCGAGTGCTTCCGCCGCGAACCTCCGTGTTTCCCAGGTCACCCCGACGTCGATTCTTCATCAAATAGTGTTTTTCTAAATCCTAAACTCAAGCCCTGCAAGTCTAGTTTCTTTTTAAAGAAAGAAAACTCAATTCCGTTTATTTTGAAGGATTTTATTGAAGTTTTCCTCAGAGACGTCCAAAATCACCTATATCAAGGTCCTGGTGATATAATTCTAATTCTTTCTCAGTTTTCTTTAAATCTTTGAATCTGGAAAGTTAAATAAGTGTCTTGTGAGGGTCTCCTCGAAATTTCAGCTCAATCTAATAGGTTTAAGACTTCAAAATTGATTTTCTTGATTTCCTTGTTAATCTTTGAATGTTTTAAAAGATGGAATCTTGAAATTTTAGGATTGATATTAAAATCATAAATCGAATTTTGATTGATTCTTACTGTTAGTAGAAGATAAGAACTGTTAGTAGGTGGTTGTAGTTAGTTAAATCTTGTTGCAAGAGTTGGTTGAAATTTGTGCATGACTTAGTTAAAGGGAGTTAGGTTGTTGGCTTGGTTGGCAAGAAACTACTCACTACCAAAGAAGAGGAGGTCATGAAGCTGGTAGAAAGAAAGGGATCGCCTTTTCTTACTATTTGTTTTCTCATGTGTTGTGATCTCTTGAACTCGGGAGGAACAAGAGCTATCGTGGAATTTTTTTTTAATTCCTCATGAAGATGCTGGAGTGTCTTCTTGCTGCACATAAGTCAGTGGACGTGAAAGCCAAGCCTATTATTTGTGAATTGGCAGCCTATAAAACATGATGATCTGGCGTATATGAAGTTTACTATTAAAAAAAAAAGAAGGTTAATTGACTCGACGTGGAACAGCGCTCACAAATTGTGAAGGCCTTCCTCGTGCGAAGTTTACTGGTTAACAGACTTATAGATTGATATTGGACGTGTAGCAGTGTTGTCTCTTGGAGAATTATGGCAGCATTCAGCTAGTGAGGCTCTATGATCAATTTGCGTCTGAATAGTTCTTATTGGTGTTCTTGGGGATTTCATTCCCATTGGTGTTTTTGGTGATTTCATGTCAAATTCCTTTCCAAGTAAAGGGACTTCAACCTCAGTGTGATATGCTGAATTGATCACAGGATGGAAAGTTGCGATCTTAAGCTCTTCATCATGTTGTCGTGGAGATCCATTAACAGAATCTCACAATGAAGCGTCATTTCTTTATATGTTGCATCCGCTGCATTATGGAGTTGCCAGCTTTAGTTATACAGAAAATTTGTGTCTTTGAGGGAGACTTAATATCAGCAATGATGGTGTGTCTCACACTGTGCCAATCTACGAGGGTTTCTCTCTTCCACATGCCATCCTTCGTCTTGACCTTACTGGTCGTGACCTTACTGGTTACCTTATGAAGATTCTTACCGAGAGAGGTTACATGTTCACCACAACAGTAGAAAGGGAAATTGTAAGAGACATAAAGGAGAAGCTTTGTTCTCCTTTGTTGCTGTGGATTACGAGCAGGAGATGGAGACTTCCAAAGCTCCTCCATAGAGAAGAACTACGAATTACTTGACGGACAAGTGATCATGATCGGTCCTGAGAGATTCAGGTGCCCAGAAGTCCTGCTCCAGCCATCGTTTGTGGGAATGGAAACTGTTGGAATCCACAATACAACCTATAACTCGATCATGAAGTGTGACGTGAATATCGAAAAGGACTTATACGGTAATATTAGGCTCAGTGGTAGAACCACTATGTTCTCTGGTACAAGGACCTAATAGCAGTATTCCAAGCGGGATCATTGACAACTGTTGAAGATATATTGTCATGAACGGAAAACAGAAAACTATCCAAACACGATGAATGCCAGAGGACCTGAGGAAACAAGCATGTGGATACGTTGTCAGTTCAATATTACAAGAAGATGCTCTGTCTCTGTTTCGTTTCTTACAGTGTAAGCAACACTGACCTACAGCGCACTCCTGAGGTTGAAGACGAAAGAAAGATCGTCTCTCATGGTTGCTACTATGTACGAAAGCAATGTTCAAATTACTTAATCACCACTGGAAAATCCGACGTGAACAGAGTTTCAGGCGACGAGAAAGTCACTGCTCTTCACTGTGCAGTTTCTGGCTGTTCTATTGCTATTGTTGAAGTCATCAAGATCTTGCTTAATGCTTCTGCTTCACCAAATTGCGTTGACGCTAATGGCAATAAACATGTCGATCTATTGGTTCGAGCTCTTCGGTTTGTGACTAACCAGAGTAGAAAAGCGGTTGAGCTTCTGCTAACCGAAAATCATGGCTCGGTTAGTTTGATGTAAGAGGAGGAAGTGAAGAGTGTTGTGACTAAATATGGTAGTGAAGTGTGTTGTGAGTAAGTATAGTATCCAGCTGATGTATCGCTTCCTGATATCAACGAAGTTGTTTACGGAACTGATGAGTTAAGGAAAATGGACCGAGCCTTTTCTACACAGAGTGCAACATATTCAGCTACCAGCAGTATCAAGACAAAACCAACAAAGGCATGAAGGATGGTAAATAAAAAAAAAAGGGAGAGGTGTGAAGAAAGGATACACCTTCTAAGATGGAAGGTTCATTTGATTTCTACCTAAGTTGCTGTTCCAAAGGAGGAGAAATTAATGGACCACCAAAGGCACTTTGAAAGCAACATAATGAAAGGGAGTTCCTAGATCAGAACCAGTTCCTAAACTCAAATGCAAAGACCTAGTATCAAAGTCTTATGCATTCAGGCTATTTCTAAACTCTTATCCAATTATTTTGTTGATTTTATTAATGGTTGTGTGAGTTAGAACTCTAAGAAATCTGGTATCTAGGTGGTTAGTAAATCATGAATTTTATTGAATTTTGTTCATGTATTTAGAAATTGGTAGAATGTGACATTTTGAACCTAGTTTAGCTAGACGAATCATTTGTTCATGAATTGCATTGAACCTAGAGGAAGAGAACCTTGTCTTTTACTTAGAACAATAAGTTTAAGAAGGCATGTTGAACCTTGTCCTTAGGCAGTGTTTAAAATTAAGTTTGGTTACTATTAATCAATCTTTTTCACTCACTATCTTTTGTTTAGAATCTGCCTATTCTCAACAGGTTCAAAGGCTTAAGATGTGAGTTGATGTTTTGCTTCATTGTCTAACAAAGGCAAAAGAGAGCAAGTGAAAAAGGCACAACACATGGAGAAGAAGTTAGAACCAACGGCCATCAAGAACAGCCACCACAAGAAGTGGAGAGGAAAGACTGGTGGAATGTGATGAATCAGCTCTCCCATGGAGTAAGGTGACCTTTGGTGTGTGCTTGAAGAGAAAATCAACAAAGCACACATGCTGAAAGTTCAGATCATAATCAATCACAAAGAAGGAAACTCACAAAGGCTTATCAAAGTCTTTGCAAAGGCTATCTCTAAACTTTCTACTTATTCCTTGATTGATTGATATTTCTCATCTAGAAATATTCATAGGATGAAAGAGAACCTAGGAAGACTATGAATTGCATTTAGAACCTAGATGGATCCAAAATTCACCTTGACTTTCATCAATAATTCTCTATAATTCTTCATCACTTATACTTTAAATCTTCAAATCTCTTATTCTTCATATTCTTCAATACTTTAAATCTCTTAATTCTCAAAACATTTCACAGATACTTACAATGTTCTTCTTTATGTTTAAAGGATAAAGAAGACCACTTTGAGACATTCAATCTGTGTATGCTCATTCTTCCAAACTTGACTCTTATTCTTAGTATCAAGCTTGTGGGGGGGGGGAAAGAAAATGAGCAACTATTCTAGAACAAGTTGGCCGTTAACAAGTTGGTGCATGATGCTGCTCAGGCCTTACTGGTACATCGTACATGGCCGTGCCAAGGTGATGGTTTTCATGTGGTTCATGCAGTTCATGTATGGACAAAGTTTCACGCTGGATCATGGTCATTCCAAGATGATTGCCTTGGAAAGTAAGCACAAAAAGTGTGCTCAGTCTGATTTTCTAATCGTTGGATCATGGTCATTCCAAGATGATTGCCTTGGAAAGTAAGCACAAGAAGTGTGCTCAATCTGATTTTCTAATGGAGGCTGTGAATAAGGTCATCCAAATCTTCTGTCACCAACTGAGGATAGAACCAATGGTCATCAAGCTACCAAGTCTCATGGAGAAGGAGTAAGCTGGTGGAAATTGATGAATCACCTCAGGACAAAATTCTCTCATCAAAGGTTCTATCTAGGATAAGTTCTTTAACTCTATGAATTATGTTGAGAATTTGGCTAGATATTATACTTGATACCAGACTTGATATTACTCAAGTTCTGGAATACTAATCTTTATTTTTGAGGTGCTATGATGTTTTAGATCAGGAAGTGATGAAAACAGTCATAAGCATGACTTACCCTACATCAATTAGTGGAAACATGGTGGGAAAGTGTGTTAGGAGATAAGTGTGCTCACTCTACTAAAGCTTAACTCTTCAATTTTATTCTCTTGAGTTAGGCTTATTGAAAGTATAAAGTGAAGCAAAATGACGCTAGCCAAAGTGGATTCTACACATATAAGGGAAGAAATCCATGTGATCATGATGAATCCAAACAACTTAACATGGAGTCCTTAGAGAACCAGACTGGTCAAGATCATATCATCCCAACCGATATCCACTCTTAGAAAAGGGAAGTTCAAATCATTCTTATATTATAATGCATTGGTTTATCTTGTGAGAATTGATACATGCATCTATATGTGTATGTGAAACAGGTTAAAATTGAAGGCTTTAAAGAAAGCTGGATTAAAATCACCTCTTAAAGACAAGAAGTCAAAAGAAAGGGGAAGAAATGGACAAGACTTTAAAGGAGCTTCAAGACAGCCATTTACAAGCAATTTCATCAAGGCCTTTATCCAAGGATCTATGGAGCTCACTGGTGAATATAAAGCTCATAGATTCAATGGTCAATCCTTAAGCTAAAAAGACTTCACTCTTTTTCCCTTAGTATTGGTTTTGTCCCAAAAGGTTTTCCATAATAAGGTTTTTAATGAGGAAGTTCTTTAAGGTTACAAGCTTGGTTTCTATGAACATTAATCAAGCTTGAAAGGGAGTTAAAGGGAAGAAGGAGGAAGTCTCTTCATCTTTGCAAGTTCAACCATTCACCCATGCTTAAACTTGAGGGGGAGTGTTGAAATGAAGAAAAGAAGAAGTAGTTTAGACAGAGAAGAGAGTATGAAGTGTTAGAAAGAAGAAGTGAGTAAATACTCTAAACCAAAGGGAGAGTATGAAGGAGCTTCTAAACCTATAGCCAAACAAGGGCATTAGGTGTCTAATAGAGGGTGTTTGGACACAAGGATTGTAGACTCTCTATATAAATACATATACTCCTCATTTGTAAGTAAGAGAAATGATTTTCTCATTATTTAAATTCCTTTTTCTCATTTTCATGTCTCTAAAACTCTCTCTCTATTCTCTTGATCAATGGTGAATCTAAATCTATCATTCTTTCAGGAAGTCTGCCGCTCTCATCTTGTGCGGGATAAAGGGAACGCCTAAGTATTTTACGGGAAGAGAGCCAGGTGTTAGTCCAAAATTTGCAGCTAAGGTGGCGAGAGTTGTTGGATCGTTGCCATCAAGGAAAAGAGTAGACTTGAGGAGGTTTACACCAAAACCTGATAACCTGTAAAACTCATCCAAAATAGAAAGAATTTCCCGGAGGGATCCCTCCGAGCCATCAAAGAAAATGAGGAGATCATCAGCAAAGGATAGATGAGAAATCACCGGGTTAGTGCAACTACTATGGAGGCGGATGCGACCATCTGCAACAGCGGATTCCAAAAGCTTGGACAAATAGTCCATAGCAACGACAAACAAGAAAGATGAAATCGGATCTCCTTGACGGATGCCTTGCTGCCCATGGAAAAAACATGTGAGATCTCCATTGAGATTTATAAAGAATGAAGGGGTCGAGATGCACTCCTTGATCCAAGAAATGAAGATATTTGGAAGATGGAAGGCTTGAAGGGATTGAAGGATGAATTTCCACTGCAGATTGTCGAAAGCCTTGGTGAGATCAATCTTTAAACACCCCCGAGTAATGGGACCAGTCTTATGGAAGTTGTTGATGAGCTCCGTGGCGAGTAAAATGTTCTCGCACAACTGGCGACCCCGAACGAATCCCACTTGATTCCTCTGAACAATAGATGGAAGAATGATGTGAATGCTTCCGGCGAGGATAGAAGAGATAATCTTATAAATGTGATTGCAGCAGGAGATAGGGCGATAGTCCGATAATGAATCTACTCCATCACGCTTTGGAATGAGGGTTATGGCAGTGGCATTGATCTCTTTGAGTAGCTTTCCTGAGATAAAAAATTCGAGGACAGCATTAGTAACATCATTTCCTATAATGTCCCAACAAGTTTGATAAAATTCAATCGGAAATTCATCTGGCCCCGGGGCCTTATTCCGGGGCATGAGCTTAATGGTGGCTAGAATGCTCGAAAGCGTGGGAATGGCTGCCAATATAATGTTTTGAGGTGGGGAGCTGCAAAAGTGTAGGAGGGTCTGAAGGTGAGAAACCGTCGGGGAACAAACAACCGGGTTTTGAACACCCAAAAGGTTCCTGTAGAAAGAAACAACCATCAATTGCAGAGTGTGAACATAAAAAATGAGAGATCCATCAACATCTCTGAGAAAGGAAATCCCATCTCTATGGAAGTTAGCAATAGCACAACGATGAAAGAAAGAAGAATTAGCATCTCCGGCCCGGAGCCATTGAACTCTAGATTTTTGGCGGTAAAAAGATTCTAGAGCTCCTTCCATTTTCAACCAGTGAGTTCGAGCTCTAGATTCCTCTTGGTGATGAAGAGTGTCTGGGATCAGAGAGGAGAAGTGCTTGGGCCTGCTCCAGTAACACTAGAGCTTCTTTGGCACGTTGTTGGATGTTGTCAAAACCCTCTTTGTTTAGCTTTCTGCAACAGGCCTTGGCGGCCTTAAGCTTGGACGCCAACCTATACATTTTAGTTCCTGGCCTGTCACAATTAATCCAATAAGACGACATCAAAAGTTTAAACTGGGGGTGAGTAGTAATAAAATGTGAAGTATCAAAAGGTCTTGGATGGAATGGAAGAAAAATGCTCAGTTGAATAAAGAATTTGGTTGAAGTCCCCTGTTACCAGAAGGGGGCTAGAAGATATAGAGGGATGAGCCGCAATAGAGATGATGTCCCGCCATAACTCTTTCCGGGCTGAGGGGTTGTTGCTTGCATAAATGAAGGCTATGGTGGCATAGAATCCTATTATAGGGTCTAGAACACCAACAGTGATCATTTGGTCCGTCTTGACGTATATGGAGCATTGTAAACGGGGATGTCATACTACCCAAATTCTGCCCAGAGGGGAATGCTTATAGTTCGACTCAAAATGCCATGAGAGAATGATTGAGTTAACAATCCTCGGAACGCTTGAAGAATCCCGGACACGTGTTTCCAGAAAGGCACCCATAAGAGGCAGATGGAAACGAATCCAATTCCCAATGACCCACTGGAAAGAAGAACTACATAAACCCCTAACATTCCAAGAAAAAAGACTATTGGTAGAATTGTCATTATTATTAGTAGAATGAATATTCATAAAAGCGAATAGATAGATAGATAAAACTTTGACTAGAAAAAGGAGATTAGCGTAATCTCTTTGACAGAGGAAAAAGAGAAGGAAGTCTTTGAGTTGTTGAGCTTTTTGTTTTATCCTTGATTTTCTTCTTTTTGGATTTGCTTTTCTGTTTTCTTGAGCGGGCAGATTGGAGGGATTCACTAGTAGAGTGAGAGTCTGAAGGCTCATAGTGAGCTGGAGAGCTTTTGCAAGGCAGCTCACCCTCCTCTAGCTCTTCTGAATCAATTTCTTCTCTTTTTGTACCTGAAAAGTTGTGAAAATTGTTAAGTAATTTTTCTGGATGCTGAGAGCCATTACTTAGGGGATTAAGAAGATGCGGAGAATCCTCCAGTTGTCGAAGGAGAAGGGACGTGAAAGTTGCCGGAGGTGGCGGAGAAAACGACAACTTGTGCGGAGAGACCGAATGTGAAGATGATGAGGGTGTGACTGTCGGTGAAGGATAGATTAAATTTGATGGTATGTTCTTGTTGTTGAGAGGAGAAGAACCGGCAGGAGGATTGATCGCAGAGTCAACCGCAGATGATCGATTGGGAGATGGAATTGTTGGTGCAGGGGAAGGGATGATCAGAGTAGAAGTGGCCGGAAACAAATCTGCTTTCGGATTCTGGGGAGGAGATTGGGAGGACGCCGGTGAGGAGTGAGTCACCGAGGATTTTGTTGTCACCGAAGGTTTTAACGTCAGTGGAAGAATGTCCGTTACTGGAGGGTTTGACGTCACCGGAGGATCAGCTGTAATCGGAGGTTTTAACAACGCCGGAGGGAAAGAGGTCGATGAAGGGTTCTCTGGTGACTGTGATGACGAGCCAATTGGGTTTTGGGCTGAACCAAATGGGCTGAGTGGGCCAAAAGGTTGAATGTGAACGTGATGGGCTTCTGATGAATTGGAGTTTTGACCAGATGGGCTTGAGGAGGAAGAGTGTTTCGACTGGGCCTGAGTGACGGGAGTATTTTTTGGGCGCTGTATAGGGGATGGTTTACTGGGCTTGGAAGAGAGGCCCAAATCGATTGGTGGGTGAGAATCGACTAGGGCAGCTTACTCATGGGCTGTATTTAAGGCAGATGTGTGTACGGACGTTGAAGGAGCCCCCTGTACGGACGATGGGGAATTAATGGTCGGAGGCGAGGTTTCCGGTAACTGGAGCTTGTCGAAATCACCATTGGCGTGAGTGAAGGTTTTCTTCTTCAAGAATTTTGTTGAGGAAGTCGGGATGCGAGAACGAAGGGGACAGCGGTGTTCGCCATGGCCGTAGTTTATGCAGGTCGAACAAAGCGGAGGGAGAGGAGGATAGATAATCTCGACGGTGACCTGAGCCCCTTCAGCGTCCTCGACTATTACCAAGGAAGGTAGAGGGCCTTTATTTAGGGGTATTATAGCTCGAATCTTAGGTGTCCTCTTGTTGTGTGGAGAAACTGAAACCGGATTTGCAGGTGGAATTGGGACTCCAACGCCGCTGGCTATAAGAGCAAAGCCTTCGCTAGACCAGAGCTGAGGAGGGACGCGATTGAGGGTGAGCCAAACAGGAATAGAGGTAAGAGGTTGGTCGGAGAAGCTTGCTGTCGGCTTCCACAGGGTAGCAGAGAAGGCGATGGTGCCTGTGCTCCAAGAACCTACTTCAAGTACTGATATGATATTGGTCAAGATCACAAACCCAAAACCGACACAACAAGGGAGTAGGAGGGATAAGCCTTGCACAACGAGCGTGAGCTCAAGTTGCCAAGGGATGTGGGGCGATAGGTCACACAAAGGCTGCGGAAGACCTTTGATTCACCGGACTTGCAGCACCAAGGATATGACGCACCAAGGTACTACAAGGGTTTCTTAGATGGGCCCAAGAATATTACGCACCAAGGGAGGATCTAAGAGAGAGTAGATATGACGCACTACTTGGTGATCGAAATTCTTAAGAAAGAAAATACTCTTTTTTATTAAAATTTTCGATGAGAAGTACAAATGGCCAAGTCATCTATATATAGAGAAGGAAAGGAAAAGGTAGAAGGCTTGCATGTTTAGAACACATTCCAAGAACATGCAAAGCCATGCATGAAGGGAAGTTAAGAGGATAACTCTCAACTCCCAACTGCCAACTACTTATTAAATGCAAAAGAGAATAAAGAAAAGATAAATCAAAATGGGCCGAGCCGAAAATACTAAGTTTAATCCAACAAAATGATATGGGCCTTAAACAAAGGTTCATCTAAGATGTATATCCAAGCCTCATCAAAACTTTAGTGAGAAAAACCCAGTGGGACAAAAACTCACTAAGGAAAAAGAGTACTAAGATATACAACTTTCCCCTTTACTTAATTCAAATAGTTTGGATCAAACTTCGCATACCGGCTTAGGTAGGTGCAGTCATGTCCATCCTTGATTTTGGTCGCATTTTGGTCCGAATGGTCTTCAGGTAACCTCCTGGAATATCCTCAGGCTTGCTGGTTTGGGACTTGGTCATGGGACCTAATGATCTCTGGACGTCAATCAGTCCAGCCTCGGTCAGGATCATATCAAGTACCCACTGCCTTGTGGAAGGGTTTGGAACAAAGATTAGACAGGCTGTAGAGGAATAATGGTGGATTTGGATCGCCCCACGTTTGCCCCAGATTCTATTCAAATCCGCAAAAAATATTTTGAGAGGAAGAGGTTCTCCGAAGAACTGACAAAGTATGTGATCTTTCCATGCTTCAGCCGTTTTGAGAAGAACGGAAGGGGGAGCTTTTACAATCGGGATTCCATTTGCAGTAAAGCTTGGCGGAGGGAATGATTGATGAGGATTGGTGGAATTGTTGAATAGGTCTGTCCAAAGAGAAGGGGTATTCAGCGATTTTGAAGCGGGTGATAGTGTGGGGTTAGGATTGTTTTGGTGATTAGGAAGGCCTGGCGAAGTAACGGAGGGAAGCGGAGGGAAGTTTGCCGGAAACAGAGGTGGAGGACCACTGTCTGAGCCAACCTCCATGAAGAGGACCGACGGACAAAGATTTTATTTTATCATGGATTTTGAGAGAAAAAGTTTTTAGGAGAAATAAATAAAAGTTAATTTATTATGTTAAATTAACAAAAACAATTACTTTACACAACCAACCTTTTTTTCCTAAAATGACGTAACCACACTCATGAAAACCAATAAATCTACAGCATCTTCAGATAAATCTGTCAATATATATGCATCATCGATGGATAGCCTCTGAAATTCGGATGCTCTGATACAACTTGTTGAAATTTAGCTTGGTAATATTAAGTGTTAACAGATATAATTCAGTGTGTTGTTGGTTCTAAAACTGTAGCAGTAAAGAAAATCAAGATCAACACAATAATTTTGGTCACCCAGTGTTCACCAACATCTACTCACTGAGGAAGCATCGATATCCATCTAACAGCTTTCACTATCTTCTTTCTTTACAAGATAGCAAGCTATATAAATACAAACTAGTGGCGCTCTTAACACTGCTTGAGCAACAGCTCCTCTAAAAGACAGATGAAGCTACCCCTTTAGCAATAGCTGGTATGATCTCAAACTCACTTCTCTCTTTCTGTCCCTTTAGTAATAGCTCTCATTGTCTCTATTTTTTTTTTTTTTTGTAGTCCTCGTATTTAGGGTAATCATCCAAGTTTTTTTTATACACGTAAGTTTTGGAATGGGCCAGCTTAATCATTCAAGCCCGCAGGTAATAAATTATAACACTTAGACATCAAGCCCATACGATATGTGGATAAAATAAATCCACACTCAGTTTAAAACAGGTATTATATTCAAATTTGTTAAAAAATATTTTACATATATATTTCATTTTAGGAAGATTTACTATTAATTTAAATTCTAACTTTTGTTATCTTTTCTTACATTATATAGTTATTAGTTTGATTAAAAAATTATATTTTAATTATATTTCCTTTTATAAGAAATAATCAAAATCTTGTAAAATATAGAAAATATAGTAGATTTGGATTGATAATCATAAAAATTTGCCATAAATCTTAATCCTATCCATCCAATTTTTAATATAATGGGATAATTTTAATCTTGAAATAGAAACAGTAATTAGTTACTAAATGATATTGGATTGAATATTAAGATATCCCCCTTATAAAAAGAAGTACATTCTGTAGTGATCAGAAAAAATAAACAAAAACATCTCCCATACTCGTATCGTTTACTCTATATTTGCGAAAGTCTACTGAAATTCAAAGTAGATTCGTGAACGTGTTTGTGACATCTGAGTGTTGTGTTCTTTGAACAAATTGATCCTCGTGATCAAGAATAGTTTAAAGGAAACATTGTGTCAAATACATACTTTAACAATTGCACACAATTTTTTAGACTTGTAGGGATGATAGTTTAACAAAATTTCAACCATCAGATACATTGGTTCAACAAAGCCCTATCGTCAAGAAAACTATATATGTATATGCTCTAGCAAACTTATACATCCAAAGAAAGGTCAAGATTAATGGGAAACCTATGTTGTTGTGGAAAGCCGAAAAGTGAAAATAGCAGGTACATGATACGTGATAGAAACAAGTCCCGGTATGATTCTTCTAGCCATTCTCAGAGTTTCGATGATAAAAGACTAGAAAATAATGTATCGAACAGGGATTCTTCAAGATTTCCACCTTCTAAATCAAAAGATCTCAAGAAGAGAAAAGGAATTAGAAGAAAGCTTGCTGAGAAGTTATTATTGTAATTTTGTTACTAGTGTTTCCATATAATATAAACATTTTAATATGAACTAAACTGATTTTATTAAACAAAATAAATATAATATTAAAACATTTTTTTTTATAAATAGATACCGATTGATTTTTCAATTATTATGGAAACCTTAGATTTCTACTCCTTCCACCCTCGATCTCTTTAGTCAGCTTTTGACTCTTGTAGATCAGACGTTGTTATCGTTCAATCATCATCTTCACTAACCATCTTCACTTGAATATGGAGACATCGTCGTGATCGTTCTATCAACATCTGCACCATCCAGGCCATCTTCACCGTTGGCATTTTTACATCTCACCGTCTATTGTTACTGCAGCATATGCAGATCTTTTTTTCTCAAATCTGTATATGCCAAATCCAATTTTAATTGAAGGATTGAATCGATGGGCTCATGGGCCTTTGTATTTAATGAAAGTTTCGGTTTTGTTAGTTAGGCTATTTATTTATTTTGGTTCGGCCGAATTATTAAAAACCGATTAAACGACTATTTCAAACTAAAGAATCCAACTAAATAAATTTAATCGAAATATCTGCTTTTAACTGAACTTAAACGTGAGCCAAAACCTATCAATGAAACCAAATTGAGGCATATGGATATTCGAAAGAGCCCAAAACCCGTCACGCCACAGGGGAAGAGAAGACAACGTGGTTGACATATTTTTCTTGGAACCCACATGCATGACAACAAAGATCCATTTTGATTCAATTTTTTTTCATTAACATGTCTCCTACAGAAATCGCATTGCTTACAACATGCCATAAAAATAAAATAAAAAATCTTAGGAGAGGTTGGAATTTTTCAGTTGAGATCATTTGTTGGCGGTTTAATTTCGGCTTCTCGAATAACTTCTCTTTTCAAACGGTTGATCATCGAATAACTCGATTAACTGAGTAACATCCACCCTTGTTATGCATGGTTTTAGGATTCTCCAAGCTTGCTTAGCCAACACGGATTGATTAAAACATTGGATATCTTTGAAACCTAACCCTCCTTGTTCTTTGGCTAGGCAAAATTTGGACTAGCTTAACGAATGAATTTTCCTTTTTTGCTCTAAAGGAATTCGACCAGAAACCAGCCATAGCTTTTGTGAGATTATCACAAGGTTTCTTAGTCAGTTTAAAATACGACATCACGTACATGGGCATCGCCATTGCCACTGCTTTTAGCAAGACCTCTTTACCTCTTTGGGATAGTAATTTTAACATATCAGTTTTCGAACCGCTAAAGCATTCAGATAAGCCTAAATAAGATTCAATATCACTTTGCAGATAAGCCTAAATAAGATCCAATATCACTTTCCGCTAGAATCCCTGTGATGCTTTTATTCCTTTCTTCTTCAGAGACTTTAGATCCAAAATTTATCGCTGACTTAGTGAGATTTACCAGTTGGCATGTGGCTAAGCCATATACATCTAGGATAGACATTAAATCTTTGGCTTGATCCTTAGAAGTTCTGTATAGACACAGGCTTTCATCAACAAACTACAAATGATGGATCATAGGCCCATCCTCCGAGAATTGAATACCCTTGTTTATGATCAAATACTGGTATATGATCATATCCTCTTTTATCCAAAAAAGATTGGTTTGAGTCAAAGAATATATTAAACCAGCTTTTGTTTCCAAAATTATGTCCACAGAACAAACCAGGCATTTTTCCGATGAATCCCAATACGAGAAAGTCTTTCGTATAGTTTGATTTTGTCATTCATAACCGGTTCACCATATATAAACAAAATAAAGAGATAGGCCTCTGCTATACCCAATAGGATCAACTGTTAGAGCATCAGCAATGGTAAAACTTATTAGAGTATCATAAGTAATATAATATTATTAATTTTATTATTATTTTATTATAAAAAAGAAAGAAGACAGAGAAAAGAGAAAAGATGAAGAAAAAAAGAAGAAAAAAAGATGAGACGTCTCATAAGTCTCTGTTTAATGAGACTCTCACACCAAGTTTCATCACTTTTTCATTTTTTTTTTTTTTTTGAGATGATACCCTAAAAATCTCATTGTTGCAGATGGTCTTATAATCCTATCATAATCCAGCCACAGACTTGAAGATCAACCAAAACATCTTTATAGTTGTTCGTTTCCTTAAGAGAAAATATATCAAGAAAATGATTTTTGTGTCAATTTTCTTAGCCACGGAATTACCAAGTCTTGTGCACGACCCAACCTTGGTTATTCCAACTCAGAATAGACATTAGGCTTTAGGTAGTCTCTCATTTGGGACCACCAATGGTTTTATAAACCTTGCTGAGTGTTGTGATGTCTCCACATTTGATACAACCTTCCTCTCACAATTAGTTCCTTTCCCTTTATCGTCAACCTTTGTCTCATCAGTTCCAACAAAAACCTCACTCATGTCTTGAGCCCATCTTGGAAAGGTGTCAGGTTGTTTTCTTGGTTTTACCTTTCTCAATTTGGTCCCCTTCTTCAGTTTGGTCCCAGAAGAACTAGTTTCACATAAACCAAATCTATCACCTGTAGAACATCTCTGAAGAAAACCAGAATAAAATTGAACCAAGGGAAAGATCACCATAACTACATCCCCAAAAGAATTTTAATGTCACAAAACAAGTTAATGAGGGTAGTAATTGAAAATTAATTATACTAAAGTCTAAAATTATATTCAAACGTGTCAAAGAACTTTTTTTAAAAAACTAAAATAGGACGATCACTAATTGGAATAAAGCAATATCCGGATATCCGAAATGAAAAAAGAAACTGGGAAAAAATGAAAAACCCAACATATAGCTTGTCGAATCTTTCACAATTCATACAAGAATGAGACGTCTTAGATTTCACAACTTGAATCAACAAAAAACAAGGAAGATAATTACTTCTTCTTCTTCCTCAACCCTTCTTCCTCATCTTGCATCATCATGTCAAGAAACCATTCTCTCACCCCAAAATCTAAAACACGAAACAGATCTTCCAAGCAGTTTTAGCTTTCTCTGAGAATCAAAGTCATCGATTTCTTGCCCGGTACATTTCTCTGACTTCTTCACAAAACGTGTAAGGTCTACATTGTTGTTTGTTGGATCAAAATGTTATTAAGCAAAATGGGCTTGAAACATGTTGTTAAAGTAAATATGAAATGGGCTTAGAAAAATTAAACCCTTTAGGAATAAGTGCAACTTAAGAAAGTCTCACATTGCTTAGGAGGAATTTTTTCCACTTGCATATATAGTGGAACAAAGTCACTAAGTTTTAAAATGGTTTATTGGGAGAATCAAGGGATCCACACGCACGCACCACCACCACCACCACCGCCTCACTCGGGCTCTGGTCTCTGGGCTCTGAGCTCTGGGCTTTGGGCTCTGGGCTCTGGGCTCTAGGCTCTAGGAATGTGTCGTCGTCGAGGAGTCCTAATTTTTTGGCGACTGAAAGTGAGATTGGTCGATCCTTTATTGGACCGATCGATCCATCATTGCGAACATTTCCTGGATCGATCGGTCCTCTACCAGATCGATCAATCGCGTGCTAAGGATGGTTTTTAGCGGACGTTTCCAAGATTGACCGATCTAGATGAGATCGATCTTTTACTCCGTGATATACCAGGATCAACTGGTACATACCGAATCAATCGATCACCTACAGGCTCGATCGATCTGATTTTTGGATCGATCGATCGGGTTCAAAATTTGGTCGTTATCCGCGAATATTCCAGTCAAAGCGGTTACAAACGCTTGCGGAATTTTTGGAATGACCGCTGAAAGTCGGGATTTTATCCCAAAAACCCCCTAATCAACTGTTCCCTATAAATAGAGACCTAAAGCGATCATTTTGGGCATCCTGAGCATTCCTGCAATCTCAAAACCCTAAAATTTATCGCTTTTATATATTCACAGAAAAAAGTTAACTTTCTCTCATATTGGTTTCTCTATTTTAGAAACGATTCTTATTCTTGAGTATATCGTAGATACTGTGTTCGCAGATTCAGAAGAATTCGAGTGTTGTGAATCGATCTATAAAAGGTTGTATCCTGGGATTCAAAAGGCGTATGAAAACTGTCACACTACGGGCGCTTTATTAAGTTAACGAAAGAGATCATCTCACCTCCTTTCTAGTTTTCATAAAATCGTTTTTTATAAATCGTTTTTACAAATTGATTTATTCTTTTTATCACAAATATCAAATTGTATTTTCTTATCCGGTTTTATAGCTCATACAGTATTAACTCAATAAATTTGCTTCTAGCAAATAGTTACAATCGAATTTAAGAAAAACGATTTTCATTTTTTTAAATCAATTTGTAATCGTTTATGCGAACTCTGAAAAGCGAGATTGCAAAATGACTTTAAGAACTGGTAAAAGAAGATGGTCTTTTATTTGACATCTCTGAATTTGAACAAATTCTTCAGAGAAGATAAGCCAATTACTTTTGATGGAGTCATGGATGTGCGCACGCTATCAAACATTGATGCATGGAAGCATTCAGACTTTCTGTGCAAAGGATGGATCCTTAGTCGTCTCTGGTAGACAACTTATGCTCAGTCTACAATAACGATAAGGAATATCCCACAGCCAAGCATCTATGGATTGCTTTGGAACAAAAGTACAAGTTTTCAGAGATATGTTGTGGCTAAGCTTCTAGACTTTAAGATGGTGGAATTGAAACCCATCATGGAACAAGTTGAACTGTTGCAGTTGATTGCTTCAGAAGGCATGATTCTTCCTGAAGCATTCGCGGTTGACTGCACCATTGAGAAACTTCCACCAATGTGGATAGATTTCAAAAACTACCTTAAGCACAAATGAAAGCAGATGACTCTGGAATCGCTGATCTCTAGGCTTCACAATGAAGCTATGATTCGTTTCTCTAAAAATGAGGAAAAAGGGTATCAAACATACATTGCCAAACAATTTAAGACAAAAGACAAAGGCAAAGCAGAGTAAAAGACTAGCAAGTACAAGAACTTCAAGTCCTCAAGCTCCACATGCTTCAAGAAGCAAACTTCTAGTGATAAGAAGTATCGTGGAAAATGTCATCATTGTGGAAAGATGGGTCACAAGGCAGATGTTTGTCGCAGCAAGCCTAAACAAAATCGACATCATCATGCAAACCTGACAGAGGAAGATCTCTGCTGCGTTGTTACTGACCAAGTCAACACCATTGAGGGAAATTCTTTGGATTGGTGGTATGACACAGGTGCTATGACCCATATATGCTTTGATAAAGACATGTTCAATACTTATCAAATATGCAATAATGATGAACAAGTTCTGATGGGCAACACCCAAACATCCAAGGTTGTAGGACGTGGTAAAGTAATTATGAAGTTGACTTCAGTGCATCAGATTACTCTCACCAACGTGAAGCACGTTCCAGACAAGAGGAAGAATTTGATCTCTGACACTCTCCTCAGCAAAGCTGGATTCTGCGCCAATTTTCATTCTGATAAATTGGTACTTAAGAAAAATGGGGTGTATTTGGGAAAGAAGTTTGTTAAAAATGGACTGATCAAGATGAATGTAATGACAGTCATTCCGAAAGTTGTAACAAACAATTCGATTAATAATTATAACCTAGTTGCTTATTTGGTTGAGTCTTTTGATATTTGGCATGAACGGTTAGGACATGTGAATTATAAATCGTTAAACCGGTTAATGAATTCAAACATAATACCAAAATGCAAACCAAGTAAAGACAAATGTGAAGTTTGTGTACAAGCAAAACTTACAAATCGACCATCCCTACAAGTCTAGAGAAACACATAACCTCTAGGATTAATCCACACTGATTTGTGCGATTTAAAGTATTTACCTACAAGAGGTGGTAAAAATTATTTTGTGACTTTCATAGATGATTGCACAAAATATTGCTATATTTACTTGTTACAAAGCAAAAATAAAACTTTAAATAAATTCAAGGAATATAAGCTAGAGGTTGAAAATCAACTCGAAAGAACTATTAAGATAGTTCAGAGTGATAGAGGTGGAGAATATGAAGGACAGTTTGATGCATTCTGCAGAGAAAATAGAATCATTCATCAGACAACTGCTCCTTATTCACCTGAATCCAATGGAGTTCAGAACATAAAAACCGAACTCTAAAGGAAATGATGATGCTATGATGCAAGAATCAGGCGTAACCCAGATAATGTGGGGGGAAGCTTTAATGACTTCTAATTATATTTTAAATAAAATTCCTCACAAAATGACGGGTAAAACACCATATGAAATGTGTTAAAGTACAGTTCCATCATACAAATACCTGAAAGTGTAGGGGTGCTTAGCAAAAGTTGCAGTACCACTTCCTAAAAAAGTCAATGTCAGACCAAAAACGGTTGATTGTATATTTATTGCATATGCACACAACAGTAGTGTTTATCGGTTTCTGGTTCACAAATCAGATACACCGGATATCCATGTAAATACAATAATGGAATCGCGAAATGCGTACTTCTTTGAAAATATTTTTCCTTGTAAAGATAAATTAAACTCTAAGCGGAATAGGGAAGAAAGAGACGCAAGCGAATCAAGCACTCCTACCTTAATTCTAGGAAATGGAGAAGTTGTTGAAAATGAACTCAGGCGTAGTAAACGGGTCGAAAGGAAAAAACCTTTGGTGATGATTTTTTAATGATTTTACGCACTGAAAATGAACTAAAGACCTTTGCTGAAGCAATGTCTACACCAGACGCACCATATTGGAAGGAAGCCGTCAAAAGTGAGTTTGATTCCATTATGCAAAACCATACGTTTTACATAACCGATTTACCGGAAGGGTTCAAAGCTCTCGGTTATAAATGAATTTTTAAAACCAAATTAAAAACCGATGACACAATTGATAAATACAAGGCTAGACTTGTAGTTCAAGGTTTCCGCCAAAATGAAGGTCTAGACTTCTTTGATACATATTATCCAGTGTCGAAAATAACTTATATTAGAAATCTCGTAAGCAATGCAGCATTACGAAATCTGGAAATCCACCAAATGGATGTAAAAACTGCAAAACTAAACGGAAATTTGGAAGAAGAGATATATATGAAACAACCCGAATGGTATGTTGTACCAGGACAAGAACATAAGGTCTGTCGACTGGTGAAATCGATGTATGGACTTAAACAAGCTCCAAAACAATGGCATGAAAAATGAGTTTAAAACCTATGAACTGAAGATGAGATTTGATGGTAACTCCACCTACATTATTTGATAGGTTCAAAGGAACAACTAAATCAAATTAAGTCTAAAATAAACACTGTGAAACATTTGTTTCTACCCAGTTCCTAAAGATGACAACAGTATTATCTGCATATACAAAGGTTAAGCATTAACTTTTAATGAATTCATATTTTCTTACCAATGAAGTAAAGCAGATTACTTCGAGACAATAATACAAATATGAAAGATCACCTTGTGAGTATGAAATGGGGCCGTTTCTAGGAGAATAAATGACAGGATGTATTCTCCAAGTTCACTCATGAAAACCAGGTTGTTCAAGGCCAAAACGAACACAACAAGAGAACAAAAAGTTCTACGAGAAATATAACCGCGTTATAATTGTTGTCTCAGTTTACACTAGAACATCATGTTCACCCCCTAGCCTTGAAACCTGATAGATATCAACTATGATTGGTTCAATGCTGAAAAATGCAACCAAATCAGATAAGGTTATCTTTCATTTATACTCAAGAAAGTCTTTCTTTTAGCTTTCGCGATCCTAAAGAGTCTTTCAAAGTCACCCTCAGTTTAGAGTCATTTCTATTCATGTGGGAGATTATTGGACCAAAATGTTATTAAGTAAAATGGGCTTGAAACATGTTGTTAAAGTGAATATGAAATAAGGTTAGAAATTAGACCCATTGGGAATAAGTGGAACTTAATAAAGTCTCACATTGCTTAGGAGGAACTTTTTCCACTTGCATATATAGTGGAACAAAGTCACTAAGTTTTAAATTGGTTTATGGGGAGAACCAAGGATCCACACGCGCGCACCACCACCACCACCGCCGCTCGCTCGAGCTCGGGATTTGGGGAATTGGGGAATGTCTCGTCGTCGAGGAGTCCTAATTTTTTAGTGGAAGTTTCCAAGATCGACCGATCTGATTTTTGGATCTATCGATCGGGTTCAAAATTTGGTTGTTATCCGCAAATATTCCAAGCGGTTACAACCGCTTGCAGAATTTTCGGGATGGCTGCTGAAAGTCGGGATTTTATCCCAAAAATCCCTAATCAACTCTTCCCTATAAATAGAGACCTAAAGAGATCATTCTGGGCATCCTGAGCATTCCTGCAATCTCAAAACCCTAAAATTTATTGTTTTTCTATATTCACAGAAAAAAGTTCAACTTTCTCTCATATTCGTTTCTCTCTTTTAGAAACAATTTTTATTCTTAAGTATATTGTAGATACTGTGTTCGCAGATTCCGAATTCGAGTATTGCGAATCGGTCTATAAAAGGTTGTATCCTAAGATTCAAAAGGCGTATGAAAACTAACACACTACAGGCGCTTTATTTAGGTAAGGAAAGAGATCATCTCGCCTCTTTTCTAGTTTTCATAAAAAAAAATTTATAAATCGTTTTTACAAATTGGTTTCTTTTTTTATCATAAATATCAAATCGTATTTTCTTATCCGTTTTTATAGCTCCTACATTGTTTTCACAGTGTATTCATGTTGTGAAAACAGAGGAATCAAGTTACAGATTCAGTGAACAGAATTAAGCTCTGATATGGGAGATTCCTAGCTTATAAAGAGAGAGGTGTTCCAAAGGATGAAGCAAAATACAAGATCATTCTTATTCATGGGTTTGGAAGCTCCAAAGAGATGAACTTCTCTGCTTCAAAAGTAGATTCTTTTTGTTTTTTTTGTGGCTTTTAGGTTTTTGGGAAGTTTCCTTATCTTATCTCACATGGATTTAGCGGTTACATTGGTGGATCAGTCAGAAACTTTGGTGGATTAGTCAGAAACTTTTCCCATCAACTACTTCAATCCTTGAAAGCAATTAACTCTATTTCAACACCAGTGACATTGAGGTACTTAAGAGAATTACAGGCTTTCCTTTGCTTACTAAGGTAATCCATAACTTATATCACATATTTTCTAGTATTGTTAGTTTTACTTTTAATATGAATTTTAGTTAGAAATATTAGGACATAATGTCTCAAATCGAAAGTTAGGAAGGAATCTTAAGTAATATAATGAATATGGGTTAATCTACTAATTACCAATTAGTTTTTAGTGTGAAGTCCATCTAACTTAACTTAATATGGTATCAGAGTTCCATCCACACATTCCAACTTGATCCATAATCGATATGACTCAAAATTGGTCTATCGATACTTGCCCAAATATATCAAGATTAAGGGCCAAAGAACCATTATCTCGAAAGACTGTATTAGAACATAATGTCCTAATTGGAAGTTGAAAAGAATCTTAAGTAATACATAAAGGATATAGGTCAATCCACTAATTGCCATATGATTTTTAGGGTGAAGTTCATCTAACTTTAACAAAAATATGTGCTTTTGCTTATTCTGTTTAGTTGGACTTGCTCTGATTGTTGTTCTGATTATTTGTTAAGACCAAAACTTGGTTCAGTTTAGTTTCATTGTAAGAAACCTCGATTCATTTGGTTCAGTTCAATTTTGTATGCAAAGTCCTAAAAGAAATGTTGTCTTATTTGCCTCTTTAGAATAAACTACGGGAAATGAATGTATTTGATACTTTAAAAGACGATTTTTTGACGGGGTTCGGGCAATGAGACTTTGATCCAGCAGATATAAAAATGAGTGGAGAGAGCTCTGTTCATATATGGCATGGAAAGGAAGACAAAGTGGTTCTGTTCCAACTTCATAGATGCATCTTGAAGAAGTTACCTTGGATCAAATATCATGAGATACCTCAAAGGGGACATTTGATCGTATACTATACTGGTACGTGTGATGCGGTTTTTAAAAGCATTTGCATCACAAATACTTTTTGAGTATCAAGTTACAAAAAGAAAATGAAAAAAATGAAAAAAAATTAAATAGTAAGAAACTTTTGCTTGAATCGTCATACATATTATTTTTAGAGACGACTATTTTAATTTTTCTTTATAGTTTTTGATACTTCTCTCCTCTCTCTCTTCTGTAACAATATAATAATAATAAATTTAATATTAAAATAATAGTTATGAAATTGGGAAGTGATTCAGCGATGTGATTGTCCTGAGGGCGCTATTGCTCTGGGAGGATCAAAATTTGTATCAATCCGAACACAATTTTTAAAGCTCTCTTGTGTTTTGAGACTCTTACGAATTTAAGTTGTTAACGAGTATTATTTCATATATGAACTATCATACAACCACAAATATGTATGAAACTCATATATATATATATATGAAATGTAAGAAACGTGCAAATATATTTTAGAACATTTAACATATGTTTTAAATATCGAATAGAGAAGTGATAAATGGTATATTCCTTTTTTAAGTTTTCAAAATGTGAAATTTTGATTCCAGTTGCTTATATTATGGGTCTGTTTGAAGTATAACGAAGAGTTAGGTTAAAACAACAATAAAAACATATTCGTGAGTTTTGAATATAAAAATTGAGGGGACAATAGATAAATTTTACCTCACATATCTATGGAGGAATTTACAATTAACTTCTAGAAATTCTATCAGTTTAACTACAATAAGCCACACTCATTGAATGTTTGATGATACGATAGTAGACGAGATCGCATTGATTGCCATTATTTATGGAATCTCATGTTCTAACGTTTTGATACAATAGTTGACAAAATATATTGAAGTTAAAAAGAAAAAACGGAAAAAAAAGTTACAGATGGGCTTATTTAGTAATGATTTCATGCGGCCCACCAATATAAGAAAGGCCCAAGTAACGAGAGCAATCTAGCTAGGGTTTAGTTTCTTCATTTCGTTTTTTTCTCTTCCCGCATATAAAATCTTCAGCCGCCTCAAAGTAGAATAGGGCTTCCTCTGCTTCACCTTTCAGGTTCGTCTCTTTCCGACGTCTTCACTTTTCGTTTCGTCTTCTTCGTTTGTTGTGTACACTTTGATTTCGTAAGCATTTCTATAACGTTTTCGATTTACTGCTGATACTAAATCATAACAGAAAATTGGGGGTTTTAGCTCAAAAATTGAAATTATCTTTCTCATACATTTCTCCAGCTGTTCTTATTGTTTGCTTTCTGGTTTCTAGGTTAAGAGATTCGTCAACTGAAAGAAACTCAAGATGAGGTAGGCCTGAAACGTTTCACAATTTTCATATAGATAAAACTCCATTTACTACTGTTTTAGTCTTTGCTGAGTTTCTGTCTTATCTGTTATGTGCTTATCATGTTGATTCACGTGCTAAGATTGAATGCTTAGTGGGTAATGTTAGTTTTCTTGTTCTTCAATAGATCAATAAAGTTGATGTTGTAGACTGCTCTTATTTGTTGTTGTTGTAATTTGACTTTATTTGGGATTGTGCTTATATAGTAAGCTTCAGAGTGAGGCTCTTAGAGAAGCCATCACAACTTGCAAGGCCAAATCTGAGGAGAAGAAACGTAACTTTGTGGAGACAGTTGAGCTTCAGATTGGTCTGAAGAACTATGACCCACAAAAGGATAAGCGTTTCAGTGGATCTGTCAAGCTTCCACACATTCCTCGCCCAAAAATGAAGATCTGTATGCTTGGAGATGCTCAGCATGTTGAAGAGGTTAATAAAATGTCTCTGATTTGTGTATCGATATGTTGGAATGTGTTCGCGAAATGTTTATGCTTCTGTTTAGATCGGGGATTAATACAAAGTATCTGGTTTGGTTATGATAGGCTGAGAAGATGGGACTAGACTATATGGATGTCGAGGCATTGAAAAAGCTCAACAAGAACAAGAAGCTTGTTAAGAAGCTTGCAAAGAAGTACCATGCTTTCTTGGCATCTGAATCTGTCATCAAGCAGATTCCCCGTCTTCTTGGTCCTGGTCTTAACAAAGCAGGCAAGTTTCTTCGATAACTTAAGTCTGTTCTCAAGTCAAACAGCTATATGTTTAAACCAGTCTTGATTCTATTAGAGATTTCTTGTCTGAACTTTCTTGATGTTCAGGAAAGTTCCCAACACTAGTGAGTCACCAAGAGTCGTTGGAAGGGAAGGTGAATGAGACCAAAGCGACAGTGAAGTTCCAGTTGAAGAAAGTTCTGTGTATGGGTGTTGCTGTTGGTAACCTTTCCATGGAAGAGAAGCAGCTCTTTCAGAATGTTCAGATGAGCGTCAACTTCCTTGTCTCTCTCTTGAAGAAGAATTGGCAAAACGTAATGATCGTGTCTTATTCCACTGAAACCATCTTTAATGAATCCTCTCTAAAGCCCTCTCTAAACTTTTTTTGATTTGAAATCTTTTGCAGGTAAGGTGTTTGTACTTGAAGAGCACCATGGGACCACCACAAAGGATCTTTTGAGCTCTCTCTACTCCTTCATCTTTGAATTTTTGCTTTGCGTTTTTTTGTCTCAGAGATCTTGTGCTTCTTGAGATATGGTTTGGATTGATATTAGCAGAACTGATGTGTTAGACAATATAATATGCAATGTTCGGTTCTACATAACTCTCCAATTTATTTTTATCTCTATTATCGCCGTGAAATGATATTACTAGGTTGAAAACATTCTTTCAGAAAAACCGAAACATATGAAATGGTGAATGATCCTTAGTTGGATTCATTGGTCACGAGAATCGCTGGCTACTTCGATTTCTCATTTTTATGCTTCATAAATATGGTTTTGGGGAAGTTGTTTCCTCCGAGGAGCGATGGGAATTTGCAGAAGGTGACTTTGTGAGAGGTAAACCTGAGCTTGTGCGGATTAGATATAGACGTTATAGAGAACTGTATCTAAAGAGTGAAGAAGGGACAGGATCGGATCGACAATTAGTCGGTTAAGTTACAAGACAATATTAGGAGAAGAGGAGATAAGGCAAATTGTGCGAGTTTTGTCGATTTGTGTCGACATAAGTCATAAATTCATAATAGCTTAAAGAGAAACAAATGAATATAGAAAATAACAAAAAAACTGAGAGGGGCGATTAAAATGGCAATTTTAGGCGCCTTTATGTTTTTTTCTCTCCATGGAGATTTTGGTCTTTTTGTTGCTAAATATCATACTTTATATCAGATCTTGTTTCTCTTTTTCATTTATTTTTTCATCTATATTTTTCCTCCTCTTCAAACTCTTTCTCTCTCACGAATTCTAGCATTTGCTTTGGGTTCCCTCTTCTTTTTTTTTTTTTTTTTTTTTTTTTTTGTTGTTGCAGATTTGGATAGTTTTTTACTCTTTAGAAATAGTTTCAACAACTCGTTTGTGCACAGTATTTTAGGTATAGTCTCGAGTTGGGTTATGCTACTCGCATTGTGGATATTTATAGTCCGATTTGGCCCTAAACTATGCTAGGATCTCACATAATTTGAAGATCAAATACCTACTAAAAATTTAGTACAAATCGTTTTTCACCCGATTTATCCCTAAGTTTCCACTGAGGATTAACTGGGTTGAATGCAACTACCATAGCTAGTTTTCATTAGCAAAGGATATTGGGTTTCTCATTCGGCTGTTAGATCTAGAAGCATATGCAAGAGAAAATTTTGTCAATGTTTGTTGGATGTGATAGATCAAAGTAAAACTATACTTGGTCTTGTCCAATAGATCTTGATCTTGATCTGACATATTTTTCCAAGTCCTAAATCTTTAGTAAAGCTGATGCTAGACTAAGAGGCTTGAGGAGAACGTGTTGAGGATTCTGACAATGATACTTGAGTCAAGTTGTTCCACAATTGCATGGTTGACAGGGGCATTGATAACTATCACATCCTTCAAGTTCACCACCCCCTGATCTTTCAATTTCCTGATGGCATCTTCGTCCTTTTTCTGTGTCCTTTACTCATTAGAATAATTGAGCGAGATAGCTAATTAGCTCCCTAACTAGTAATTCTCTAGAAGATCAGACACTGAGTATATTGCTCCCATAATTTTAAATAATATATTTTCTTTTAATATTGTGTCTATTGGACAAGACCAAATATTCTGAGCAAAGCGCCCTAGTTTGTGAACAGATGGATGGTCACAGGCGAACGTTGGACTTCTCAACCCTCTCAAAACTTCATGAAGCGCATTCTCTTATGGGTCAACATCAGACACATTCCAATTAATTTTGTCTCTGAAGAGATAATGACGATGGTGGGCTCAGCCATTGGGGAAGTAACAAATGAAACTGTTCTTCATGCACATACCTCATAATCAATGGAATATGTTCGTGCCCGAATTTGGTTACCGGTGGATCAACCAATTATCTTCAGAGTCCTTGTCAGTTTCAATGCAGGCGAAGTAACAGTAATCGATTTTGACTGAAACTTCAAAAGCTATGTTTGTGGTGTAAACGATTAACACATGATCAATACTACTGCAAAAAAAACAGACATGGATTAAAGGAGAGGGAAGGGGAAATTCCAAGAAAAATGGAATCTCGATTAAAGAATCCCACATATCCTCTAAGAACTCACAGACAAAAAATCAGCCAAAAAGGAGCAAGCTGCAGACCTCATCATTCACTGATGGCACTCAGACTACCTCAAAAGCCAACAAGGGCAAAGCTACTGCTTATATCGATCGGAAGGGTAATGGGAAAGTCTACACGGCTTGAAGGCTTAAACTTGGTAAATGAGATTTTGATCCCGAAAAGGTGGCGGCTAGCAGGTCCCACCCTTTTTTAATAGAGATGTAAGGGGGGAGGCAAAAGACAAGAGATTCCCCGTTGAAACAAGGAATAATGAAATTTTGGATGAATCATCATCTCGTCCATTCAAATTATATGTAAACAAAGATAACTCGGATGGAAGAGAAGAGGTTGCAATAGTCAGAATTCCAACATCTCAACGTATGTCTGATCTGACATTTTAACCATCTGGAAGATTGATACGCTCAGGTCTAAGAGTAAAGGAAGCAAAAATTGCAGAGTCTCTTTCCTCCCACAAGAAGCACAAAATAAGTGTTGAGCGCAATCAAGCAAGGAAGTGTTCCAAGCTTTCCCATATCAGACGTCCTTCATGGAAAAGTGTCAGTGGGAAGCTCCAGTCAATCACAAGACTCTATTATGGATTTGCGCCAATTACTTACCTCCTCTCAACAAGGAGCACCAACTACTCAACGAACCCCTGCTTCACAACGGTTAGTGGTCAACTTTAAACCACTAAGGACTATATGAGGACAATATCTTGGAACTGTCAGGGAATAGGAAAATATATGACGGCTTGACACTTCAAGGACTTGTGTAGTCTACAAGTTCCATGTTTACTTTTTCTCTGTGAGACTAAGAATAAAAGAAGCAGGTTGGAGTGGGTTTGTCAAGAGTTAGATTTTGATGACCTGATTACAGTTGTTTTAGCGATGATGTGGAAAAAACACATTCATATGGAAAATTTAGAAGCAAATGAGCACTACATAGCTGTTAAAGTTACATGGCAAGGGTTTGGTTTTTTTATCATTGGAGTGTATGGACATCTGGTGCAAGGGGAGAGGGCGTCAGTGTGGAAGCGATTAACATAAATAGGAAGAAGGTGCAATGCCCCTTGGATGCTAGTGGGAGATTTTAATGAACTGACGTGCGTGGAGGACAAACGTGGAGGGCGCCCTCGCTCTGAAGCCTCATTTCTATCATTCTCGTCTTTCATAAATCATTTTAGCCTTTAGGATCCAAGTTATATGGAGAATCCTTTTTCCTGGTTTGGTAGACAAGGAGGAGAGTTAGAACATTGCAAATTGGATCGTATACTCTGCAACCTTCTATGGCTAAATGTTTGTCTGAGAACTATTACACAATACTTGCCTTATATAGGATCAGACCTTAGCCCTATTTGTATATCTTTGGATGGGGAGGATCACCATTTACCTAGGCGCTTTAGGTATGACATGAGATGGAAAGGAAAAGAAGGCTTTAAGGAGGCAGTGAAGAAAGGCTGGGATGGAACTCAGAGAGAAATTTCTGAGGAAGGAGAAGGTCCTGATATAATGATGAAGATTCATGCCTGCATAAAGAGTAGATCGACATGGAAGAGATCTCTTCAAAAGAATCCAAAGATCAGAATAATGGATCTCAAGATGCAGATTGATCAACTAACTCATTAAGAAACATTTGTTAGAGAGGGGCTGATGTGTTTCAACAATGAGCTGCAATTGACCTATAAGGAAAAGAGGTCTTCAGGCAGGGGACAGAAACACCAAATTTTTACATGCTCAAACAAAAGAAAGGTGAGCTTGGAACCGGATAAATATATTGATACAGGATGGGACATACAAGATGTTTACTCAGACAAGGAGATGGGAGCTTTTGCGATAAATCATGTCATTCTTCTATATACATTGGAGCTGCAAAACCCCAATAGTGTACGACAGTCATCCATGTTTACTCATGTTGCTCCGATCGTGTGTGAAGTGTAAAATCTTCTTATTGCTACACCCTTTGTTGGTGAAATCAAGGAAACATTATTTGGGCTCAATCCAAACAAGTGTTCTGGACCAGATGGGTTATCCATGGCCTTTTAAAAGGACAACTGGAATGTTGTTGGCACAGACATATGTTGACTGGTGATAGAGTTCATTCAAACGGGTTACATGGACAATATGATCAACTATACGAGTATTTTTCTGATACCAAAGACAAATCACCCGCAAAAGATCGAAGATTTCAAGCCTATTAGTTTATGCTACTTTGTTTATTGCATGCTCTGCGAACGTAGAAAGAGGTCTATGTGGAGTATATAGCTATCAAAACTGATATGATGAAGGCTTTTGACAGAATAGAATGGCAGTTTGTGGAGGATTCATTGAAATGATTGGGTTTCAGAGAGCTTTGGGTGAGCATGATCATGACCTGCATAACTTCCACCACATTTGAGGTCCTCATCAATGGTAATACGCTCGACAAGATTACTCCATCGAGAGGTCTTTGTCAAAAGGACCCGCTTTCGCCATTCTTATTCATTTTGTGCGCTGTAATGTTAGCTAAGCGTTTCAAGTTGGCAGAAGAGGAAAGTCAGATACAGGGAATCAGGATCGCAAGAACTAGCCCAAGGATCTCCCATTTATTCTTTGCGGATGACTCGCTTTTCTTCGGTAAAGCCATGAAATCTCAGGTGGAGACAGTGACTCAACTTTTATCTGATTTAGCGAGTTCTTGGGATAGCGGATAAACTTGGCCAAATCGAGTATAGTATACGGACAACATGTGTGTAAGAATTTGGTGGAAGAGCTCATGACTATTACATGTATCAGAAACAATGGTGGTAAAAGAATCTACTTAGATTTGCCAAAAATCTCCATTGGATCAAAGATTTCAACCTTAAAGTTTCTGGATAAGAGACTTGAGCAAAAGGTAAAACTCGTGGAAAACCAATTTTTTATCTTTACCAGGAAAAAATGTTGATCAAAGTTATCGCTATGGCTCTTCCCACCTTCTCTATGTCTTGCTTTCTTCCACTAAAAGGAACATGTCGGGCGGTGACTTCTACAGTGGCGCGGTTTTGGTGGAAAAATCAAAACTCCAACAAAAGAATCCACTTGACCAAGTGGGAAATTTATGCAAGACAAAGAATAAACGTGGTTTAGGTTTTCGAGAGTTTGAAGGTTTTAATGTAGCTCTATTTGGGAAACAGATTTGGAGGGTTGCTTGCAATCCACAGAACCTTATGGCAAGGGTCCGTAAAGGAAGATACTTCAAGAATGGATCCATCCTTTCAGAAAAACTTGGTACTCGCCCGTCTTATGCATGGAGGAGTATTATGCACTCGCAGCCACTGCTAAAATTAGGAATGCAGAGAAATTTTGGGAATGGAAGCAATATTTGTTTTTAGAGGATCCCTGGATTGTTGACAAACAACCTAGGCCTCGAGTGTTACGTTGTGATTTTTGTACGGATCGGTGGACAACTTCCTAGAACCAGAATCTGAAGAATGGTAAATCCCGAGCATGCTAAAGGCTTTCATTGAACAGGAGTGCAAACTTATTTGTCAAGTAAAGGCGAATAAGCTAGATTCGAAGACCATTTTCACATGGATCTATCAGCAGGATGGACAATACAATTCAGAATATAAGGTGTGGTGTAAAGAGATTCTACACAATTCCGAAGAAATGCAGACTTCCAGTCCATCAATCAATGCGTTATATAAAGGCATCAGGAAGACTCAGACATCTCCAAAGGTCAAGAACCTCCTATGGCAGATTTTATCCAAAAACTTAGCAACTAATGAGAACCTCACTCGGAAATCTCTAACAAGGAATGCGGAATCCCCGAGATGTGTGGGGGGGATAATGAGGACATGAACCATATATTTTTCTTGTATCATTTTGCAAGGACCGCGTGGGCATGCTCAGATGCTTGGTTCTTATTTGTTCTCTCGGTTGGAGACTCGATATATGCATATGTCAATGCATACTTGCAGGAAGAAAAAATATGATATATTGTTTTCTTCTAGACCTAGATTATTTGGAAACTGTGGAAAATTAGGAATGATTTACTTTTCCAGGGCCGCAACAATAGTTTCCATAAACCATGTTTGAAAGCTCTTAATGACGCTACTGAATGGAAAAAAACACAAGAGAATGAGGAAACAACAAATGGGATACCAGCAACGATTCCACCACATCATGGCAGGGGAATTCAGAACTCAAGCCCAATTACTAGGACCAATTTTTGGCAACCACCTAGTGCAGGTAAGTTCTCGCGCAATATTGATGGATCTTGGTCAGTGGAATCTCCTACTGCAAGAATTGGATGGATAGTTCGTAACTCGGTAGGAGAGGTTAGACTATACAGGGCTAAAACATATCCACAACTGTCGTCTCCTCTTCATGTAGAGGCTGCAGTTCTAGGGTGGGCTTGTAGATGTCTATCCAATATGAGCTACAAAAATGTCTATCTTTCATTAGATTACACAAATCTGTTTTTGACAGTGAAAAACCCAACTGGTAGGCTTTAGATGCCTGCCTTGCGGATATCAGTTTCATCTTGGTCAAAACTCGTTATTCACTTTGAAACTGGTTACAAGACAATATAAAGCAATTAATACAATTGATAAACAGGCTTGTATGTGTAAACCTTATGTTGTTACTATTAACAATGTATTTCCTTGTTGGCTAAGGCCAATTATAATTAACGGTATCTATGTATCAGTTTGAAACTGAATTTTTATATCTAATGAAAATAATGGTTGTTGTTAAGAAAAATGAATAATTGAAAATTTCAAAACTATCTTGCTAGTGTTTAAGCGTTGCATACAGCCAATGTCATGATTCAAGCGACGCGAGTTCGTAACATGTAATGCCAACTTCCCACTTTCACATTTGATGTCACTCATCCACTAACAAATGACCATTACGCAGCAGAAGTATTCATTAAAATAATACTTACAATTGTTTTCACAGTTATAATATATATTTAATATAAATAATGTTTTTATTTTCATTAACACGGTAAAGGTTGTAGCAATGGTGAAGAGCCCATGTGCTTTTTAATTGTCAGACAAACATTCTATCAATTTCACATCCCAATTTTTATTATGGTTCATTTGTTAAAAACCTAATGAAGAATGATTCAAACTAATAGAGAAGTTTCAGTTTTAGTGTCATTAGATATAATTTACCAATTTTACGATTTAGAGAAAGACGATTTAAACTTAGTAATTCGCCACAAGTATGATAATTACATAAGAACAAATTTGCTTCTAGCAAATGATACATTTCTCAGAGTATGCAAGTTACAACATTTGTTAAAACTTAAAATACATCAGATCTAAAACACATATCAGTTATTCGTATATTTATATACTAATTAATTATAAAACGTTTCATAAAATAGGATGCTAAAATTTAATGTATTAGACTATTAAGAACTTTGATGTTTTTATAAATATATTTTTAGGATAATAATATTTTTCACATAATTAAAAATTTTGAACTCTTAACAGGTACTCTTTAAATAGATTATCTGATCAATGTTATGAGTTGATTAGTCATGTATATTTCTGTAAATTCGATTTGATGATGTAACTATTTAAACAATAAAAAAATAATGATCTGATTAGCGTAAATGGAAAAGGATACATATAATATATATCATGAAATATAATGTTACTAAAATTGATTCAATCAAACAATTTTTTTTTATATAAAATTAGTTTCCACATAATCGGACTTAACATGAAAATTATAAAAAATATATATATATATATATATATATATATAGTGCTGTCTTAAAAATGTTGTCTCTACTAAAATCATTTGAAGCAGACGTGGATGAAAAATAGGTGATGAAGATAGCCATGTAATTCTCTTTGGAGCTATAGAATGCTTCAAAAATATAGCGCTACTTCTGAGAGACATGATCACCCTGCTAACGTCTAGGATGGATCACGGTAGCTTACAATTGATTAAAAGTTCAAGGTTTGTTGCTTACAAAAACGTGGCTTCTTGTTTAAAAGCATAAAACTAAAAACTCTACTCATAAACCAATGTGATTAATCAAAATCAAAACCTAATCTTATTCCTAATTGATTAAGAAACCAAAATCTTATGAGTTTATAAGACCCAAATACTTATCCTATTTATTTTATAAATCACCAATCTTATTCATAATAAATTTACATATATGAAAGCCAAAATAAACAAGCATAACTCATGGTTGTCGATCATATATCTTAATGGACCAAAACAGGGTTTGTTCCATCCATACACTCTTGGGTTCACGTATGACATCTTAATCCTTTTGAGCTTTACCTCTTTACCTGGTCACTGGGCAAAACCATAAGTCTTTTGCTTCTTTTTCTTGGGTCGTAGATGTCACTTTTCTTGGGTTGGAGATCTTAAATGAATTGGGTTCAATTGTGAATTTCTTGAAATCTTTGAAATCACTCATGGTTAGACTATCTACATTGATCTTTAAATTCTTGAAATTGGGGCTGATCAAGATTATACAAATATATATATATATATATATACTTTATTAGATTATGTTTTCATAGCAAAAAAATCAATTTGTAATTAAAACAAATAGTTTTAATTTGAAGTAATTGAAATATGACTATACGCCGAGTTCAAAACTTTTATTTAGGGTAATAAAATGTATGAATATGTTTTAAAAGTTGCAAATTGTCTTTAAAATATATTGTTCGGACATAGTAAAGATGATATTTTTATCAAAAGGGTGACTATCATTAGCAGTTTATTTGGAGAAATTTAGTAAATTTAAAATTTATTTTGAGACTATAAAAATAACATTCACTCCTAAGATAACAAACAGAAAGACAGATAAATTAGCTTATAGTGCACAAAAACTCTCCTCAAGTATAGTGTATATCAATTCGTTCAATCTATTTGGCTACATAATTATTTTAGTAATTAGTTTATAGGACGAAAGAAAAAACATATTAGCCGACGAAGGTGGCAAGCAAGTTGGGCCGTCACGGCCTCCCAAAGGCCACACTTCTCCAATCTTCCCTTTTTATAAATCCTTCTCCTCTCCACCAACCCTTTCGTTGTCTCCGCCTCCTCTTTCCTTATGTAAGTTTCAGATTCTGAGATTTGATTCGATTTTCTTTTGTTGTTTCTCTGATAGTTGTTTCGGTGAATGTTTGATCTGATGAGCGATGCTTGTAGATGAAACCTACTTGTTTGTTTTCTTTATTTGTCTTCGTTGTGGGGACAAAAACAAAAAAAAATCTTCTCTACAAAATATCTTTCGATTCAATTCTTTATTTGATAGTGACTGATTTTATGTCATATTGCGATGGAGATGCTAAATCGAATTGCAAAATTAAGTCAAATCGGTGAAATAAAACATTCAAGCGATTGATTAACTTTTCTAATTTGTTGAAAGTTTCGATCTTTATTATCTTGGTTCAAGTAATTTAGAGTCGATTTGATGATATTTAAACCTGTTTAGTGATTTATAATCAAATACAATTAATCATTACTCATTAGTTTTTTGGTTTTGGAGCATCGAGTGAAGAGCTAATATAGCTTTCAAGCTTGCATCTTCTCATTACGCTCCATATAGTAGATTTAACATCAGTTTTGCAATTGAAACAGATTCTCTTTTGGTTCTAGTTTCCAGTTGCTACTTGTGATGCACATTCTCATAATTGTGTCAGTTTTAATCTTGTTAAATATATGAGTATTAGTAGCTAAGCCTGTCCGCTTATGATTACATCAATGTGTTAACTGTGAAAAATATTGTCTGTGAATGCTATTATGTGTCGTTCTCCTAAGCTTTTTAATGGGTTTTCATCATCGTTTATGGAGATTAGACATATTCATCTGTCGAGGGGTATTTGTGAAGCTTGTTCTCTTTTGTGTAAAGATGATTTAAGTTTCTGAAACATAGACTTGTGCAGGCGAAGGTGCATAAACAAATGGCGACCGTTCGAATCTCTTCCTCTAGCATGACCAAGGCGGTTCTTAGAAGCCAGCCGACCAACAAGCTCATCACTAACAAGAGCCAGCAAGTAAGCGTTGGATCAGTCAATAAAGTCTCGAGATCCTTTGGCTTGAAATGCTCAGCCAATTCTGGTGCCACGATGTCAGCCGTATACAAGGTCAAACTCATAGGACCAGACGGACAAGAAAACGATTTTGAGGTTCCGGAAGACCAATTCATATTGGATGCAGCTGAAGAGGCAGGATTTGACTTGCCTTACTCTTGCAGAGCCGGTGCGTGTTCCACCTGCGCCGGTAAGATCGAGAAAGGGCAAGTTGACCAGTCTGATGGTTCGTTTCTTGATGATGATAAATTGGAGGAAGGTTATGTATTGACTTGTGTATCTTACCCACAGTCAGACTGTGTGATCCATACCCACAAGGAAACTGAACTCTTCTAAGTCCGGTCTCAATTTGGTAATGATGCATATTATTATTTGAGTTATTATTATTATTTTCATTTTCGTTCCACAAATTTTTGTGTGAAAACGTCTCAGGATATGCCTTTTAGAGTTCATCAATCGTCACCTGGTTGCAACTGAATAAAATGGTTTAAATGTCATTCAATCGATCATTTTGTTTTTGTTTTTTTTGTTTGTGTTCATCATCTCTTTTCTCACTGGAATTTCAAGTATTTAAACAAAATCGATAAGTGTATTTTTAACCCAAAGTAGAGCCGGTAATACTGTGAGAAAAATGATGATAATACAATTCAACTTGCACTATACCAAAGATAATTCAACTACTTGTCCCAAATATGCTTTTCATTTTTTTTTTTTCATTGGCTCATTGACCATATAACTCTTGTTTCAGAAAGAAACTTATATTTATACCTAGAAATTAGATAACTGACCCAAAAATCTAAGAGTTTAAAACAATGAGAATTTTGCGTAACAAGACAAGCTACGAGCCTGCGACGCTAGCTTCTCGGACACTTGCCACTTTGTATGTAAGACTAGTGAGAAGGGAAACTGCGGATAATAGACGAAAGAAGGGAAAGGGAAAAGGTAACACTAGTGATAGGGAAGTGTTAAGTATCTCAAGTATGATCTTGCTGTCACCGGTTTAGCCGCTGATTCAAGGGTTAGTTCTTACGAATTAAGTGATGACAGTGATGTCAAAGATGAAAAAAATGAAAAACCAATATTGGCACAAGCCTTGTGGGAAAAAAAGAAAAATATTTTCTACCAAAATATCTTTCGAATTGAGCATTTCCTCTTTATATAGACACGTCTTCGGTAAAATAGGTGTATCAAAACTAAAAGAAAAACATGTAAATTCTATAGAGAAGAGATTTGAAAACATGGAAACTCATATATCCTTTTAGATCAAAGCCTTGAAATTTCAACATGTCATTCATATGTAAAAAAGATTAGCTTAAAGACATTCCCATCTTATTCTACCATGACTTTCAAAACCTTTTCCATATATCACAAACCTACAAAAATAACAAGTTCACATCAAATAACACTCTACATTCATTATATATGAGTGTATTTTCTTATTAAAGGATGTCATTCATGGTAGACAGTATTAGGAATATAAAGGCTAATTTTAGTAGTGATGTTAAATGTGTTTAGAGTTACCAGAATCTCTAGATGATTCAAAATATTAAGCAAAACCACAAGAGAAAATAGATCAATTGATATCCATAGTTTTCAACCACTTTTCTGGTACCAATCTTCTTAAGACTTAGATATTTCTTTGAGAATTTCTTTTCTGAAAAATAATTCATATACTCTAAATCGATCCCTCGCATTTCTTGGAATTTACTCTTACCATGGGATTTTCTTTATCACTCCATCTTTTTTATTTTTTAATAGATGTTTAAGATTTTTATACACAGATGCAAATTGCTTTTTAGTGTTCATGAATTTTTACATAGTATCTACATGCAACGTTTTCGTATCTTCTTCTTTTTGATCTTCACGTGAGATACTGAGAGCTATTTTCTGTAGATCGCATAGGTATTTGTAAATGATAGACACACGCAGATTGCAGATTGTGAGTAAAAGAGAGTTTTGTCAAAGCAACTGCAACAGAGAACTTCCAAAGGTGAAATGCAATTGAAACTTTCTTCATTTGTGTGATGGAACCAATACATGCATGGTTAATGATAGATCATGGCCTTTTTTGAGCACACATTCTTGGATTAGAATATTTACTATTCAGTATTGCGTATTGTTAGTTTCCTTATGTCTAGAATTTCCTTTATGTAATGCTTGTCTACTAAGGTTTATTCCTTTTTAAGGGAAACATTTGATTCTAATATAGATCATCGCATAAGATCAAATTAAGATTTTGGATCCCGATTCTGTTTCAGAGCTAGTTTTCAAAGACAAAGATCCAAGAGATCAAGTACATAGATTTAAGAAATTGAGCTTAAGCATGATTCTAAGAGGAGTTGTAGAAAGATAAGAGAGTTAATTAAAAACAATTAGTGTTTAATCTTATCTATAACCCGAGCATAATATCTTATGCTTTGAGGATATGAAATCTATGTATTGTTTAAATCACTTGGTGGGTTAGTGAGATTTAAGTTACAATCGATGTATAAGTATTGGGATTGGTGGTGTTAGAATAGATTTTTGTGTACCTTCTCACTAATGGAGATTAAGAACTGTTATAATAAATTAAAGTGCAAGATAATAAGAACTCTTCTTATTAGCTTTAGAAAAATAACTCAAAAACTAAAGTTCTCACACAACCTTAATCACACTTTGATTAATGGTTCTCTCAAGCTCTCAAAACTTCACAAGTTTTCTCTCAAATCTCACATTTAGAAACCTCTCTTTAGGTCGATATTTATACAAGTTCTTAAATCTTAGAAGATCAACACAAATCTTCTTTTAAACTTATCATTAAGTCTAAACATTATCTCTAAGATTGTCTTAAACTAACAATTTATAATTATCTTCTCACACTCCTAAGTCACATAAGAGTTATATTCCTAACTCTCTTAGGAATTCATCTCAATTCTAAGTCACATAGGATTTGAGATTGTGATCTTCTAATCTTCAATTTGAGCTTATCCCAACAATGTCCCCCTTAAGCTCAAAGTCATACTTCACTCCCAAGAGACTTCTCATCTCTTCAAATTTAATCTTCCCTAAGAAGCTTCTTATCTCAGCATGCTTTGTTACAATTTCTTAATCTTCTTAAGGTAACAGTATCAATACCTTTGAACTGTTGTTGCAGTTTCTCTGCAATTCCCATTCTTTATCACTCAGCAAACTGTCTCCAGGTTGACCATTCTTGTCTCCACCCTCAAAGCGGTCTCTGTAGCTGTATCATCCACCATCACGGCTTCCATCCATGTAGCGATCACAGTCACGCTCCTGCTACAGCTCACAGTCTCCATAGCGATCTCCGTGTCCATCGAATTCTCTGATGTAAGCCTTTCTTCGAGAACGAGTTACTGGTGCCGTCTTGAATAAGGAATCGAGAAACTATAACCAAAGGAAAACTGAACATAAAGCTTTTGAAATAAGCCTTCCTAATTAACCCTAATCTCAATGAGAGACTTGAGTTAATTCCTGGAAGATGCCTTTCTTTATTGATCTCTCCTTTTTTAAGTAGGGATTAGTTAACAAGAAAATAGCAACTTAACAATAGCAACTCTAAAGAAATAGAAAACTAGCAATAATGATTTTTTTAAAAAATGAAAAACTAACAATAATACTAGTGATTCCTACGATGATACGTGATGCCAAACCTCGGATCAATACTCCCCTTCTCTACTTTGAGCTTGTCCCCAAGCTCAACGTCTGGATACGCCTCCTTAATCTTATCGAAATTTTCCCATGTTGGCACATCCTCCGCATCATTAGTCCACTGGACGAGAACCTCTTGTTGATTGGCTTGATTTTATTGTTCGCAACAGTCGAACTGGAGTGACAGGAATGACCCTTCCGTTTAAAACTGGAGGAAGTGGAGTAGACGTACATGGAGGAGGACCCTGGTGTGGTTTGAGAAGAGAAATGTGGAACACATTATGAATACGTGTGCCCTCTGGAAGACGCAATCGATAAGATACTGTACCCACACGACCCTCGATCTGAAATGGCCGTAAAATTTGGGAGAAAGCTTGCTGAAAGCTCGACGGGGTCGCCGTTAATTGTCGGTACGGTTGGATTTTCAACCACACCCACTTTCCTGGTGTGAGCTCCACCTCGCGATGATGAGTATCATACTGCTTCTTCATTCGTTGTTGGGCCTTAAGGAGTCGACGCCGAGTTTAGTCCAGAATTCATCACGCTGTTCTAACGCGACGTCGATCGTCTCCACCACCAACGAGCCAGCTTTATAGTCCAAGAGGCGGGGCGGGTCTCGCCCACGGTAACCAAGTTAACCACTTTCTTGGTTCATCGCTGGTAACACAACGTAAATACATCTCAAATGTCCGATTTACAACTTCAGTTTGTCCATCAGATTGTGGTCTATAAGCTGTCGTGAAGCATAAATCCGTGCCCATCAACCGAAATAATTCTCGCCAAAACAAACTCCGGAAGACCTTATCACGATCAGATACAATAGTTTCCGGTATACCATGAAGGCGCACAATGTCTTTGAAGAAAGCTTGGGCGACTGATATGGCTGTATATGGATGGCCCAAAGGTATGAAGTGCACATATTTGGAGAAACGGTCCACAACCATGAAAATCACAGTTTTACCATCAACCTTAGGCAAGGCCTCGACAAAATCTATAGATATGTCAGCCCATATTCGTTTAGGAACTGATAACGGTTGAAGTAACCCTGCGGGTTGAAGTAACCCTGCGGGTTGAAGTGTCTCCCATTTATTTTGCTGACACACTTGAAAATCACAAATGAAGGCTTTCACTGTCGACTTCCACCCTTTCCAGTAGAAATCTCGTCGAATGCGGTCCATAGTCTTTTGGATCCCCTCGTGGCCGAAATTGTAGAACCCTGCAACCACCTCAGCAATAAGTCCTGAACCTTCTGTCAGATATGCACGATCTTTATAAAAATCAAACCGTCACTGACTCGCCAAACTGCAGATTCTTCCTTACGAATAATGCGGTCTGTAAGGTTGGAAAAAATCGGGTTTTGTGCCATTTCCTCTCGTAATCTAGCAAGGATGCTCTTCTCTGTGGTACGAGTGGCAAGCAGCCTGACCTCTTGACCTGGTTCTGGTGCTTCCTCTTAGCGTGATAATGCATCAGCAACACAGTTTAACACACCAGTACGGTATTCCACAACAAAATCATAACCCAAAAGCTTAGTGATCCAGTGCACTTGCGGTGATGTGGATAGGCGTTGTTTAAAGAGGAACTTAAGACTGTAGTGATCTGTTTTGATCACAAACGCCCTGCCCCATAAATAGGGTTGCCAGTGAATGACTGCCTTGGCTAAGCCGATCAACTCTCGCTCATAAGCTGCTAGTTTGTAATATCGTTCGGCTAACTTGCGGCTGAAATAAGCAAAAGGATGCCATTTTGCTGTAAAACGGCTCCAATACCACTTCTCGATGCATCACATTCCACCACAAATGCTTCTGAAAAATTTGGAAGCGCTAGGACCGGAGCCTCCGTCAAAGCATTTTTGAGAGAAACAAATGCATCCTCAGCGATAGCCGACCAGTCAAACCCGTTCTTCCGTAAAAGACTCGTCAATGGAGCAGCAATGATGCCATAATCCTTAATGAACTTTTGGTAATATCCCGACAAACCCATAAACCCGTGTAACCCTTTTGCAGTACTCGGTCGTGGCCAATCTACAATGGCTGAGACTTTGGTGGTATCCACCATGACACCAGAGGATGAAATCACATGGCCTAGATAACCCACTTCAGACCTGCCAAAAGTACACTTCTTCCGCTTCAAGAGTAACTGGTGAGAGCGTAAAATCTCTAAGACTGCTCGAACGTGATTCATATGTTCTTGGAAGGACGTACTATAAATTAGGATGTCGTCAAAAAAGACTAACACATTCTTCCGTAACAATCTCTGAAAGATGGTGTTCATGAGGCTCTGAAATGTTGACGGAGCATTGGAGAGTCTGAATGGCATGACTAAGAACTCAAAATGACCATGATGTGTCTGAAATGCGGTCTTCTCAACATCGTCGACGACCATGCAAATTTGGTGATATCCCGACGTGAGATCGAGCTTAGTGAAAAAACAAGCTCCATGTAGCTCATCCAACAACTCATCGACCACGAGAATCGCAAATTTATCTTTTACGGTCACTTTGTTGAGGTCTCGATAATCGACACAAAATCTCCAAGAGTTATCTGCTTTCTTGACCAACAAAACCGGCAATGAAAAAGGAGATTGGCTAGGTCGAATGAGTCCATTACGCAACATCTCAGTGCACTGTCTCTCAATCTCGTCTTTCAACAGATGCGGATACCGATATGGTCATACTGCAACCAGGTTTGCTCCGTGAACAAGACGAATATGATGATCTATTGGTCGTGTGGGTGGTAATCCCACTGGAGCTGCAAACACGTCATTGTATTCTTTTAAGATGAGGTCAAGATCAACATGGGACTCCAAGCCGCTAAAAAGACTGGTGGACGTTGAGATGGTAACCGCGTCCAACTCTCTCGTTCAGACTTAAAAAAAAATCTCATCGCCTTCTTCAAAACCGTGCTCGATCGAAGTAGACCCCACATTCATGGTATTGAGTGTCACCTCACTCGCGTCTTGTAGTGCAGCCTCACCATGCCACGTCACTAATTTTCCATCGATTTTGAACTCCACTGTTTTAGAAATCCCGTCCCACAATACTTGACCAAGGCTATTAAACAACGAATTCCAAGCACGACATCAAACCCGTTTAATGGAATTGCCAAGCAGTCTACGCAGAATTTTTGACCCTGAATCTCCAAGGAAACTTGCTTGCACAAGCCATCTATTGGACATCGACCACCATCGGGTAACGCAACCTCAAGCCCTGTCTTTCAATAAATTGTGATGTCCAATTTTTCTGCCACACTACTTCTGATAAAGTTGTGAGTGCTGCCGGTGTCCAACAAACTCCATCCCCAATGATCACTGATTTGAGTTTGAACCTGAAATATTGTGTCGGTCTGGATACCACTCACCGCATTGTGGGAAATCTCCATTGGATCTTCTCCAAACGGCTCATCAGCCTGGTCTTCGCCATCTGCTACCAATACAATGTGGAATAAGACTGGTTTGCACAAGATGTCCAGGTGTAAACAACTCATCACAATTGAAACACAATCTCTTAGACCTCCTCTCCGCCATCTCTGAACTTATTAATTTCTTCCAAAATTTATTCTGGAGTCCTTGCTTTGTTGCTGGTCGCGCCCCGGTAGAGCTAGAAGATAAACATAAATCTTCTTGTAAACTTATCATTAAGTCTAAACATTATCTCTAAGATTATCTTAAACTAACAATTTATAATTATCTTCTCACACTCCTAAGTCACATAGGAGTTATATTCCTAACTCTCTTAGGAATTCATCTCAATTCTAAGTCACATAGGATTTGAGATTGTGATCTTCTAATCTTCAATTTGAGCTTATCCCAACAATGTCCCCCTTAAGCTCAAAGTCATATTTCACTCCCAAGAGACTTCTCATCTCTTCAAATTTAATTTTCCCTAAGCAGCTTCTTATCTCAGCATGCTTTGTTACAAGTATTTAAGGTAACAGTATCAATACCTTTGAACTGTTGTTGCAGTTCACTCTGCAATTCCCATTCTTTATCACTCACCAAACTGTCTCCAGGTGGACCATTCTTGTCTCCACCCTCAAAGCGGTCTCTGTAGCTGTGTCGTCCACCATCACGGCTCCCATCCATGTAGCGATCACAGTCACCCTCCTGCTCCAGCTCACGGTCTCCATAGCGATCTCCGTGTCCATCGAATTCTCTGATGTGAGCCTTTCTTCGAGAACGAGTTACTGATGCCGTCTTGAATAAGGAATCGAGAAACTATAACCAAAGGAAAACTGAAGATAAAGCTTTTGAAATAAGCCTTCCTAATTAACCCTAATCTCAATGAGAGACTTGAGTTAATTCCTGGAAGATGCCTTTCTTTATTGATCTCTCCTTTTTTAAGTATGGATTAGTTAACAAGAAAATAGCAACTTAACAATAGCAACTCTAAAGAAATAGAAAACTAGCAATAATGATTTTTTAAAAAATGGAAAACTAACAATAATACTAGTGATTCCTACGATGATACGATGTCAAACCTCGTATCATTCTCCAATTATAGAGAACATTGCAGGCAGATCTCTGATCAGTCCTCCATTACCACCAGTTGACGGGCATTCTCGATCCCAGTGATCATGGCGTCCGTACTTCAAACACTTATCTTCAGCAGCTTTTGTTACTGCACTCTCCTCTACCATAGGTTTGGTAATACCTTCTGCTGCCTTTATGGTGTCACCATCACCATATTTATTAACGCCAGCTTCATTATCAAAGCTACCACTTGATCTTGAGCTTTGACATTTTTGCACCTCCGCGTTTACTTGTGCTCTTAGTGCTTTTGTTGTGTTAAGAGTATTTTCTCCTTCTTTGCCGCTGTCATCATCCACATATGCAATCTCCTCTTCTATGATGCTAATCTGCTTGGTTAAATTCTCCTCATATTCTCCACCAACATCGGCATTATCTTTGTCTACATTGTCGTTCTCTGGTGTGAATGAGCCGAATCTCTCAGCCAAAACAATGTCGTGATGTTCTTCTCCATCTTCGTTCTTGTCATCAACTGGTGTGATAATTTCAATTCTTTCAACTTCAATAGGCATATCTGGAAGCAAACTTCTATTCACATCTGGAGCTTTGGCAGTACGATTAAACAGAAATAAACGATGCTCCACAGGCACTGCAGACTGCTTCCTGCATAAGCTTCGCCGGATGTCCTAAGATGTTGTAGCTGCTTCACAGCCCGATGCAACCTCTCCAAACATAATTTATTCCCATCGTAAAACAGCACCGCATCGTTTTCTTTGTAATCCTCGCTACTACCATCAAATGTTACCTTTGGCTTAACAATTTGATTGTTTTTTAACTCAACTGAAACTCTGTTTTCTTTGTTCTTAGTCAAGATGTTACTGTCTTTAACAGAAAACTTTTTAATAACAGCTGAGCCACTCAGAAAACTCTCAGTTCCTTTGTTCTTCCGAGCTTCATCAATGCTCTTAATGCTTGAACCATCAACAGGGCTCGCCATCTCGCTATCTCTCTTTACAGCCCAAGAATGCTCTGGTTTGGTACCCTGAATATGTCTATTCTGACTATCTAATAACGTCCTTCTCAAACCTGGAGTCTCATCAACACTCTTTATTCTCACCATCCTCCATGGTTTCACATCATCATTTTCATCACTGTCATCCTCTAGATCTTCAGAGAAAAATAAGTGGGAGCTTCCCACAATTTTTCTCGTCTCGCTACGTTTTTGTTGTTGAAGCTCATCTTCCTCTTGTAGCTGAATGCTCGAATTTCGATCGTAAGTAAGAGAATCGATCGATCCTCTTCTAGCGATTTCGAGAGACAGAGGCGGATCATGATTGTTCACAAAACATTTGTTACTCCTCCATGAACTGTTGTTGATTACAGACCCAAACCCATCAACACCTACATCACCGCCGCCGCCATTGATCCCTTGATTTTGCAGTGAAGACGACGACCACGATCGATTGCTCCAACGAGTGTCAAGAAATGGATTTTGCTGATACACACTTGAAATGCAAACAGAGAGGCATTGCAGAATCAAAAAGTTTGCATTGTTGCTCGTTGTTAATGCAAGTACTCCCATGCTTATAGCTCCCTTGAGGCGTAATATTTGATCTTTAGAATGAAGAAACATCAACAACAACTGTATCAAACGGGTTCAGAGAAGAACAATGTATATGGTAATAAATTAATTATGGTTCTGGTTCTGAGTGATCAAATCAATAATCTGAGTAATCTGTTCAGATCTGCGCTTCTCCATTAGCTTCTCAAGCAACTTTGATTTTTTAACACCATTGCAACGCACCATCTGCTCCATCTGAGAAGTTCCTTATCAGCTTCAATTTTAACCAACTGTGCTTCTGGAGTCTTCTTGGCTTTCACCCTCAATTTTCTTGGTTGTTTCTTCTGCACTGACAAGGAATTTTTAGAGGTTTCTACAGAGCCGTCAATAGCTTTCTCAGCTTTCATCACGTTTCCTCCTAGAGAAGTTACAGTGTCTCCTTCCTGTAAAATATTTTCTTTGTTTTTCTTTAGTAATCTCTTCCAAACACTAGCTTTTCCCTTCACCTCTTTTAGTGTTTCTTCACCAGAAGGTTTGGCTCTAGAGACTTTTCCATCATCATCTGCAGGAGCTTCTACAAATTCTTCAAGTTCTTTCTTAGATTCCAAATCATCCTCTCCAAAAGAAGTGCCTGAATCTTGTTCTTTTTCGGAAGAACATTGAGGGGAATCTGTAAGTTCCTCTGTTTTCTTTCTGCTTTCTTCAAGGGAAGGCTCTGCACTTTGTTCGTCGGTTTTGATAACTTGTTTTACAGTGACATTCTCCTCACCAGCCACCTGAACAGCAGTACCTTTTAAAACTTTTCTTCTAACTAGCTTCTGTACTTTCTTAAAAAATTTCTTCTTCGCTAGTAATCCCTTTGGCTTTTAATTCCAGAAGTACTCTCTTCAACAACAGAAGGTTCTTCAGCAGTCCCATTCTCTATTTTCTCCTCCTCCGTAAGAACAGAAGGTACTTTTGAGGCTGCTTCCTCTAGTTTCGCATAAAAGAAAGTTTCTACAAACTCCTCATTATCTCCAGTAGAGGTTTCTCCAACCTCGTTTTCATTCATTTCACCTTCATGTTCAACCACCATTTGTTTCCACTGCAGCTCAGTGACTTGTCCACCGTTTAAGTCACCGATGAACTTGTGAGATATAACACAACACCAGAGACGATCTCTGTGTTTAAGGTTTGTAAGCATGCCTCTCTAAAACGATCAGTTCTCATCTGTCGTGTTTTGATTGCATCCGATATGCCCTTTGTTGTGTTTTATGCCCCAAGCACCTCCATTAGAGGTTCTTACGTAAGTTTCTTAACAATATTTTAATGAAAAAAAAAGAAAAGTATTAAGAAAAGATAGAGACGGGTTCTTAGTTAAGTTTTAGAATCAGGTTTAGAAAATGATCTTACATATGTACATTTCTGATTGGTTCTAACTTTTATGTTTAAATAAATATTTTAATTATATTAAAAATAATAATATTAAATTATTTAGATACTCAAAAATGGGTATGCACAGTTGGATTATGGTTTTACCTCCAATATTAATTCATTAAGTAAATGTGGGAATTTTATAAAATAAGCTACTCGTTTGGATTTTAAATGATTTTCGTAGTGATTTAAAATGTGTATTTTGTATGATGATAAAATAAGCTACACGTTTAGGTTCAGCAGAATGTTAAAATGATATCTTTCACATAAGAGAATTACATGCGAGTGATATATTGTCAAGAAACTTAGAAGCTGTAAAGAGTTTTTATTTTATTTGATATGATGCAAAGACAATGCACTATATATAAGAGTATCTTAGTTACACTGGTCTAACCTAATATTGATATTAATATACACAAACGAGGACCAATACTCCCATATACATCAAGACCAACATGTTTTGCTTTTGCGTGATAAACATGATTTGCCGCGAGATTGATAGCAGAGAGACTATCAGAATGAAAAATAATAAGGTGTTTCATAAATGATGTCCAAATTTGGAAGAAACTTTCACAGCCATAACAATTCACTAGCTATATCTGCCATAGTCCAATATTCTGACTGAGCGGATGATCCAGAGACAACTACTTTTGTTTTTGTGTTTTTCAAGATATAGGAGACCCACCAAGTTGAATGAACCATTCCGTTAGAGACTGACGTTCTAAGGGACACGCTACTTAATCAAATTTGCACCAGGCAGAGAGAGTCAGTTTAGTATTTGCTCGAAGAAGAATACTTTGTCTTGGACTGTTTTTAAAATATCAAACGACTCTTGCGAAAAAACATGAATAACATAGCTGAGTTCAGGTCTTGTCGTTTCCAACTAAATAAGCCGTCCTATGAGACAATGAAAACTATACGGCTCAATCATAGGTTCACCATCAGCCAACAAAAGCTTGTAATTCTTAGTGGAAAAGTAACTGGTTTAACTCCAAGAAGACCAGTTTTGGAGATGATGTCTAAAGCATATTTGCGTTAAACCATTATACGCTTCATCAAGTGAGAGTAATGGAATCCGGAAACGTAGTGATGATTTCACAGCTCTATATAAGGATTCATCAGTTCCCATAAGAAAGTCATGAAGCTTATCCTCCTCATGATTTTTAAGATGTCTTATAGGATTTTAGCTTGTTATTAATCAGCTACGTTTGTCCATAGATTCGTAAGTTTCAATTGCCATTCCTAGTTGACAACAATTTGCAAGCTCTGTTTTGAGTTTATGTACTAACTGTTCGTTTTTTCATAGAAAATCATTTTTGAATTTGAGTCCATAGACTAAAGGCGTAATCGCTATGTGAGAGAGAAGAGCACATCGATTAGTCAATTTTGAACTGGATCCTAGACACCACTAACGCGTTGTTAGTGCAACGATTTTTGTAGTCACCAGAACCTTCAGATGGTTTTAGAATAGATCGATCCACAAAACCAAACTTCTTCCTTGCTTTAAAGGCCAACCAAATGCTTGTGGACCACTCATCGGACCTAGTTAGGTCTGCACTACGCCGACCATGAGATCACTGTTCGGGAATTATCACCGGAAATAAAGTCGTATGGAGATATTGTTCTTCGTGTTACTTCAACACGAGTTGTCAAATTAGCCAAATATGATTCATTTTGAAGGAAAAAAATTGATTAAAGAAGCAAAAAAATTTAGGTCAAAAAAGAAGAGAAAAGGAAAACAGATATTCAATCAGATTTTTATTGAATTAAAAAGATAGATTTAAGAGATAAAGTAAAAAGAGATAAGAAATCGATAACGATTTCTACATGTCATGTCCTAATTGCTTATTGTTAGATATCTGAAATTTTCATGCCGTTTCTTGGTCTATTTGGAGGGACAAGGGAGTGAGACCGTGAAGTATAGTATGTTGTAATGCATTCCCGTTAGAAGAGCCAAAAGTCTTTTTTATAAAAACGAGTATTAACCCTAACCATGGGCAAACCCAAAAAAATTTCTATTGGGTGCACAAATATTTTAAGAAATTTTTTTATTAAAACAATATAACTTTTTACAAATAAATTATATCGTTGTGAAATCATTTCATTACTATTTCATTTGTATCATTTCGAGTAATTTTTTATTAAAGCAAATAAGATAGTCAATTAAAAAATGATGTCTTATTCTGTTGCGTAAAGCTGTCTTCACTAATTTCATCAGAAAAACAATATTTCAACATTTACAGTGACAACCAATGAAGTCAAACTAACTTCAAAAATCTGTAAACCAAAGGATATGCAAGATGTTTTTGTGTTTCTACCATTAGACAGGCTGGGCTCAGGGCCCAAGCTTTGGTTGTTTGGGCCTAGGACATCACAAAATATGGACATTAATAGGGGCATCAAAATATAATTTAAATATGTTTATTTGAAGAGAAATATATGTGTTGAAAAAAAAGAGAAATATAGGTTATTTAAAAAAGAATCTTGTGCTTCATTTTTTAATAGTATGGTGATTTTTTAGTTTGATTTTTTTTCTTTTTTTATTAATTTTATATTTATAATTAATAGTTAAGAAAAAATATAGATTAGTTCAAAGAAAAAAGACTTTTGAGATTCAATTTTTTCATCTTCCAAATGTTTTACCAAATAAAGTGGGTAAACCTATTAAAATACTTAATTTTAAGACTATTAAAATACTTAATTTTAAGAAAAATTTGGAATTTTTTTATCCAAATACAGAAATTGCTTATCCCATATTGTTGACCATTCCGATTTCAGTTGCTACCACATAAATTTTTTTTTTCAAAAGTAAAACTTATAAAAAATTATTTGCGATCTACTATGTCACAAGAGAGATTGAATGTGTTTGTTTTACTACCAATTGATACAAGTGTGGTTAAAGATCTCGACTATGTAAGTTTGATGAATGATTTAGCGGCAAAAAATGCAAGAATAACTATTTTCCAGTACTAGATTTTTTTTGTAATAGATCGTTTATGAAATTAGTTTTTTAAAAAAATAATTGCTATTTTATTTATAATATTATGAAAAATATAGAAACATCAAAAAACTTTTTTGTCTAGGGCATCAAAAATCATTGGACCGGTACTGCCATTAGATGAGCAAGATCTCCAAGATTCTTTAAAGATTGAAACCGTGCATCATGTTGTATGTTATCAATGTAGATTCCAAGTTGTTGCTCAATTCCATGAAACTGAAATCATTTGGATAGAACTTAGCCAATTTCACTAACTTTGACTTGTCAAATCCACGAAAATAATCAACGGGACTTAAAGAAGTCATACAAATAAGTAATTCGGTGTTTACCTCAATAAAATGGTCGTTTAACTCTTGAAGCAGCAAATCTAGAACTGCAAAGCATTTAACCTTGTAATGATGTAGATTGGTCATGTTGGTTTTTTTCCTTGGTCTCCGTCGACGAAGTCTTCTTCCATTTTAAGAATCTGAGTATCATGTTTCTCGTAAAAAAGTAGAAACTTTGATCATAAGCTAATCACATCTTCAATTCCCGTTTAGTGGAGTCTACTAGTGACATAGTATTGAAAATGTCTTGATTTTTCTTTTGCAAAGCCATAGAAAAATTCTCACTTAATACTAAAATATCTAACATCAAATGCATATAGAACACACGGTTAAATGTGTGAAAGTACTTGAGAATACCATATGCCTGATGTCGTTTTGATTTCTATATGCCTTCTTTGTTGATATACTCAAGAACTTCAACTATAGGAGAAAAAAAACCTAACCAAACGCAATAAAATTTTGTAATGAGAACCCCACTGAGTATTTAAAGGTCTTGAAGAGAAATCTCTTGATTAAGTCCTTTGCCAGTGCTAATCTCATCAATATTTGTTTTAAAGAAAACAGAGTATGAAGAAGAAAAACAGAGTGTCAAGAGAAAATGTTGTATTCGATTTTCACTACTCTTTACAATGATGACAATGTCGTCTTTATACACAGCAAAGACACTTCTAGATTCTTGTGACTCAGCTTGGACACGTAAGGGCGAGAGGATAGGATTTAACAACGAATTCTTGACCGAAGACTGCTTTTGAAAAGCATCCGCATCCAGCTGGTAACATATTCTTCGTTTGTCGTTTGCAAGCTGAGAATGCGAGAGATGTTGGGCCGATGTCAAGTGATTTTGTAGCAGAGGAGAGATGGGCTTCGTCTTCGTTAGAGTCGGAACATGGGCTTGGATTAACATCCCCCTGCAAACTCAAGGTGGGTAAAACATTGACGCAGAGTTTGAATCGTAAGTTTTGAAATGACCGCTTAGGAAGAGGTTTTGTGAAAATGTCTGCAATCTGAGCTGCTGCAGGTACATGTATAGTTTCAAGAAGACCTAGAGCTACTTGTTCACGAACATAGTGATAGTCCAGCTCCATGTGTTTGGATCGATTGTGTAGAACGGGATTGACAGTAAGATGTATAGCTGAGAGATTGTCACACTTCAGTTGAGGAGATCGAGATTGAGAGATGCCAAGGTCACGCAGGATGAATGATATCCAAGTTAGTTCAGCCGCAGTATAGACCAGAGCTCGATACTCTGCTTCCATCAACGATCTAGAAACAGTGGGTTGTCTTTTAGCACACCAGGACACAATGTTGTCACCGAGATAAGTGCAGAAACCAGTAGTAGATCTTCTTGTTTCTCTGCAACCAGCCCAGTCAGAATCGCTGAAGGCATGAAGTTCTAACGAGCTCTATTTGTTGATGAAGATACCAAGCTGTCTAGTGCTGACATATCGAAGTAACCGTTTTAGAAGCGCATAATCTGAGACCATTGGAGCATGCATTCGTTGACAGATGTAATTGACCGCAAATTGAAGATCAGGACGTGTGATGGTAAGATATTGTAACTTTCCTGCTAGCTTCCGAAAGTAAGTGGGCTCTGAGAAAGTCTGGTCTTCAATATTTAGAGTAGAAATGTAAGCTGAAAGTGGCGTAGGCATAGGATTGCAGTGTTGCATAGAGGATTCAAGAAATATCTCTTCGGTATATCTAGTTTGGTGGAGGAACAGACCATTGTCACGGAATTCGGCTTGAATTCCTAAAAAGTAGTGTAGAGGTCCAAGATATTTCATCCTGAAGTTCTGGTGTAAGGTGTCAACGAAGTGTTTGATTAATTCTTCACTGCTCCCAGTCAAGATAATGTCGTCGACATATAAGAGTAAGACCAAGGAGTGTTCGAAGTGATGAAAGGTGAAAAGGGAAGCATCTATAATGCAGCAGCGAAAACCATACTCAAGCAGATGTTTACTGAACTTATCGAACCAGGCGCGAGGAGCTTGTTTGAGGCCGTAGATGGCCTTTTTTAATCTGCAAAAATGAGTGGGTTGTGTGGTGTCAACAAAACCGGGAGGCTGCATCATGTAGACTGGTTCCGAGAGATCTCCATGGAGAAAAGCATTCTTAACATCAAGCTGTTTGATTATCCAACCTTTGGCCACTGCGACATTTAAAACAATGCAGATTGTGGCAGTGCGGACAACCGGAGAGTAAGTTTCAAGGAAATCAACGCCCTCTGTTTGTTGAAAGCCCTTTGCAACTAAATGAGCTCTCAGTTTGTCCAGATTTCCAGCAGCATCGAGCTTCACTTTGAAGACCCACTTACACCCTAGAACATGCATATCTTCAGTGTAGGGAACCAGATCAAACGTTTCAGTGATATCCAGAGAGTCTAGTTCTTCATGACATGCTTCTGTCCATCCATCATGTTGGAGTGCTTCGTCAATGGTGTTGGGAATGGACGGTACGGTGAGAGAAAGAGCATATTTTGGGTTTGGCTTTCTAATACCATCTTTAGATCTAGTCCTCATTGGATGTAGATTTTTGACGACAGGAGGTGAAACTGATGTGGAAGGAGACGTGATTGTTGTTCCACTGAGAGAATCCGGATGAGGAGAAAGCTCAGTGTTGGATAGGGATGGAGAAGGTATAGACCATGTGTCGTCATTTGTGGTGTAAGGTACAGCTGGTCTAGAGAAGATTATTGGTTTTGAAGGATGGGAGATGATCGGAGTGGGATAGCTCTGTTGCCAAGATTGTAGCATTGTGGTGGTGTACTGTGGAACAAATGTCTTGTATCGTTCTTTGAAAGGGAAGAGGGATTCATCAAAGATAACACTTCTGGTGATGAAGACTCTTTCTGTTGGTGGGTAAAGACAGCGATAACCTTTATACTTGTGATTGTAGCCAAGAAACACACACTGCAGGGACCGAGGTTCCACATTGCTTGAAGTATATGGAGTGAGACAAGGATAAGCTGCACAGCCAAAAACTCTGAGAGATTTGTAATCAGGCCGTTGATGTAGCAAAAGCTCATGAGGTGAAGACATGTTTAAAGTTTGAGCAGGTAGTTGATTGATAATGTGTGAAGCAGAGAAAAAAGCTTCGATCCAGTAATGCAGAGGGACGTGACTATGGTATAGCATTGATCGTCCAAGTTCAACAAGGTGTCTCTGCCTGCGTTCTGCGACGCCATTTTGTTGAGGGGTGTAAGGGCAAGAGAGTTGATGTTTAATACCGCAATTAGACAGATTAGTAAGAAATTTGGTGTTGACGAATTCTCCACCACCATCCCATTGGAAAGTTTTGATCTTCTTAGAAAACTGATTCTCAACTTGTTTTTGAAATTGTAGTAAGATAGCTAGGAAATCTGATTTCAACTTCAGAGGGAAAAACCAGGTGAACTTCGAGAAATCATCCACAAACACAGCATAATATTTGAATCCTTGAAAAAATACATGAGGTGAAGGCCCCTAGAGATCAAAATGAACAAGAGACAAAGGTTCTAAACTTCTGGATGTGGAAGAGAGAAATGGTAAGCTGCTACTCTTGGCCATTTGACAAGCCTCGCAAACCATGGAAGCTCCTTCCTTATTAGTCACAGAGATAGAATGATTATTGATGAGATGTTGAATGACTTGCGGATTAGCATGACCGAGACGTAAATGCCAGAGAGAAGAAGATGTTGAAGTCTGCCGATTTGAAAAAAAAAGCTGGAATATTGTTATTTTGCAGTATGTAGAGGCCATCACGTCTGCTTCCCCTTGTCAACACTCGGAATGATTCCCTTTCCATGATTAGAACCTTAGTATCGTCAAAGTACACACCACAAGGAAAATCGTCACACAGCTTAGAGATAGATAAAAGAGAGTGTTTAATAGCAGGAGACACCGTAACATCATTGAGTGGAATGCTACCTGACGTGGAAGCTATGTTTGTATAACCTACGTGTGTTGTGGGTAGAGTATTGCCGTCAGCCACCATGATTGATTCGGGACCATTGAAGACAGCTACATTGTCCAGACCGGAGAGAGCATTGGTGATGTGAGCAGAAGCTCCTGAGTCAGGAATCCATTCGGTGCCTGAGTGATCAGAGACATGAACCACAACCAATGCTTGTGGAAGGTCTGAACTCTGATAGTGGTGATCGAAACGATTATAGCACTTTAAGGCTATATGGCCTACCCTTCCACAAATCTGACATACCGGACGATTAGAGGGAGGTGGGAGTGAAGTGTTGGACTTGTTGTGAGAAGCCTCTACCACGGGAGCTGAAGTTTGAACGTCCTCTAGTGTGGTTGCTGCGATATAAAGGACGAGGACGAGTTTCACGAGATTTGTAAGTTTTAAAAGCGAGATGAGGAGAGACTTCAGGGGTATCATCATAAATTTGCAGTCTTGCTTCGAAACCACTGACTTCGGAGACGACCTCGTTAAAAGAGGGAAGAGGGAGACGTGACAGGGAGTTTTGAATGACCGTACTCACCGGGTCATATTCTCGACCCAAACCGTTGAGGAACATAAAAATCTTCATAGTTTCCTCAACAGGTTCGCCAATGGAGCTCAGTTGGTCGCAGGTGGTTCGAAAAACCCGGCAATAGTCTGTGAAGGATTTGCCTTTCTTAGAGAGGGTTTGAAGAAGACGCCGTAGTTCAAACACGCGACCTACTGAACGTCTATTGTAATTTTCAGAGAGATAGGACCATATCTCTCGGGAAGTAGAGAAGCCGACGACACAGCCGAGCACTTCTTCGGAGAGAGTGCAGTAGAGCCAAGACTTGACTAGTTGGTCAGAACAGACTCAGGCGTCGAGACGAGGATTTGGGACATGATTGATAACATCACCATTTGTGACTGCAATGGTTGGCGGAGGAGAGGGTTCTTCTCCGGTGACAAATTTGAGTAGTTTGTGACTAATGAGGAGAGACTCAAGCTGATGCTTCCACAGTAGGAAGTTACTGTCATTGAGTTTGACTGTTACTGAGCTAGAGACGGGAACACCACACGGAAGAGGGTATTGCTGAAAATTTAGATCCATTATGCACCTGTTAAGGTATGAATGGCTCTGATACCATAAAGAAAACAGAGTATGAAGAAGAAAAACAGAGTGTCAAGAGAAAATGTTGTATTCGATTTTCACTACTCTTTACAATGACGACAGTGTCGTCTTTATACACAGCAAAGAGACTTCTAGATTCTTGTGACTCAGCCTGGACACGTAAGGGCGAGAGGATAGAATTTAACAACGAATTCTTGACCGAAGACTGCTTTTGAAAAGCATCCGCATCCAGCTGGTAACGTCTTCTTCGTTTGTTGTTTGCAAGCTGAGAATGCGAAAGATGTTGGGCCGATGTCAAATGATTTTGTAGCAGAGGAGAGATGGGCTTCGTCTTCGGTAGAGTCGTAACATGGGCTTGGATTAACAAGTTTCATCATCTATGTATTTCGGATAACGTTCTCAAAACAAATATTTTTGTTTGCAAGAAGTTCCAACCACATTCAATTACGTAGAAATCATATCGAATAAATCACCAATATCAATTATCTTTTTCGCGATTGCCACTACAACCAGCTGAAACTGATGAGCAAAAAAATGAACATAATTTGTTGAACAGTTTTCCCTGAAAATCAAAGATCGCAAACTATTAAACTATCCCTTCATATTGCTCACTCCATCATAACCATGTCCTCTCACTTTTTTCAAACTCAATCCACACTTTGCAAACAGCTCATCAATAGCATACTTCAAATAGAAAGAAGATATCTCATTCACATGGATAACTCTAACAAATCTTTCTTTGACTGCTTCATTTTTATCAACTAATCGAAAAACCAAACACACTGTGATCAATAATAGATTTCACTACTTCTGCAAAAGAGTTTATGATATCCTTTTGAATCTCTGAAGAAACCATCTTGTTATCTCCTGGAACATTCTCCAAAACAACTTTGTTTATCACATCATTGTGTTATAAAGGTTTCGTAAACAAAGTTATTTTGGAAAATGCTCCATGACATATTATTCAATATTTGTTTATCACACCGTAAACGTTTATTAACTAATGTCAAAATCAAAGTTATTCTTCAATATTTCTTTGGCTTTTACGATTGAGGCAAAACCTTATATACTAATTTGAAAAAAAAAATCGTGTATCAGTTAAATTACAGTTTATAACTTAAACAGAAACCCTAATTTTTTATAATTTATTTTAAATAAACAATGTTCATAAGATTATCACAAATTCTAGAACATAGAATATGGTGTAGACAAAGAATGTGAAACAGCTCAAGAAATAATAAGAAACAAAATGTTTTGGTTTTGTTGTTTAGACTCGAAGGAGATTAAAAATTAGGGGTTTTAATAAACTAAAATTTTGGAAAACATAAATGGGCTTTAGAATTTTAAGTTGCTTTGTTTTGTTAAATGGGTTAAATTGTTAAAATAGGTTTGATTGTTTAAATATTTGGGTTCTGTCTAATATTTTAGTGGGTGTAAGATTAAAATTATTATGGATATATAAAAAAGTTAGTTAAAATTTTTATTAAACTTTGAAAAAATTATCGGTGCACGGGCATCCCCTCTTTGTGTGCTTAGATTTGCCCCTGATGGAGAGTGCCGCAAGGGCTTGCCGAAAAATGACTCCACACCGCAAGCTGAATGGTATTTACCATGGTGGACCAATGATGCATGGTTGCCATAAATACTTTCATATCTTGCTTACACACATTAAAAAACGACTTTTATTTCATAAGTTGGTTATATGTACGTAAAGTCTCCGACTAGTTGCGAGAGAGATAGTTTCAATATTTTTGTAAGTTTAAGAAACATGTTTTGTTATAAAGTTCTCATCTTGATACATTATGACATCTCCAATAATATATATAGTTACAATCAGTGCAAAGCTCCAAAAAGGCGAGGCATCTGCAATTTTGTTTGCAACAAATTGTATAAATAATAATGCAATTTAAGTAGAGCTTTCTATTGATTGTTTTTAGTGGAATGAGTGGTCGTGACTAGATGATTCCCTCTTACCCATAATAGTTCACCGCGTATCTTTTCATCATTTCCATTACAGTCATTAGAATTCCAGATTTATAGCTATAACATTATATAAATAAACCATTACTTCTGAAAGAACTAAAGGAAGGTTGAAGGTGAAGTGTGAAAAATACTTAGTATTATTGATCTACCACGTTCTCATTACATTGTGTGTGTATATATGCAGAATAAGAAGAACTTTCTAGAAGAGCATGAGTAATGTAGACACGTCACAGAATAAGGATAAGAATGGAAAGAAATTTGCAAAAGGTGAGCAGAGTATCTTCTGTCGTGTTCTGCTTTCTGAAGTGGGCTTCTGTGGATTGTATCTTGAATGGGCTTGAATCAAGTTGGCTTCATGTAGTATTGGGCCTGGTATCATCTTCTCATCCCCCGGCAAATTCAAGGTGGGTGATGACCCAACGCAGAGTTTGAGACGGAAGTATTGAAACGGTTTTCGCGCAAGGGACTTAGTGAGAATGTCAGCGTTTTGAGCACTGGCGGGAACATGAATGGTTTCAAGGTTTCCAAGTGCCACCTGTTCACGGACAAAATGGTAGTCTATCTCCATATGTTTCGAACGGTTATGAAGAACAGGATTGACGGTAAGGTGTATAACAGACAGATTGTCACATTTCAGCTGAGCTGGTTGTTCCTGTTTGATTCCTAAGTCTCGAAGAATAAAGGATATCCATACCAGTTCAGCTGATGTTGATGCCATGGATCGATATTCTGCTTCCGTAGATGATCGAGAGACAGTAGGTTGTCGTTTGGCACACCAAGAAACGATGTTCGACCCAAGATATGTGCAAAAACCTGTCGTAGATCGTCTTGTTTCCCTGCAACCGTCCCAGTCAGAGTCGCTGAAGGCATGGAGAGTAAGAGTGCTATCTTTCTTGATGTGAATGCCGAAGTTTATTGTTCCTTTAATGTAACGAAGAATTCTCTTCAAGTTGGCAAAATCTGTATTTGTTGGAGAATGCATTTTCTGGCAGATAAAGTTCACCGAGTACTGCAAGTCTGGTCTGGTAAGAGTGAGATACTGAAGTTTCCCTGCTAGTTTTCTGAAATAGGTTGGTTTAGAGAAAAACTGTTCATCGTCTTCATGATTTTGAAATTGAGCGGGAAGAGGTGTAGGCATAGAATTGCAGGTTCCCATAGAAGCTATATGAAGAATTTCTTCAGCATACTTCGTTTGATGAAGAAATAAGCCAGTCTCATTAAAGTCAGCTTGCATTCCTAGAAAATAATGGAGAGGACCTAGATCTTTCATTCGAAACTGTTGATTGAGACAGAGGACCAGTTCCTGAATCAAGTTGTCATTGCTGCCAGTTAAGATGATATCATCAACATAGAGTAACAGAACGAGAGTGTTACCGGATTGATGATAGGTGAACAAAGAAGGATCGGCTATGCAACATTTGAATCCATAATCAAGAATGAAGTTGCTGAACTTGTCAAACCATGCTCTAGGAGCTTGCTTCAGTCCATAAATAGCCTTCTTTAGACGACACACGTATGTTGGATGTTGCTCGTTTAAGAAACCAGGTGGTTGTTCCATGAAGACTGGTTCAGTGAGATCGCCATGGAGAAAGGCGTTTTTGACATCCAGCTGATTTATTTTCCATCCTTTGGAAACGGCTACGTTTAATACTATGTGAATAGTAGCTGTTCGAACTACTGGTGAGTAGGTTTCAAGGTAATCTACTCCTTCAGTTTGCTGAAAGCCTTTGGCTACTAAGCGAGCTCGTAGACGATCGAGATTGCCATTTGCATCCAGCTTGACTCGAAAGACCCATTTGCATCCTAGAACATGCATATCATTTTCACGAGGTACTAGGTCATAGGTTTGAGTTATGTCTAGAGAGTCTAGTTCCTCAAAGCATGCATCAGTCCAACCTGAGTCCCTTAGAGCTTCTTCAATAGTATGAGGAACATAAGGAGCAGTAGTTAAAAGAGCATACCGTGGATTGGGTTTGCGTATGGCATCTTTTCCACGAGTTTGCATAGGATGATTGTTCTGAACCATAGCTGAAGGAAGTTGTGCAGAGGATTCAGCTTCAGAGAATGAATGAGAGCTGATGACACTGTCAGAATAATCAGCAGAAACAGATGAGTCGATTTGAGAAGGAGATGGAGGTTGATCAGCGAAGATCTCCTGAAGTTGATCAACATTTTGAAAAACTGCAGGTCTGGTGAAGACTACCGGTTGTGATTGCACAGTGGTGTGTGATGGGAGAGGCATATAGCTCATTTGCCAAGATTGCAGGAGGATAGTAGAATAACGAGGAATAAGGCTTTGATACTTATCTTTGAAAGGAAATGATGTTTCATCAAAGATAGCATTTCTGGTGATGAAGACACGTCCAGTAGGTGGGTATAAACATCTATATCCTTTATACTTCAGATTGTATCCGAGAAATACACACTGCAGTGAGCGAGGTTCTAGCTTGTGAGTGGAATATGGCTTTAGATGAGGATAAACAGAGCAGCCATAAGTGCGTAGATGTGTGTAGTCTGGTTTTTGTAGCAGCAGTCGTTCATGAGGAGATGTCATGGAGAGTTTTTGTGAAGGTAGCAGGTTAATGATATGAGAGGCAGTGAAGAAGGCTTCTACCCAATATTGAAGTGGAACTTGACTGTGATAGATCATAGCTAGCCCCAGTTCCACTATGTGTCTATGCTTTCGTTCAGCAATACCATTTTGCTGAGGAGTGTGTGGACAGGAAAGAAGATGTTTGATACCACATTTATCAAGATGAGATAGAAACTTGAAGTTTGTAAACTCTCCTCCACCGTCTGACTGAAAGGATTTGATTTTCTTGGAGAATTGATTCTCAACTTGTAATTGAAAACGCAGGAATATATCCAGAAAATCAGATTTGAGCTTCAGAGGGAATAACCAGGTAAATCTTGAATAATCATCCACAAACACTGCATAGTACTTAAAACCTTGAAAAGATACAATAGGAGAAGGACCCCAGAGATCACAATGAATCAGAGACAAAGGTTCTGAGCTTCGTAAACCAGAAGAAGGAAAAGGTAAACTACAGCTCTTGGCCATTTGAGAAGGTTCACATACTACTGAAGACTCTTTGTTATTGGAGACAGAGATAAGCTTATTGTTGATAAGATGGTGGATGACTTGATTATTTGCATGACCCAGACGTTGATGCCAATGAGAAAAGGTTGTTTGCTGCTGACGATTAGAGTATAGCGCCTTGAAGTTCTCATTGCCAAGAACATATAAACCATCACGTCTGCTTCCCTTTGTCAGAACTCTGAATGATCCCTTTTCCAGAACCAGAACTTTTTCATCATCAAAATACACACCACAAGGATAGTCTTCACAGAGTTTTGATATGGATAAAAGTGAATGTTTAATATAAGGAGAAACAAGCACATCATTGAGTGGAAGGCTACCTGAAGAGGAGGCTATGTTGGTTGAACCAACATGAGTGATTGGAAGACTGTTCCCATCAGCGACCATAATGTTTTCAGAGCCATTAAACACGGTGACATTGTCTAGTGCAGATGTATTACCAGTAATGTGTGCAGAAGCGCCAGAGTCTGGAACCCACTCATGTCCTGAAAGATCGGAAACATGTATAGCAGCCAAGGCCTGAGGCAGATCATTGCTTTGATAGTTGTTATCAAAGCGATTGTAACACTTGAGAGCAGTGTGTCCAGTTCTTCCGCAGATTTGACAAATAGGACGAGAAGTGGTAGACTGATTTGGCTGACTAGCAGACCCAACCTGTTGAGAAAATCCTCTGCCACGAGATGAAAAACCGGATCTTCCTCTGTAGTCATTTCCACGGTAAAGGATTATGTTTCTATTATCCCGAGGTTTGTAGGCTTCAAAGGCAAGATGAGGGCTAATGTCAGCAGGGTGTTCATAAGATTGAAGTCGTGTGTCATACCCACTTACTTCAGAAACCACATCATTAAAGGTGGGGATCAGAAAGCGAGAGAGAGAGTTCTGAATGACAGTGCTGATTGGGTCATAGTCACGTCCTAACCCATTTAAGAACATAAAGATCTTCATTGTTTCTTCCACCGGTTCACCTATGGAGCTGAGCTGATCACAGGTGGTTCGAAAACTGCGGCAATAATCAGTGAAGGTTTTGCCCTTCTTTGTGAGAGTTTGGAGAGAACGCCGTAGTTCAAAGACTCGGCCTACGGAACGACGATTGAAGTTTTCAGCTAGGTAACTCCAGATCTCTTGAGAAGTAGAAAAGCTGACGACACATCCCAGAACCTCTTCAGAGAGTGTGCTGTACAGCCATGACTTGATTAACTGATCAGTGCAGGACCAGGCTTCCAAACGAGGATTGGGAACTTGAGTGACGATGTCGCCTTGAGCAACAGCGACGGTGGGAGGAGGAGCAGGTTCCTGTCCTGTGACGAATTTGAGCAGCTTCTGACTACTCAACAAGGATTCCAACTGAGGTTTCTAGAGTAAATAGTTACTGTCATTGAGCTTGATAGTAACGGCACTAGACACTGGTATTCCACTGGGTAACGGATAAGGTTCAGCAACATGCTCCATTTTCATGTTAAGGATTTGTGAGCTCTGATACCATGAAAGAACTAAAGGAAGGTTGAAGGTGAAGTGTGAAAAATACTTAGTATTATTGATCTACCACGTTCTCATTACATTGTGTGTGTATATATGCAGAATAAGAAGAACTTTCTAGAAGAGCATGAGTCATGTAGACACGTCACAGAATAAGGATAAGACTGGAAAGGAATCTGCAAAAGGTAACGGTCTGTTATTGACCAGCGACCAGCTGTGAGAGCAAGAAGATGAGCAGAGTGTCTTCTGTCGTGTTCTGCTTCCTGAAGTGGGCTGCTGTGGATTGTATCTTGAATGGGCTTGAATCAAGTTGGCTTCATGTAGTATTGGGCCTGGTATCATCTTCTCAACTTCAATACTTTTTTGAAATCCTAGTTTGTTATCTTCTCTCCATTGTGGGTTTCTTTTTCATAATTTTACAAGTTGCTCTAATATTTGTAGTCAACGATACTTTAACTGTAGTTTTGAATAAAGAGCGGTTAGGAGTCTACACTTGAGTTTACAGTAGAAATTCATAGTATTTATATTTGTCACATGTGCAAAATATTTTACTGTGATTGTGAGTTGTGTGACCGAAAGAATGAAGGGTTATGAATGGAATTTAGAATAGTGAATTTAGTAAACGGCAGTAAAAAGATTGATGAAATCAAGTGAATGGTAATAATTAATGTGATTTTTGTCATTAAACAGTTTTCGTTTATTATATTTTATTTCGTATTGATGGAAATTCACATAACATTGACAAAGCTAAATTATAAATTAACATAAAATATAACATATTGCAAGAAAAAAATATTGTTCTATAATAATTAAATGTTAAATGTTGGAACCATGTAGCACAATAGTTGTCACATCTGAAATTCATGACACATGTCTGAGATTCGAACCTAATACCCATAATGTTATAGGTGATATTAAATTTACTAAACTAAGTTGACAAAAAATAATAATTAAATGTTAAATAAAATTTTCTAAAATATATTTAAATCATTATTATACTGTTTTCTTTTTTCCATCTTATTTTCTGGAGTTACATGAGGTTTTAATTGGTCACATGAGTTACTATTAATTTAGTTTGAGTTCAAGGTTTAACTCATTGATATAAAAATGTTACCAATCATGAATCGAACAAAAAAAATTTGAATTTGAGTTAGAGTTAAAATGAGTTTGGTTGATATACAATTTTAGTTGTGTTCTTTGTAAAATTGCTAACTCAAAAGCTAATCCAAAATCATGATAAAAGTGATGAATTAAAGATTGAATCAGAATTTTGTTCATTTTTTTAAACGTGTGTTTTTTAAATTTTTAAATTTTCACTTATTTACTTTTTTGAATAATTATGTATTACCTTTTTCAACCAAATTACTTGGTAAATAATTGTATTTCAAATCATTTCGGTTTATTTTCTTTAATAACACAAAGTTTGTTTTTTTTTCAATAATATTTTAAAGTTTGAATGATTTTTAACTGGCCGATATCTTTTTCACTATTTTGATTTGAATTTATTATGTTTAAGTTAGTATTCATTTATTTAATTTATTTTTATCATTAAAAATGTACTACAATTTTCATTATCAATAAATGTGAATTTAAATTAGTTTTGATAACACATACTACAATTTATACAGAAAAGTTACCAATCATTTATTTAACAAAATAATAATTCATATTTCTTACAGTAACTTCATATCATAAATTTACAGTTTTTGTCATATAGTTTTTACTGAAAATTACATTAAATTACAACATCAACTACAACTCAACTTTAATAATATATTTTACCAATCAGAGCAGTAACATAGAAAGACATGTTGAGTATATTCGATAATTGAGCAAGAAGTTAAAGAAAGCACGTGAGTGGATCAGACGTTGAAGGCGGTGAGAGGAAGAGCAGGTGACAGTGTACAGAGAAAGACGGTGATCGAGACGTGGCGGTCCTGAGATCCACGCCTCCTTCGCCATATATGTCGCCACATATTTTTTAAATTCCCTAATTTTATGATTTTATCAAATCAGCTTACTCAATTCTGTCATTTGAAATAATTGCCGAGAAAATAGAAAATAGAAGTGGTAAATTTAATCATGTGTGGGACAGTTCAAACCGATCAACTAAAAAATAGTTTTGAAAGCCCTGTAGTCGAATATCTACGAAAGCCTTGGCATTTTAGAAAACCAGACGACAATACTTTCAAAAGATGGATCCAACATGCAAGACATACACGTATCAATAGTTGCCCGGAGAGGGTCCACACGTTTGAGTGACCGTACGTGTGTGTTTTTATATAATTAATATTCAGACGAATAAAGAATCCTAATAATCGTGTATAATTAAGTGCTGTTCGTTTCATCATCCGTTGTTCGTTTTTGTTAAATTAAAAAATGCGTCTGGATGCAAAAATTAGATGCAAAATAAAATTTATCCAAAATATATATATTTTGGATAAGTTTGAAACAAGTGTCTAGACACTCTAAACTGAATTCAAAATTTCAAAAATTTAAAATTACATTTTTCCATAAAAACCGCAAAATAATATTTTTTAGCCAAATATCGCAAAATCACATTTTTTGCCAAAACCGCAAAATTATATTTTTTGCTAAAATCGTAAGATCACATTTGCAAAAATCGCAAAATCGTATTTTCTCGACAAAACCACAAAATTCCATTTTCTCGCCAAAATCGCAAAATCGTATTTTTCGCTAAAACCGCAAATTTTTATTTTCCCGCAAAAAATGCAAAATCAAAATTTAGGTAAAACCCGCAAAATTTCATTTTTCAGCCAAAACCGCAAAATTGCATTTTCTCGCCAAAACTGCAAATTATATTTTCTCGCCAAAATCGTAAAATTACAATTTTCCACGGAAACTGCAAAATTGCATTTTCCCAGTAAAACCGTAAAATTACATGTTTTTGCCAAAACTGCAAAATTTTGTTTTTTCACCAAAAACCTCAAAATTTTATTTTTCCGCCAAAACTGCAAATTGTAATTTTTCGCCACAATTGCAAAAATATATTTTTCCGTCAAAACCGTAAAATTGCATTTTTCCGCTAAAACTATGAAATTGTATTTTCTCGTCAAAATCGCATTTTCTCACAAAAACTGCAATATTAAACTTTTTCGCAAAACCGTAAAATTATTTTTTCCGTCTAAACCACAAAAAATTGTATTTTTTTTTTGCCAAAACTATAAAACTACAAAAAAAAATGGTAGGAATCATGTGGCATAATGGTAGCCACCTCTGCATTCATTACACCAGGTCTAGGGTTCGAACCCAGCACCTCGTATGTTGTTGGGATATTAAAGCCACTAGACTATATTCACAAAAAAAACTACAAAATTATATTTTTGTTCATTTTATACTAAATGACTTCAAATACAAATATAAAAACACCAAATGACTATAACTGCATTTAAACACAATTTCTAAACTCATGAATTAAAATAACAAACTAACATCATCTAGATGTTGAGTCCAAATACTGCCTCTTTAGATATGTAAACGAACAGCACCTTAATAATTTTTTTAAAAAACAATTGTTTCTTTTCTTGTTCGTCAAAACAACTAGTTTTTTACTCGTTTCTTCTTTTTTTTTCCGAGCTAAGATGCAACAACTTGATCTAGAAGATGACCTGTACGTGTGAATCGTGAAAGTTGCTTATTATTCAAGCCGCCAGTGGTTTTGGAGTATTTTGACTTGAAGACACGTGGAGGAGAGCTTTAAGTTGACAATTCTCAATCCCAATAATTACTATCGTTGTTTCACATTTTTAATTTTCGTCCCACACGTACGTGAAACCTAAGTTTCCATGTCGGTTTACTCCTGCAAGAAAAAGTATCTAGCTCCACGTTGTACTTGGGATTGTAAAAAAGAACCCCACATTGGTATAGTAATATCAATGACGAAGGTGATACTTTTGGTAATATAAGAAGACAAACAAAAAAATATAAAAAAAGATCAAAGACGAAGAAACAACTGATATATTAATATCCCGTATCAGGTTTTCCAAAATAGAAGTCAAATTTTAACGTAAATTTGACACAGGGACAAGCTAAACAATCATTACAAGTGACGTTTCGTTGTAGGTAATATATATATGATAGTATATACATGTAAAATAGAAGTCAAATGTAAAAGAGTTACAATTATTTAAGTGTAGACATGCATTGGTGAGAGACACCTGGAGCGAACTTTTTGAGGAACGCGGAAAACGAGCAAGAGGAAGTACAGTTGGCTCTTTCCCAAGATTCCAAGACCACCGTCTTGTATTAATACACCAAAAACGTAACTCAAAATAACCGAGGAAGAAGAAGATATAAACGACGCCGTAGAGTGGGAGATACTTGCTGGGCTGAGAAAGAGAGAGAGAGAGAGAGAGAGAGAGCTTCTTCTCTTTACATCAGCCATGGCCACACGCAGTCTCTCCTTCTTCTTCAGAGCCCTTCTCTTTTTTCTTACTCTCTCAGGTTATTTTCTTCTCCATCACTTTCTTATAAATGGAAGAAGCTAAACAGAATTGGTGCTGAGCAGTGTGAGTTTCCACCAACCCTGCACCAATTCTGCTATTTCCTCCATTTTCGGAGCTTTTGTTTTAAAAAAGATTTAAATTCAGATTCATGATTGTGTGTTCCTTTTTGTTTTTCTCTTAACAAATCAGTGAGAAGTAATGGCCAAGGAATAGGAATCAACTACGGCCAAATTGCTAACAACCTCCCATCTCCGGCGAGAGTCGCCGTTCTCCTCCGATCACTAAACATCACAAGAGTAAAACTCTACGACGCAGATCCAAACGTCCTCTTCTCCTTCTCAAACTCACAAGTCGATTTCATGATCGGATTAGGTAACGAGTTTCTCCAAAACATGTCAACAGATCCAACCAAAGCTCAGAGTTGGATCCAACAACGACTCCAACCACACATCTCGAAAACTCGTATAACCTCGATCGTTGTCGGAAACGAAATCTTCAAAACCAACGATCATGTCTTAATCTCAAGTCTCTTACCGGCGATGAAATCGGTTTACTCTGCTTTACTTAATCTTGGTTTAGAGAAACAAGTAGCAGTAACTTCTTCTCATTCTCTCGACATTCTTCAAACATCTTATCCTCCTTCGTCTGGATCATTCAAAGAAGAGTTTATCCCATTTCTTCAACCTCTTCTTGATTTTCACTCTCAGATCAAATCTCCTTTCTTGATCAACGCTTATCCTTTCTTTGCTTATAAAGACAGTCCTAAAGAGATTCCGTTAGAGTATGCTCTGTTTCAGCCGAACCAAGGGATGATTGATCCGAACACGAATCTTCATTACGATAACATGTTGTTTGCTCAAGTCGATGCGCTTTATACCGCCATTAAAACTTTGGGACATACTGATGTTGAGGTTCGGATCTCGGAGACGGGATGGCCTTCTAAAGGTGATGAGAGTGAGATCGGAGCTACGCCGGAGAACGCGGCGCTTTATAACGGGAATCTGCTGAAATTGGTTCAGCAGAGGAAAGGAACTCCGGCGAAGCAATCTGTTCCGATTGATGTTTACGTTTTTGCCCTTTTTAATGAGAATCTTAAACCCGGTCCGATTTCTGAGAGGAATTATGGATTATTTTATCCAGATGGTAAACCGGTTTATAATGTCGGTTTACAGGGTTATCTTCCTGATATTATCTACAGTTCAAGCGCAACTACAATCAAGGTAAATCCTTTTTTTTTCTTCAATAGTTTTCAATTTTTTTTGTTTGTTGTTTTTCAAATCTTGAATTGTTCTTTTTTTTTTTTCCAAAATTGAACAAAAATTAAGCCTTGAATCGTAGTAGTTTTTATTGATATTTTGGTTTTTATTTTTAACAGTATCATGCAATCAAGATTTTAAGAACATAGTTTTCAATTATTTAAAAGAACTAATTTTTGCCATACATTTTCTATTTTATCTACATTTATCATGAGTTTAGTTTTGGCCGAAGGTTTGCTTTAGACGTATACTCGAATTAGATTTTTTTTTTTCTATAAAAAGATACAATTTTTGTAATTCTACTATGATACAAATGGTAAAAGTTTTACAAAAATTTTAAGGATATCTAAATTATTGTGACTAATATTTACCTCTCTAAAAACTTTTGTGCTTATAGAATTTTGTTAGTGGTTTTGGTAACAAAACATAAAAAGTTGTAAATCCATTGAATTTTTCGTTTCTTTGTAGTCAAGATATTTGTTCTATATTATGATTAAACTTTAAGAATATCTCTCTCTTTTTTTAATACATTTAAGAATATATCTAAGTGATAAGATATAATAATGATAATGTTGATGTTGAATGATGGAACAGATTTTGAATTGCTGGAGAGCCGTGATGGGTTTGGCTGTAGCGGGGTTCATACTTGATATGGGCGTCAAAATGAGGATGAGATAAGCTTGGCGTGTGTCTTTGTCTGTCCTTAATAGGGTTTTTTTTTACAAGAAATTTATTGTTATAGTTATAGGTGAGGTATACAATTCTTTGTCATCTATTGGATTCACAATATATATAAAATGTTTATTTGTTAACAATGCTAAAAAGTCTATGTGAATGAAATATACTTTCTATTCATGTACATTAATAATAAAAATAATTAATTATCTAAAAATTCATAATTTAATCAATCAATTTGTTTCTTCTCATATTAATGTCTATTGATTTTAATATCCAACATAACAGAAAATTGGATATGAATTTCAGATATATGTGATGAATTTCAGAAGTGATGCTATATAATTCTTATTTCAACCAATCAATTTAAATCTCCAAATTTATTTTTATTATTTTTAATTCTAACTCATTTTTTCTTCAAAATTTTGTAAGACAAAGCTAAATATATTAAAAAATTAGTTATGTTATTAACATTTAAAAATGTGGGTCAGACCACTTGGGTTATCTCCAACTTGCAATCATACATGTGAGTCTTTTCTCGTAACATTAGAAAATGTTCCTTACAACTTCAGCTATACAAAAGTCCATTGGTGCCATCAATCATTTTTTAAAGAAATTGTCAAAAAGTCGGTTTGTTCCTCTCGTTTCTTTTCACATTTCTATTCATTTTTTTCGCTGGCATTTCTACCCTGATAGGGTCACAACTCGTAACAGTCTATACTTCGAAGATCAAAATTTTCTTTGAACTTGGGACTCGTCCTTCTTTTGCTTGAAGGAATATAATTTATGGTTGAAAATGGTCAATTTCTTACAATCAGGACTAGTCAATGATTTGTAAATTATTCTTTATGATTTCAATTTCTGAAATCTATCCCAAAACCGTATAAACCATTTAAAATCCACAGAACTTTTATATTGATGATGAAAACCTTTAATCTAAAACAATGGAGAATAGAAAACTTACGATTATCCATTGCTCTTGAATTGCTGTGTGAAATCCTTTGAAGATCACTTGTTGATTTTCTCCTCTACACCTTCTTCTTTTCACAATTCCTTTGATGGAGAGGAATTTCTCTTCTTGGTTTTCTTATTGTTCTCTCTTTACTTTTATAAGAGTTTTGTCTTAATCTATCCAACAACCACCACCTCACTCTCTCTTATGTCCTTTTATATATGTTGAATGGACATGATGTGAAAGGTTGTGTCTTTTAACTTTTCTTTATTTATTAAGACATCCTTATACTCTTATTTTATTTCATATATATACACACATAATTAAAACCATATTATATGTGTATATACATATCTTTATGAGAACAATATAATGTTTATGGTTAGAGGAGAGGGTTTCAACGTACCCAATCTAATACTCTTTTATCGAGACCGATCCATCACGGTTTCGTTTATAATGTATTAGATATCATAGACTTTACAAAGAACTTGAACTTTAATAATCGGACTGTTAATACATCGGCCACTTTACAGAAAATATTCTTACATTCTCCCACTTGGCCGTTGTGTTAACTTATCTGTCCAATCTCTTTTCATGCGCATCTTTACATCAAGTTCAATAAATTGTAAGTACCATAAATCCAGAGCTAGCCGAGTCATGGCGGTTGCCCAACATTTACTGCGATGGGGTCCCTTCCAAGCACCACACACCAACTCTAGCTTTACTACTTCTTTTCTATTGAGATTTCATTTTAATTCTCAAAATCATTTATGTTGAGATAAACCATAATTCTCAACTTTAGATGTTATCTTAAAAAAAAACTTTACATGCATAACCATTATGATAACATACTTTAATTGCAGAAAAACACAAACTTTAATGACATCATCTTTGAGTAACAACTTTACATGAGCTTAATCTATCATAGCAAGATCTTATCTATTATGCCCATTTTCTCTACATGGCCAATAAATATACCGGGCTGTAATCCTTTCGTCAAAGGATCTGCCAACATCATGTTCGTCTTTATATGCTCAAAAGTTACTCTGCGTTTCTGCACTTCTTCCTTTACAGACAAGTATTTAATTTCCATGTGCTTAGCACCTTTCGAATACTTGTCATTCTTTGAGAAGAAGACTGCTGCGGAATTATCACAGTAAATTCTCAGCGGCTTGGCTATACTGTCAACAATTCCAAGCCCTGAGATAAAGTTCCGCAGCCACAATGCGTGAACCGTGGCTTCAAAGCATGCCACAAATTCGGCCTCCATGGTGGAAGTAGCAATGACAGACTGCTTTCCACACTTCCATGAGACTGCTCCTCCAGCTAATAGGAACAGATAGCCAAACGTCGATTTTCTACTATCGACGCATCCAGCATAGTCTGAATCTGAGTATCTGACAACCTCTATACTGTCAGATCTCCTATATGTAAGCATGTACTCTTTGGTGCCTTGCAAGTACCTGAGAACTTTCTTTGTAGCTTTCCAGTGATCCATTCCGGGATTACTTTGATATCGACCCAACATACCAACAGCAAAACTGATATCTGGTCGAGTACATGTTTGAACATAGTTCAAACTCCCAACCACTGAAGCATAAGGAATTCTTTCCATTTCTTTACGTTCCAATTCATTTTTCGGACATTGCATTTTACTGAACTTATCCCCTTTCTGAATTGGAGCCTTTCCAATGGAACACTTATCCATCCCATATCTCTTTAGAACTTTATTTATGTATCCTTTCTGAGACAAACTTAATAGTCCTCGTGATCTATCACGGATTATTTCTATTCCGATCACATAAGATGCCTCACCCATATCCTTCATTTCGAAGTTACTAGAGAGATATTTCTTTACATCACTTAACATTCCCATGTCATTCGCAGCTATCAATATATCGTCAACATATAATACAAGAATGGCAAACTTGCTCCCACTGACCTTCATGTAGATACATCGGTCAACGATGATCTCTACGAAACCATATGACAAAATGGTATCATTGAACTTTAAATACCATTGTCTGGAAGCTTGTTTCAACCCATATATTGACTTTCTCAGCCTACACACGAGATTTTCTTTTCCTGTGGCCACAAAACCTTCAGGTTGGTCCATATAAACTTCTTCCTCAAGCTCTCCATTCAGAAATGCGGTTTTAACATCCATTTGGTGAAGCTCTAAATCATAATGAGCTACCAATCCCATGACAATTCTTAAAGAATCCTTCTTTGAAACTGGAGAGAAGGTTTCTGTATAGTCAATGCCGTCTTTCTGAGTAAACCCATTAGCAACAAGGCGAGCCTTGTACCTTTCTATATTACCTTTAGAGTCTCGTTTGATCGTAAAGATCCATTTACACCCAACAGTTTTGAAACCATCAGGCAACTCTACTAGGTCATACACTTTATTTACATTCATAGAAGAAATTTCTTCTTCTGCAGCATTGTACCACTTTTCAGAATTATCACTTTCCATGGCTTCTCTGAATGTTTTCGGTTCTTCATCAAGACTAAGGTCACATTCATATTCAACATCGTAAACCACATAATCATCTGTAATGGCAGATATTCTTTCCCTTACAGATCGCCTCAGTGATTCTTGTGGCACAATGTTCTGTTCTTGAATGGTGACAGGTTCATTTTCGGTTTCCTGATTTAGTGGGACCGTATGTTCATCATTTTCTTGTTCTATTGTGGTATTAGGCTGTGCACCAACAATAGGAACAACTACTTGGGTTGGAACTACGGGTGAAGAATCTTCTACCCGAATTTCTTTTATGTTCACTCCCCTAGATTCTGAACTCCCACTAGTTTCACCATTTTCAATGAACCTAGCATTACCCGTCTCGACTATTCGCGTACTATGGCTAGGACAGTAAAAGACAAATCCCTTAGACTTTTCTGGATAGCCAATAAAATATTCACTAACCGTTCTTGAGTCTAATTTCTTTTCATGTGGATTATACGGCTTTACTTCTGCTGGACATCCCCAGACACGTAAATGCCTTAAACTGGGTTTCCTTCCTTTAAATAGTTCAAATGGGGTCATTGGAACCGCTTTACTAGGAACCCGGTTTAATATATATGTCGCAGTCTTTAATGCATATATCCACAACGACATGGGAAGTTTGCAATTACTTAACATACTCCTAACCATTTCCATTAATGTACGATTACGCCTTTCAGCTACACCATTCTGCTGAGGTGTTCCCGGCATTGTGTATTGCGCACAAATGCCTTTACTTTCTAGAAGTTTTGCAAATGGACCAGGACATTGCCCACTTTCTGTGAATCTACCGTAAAATTCACCACCTCTATCCGATCTCACAACTTTCACTTTCTTTTCTAACTGCCTTTCCACTTCATCGATGAATAATTTTAAAACATTCACCGACTCAGCCTTATCATGTAGTAAATAAGTGTATCCATAACGTGAGTAATCGTCAATAAAAGTGATAAAGTATTTTTCACCACTCCATGACGGAGCATCGAAAGGGCCACATATATCTGTGTGTATCAACTCTAAAAGTTGACTTCTTCTTGTGGCGGGTTTCTTTGTGATGTGTTTGGTTTGCTTTCCTTTAATGCAATCTATACACACATCCAAGTCACTAAAATCTAATGGAGGTAATAATTCTTTCTTTATTAACCTCATCATCCTTTCTTTAGATATGTGACCTAATCTTTTATGCCACAAGAGTGCTGAATTTTCATTTGATGCACTACGCTTAATTCCTTGATTCTCAACATTAAACAAAGATTCAGAAAAACTTTTATCAAGATTAAACCTGTATAGTGAATCAACCAAAGTACCATTACCATAAAAGTAGTCTTTTCGGTACAAAGAAAATACACCATGTCCAATCTTAAAGTTAAATCCTAAATCGTCCAACCTACTTACTGAAACAAGGTTTCTAGCACATTCAGGTACATAGAGACAATTTTCAACATCTATAAAACAACCAGTGTCAAAGATCAATCTGTACGTCCCAATGCCTACTATCCGTGCTTTCATCCTGTTTCCCATGAACAAGTACCTTTCAGTTTCTTTTAAAGGTTGGATCGTACTGAATCCCTGTTCAATATGAGATACATGAGTATATGCACCAGAATCAAGCCACCAAGTATTTCTAGGCACTTCTACAAGATTCAATTCGGAACAAACATATAAATGTTGTGTACCTTTCTTGTCGAACCATGCCTTTCTTCTAGGACAGTCTTTCTTTATGTGCCCTTCCTTCTTGCAGAAGAAACACTTGACCACTTTACGGATTTTACTTTCAGGTCCTTTAAAGATACCTCTATCCTTCCTTTTATCTTTACCACTTGGTTTCTTAAAGCTGCTACTGGCTCTGTTTAGTCCAGCGATGAGTGCAATTTGGTCTTTCAGTTTCTTTAACCTCGCTTCTTCCTGAATGAGCATGACCTTTAATTCCTGAAAGCTCCATTTTTCCTTAATGGTGTTGTAATTCACCTGGAATTGGCCATACTCAGGAGGCAAAGAATTCATGATAAACTGAACCAAGAACGATTCATGCACTTCCATCCCCATGGACGTTAACTTTGATGCCAAGTTTGACATGTGAGTGACATGATCATGGATTGTCTGAGACCAATCGAACTTTTTCATAGTCAGCTCACTCATGAGACTGCCTACGATCGATTTGTCAGCCATATCCGACTGGGATTGTTCCTTTATTTTCAGAATGAATTCTCTTGCTTTCTCTGTTTTAGGCATAGATGGCTTTATACTTTCCGCCATCGACATCCTCAGTAAGTTCAGGCACAGCCGGTTAGAGCGCTCCCAAGTCTCATAACGAGACTTGTCCAATTCTGAGCTCTCATCCGTAATGGCTGCTGGCTCTTCATCAGTGAGTATGGCTTGGTCTAAGGACATTACACCCAAAGAAAACTTTATTTGTTCAGACCATTCCTCATAGTTGAGCCCATTAAACTTTACCACAAAATTTGCAAAAGCAAACGAATTCGATGAAGCTGCAAAATTTTCAACATGCTTACCATTAATGCTTTGAAACTTTAATAGATTCATCGACTAATAAAATCTAAACACTTTACTTATATGTATTTAAGTAACCTGTGGGCAATACATTAAATACATACACTTTTAATGATGTTTGTTTAGATTTTTACTTTAATAATTAATCATGTTATATATACAATCGATAACAATGTTACATGTGGGTATACACACCATCGGTTGTAATATAAATGATTAATACTTTAGGTATTACTTATTACATCCAATGATCAACCTGTGGGTGATCCCCTAGGATATAGTTAGTAATTAATTGATCAATCAAAATATTTAATGTCATTTAAACATCCATGATCAATTATGAATCTTTACTTTACTATCATATTAAATATAACAAGACCACTGTGGTGATTAACAAGTTATATATAATACGAATTATTTTTATAATATATATGTATTAATATTTCATAATACATTAGACTAAATATTTTACGGTAAAATATATATTAATGTATTAATATTTCATAATACATTAATCTGATTATTTTACCATAATATATATATATATATACTGTTACTGTTCACCGCCGCGGTTACTGTTCACCGCCGCGGTTACTGTTCACCGCAGGAACTATTCACCCATAAAATCCTTTTTTTTTTTTTTCTTGAAAAAATTCATAACTTTTGATCTACCTAATGGATTTTAACATATAATATACCGTTGGAAAGATAATTTCACCCTCTACACATTGATATAAATTTTAACACATTTCAATTTTTCAATGTTGTGGTGAAATTATATTAAAACTCGATTTTCTTTCAAAAATTTCATCATCAATCCTTAATGGGAGATTAATGGGTTCTATATGGCTCTGATACCACATGTAAATTATTCTTTATGATTTCAATTTCTGAAATCTATCCCAAAACCGTATAGACCATTTAAAATCCACAGAACTTTTATATTGATGATGAAAACCTTTAATCTAAAACAATGGAGAATAGAAAACTTACGATTATCCATTGCTCTTGAATTGCTGTGTGAAATCCTTTGAAGATCACTTGTTGATCTTCTCCGAATTTCTCTTCTTGGTTTTCTTATTGTTCTCTCTTTACTTTTATAAGAGTTTTGTCTTAATCTATCCAACAACCACCACCTCACTCTCTCTTATGTCCTTTTATATATGTTGAATGGACATGATGTGAAAGGTTGTGTCTTTTAACTTTTCTTTATTTATTAAGACATCCTTATACTCTTATTTTATTTCATATATATACACACATAATTAAAACCATATTATATGTGTATATACATATCTTTATGAGAACAATATAATGTTTATGGTTAGAGGAGAGGGTTTCAACGTACCCAATCTAATACTCTTTTATCGAGACCGATCCATCACGGTTTCGTTTATAATGTATTAGATATCATAGACTTTACAAAGAACTTGAACTTTAATAATCGGACTGTTAATACATCGGCTACTTTACAGAAAATATTCTTACATGATTATGTAATGAGAGAATGAGAGCTGCTTTCATGAAACAGATCCTAGTGGATTTAAAAATAAGGGTTGAAAACTTTATTGACTTTTCGACAAAATGGTTGGACAGATATAAACTTGAGAACCTGTTTTTCCTAAGAGATATTGAATTGATTCTACGAATCAAACCGGTGGTTGAATCTGAGAACTATACTGGTGTTGGGAACATAACAAGAATGGAGAGTACACTCTCAAACTTCAAACGTCATGAAAATGGCTTTGCTGGAGAATCAGTCTACCATAATTTATTTTATCTGCTAGAAAAGTGATTACAAGAGGTTGCCAATTGAGGTTAGAACATATTTTCCGTGGGTTTTATGATGCTTTTGGAAAAATCGCAACAAGTTCATTTTTGAAAGAACGAATTTCCAAAGTGATACGATGGAAAATGTCAAGGAAAATGTGACTCGATGGTTTAAAAAACTATGAATGATACTATAGGGAAAATTTTGAAAAGAATGATTATGATATTGATCTTCTTAGCTTATTAAAATAGTTATATGATTATGTAATGTAATTTTACAATGTTTTAAATTTTTGTAATTAAAATTGCAAATCAAAATTCTGAATTCATTTTCTACGGCAAAAATTCAAATCATAGTGAAACTTATAAGATGCAAATATTTTTTAATAGTATGTATATGTATAATCATTGATATGTTGTTCCTAATTCTGAAGATGGTAGTATGTCCTAACTCAGAAACGAAGTTCTCCATATTACCAGTTTTAGTTATTAATAATTTAACTTTCACTGAAATGAGATTTTATGGGAATTGACATACCTTGCAAGTTTTCGGAGAAATCTAAGTAGAAATCAATAATACAAAGAATTGTCGTTTGTTGTGGAAAATATGTTAATATCTGGATTTGTTCTGGAACGTTTGATTAAATAGACTATGTACCTGGCATATATGACATATATATATATATATATATTCCTTTTTAACTATTAATTATGTAATATTAAGTATTGTTCCAATATAGAAAATTGTGACACATACGTATTCGTTCTATATCTATTAATTAATTCGTAAAGTATTGTTGTAATAGGTTATGGAATTTTGTAACTCCACTCAAAGTTGATACTTCCTATGTTATAAGACTATAGTCTCGAAATAGTAAATGATTAAAAACACTTTGGTGTGGAGTAGATTGATCTGTTGATTTATTAGTATAATTCTTTGCTTCGGTTATTCTCGGATGAGTACGTCATTTGCTTTGGCTATAAAAATCTAACACAATTATTGGACGCTATCGAATCAAGAGGTGAGAAAGGTATTGAGCTGTTGTCGTTGCTTAGGCTGAGGTGAAAGCCTGCAATATGCTGTGAGTAAGGACAGTCCAAGCTGTTGGGATAAGCTTGAAGATTAAGCAGAATGATTGTGAAGAATATCCAGTTGAAGATTAGGAGTTATCTAGTCTAAAAGTTAGGAGTTATCTAACTAATATATTGTAGTTATCTCTTAGTTATAAAGCATGTTTGTTACTTAGATTTAAGGAGCTTAAACATGTATAAATAGATGACTTAGGTGAAGGTTTCTAGTATGAATTTTTAGAGAGAAACTAGAGATACAAGAACTTGAGTTTTGAGTCAGTTTCGTAAGAAATAAAGAAGAGTTATTCATTTCTCTTGTGTTCTAAGTTTTAAGCATTCTAAATTTTGTAAACGACTGTTATTCTACAATTGGTATCAGAGCCTCCATATTGGAGATCAAGGATTGTTGTTTTAAAAGTAAAGGGACCGACCCTCTGTTTCATCTAAAGAACAAGAGGCGAAGAATTAAAACTTGAAAAACAAACAATCGAGCAATGTTAAAACCATTCGACTTATACACATGGAGGATAAAAGTATTGTTGCAGTAAAACTGCGAGAAGGAGGAACTTCATCCATTCAGTGCCCGATGTTAAGTACAACCAACCACACGGTCTGGTCCATTCGCATCAAGATTACTCTCAAGGTTCACATGGTGTGGGAAACTATTGATCCAGGCATTGAAGATGAAGAAAAGAATAATATGGCGATGACGCTTCTGTTTCAATCCATTCCAGAGGCGTTAATTCTCCAAGTGGGAGAACTTAACACTTCAAAAGCTGTCTGGGAGGCTATTAAATCCAGACACATTGGTGCTGAAAGAGTCAAGGATGCAAGATTACAAACCTTAATGGCGGATTTTGATAGAATGAAGATGAAGGAGACAGATACAATAGACGAATTTGTTGGAAAAGTATTTGAAATAACTTTGAAAGCTCTAGTGTTAGGAGAGATACTAGAAGAAGCTAAAATTGTGAAGAAACTTCTAAAAAGCGTGCCACGACAGAAGTACATTCATATTGTCGCAAATTTAGAACAAGTACTTGATTTGAATAAAACAAGTTTTGAAGATATAGTGGAACATTTGAAAGCATATGAAGAGCGAATTAATGAAGAAAAGGAGGAACAAGAGGATCCAAGTAAGCTAATGTATGCAAACATGCATTCATCCTTGGGATTTAGTAGTCGTGGAGGACGAGGACGTTTTGGTAACAGAAATAGAGGACGAGGTAGATCAAGTTACCAAAGACATTCAGGATACCAAGGACATGACTCGAACCCTCAAAGAAGAGACAAATCGAGAGTTATGTGTTATAGGTGTGATAGGCAAGGACACTATGCCTCTGATTGTCCGGAAAGGTTACTAAAACTTCAGGAAACTCTTGAGACCGAGAATGAAGAAACACAAAGTGCAGACGAGCTAATGATGCACGAGGTGGTGTTTCTTAACGAAAAAAACATAATACCAAGAAACTTTGAGACGCAGACAGATAATGGAGAAGTGTGGTACCTAGACAATGGTGCTTCCAACCATATGACAGGAGATAGGAGGTACTTCTCACACATCGATGAAACTGTCACAGGAAAAGTACGCTTCAGAGACAACTCGCGGATTAACATAAAGGGAAAAAGAACTATACTCTTCATAGATCAAAACGGCGAGCAAAAGAGTATCTCCGATGTTCACTACATTCCAAAGCTCAAGAGCAACATCATAAGCCTTGGTCAGGCTACAGAAGCAGGATGCTCTATAAACATGGAGGGAAATTATTTGAATCTGCATGATCGACAAGGAAAGTTATTATGCAAGAAACAAAGATCGTCTAATCGACTTTATAAGGTCCGTATGAGGTTAAAAGGTTCAGGTATGCATGACAAAGCAGAGAGCTGCCTGCAACTTAAAGTGAAAAACGTCACAACATTATGGCATGCAAGGATGGGACATGATGGGTTTGGAAAATTAAAAACCATGAGTCAGGAGTTAGTCATAGGACTTCCCAGACTAGAGAATGAAAGTACCACATGTGGATCATGTTTACTCGGAAAACAAGCAAGAAAGGTCTTCCCACAAACAACTTCATATCGAGCCTCACAAGTTCTTGAACTTGTACATGGAGATCTCTGCGGACCCATCACGCCCTCGACCGCTGGTCAAAACAAGTATGTATTTGTACTTATTGATGATCATTCAAGGTATATATGGACAATTCTACTGAAGGAGAAGAGTGACACTCTCAATAAGTTCAGAAAATTCAAGTTTCTGGTCGAACAAGAAACTGGAAAGTCTATCAAAACACTCAGAACAGATAGAAGAGGCGAGTTTACTTCTCAAGAGTTCAAAAGTTTCTGTGATGATCGTGGAATACAGAAATATTATACGGCACCGTACACGCCACAGAAAAATGGTGTCGTTGAAAGACGAAATAGAACATTGATGGAAATGACCAGGAGCATTCTTAAACACATGCGGGTACCAAACTACCTCTGGGGAGAAGCAGTAAGACATGCCACTTATCTCATAAACCGTTTAGCAACAAAAAAATTTGAAGGAGATCACCCCATATGAAGCATTGAAGCAAAAACGTCCGAATATTGAACACATACGCATATTTGGCTGCATTGGGTATGTAAAGACAGAAGCTACGCACCTGAAAAAATTGGATGATAGGTCCAAGATACTTGTTCATCTTAGAACAGAACCAGGCTCAAAAGCCTATTGTCTTTTTGATCCAACAACTCAGAAGATCACAGTTAGCAGAGATGTTGTTTTCGATGAAGAAAAGGTGGAATTGGAGCAAACATGATGAGGAGAACAATAGACCAGGAGTTTTCAAACTGTGTTTTGGAAATTATGGAAATCATGGGATAACAGAATGTGACGGTGGAGAAAACAGTGAGAATATTCAGATTAATATAAAAGAAACAGAGTAAACAGAAGGTCGGGAAGATGATGAAACTCATGAAAATCCAATAGAAAGCATGAAGAAGAGAAAAACAACTCGGGTGAAACAACTCAGGTCTTGAGAAGAACGACCATGGAGATAAAAAAGCAAAATTACTTGAAAGATTTTGTTCTCTATGCATAAGAGGAGGGAGAAAGGCTTTTAATGCTTGTAAATGAAAAACCGAGAAACTTTGATGAAGCAAGCCATACAAAGGAGTGGATTTTAGTGTGGGAAGACGAAATTGCGTCCATTTGTAAGAATCACACATGGGATTTATGTGATCTCCCAGCTGGTGTGAAGCCCATTGGAATAAAATGGGTTTTCAAAGTTAAGCGAAACTCAGATGGCAGTGTTAATAAGTAGAAAGCAAGACTAGTGGCTAAAGGATATGTACAGAAACATGGAGTGGATTTTGATGAGGTGTTTGCGCCTGTAGCACGCATTGAAACTATTCGATATCTTGCTGGATTAGCAGCCTCAAACGGGTGGGAGATACATCATCTCGATGTAAAAACAACATTTCTCCATGGCGAGCCTAAGGAGACAGTTTACGTTGCACAGCCAGAAGGTTTTATCAAGAAAGGACATGAAACCAAAGTTTACAAGCTAAAAAAGCTTTATATGGACTTCGACAAGCTCCAAAGGCGTGAAACAATAAATTAAACAGAATTTTAATGGAACTTCATTTTACTAAATGTTCCAAAGAACCATCCGTTTATCGAAAAACAGATAAAGGTGAGCTGTTGATTGTTGCAGTATATGTGGACGACTTGTTCGTGACGGGATCAAAATGTGACGCGATCTACAACTTCAAAGCTGAAATGTCTGTGAAGTTCATGATGAGTGACCTCGGGAGACTGAAATACTACCTTGGCATTGAGTTTAATCACGAAAGATATAACATTGAGGCATGGATATGCTATGAAGATTCTAGTTGAAGCAGGTCTTGAAAGTTGTAATCCGGTTCACACACCAATGGAGATGGGATTAAAGCTTTCAAAATCTGAAGATGAACAAGAAGTTGATGAAAGCATGTATAGGCGCAATGTGGGATGTCTCATATATCTATTTCACACAAGACCTGATCTAGCTTATAGTGTTGGTGTTATAAGCAGATATATGCAAGAGCCGAAAGTTCCTCATGAAGCTGCGATGAAACAAATTTTAAGATACTTAAAAGGGACTCTGTCTTTTGAACTTGAGTTCAGAAGGTCAGATAATTTTTCTTTAACAGGCTATAGTGACAGCAGTCACAATTTTGATCCAGATGATGGAAGAAGGACGACTAGTCACATCTTCTATCTTGGAGATAGTCCAATAACCTGGACATCACAAAAACAAGATATTGTCGCACTATCCTCCTGTGAAGCAGATTTTATGGCTGCCACTGAAGCAGCTAAGCAGGCAATATGGTTAAGGGATTTAAGCAGCGAGATCACTGGAGCTCCAAGCAATAAAGTGTTGATTAGAATAGACAACAAATCAGCTATTACTCTAACCAAGAATCCGGTTTTTCATGGTCGCAGCAAACACATCCACACAAGATTCCATTTCATTCGCGAGTGTATTGAAAACAGGCAAGTAGAGGTTGAACACATCCCAGAAACATAGCAGCGATCGGATATACTGACAAAGGCGTTGGGAAAAGGCAAGTTTCATGAAATGCGAGAGCTAATCGGTATTCAGAATGTTTCGAATAAAGAGTTCAAGCTTAAGCGGGAAAGTGTTGAGATAAGCTTGAAGATCAAGCAGAATGATTGTGAAGAATATCCATTTGAAGATTAGGAGTTATCTAGTCTAAAAGTTAGGAGTTATCTAACTAATATATTGTAGTTATCTCTTAGTTATAAAGCATGTTTGTTACCTAGATTTAAGGAGCTTAAACATGTATAAATAGATGCCTTAGATGAAGGTTTCTAGTATGATTTCTTAGAGAGAAACTAGAGATACAAGAGCTTGAGTTTTGAGTCAGTTTCTTAAACAATAAAGAAGAGTTATTCATTTCTCATGTTCTAAGTTTTAAACATTCTAAATTCTGTAAACGATTGTTATTCTACACAAGCCAGCAAGCCGCCGTTAGAGAACAAGTTGTATTTCTTTGTCTTTAGTTATGTTCTGTGGTAACCTTAAATCTATGTCTTCTTCATACGCTTTCAGTCTGGTGGCTTAACCTACGTCAAAACCCCTGAAATGTCTGAAGCATCGAGCGGCAAGCCGGCAAGAAGCGAGAAAAAACGAACCTCTGCCCTTTCTTTATTTGCATTATCACACTCAAAGAAAGGCACGAAATAAGCATGCATGTTCTTTTGTAATCTAACTATATGATCTTTATCTAGAACAAACAAAGGATAAGCTAGTCAGAGTAACGTTGGATCTAACTAGAACAAAATGGGAGCTCCGACAGAGACAATGAATATCTTGAAACAAAGAAAATGAAGGAGACATATGAAAAAAATTTGAAAATTTTATATTTTACCTTTATCATTGTAGATAATTTTCTTTTTGTTTACTAGTAGATAAATTCTCCCTAAAAAAACAAAAATGATCTCTTTATCTATATTTGGTTTATAAATTTATAATTACGTCCTTTCTGTTCAAAAGCTAAAGAAAAAAATATATAGCTTCTTTCTCAAATATAAAAGATGTCATGGCATACTATACTTTTAAGTTAATATATAGGTGATTAACATATGTTTTTAATCAAAATCTAAAATTTCTATAGAAAGTAGTTTCAATGAATTTTTAATAAAAGTTTGTTTTTATGTAAAATAACTGTAATAATAGAGTAAACATTTGAGACAGCTATTATAACTCGAAATACAAACAATCAAAATTCCTTCATGTAAACCGATTTGTAACGGTTGGAATTATGTGACATAATGGTAATCACTTATGAAATTTATGACACAGGTCTAGAGTTTAAACCCAGCATCCGTCGATGTTATGAGAAATATTAAAAGCCACTAAGATATGTTGATAAAAAAAAAACGGATTTGTAACGAGGCAGTTTATGTTTCAGCTAGAAAGGATGCTCTCGATAATGTTTTTTTCTGGGTTGTATTTACCCATCAACTTGGTTAACACAAGTCTATTGTGATTTGTTACTTCAAGATGTTATAAATCATTATTCATCATAAAAGACAATTAAAATAATAAAGAAAACGTTTGAGTTGAGTGAAACACATTAGGACAGTGATGCATAAACCGACATAAATGAACAAATAAATAAAAATGGTATTTAAAAAATATAAATGCCAAAATAATTTATCGAGTCAGGTTGTACAATAAGTTTTTTTTCTCAAACTGTACTCTTTTTTCATTTGTTAACGCTAAAATTTTATGCATTTTCAACTCGATATACTATAAAATTATAAAAATTAATTAAAATATATTATATTTAATATATGCAAGTGAAAAATTCATCAAAAAATTATTTATCTATTATTATATTAGATAAACATAAAATTGTTTATAAATCCATAAAATTATAAAAATTACATAGAGACCATCTTTCTCATATCAAGAAAACAAACAAATCTCTAGAATCATACCATCTCAACAGTTTTTAAAACTTTTATTAGTGTGTCCATCTGTAAAAATATATTAAAATAATAAATAATGATATTTGAGAATAATCAAAAGCTATATTATGACCACAAAATAAAAAAACTGCTAAATAATTACTTTCTAAAAAATCAATATTTTATTTAATTTTTACACTAAAAATATATAAATATAATCTAATGGTTGGTGTAGTAAATAAGAATAAAATATCAAATAATCACAAATTTTTAGATTTTTCTTAGCGGTTATAGGATTATGCTTTTAAATGTGCAAAAAATATTAAAAACGACACGGAGATGCAGATATGATCAAGTTTTCAAGCGATATATACCAAAGTGTGGATGAGAACATGAGGCAAGCCACAAAAAATAATTTGTGCGTTGATCAATATCTCTTTTAGTCTTCTTTTTTAACATTTTTTTTTGATGATATATATTTTCCAATGATTTTTGGTTTGACACATAGAGTCCAGTGGAGTGTCTACAACCAGAAATAAGTTATTATGAGAAAACAAATAGAAAAAAGTTTTTGTTTTAAAATTAATTTTAAAATTTTTCATTGTAAGGTCTTAAAAGATCTAAATGTAGTTTTCTTGGTTAAATTGTCACATGAAAGATTATATGTTCCTATAAATGTATGCATGCAATCTCTTTTTTCTAGTCGGACATCTCTATATACCATATCATTTTTAACTACTATCAGAACAGAAGTTGGAAGTTTGGACAAATATTGTACACTCTAATTCAATAATTTTTTTTAAACTACTATCTTTAAACGTTTATTATTTTTAACTATTTTTACATTTATATAAATATACATATATGTATTTTTTTTCTATTCTGTTTTTATGCAAATTGAATTGTTTCTGAAAACTTAAAATTAGCTGAAGAGTTCTTGAACATATGATAAGGTCTTGTTTTTCTACATGTATTTACAATATACACAAAAATTCTACATATTCTATAATTGATATGAGTGAATATTTTCTAAATCTATATTATAAGTTGTGTCACGAACACTAGCCATAGATTAAAAGATATGTGGAAAAAGAACAACAATAGCAAACATTCAACATAAACCAAAAAAGTCAATAAAAATTCTGATTCTCAAATAGTTTATTTAAAAATGGATAAAAGAATTACATAGAGTAGAAGAGAATTTAACAAGTATATTTGGAAAATAGTATTTTTGCCTTTAACTATTTTAAATTTTTTATTCAAGCGTATTGATAAAAGGTTTACAATTATTATAATAAGATAATTTGAAGTTTAAAAAATCTTTTGAATGATCTTATGTTTTATGTTTTCCATATATTATTATTTAAGATAATGATGTAATTAATAAAAGATGAGCCGCTAATTTTTAGGTGCATTGTATATAAATAAAAATGAAAAATAACATAAATGAGAAAATAAAAATTTTGTGTTTCAAAATAAATAATGTTTAAAACAAAGTAATTTAATATTTTAATATATTTTAATTCCAAATACTTGAAAAAAAATCAAAAAAAATATCTAAGAATTAATTATAAAGAACAGACTTTGAAGTCTTTTCCGTCCATTTTAATGTTCTCACACAAACCAAAAATCGTTCCTATATTTTTAACCTTTGACCGGATGCTTCGAGTAAAATAATATTTCCCGCTTAATCTCTTAAACAATGGGTCCGTGTTTAAACCCAGATTTCTATTAGCGATTACAAGATTATGATTTCAGCAAGAATGTAAGAATCAAATAACTTTCAGTTTAAAAACTATATTAGCCTTAGAGAATATGTGTGTTTTACCTCAACTTTTTTGATGTATCTTGTACGGCTGTGACAGATCACTTTCCTAAAATTTGTATATCCTTTTGGTGTTTCTGAAGAGTACAAGAGGACAAAAAAGTAGAATGAGAATAGTGGGTTTAACGGGAGGCATAACTTCTGGGAAGAGTACACTCCAACTTGTTCAAGGCTAGTTCCCATTGTTGACGCTGATGTCGAGTAATGTCTTTTTCGTTTTTTCTTTTATTTTATTAGCACTGTAGGAGCTATAAAATCGGATATGAAAATACAATTTGATATTTGTGATAAAAGGAGAAATCAATTTGTAGAAAACACGATTTATAAAACGATTTTATGAAAACCAGAAAGGCGAGATGATCTATTTCCTTAACTCAATAAAGCGCGTGTGGTGTGACGGTTTTAATACGCCTTTTGAATCACATGATACAATCTTTTATAGACCGATTCGCAACATTCGAATTCGGAATCTGCGAACACAGTATCTACGATATACTCAAGAACATGAATCGTTTCCGAAAGATAGAAACGAATATGAGAGATAATTGAACATTTTTTCTGTGAATTTAGAGAAGCAATAGATTTTAGGGTTTTCGATAATATAGAATTGCACAGGATACCCAGAATGATTGCTTTAGCTCTCTATTTATAGGGAAGAAGTGATTAGGGAGTTTTTGAGATAAAATCTTGACTTTCAGCGAAATCCCGAAAATTCCGCAAGCAATTATAACCGTTTTGACTGGAATATTCGCGGATAACGATGAGATTTTGAATCCGATCGATCGATCCTTTAGGCGATCGGTCGATCCGACATGTACCGGTCGATCCCAGAATCTCACGTAGAAATAGATCAATCGATCTGGTTTAGATCGGTCGATCCCAGAATCTCACGTAGAACGAGATCGATCGATCTGGTTTAGATCGGCCGATCTCAGAAACTCACGCAAGAAACCATCTGTAGCACGCGATCGATCGATCCAGAAGAGGATCGATCCAGAAGAGGACCGATCGATCCTGGAAATGTTTGCGGGGATGGATCGATCGGTCCAGTAAGGATCGGTCAATCTATTTTTCTCGCCAAAAAATAGGACTCCTCGACGACGAGACATTCCCAAAGCCCAAAGCCCAAAGCCCAAAACCCAAATCCCAAAGCCCAAAGCCCAAAGCCCAAAGCACAGAGCACGAGCACGAGCGAGCGGCGGTGGTGGTGGTGGTGCACGCGTGTTGATCCCTTGGTTCTCCCCATAAACCACTTTGACACTTAGTGACTTTGTTCCATATATATGCAAGTGGAAAAAATTCCTTCTAAGCAATGTGAGACTTTCTTAAGTTCCACTTATTCCCTAATGGGTCTAATTTTTAAGCTCATTTCATATTCACATTATCAACATGTTTCAAGCCTAATGTGCTTAATAACATTTTGGTTCAACAATCCTCCACATGAATAGAAATGACTCTAAACTGAGGGTAACTTTGAAAGACTCTTTAGGATCGAGAAAGCTAAAAGAAAGACTTTCTTGAGTATAAACGAAAGATAATCGTATCTGATTTGGTTGCATTTTTCAGCATTGAACTAATCATAGTTGATATCTGTCGGGTATACAAGGCCAGGGGGTGAACATGATGTCTTGAACCACCCGGATTTCTAGTGTAAACTGAGACAACAATTATAACGCGGTTATATTTCTCGTAGAACTTTTTGTTCTCTTGTTGTGTTTGTTTTGGCCTTAAACAGCCTGGTTTTTCATGAGTGAACTTGGAGAATACAGTCTTTCATTTATTCTTCTAGAAACGGCCCCATTTCACACTCACAAGGTGATCTTTCATATTTGTATTTTTTTTCCCGAAGTGATCTGCTTCACTTCATTGGGTTAGAATATATGAATTCATTAAAAGTCAATGCTTAACTTATGTATATGCAGATAACATTGTTATCATCTTTAGGAACTGGGTAAAAACAAAAGTTTTACAGTGTTTATTTTAGACTTAATTTGATTTAGTTGTCCATTTGAACCTATCAAATGATGTAGGTGGGGTTACCATCAAATCTCATCTTTAGTTCATAGGATTTAAACTCATTCTTCTTGATAATTTTAAAACTTGATCTCGTGTGAGACCTTTTGTGAAAGGATCTGCAATATTATCAGCTGATTTTATGTAATTGAATGAGATTACACCACTTGAGATCAGTTGTCTAATGATCTTATGTCGTCTACGTATATGACGTGACTTGTCATTGTACAGATTATTGTTTGCTCGAGCTATAGCCGATTGGTTATCACAGTGTATGCGTATTGATGACACTGGTTTTTTCCACATCGGTATGTATTCCAAGAAATTGCGAAGATGCTCGGCTTTGTCTAATGCAATGAATTCTGATTCCATTGTTGATCTAGTCAGAAGCGTTTGTTTGGAAGATTTCTAGGATACCGCAACACCTCCAAGTGTAAATATATAACTACTTGTTGATTTTGAGTTTTTAGAGTAGGATACCCAGTTGGCATCATTGTATCCTTCCAAAAATGTCGGTTCGGAACCATAGTGCAACCCATAATTTTTGGTAAACCTTATGTAGTTTAATACTCTGTTTATAGCTTTCCAATGGGTGTGTCCTGGATTGCTTGTGTACCTACTTAGTACATTCACTGAGTGTGCTAGATCTGGTCTGGTACAATTTGTCAAGTACATCAGACTTCCGATCACTCGAGCATATTCATTTTGTGATACAGGTTCACCTGAATTTTTCGTCAGATGAAGAGTAGTATCTACAGGAGTTTGTGTGGTTCCACTTGAATAGTCTTTAAATCTATCAAACACCTTTTCAGCATAATGTTTTTGGGATAATATGTATCCGCCTGGATGTCTAGTGATTTAATCCCTAGAATTACATCAGCCAACCCTAAATCTTTCATATCAAAATGTCCATGCAACATGGTTTTAGTATGATTGATGATATCGTTGTTGCTGCCAAGGATAAGCATATCATCTACATATAAACATAGCATGACATAAGAATTTTTCGTAGTCTTCGAATCAATGCACTTATCACTTTCATTTATGCTGAATCCATTGGACATCATGACACTGTCAAATTTTTCATGCCATTGTTCAGTCCATACAGCGATTTCACCAGTCGACAGACCTTATGTTCTTGTCCTGGTACAACATACCCTTCGGGTTGTTTTATATATATCTCTTCTTCTAAATTTCTATTTAGAAATGCAATTTTTACATCCATCTAGTGGATTTCCAGATTTCGTAATGCTACAATGCTTACGAGATTTCTAATAGAAGTTATTCTCGACACTAGAGAATAAGTATCAAAGAAGTCTAAACCTTCTTTTGGCGGAAACTTTGAACTACAAGTCTAGCTTTGTATTTATCAATTGTGCCATCGGTTTTTAATTTGGTTTTAAAAATCCATTTACAACCGAGAGCTTTGAACCCTTCTGGTAAATCGGTTATGTAAAACGTATGGTTTTGCATAATGGAATCAAACTCACTTTTGACGGCTTCCTTCCAATAAGGTGTGTCAGGCGTAGACATTGCTTCAACGAAGGTCTTTGGTTCGTTTTCAGTGAGTAAGATCATTAGAAAATCGTCACCAAAGGTTTTTTCCTTCCGAACTTTTTTACTACGCCTGGGTTCATTTTCAACAACTTCTCCATTTACTAGAATATGAGTGCTTGCTTCGCTTGCGTCTCTTTCTTCCCTATTCCGCTTAAGGGTTAATTTATCCTTACAAGGAAAAATATTTTCAAAGAAGTACGCATTTCGCGATTCCATTATTGTATTTACATGGATATCCGGTATATCTGATTTATGAACCAGAAACCGATAAGCACTACTGTTGTGTGCATATCCAATAAATATACAATCAACCGTTTTTAGTCCGACAGTAACCTCTTTAGGAAGCGATACTGCAACTTTTGCTAAGCACCCCCACACTTTCAAGTATTTGTATGAGGGAACCGTTCCTTTCCATAATTCATATGGCGTTTTTCCCGTCACTTTGTGAGAAATCTTATTAAGAATATAATTAGAAGTCATAAGAGCTTCCCCCACATATTCTGGGTTACTCCTGATTCTTGCATCATGACATTCATCATTTCCTTTAGAATTTGGTTTTTACGTTCCGCAACTCCATTGGATTCAGGTGAGTAAGGAGCAGTTGTTTGATGAATGATTCTATTTTCTCTGCAGAATGCATCAAACTGTCCTTCATATTCTCCACCTCTATCACTCCGAACTATTTTAATAGTTCTTTCGAGTTGATTTTCAACTTCTAGCTTATATTCCTTGAATTTATCTAGAGCCTCATTTTTGCTTTGTAACAAGTAAATATAGCAGTATTTTGTGCAGTCATCAATGAATGTCACAAAATACTTTTTACCACCTCTTGTAGGTAAGTATTTTAATCGCACAAATCTGTGTGGACTAATGCTAGAGGTTCTGTATTTCTCTGGACTTGTGGAGATGGTCGTTTTGTAAGTTTCGCTTGTACGCAAACTTCACATTTGTCTTTGCTTTGTTTGCATTTTGGTATTAGGTTTGAATTCATTAATCGGTTTAATGATTTATAATTCACATATCCTAACCGTTCATGCCAAATATCAAAAGACTCGACCAAATAAGCAACTGGAAACCAGCATTTTCAGACTTGTACTTTCGTTCCAAAGCAATCCAAAGATGCTTGGCTGTGGAATATTTCTTATCGTTGTTGTAGACAGAGTATAAATTGTCTACCAAACGACTCAGGATCCATCCTCTCCACAGAAAGTCTGAATGCTTCCATGCTTCAATAATGGATAGCATACGCACATCCAGGTCTCCATCAGGAGTGATTGGCTTATACTCCGTGAGGAATTTGTTCAAATTCAGAGATGTCAAATAAAAGACCATCTTCTGTTGCCAATTCTTAAATCCATTCCCATCAAATTTTTCAAGAAGGAGTCCACTGGTATCCAGTGCCATTTTTGGAGTGATTTGAGTCGTCTCCATCATTGTAATCTCTCTGTTATTGAGACTGTTCGCAGCGTTAGTTGTCATCTGTTTCACAAAAGAAACGAGAGTCAGAAACTTGATTTAAACATTTGTTTACACAGTCAAACGAATTGCAATCTCGCTGTATAGCGTTCGCGGAGACGTCACGAGATCGATCGATCACAAATTTACGATCGATCGATCCGATATTAAATCGTTCGATATCGTTTTGCAGACTCGCTATTTGAGCGTTTGCAAAAACGTTTAGAGATCGTTTAATTTGTTTTGCAATCTCACTTTTCAGCGTTCGCAGAAACGATTACAAATAATTTAAAAATAAATAAAAATCGTTTTTCTTAAATCCGATTGTAGCTATTTGCTAGAAGCGGATTTATTGAGTTAAGACTGTAGGAGCTATAAAACCGGATAAGAAAATACGATTTGATATTTGTGATAAAAGGAGAAATCAATTTGTAGAAAACACGATTTATAAAACGATTTTATGAAAACCAGAAATGAGGCGAGATGATCTCTTTCCTTAACTCAATAAAGCGCCCGTAGTGTGACGGTTTTAATACGCCTTTTGAATGTTCGGAATCTGCAAACACAGTATCTACGATATACTCAAGAACACGAATATGAGAGAGAATTGAACCTTTTTCTGTGAATTTAGAGAAGCAATAGATTTTAGGGTTTTCGAGAATATAGAATTATAGAGGATACCCAGAATGATTGCTTTAGCTCTCTATTTATAGGGAATAAGTGATTAGGTAGTTTTCGAGATAAAATCTCGACTTTCAGCGAAATCCCGAAAATTCCGCAAGTAGTTATAACCGTTTTGACTGGAATATTCACGGATAATGATGAGATTTTGAACCCGATCGATCGATCCTGTAGGCGATCGGTCGATCCGAAATGTACCGGTCGATCCCATAATCTCACGTAGAACTAAATCGATCGATCCCAGAATCTCACGTAGCGATCGATCCCAGAAACTCACGCAAGAAACCATCCGTAGCACGCGATCGATCGATCCAGAAGAGGACCGATCGATCCTCGAAATGTTCGTGAGGATGGATCGATCGGTAAGAATCGGTCGATCTCATTTTCTCGCCAAAAAATAGGACTCCTCGACGACGAGACATTCCCAGAGCCTAGAGCACGAGCACGAACACGAGCGAGCGGCGGTGGTGGTGCGCGTGTGTGGATTCCTTGGTTTTCCCCATAAACCACTTTGACACTTAGTGACTTTGTTCCATATATATGCAAGTGGAAAAAGTTTCTCCTAAGCAATGTGGGATTTTCTTAAGTTCCACTTATTCCCTAATGGGTCTAATTTTTAAACCCATTTCATATTCACATTTTCAACATCTTTCAAGTCCAATGTGCTTCCATATCTTTCTTTAGTTTGAAGCTGCGTAAAGAATCCTAGTTTTCTTACTTGCTGGAACTTTCTTAGAACTACTATTCCACCATTTTTAAGAGAGAGATCCTCCTCAAGAGAAGTTTACTTTTGTGTGTTTTTCTGTAATGTATTGAAGAAAGGAAGTGGAAAGTGGTGGATGGAAGAGAGTAATTGCAGCTTTTGGAGAGGAGATTCTGCTTCCTAGTAGAGAAGTGGACCGGCCAAAATTTGGTCAAATGGTGTTCTCTTCCGATTCCAAGCGACAACTTCTAAACAAATAAGAAATTGAGAAATCCTTTTTTTGTTTATTGGATGAGATCTTGAAATGGGGTTCTTGTTTCTTTTCATTCTATAGGCTGATGGCTCCGTATATATCAACTGGTAACTTTTGGGAGATCCTGAAACAATGGGCAAAAGGAGCTCAAGTGATAGTTGTCGATATCCCATTGACAATGTTCTAAGCAAAGATGGATAAATGGACAAAACCCATTGTGGTTGTGCGTGTCAGTCAAGAAACACAGCTCAAGAGACTGATGGAGAGAGATGGACTGAGTGAGGAACAATAAAAAGATAGAGTGATGGCTCAGATGTCGTTGGATTCAAAAATAACCAAAGCCGATGTTGTGATAGTTAATAATGGCGGTCTGAACGATCTTCACCAACAGTTCAACAAGGTTTTGTCTGAAATCACAAGACCCTTGACATGGACCGAGTTCTTACGTTCAAGGCAAGGAGTCTTCTCAGTTTGGTAACTTCAGGACTCTTTGTTTGCAAACAGTTCAATATTGGCTCACTTTGTATTTTCTAAGTGCAAAAGTCACCACTTTTGTTTCTTATTAAAATCTTTTTTTAATTTATTCCTTTCTGCTCTCTTCCACAACCGACATTAACTTAACTTTTCACTAGTTTGATTCATTCTTCTATTCAGTATCCACAAGTCCATTATCTATGTACAACTTGAAGCAGATATTGTTAAAAAAAAAACGAAAAATATAGACCATTAGTCATATGTGGCTATGAACGGAATAACCATTGACATGAAGACTTCGTAAGAGAGCGTTGCGTAGCCCGTGTAACCGGGGTCCTTCTCTTTGAACTTCTCAGTCAATCCCTAATAAACCCCATGTTTCAAACGATTCAAGTGGTTTCATAAAAAATGCAATTCGAAATTGTCATGTAGCTTAAAAGATCACAGTTCCTACCTTCACAATCATCCCACATCTGCAAATCAAGCAGAAAAAAAAAATAAGAAGAAAAGAAACGATAATAGTTAAGAATTCGACTCAAGAAACACCAGAATCGATGAAGACATACAGAAAGAAACATACTCGAGGAATCTGTTGAAACAGAAGTCAACAGTTTTGCCAGTCCCATCATCATACTGAGATATGACAATGAGCTGGAGAAGCGAGGTTGGAAGCATGTAACCAAGATGATAGAAAGCGTCTCTGAGCTCTAAAGAATTGATCTTCCCGCTCCTATCTCTATCATACCTTTCAAATATTGCCTACAAAAACCACAAAACATTATCACAACATTTTGAGGCATAAAAAGAATAAAAATCAATACAACCACAATGGATCTTTCCGCTTCTATCTCTATTGATCCAACTGTAGAGTCTTGGACATGAGCTACAAGTGTTCACTTACCCGCCATTGCGCAAGGCAATTCCATAACTCAACATACTCCTTAGGACCTACAAAAAGGTAGAAACATGACTATGTTTTTTATTCCAGAATGAGATATTAACACTTCGTGCCATTACAAACTGGTTGAGTTCACTTATCAGACTGAGTGTAATCGTAATTACAACAATATTTACTTTGGTCTAAAGCTCGATCCTTTTTCAAAAACCTTTTTTTTTAAAAAAAAAAAACAAATCTTTATCGAATCAGACAATAATCAAGAGAACAAAAGCGAGTAATAAAAAAAATGAAATTTACCAAGCCGTGGCAGAGAATCTCCAGGACTCTTGTAGATGAACATGAGAAACCTAATCGTTCTGTAACTAATTCTGTCGTACCCAGAAAACGACAATGCATGCCGCAGCTCCGACTCATTGAGGAATCCGTTCCGGTTTCCTCCCGCCGACTCAAAGCTTCTTATGCTGTTCGGATGTATTTCCCGAGAAAAAATCGCGGAGGATCCTAATTGCTTCGTTGGTTGACCCGAAGTGCCATATGGATTCGCGTAGCTGTATCCACCTTCCTCGTAGAGCTGCTGCCCGAACGATTCTGGAAGCTCCGGTGCCGACGGCGCGTAGGCGTTTGAGTACGCCATTGATGAGCCGATGAAATTTCTTAGAAATGGTTGAAGACGACTGATATATATGTGTTCGCGTGTTTGATAAAATTTATTTCTATTGCGATTGCACGGTGAGGATTTGGTCAGCCAATTCAACGGTAAGATTGAGCGCATGCTCATAAGTCATAACTGTTTAAAGGCATCCATTTTTTTCTCGGCTAAATAATTTATTGATGAAAAAATCATTATACAAAAACTATCGGATTTTAAATTATTGTATAAACGATCGAATAGTGGTGCCGATATAACATAAGAAATCATTTTGACAACGCTTTATATAATAAATTTTTATTCGTTAAATGATTTAGTTAATCATTTTGATATTTATGTAGATAGCATCATATGGCTGAATCTTCAATTTATATATAATATAAAAAATTTAGATGTATTCGACAATAGATCCTGAAATATCGACAATCTGATAACTAATGTTTTTATAAGACAGTCTAGAGTTTGATTTTATTGTTCTCTTGATTCGATCTGTATAAAACTTTAATCTTTTTAGCAAAATAAGTTTTTGGTGATTCCAAAATGAAAAAACAAAATCATCACCGTATCTCGTCCAAACTTGAAGGTCGAGAAACAAAAATCATATACTTGAGACAAGTGCGTCTTGTTTGATCTCTTTACCCAATGGATAACTTGCTTGGACTTTACAAGTTATTTTTTTAAGCTCGATGTTTTATCAATCACACTTATTACTGCGTGATGTTGCTAGTTTTGTCCTTTTAACCAAACGGGTTTGTGTGATACAAGACCTCGTTTCAAAGACTTTGATTAGAACGGATAAAGAGCGTGATGGGGTTTATCATTATGAAGGTGTGGTTGCAGTTCAAGTAGGACACGTGAACAAAGCGCAGTCTCGAGATCTCTGACATCATCCTACACCCCTCTTCTGAAATTCTTTCAGTTTTATCTTCTATTGGCGGTTTTTCTACTAATTTTAGAGATTCTGAATAATTTTGTGGTATTTACGAGACATCTCAGTAATATCATATTTAAGAGACGTTTCTTTAGTTGTTTATTCTTTTTTTCTTCTTTCATCTCTCATCTCTCTTTTCTTATTATATAATAATATTAAAAATAATTATAAAATATTAATTATGAAACTTTTTAAGGTTCAGCGATGCTGATGTCCTTAAAGTCCTTATAAGTAATCTTCGACCTCTTAAGAACAATATTTTTTTACTATTTTTGATGATTTCTCTAGAGCGGTTTCGACGATCTTGTTACTTGAAAACAAAAGTTTCACGAGCTTAAAAATATTTTGTGCTTTCGTGGAACAACTATTCTTGAGGCAGATACAAACTGTTTAAAGTGATAATGGTGCAAAGTTTGTCTGTCCTCGTTCGTTTTTTGCAGAAAAAGGCATTCTTCATCAAACTTCCTGGTTAAATACTCTTGGTCATATTGGATTTCACTTCATCACCTCAGCCTCAGGCATGATCCACAAACATAGCCATTATTCATTATCTCAATATTTTCAAAATAAAATGCAACTCCGATGGTACAATAGATCGTCACAAGGCGAGACTTGTTGCTTTTGGAAATCAACAAAAAGAGGAAATTTATTATAATGAGATTTTTGCTCCAGTGGTAAAAATGGCTATTGTTTGTATTATGCTTGAGGGTTGCAGCGAAAGATTGTGAGCTTTTATCAAATAGATGTGCATAATGCTTTTATTCATGGAGATTTAAAAGAAGAGGTTTATATGAAATTGTCTCCGAGTTTTGCTGCTCCTAGTGATAACAGAGTTTGTAGATTGCAGAAGTCTATCTATGGTCTTCATTGAGCTCTTCGGTGTTGGTTCTCCAAGTTGTCTAAAGCACTGTTTGATTTTGGTTTTAAACAAAATTACAAAGATTACTCTCTGTTTATGCTTTATCGTGGTGGTTCTATCTTGTTTGTCTTGGTGTATGTCGATAATTGTTGATGAAAACAGAGTGCATGAAGTTAGGCGGGAAGAAGCTGTTGCAGAGAGCCGTTAAGTTGTTTGAATAAGTCAGAGTATGACATAGTCTTAGTTGTGTTCTGTTGTGATCAAGTCCGAGTATTTCAGATATGCATTTGTTTTTTGATTAAGTCGTGTAAACTCTTGTTATGTAGGAGAGAGCCGTTGCTCATGCGTCTTTAAATAAGTGTAACACGAATGTAATAAATCAAGTGAATTAAGCAGCAAAATCTTCTTGTTCATGAAACTTCATCGAGTTACATTTGGTATCAGATCGAAAACACTAAGGGTGAGAAAGTAAACGAGTGAAACACTAAACTAAAACTAACGCAAAAGAGAGAAACACAGTGTGAGAAAGAGAGTACCAGTGTTGCAAGAGAAAAGAGTGAGAGGAAGACATGGAGAAAGACGGTTTGCTAAGCTTACCTAAGTTCGATGGTGATTACGAACACTGGGCCATGCTAATGGAGAATTTTCTACGATCAAAGGAGTGGTGGAGTTTAATCGAAGAAGGAGTTGTAGAGCCATCTCGCGGGACGGTACTCAATGGACAACAAAGATCGGAGCTGAATAACATGAAACTCAAGGATCTCAAAGTGAAGAACTACCTGTTCACTACAATTGAAAAGACAATTCTGAAACAAATTCTGAAGAAGAATAGTGCTAAGAAACTATGAGACTCAATGAAAGCCAAGTTCCAAAGAAATCAGCGGGTGCAGAGTGCACAGCTACAGCGCATGTGCAAGGAGTTTGAAATCCTTGAAATGAAGACCAGTGAGAGTGTAACAGAGTACTTCTCACGAGTAATGATTGTCGTAAACGATATGCAAAATCTCGGAGAGGACATGCCTGACTCCAAAGTAGTGGAGAAAGTGCTTAGAACACTGTCCGAACTGTTCACATACATCGTTTGTGCGATTGAAGAATCAAAAGACATCAAGAATCTGTCAATTGATGAGCTCCAGAGTTCACTGCTTGTCCATGAGCAGAAGTTCATGAAGAAAGACAGTTATGAACAAGTGATGAATGTTTACGAACAAAGAAGGGGACAACAGTGGGCTCGGGGCAGAGGAGAATTCAGAGGAATGAATATAGGAGGAAGAGGAAGAGGACTAAGCAGAGGAATGATCGATAAATCTTCCATTGAGTGCTTCAAATGTCACAAAAAAGGGCACTATCAGTATGAGTGTATGAGCCGGGAGAACAACGCTCACTATGCAGAACTGAATGATTCATAGGAGATGGTGCTGATGACGTATGTAAAAGAAGAAAGATAAGAGAAGCTTTGGTTTCTTGATTCCGGCTGCAGCAACCATGTGTGGAGAGAATGAATGGTTTAGTGATCTTGATGAAAGCTATACGCATCAAGTCAGGCTCGTAAATGATTCAAAGATGAGTGTTAAAGGAAGAGGAAATTTGAAGATGGAGGTTGGTGGTGTTGCGCACATCATCACCAACGTATATTATATACCAGAACTGAAGAACAACTTGATAAGTATGGGGCAGATCTTGGAGAAGGGTTCTAGTTCTTGATAAGAGATGAAGTATGTGGGCTCTATCATCCTACAAGAGGGCTGATAATGCAGACTACTATGACCGCCAATAGGATGTTCATAATTACGACAAAATTGTTACCATAGGAGTCGACGTGCTTTAAGACATCAACAGAAGATATCACACACTTATGGCACTGCAGATATGGGCATTTAAACTATAAAGGGATGCTAACACTCAATAGCACATAAATGATGAGCGGACTACCTGAATTGAAGGCTCCAATCAAGTTATGCGAAGACTGCTTAACTGGGAAACAGAAGAGGGACATTATTCCCAGGAAGAGCAGTTGGAGAGCCACTGAAAAACTTCAGCTGATTCACTCGGACTTATGTGGACCAATCACACCAGAGTCAAACAGCCAAAAGAAGTACATAATCACCTTTATTGATGATTATTCAAAAAAGTGCTGGGTGTATTTGTTGTCGGAAAAATCAGAAGCCATTGAAGCGTTCAAGAAGTTCAAGGCTCTGGTAGAAAGAGAAATAGGGATGCTAATCAAATGCTTGAGGACAGATAGAGGATGCGAGTATAACTCAAATGAGTTCAAAGAGTTATGCAGAAAACTCAGCATTCAAAGACAGCTGACCGCGGCGTTTACTCCACAACAGAGCGGCATGGCGGAGAGGAAGAATAGAACAATGCTCAACATGGTCCGATGCATGCTAGTAGGGAAGAAAGTACCTAAGAAATTCTGGACTGAAGCAACCATGTGGAGAGTGTACGTGTTAAACAGAACACCCACATCTATTGTAGAAAGCATGACTCCTGAGGAAGCCTGGAGTGGTTGCACACTATCGGTAAGCCATTTCAAACTATTTGGATGTATAGCATATGTGCACATTCCAAATGAGAAGCGAAAGAAATTAGATGACAAGAGCATAAAGTGTGTTATGTTTGGAGTCAGTGGAGAATCGAAGGCTTATCGATTGTACGATCCAGTTGAGAATCGTATTATCATTAGCAGAGACGTGACTTTTGATGAAGATGCAGAATGGAAGTGGGGTGAAGAACATGAAAATGATGTCAATGAATTTGATGAAGTCAAGGAAGGAGCTGATGAAATTGCAGAGGTCGAACATCCAGTTCCTCAAACACAATCGGTTGCAGAGGTCGAGCAAGCAGTGTCTCAGACACAAATAGCATTACAACCATGTCAGAATAGAAGTCAAAGAAGAACTCCAATATGGATGAGAGAGTATGAAAGCGGGGAAGGACTGTCGGATGAAGAAGATGAGCTTGCAAATTTTGTCAAGCTAGCGAATGTGTTCGGGCTATATTCTGTGTCTGACCCATCAAGCTTTGAGGAAGATATACAAGAAGAAAGATGGAGGGAAGCTATGGATCGTGAAATAGAATCCATACGGAAAAATGATACATGGGAGCTATGCGTACTACCACAAGGCGTTAGCACCATTGGAGTCAAGTGGATTTTCAAAACGAAGCTGAATGAGTCTGGTGAAATTGACAAATGTAAGGCCAGGTTGGTTGCAAAGGGCTATGCTCAGAGATATGGAGTAGATTATACAGAGGTCTTCACGCCATTTGCTAGGTGGGATACCATAAGAGCAATATTGGTTGTAGCTGCTCAAAGGGGATGGAGAGTGCACCAACTGGACGTGAAAAGAGCATTCCTGTATGGAGAGCTCACAGAAACTGTGTATGTGGACCAGCCGCAAGGATACGAGAAGGAGGGAGAGGAGTCTAAGGTCTACAAACTCAAAAAGGCACTCTATGGGCTCAAGCAGGCACCACGAGCTTGGTATAGTCGCATTGAGGGATATTTTGTGGAGAAAGGATTGGAGAAATGCCCATCTGAACCAACTCTGTTTGTCAAAAACAATGATAAATGTGACATTCTAATTGTCTCTCTGTACGTAGATGATATGATCGTAATAGGAAACGATTTAAAAATGGTGGACGAGTTTAAAGCAACGATGAAAGCAGAGTTCGACATGTTAGACTTCGGTGAGATGAAGTATTTTCTTGGAGTAGAGATAATACAAGATGACACATGGATTTTTATGTGTCAGAGAAAGTATATACGGGAGGTATTAGAGAGATTTGAAATGGGTGACTGCAATGCAGTTAGAAACCCCATTGTACCAGGAACAAAGTTGGTAAGGATAACCTTAGTGAAAAGGTTGATGCGAGTCTCTATAGGAAGATGGTGGGATGTCTGATGTACATGGCAGCTACAAGACCTGATCTAATGTTTGTGCTGAGCTTGATGAGTAGATACATGGATGTGCCAAATCAAAGTCACATGGCTGTGGTGAAAAGAGTTCTTCGTTATCTTAAGGGGACGATTGATGTGAGAGTCTGTTACAAGAGAGGCGGAAGCAGTATCCTCAAAGCTTATTCAGACAGTGATTATGCAGAAAATTTTGATACAAGGAAGAGTACATCAGGATATGTATTCTTCTTAAGTGGTGCTGCAGTCTCATGGTCTTCGAAGCACCAGTCAATTGTGACCTTATCAACAAAGGAGGCAGAGTTCGTGGCAACTGCAAGCTGCACTTGTCAAATTATCTGGTTACAAAGAGTGTTAAACTTCATTGGACTGATACAAGAAGGTGGTGAAGGTACTGTGATGTATTGAGATAACATATCTACGATCAAACTTTCCAAGAATCCAATCTTGCACAAGCGGAGTAAGCATATTGATGTAAGGTATCATTTTCTTCGTGATCTTTTGAATGATGGTACGGTGAAGATAATACACTGCAACACTCAAGAATCAAGATCAGATTGCAGACATCATGACCAAACCGTTAAAGTTGGACACCTATGAGAAGCTGAGAAGCGTGCTTGGATTGTGTGAGGTACCATAAATAAACTGAATCAGGAGATTCAGTTTAGGGGAGGATGTGTTGAGGAAAACAGAGCACAGGAAGTTAGGCGGGAAGAAACTGTTGCAGAGAGCCGTTAAGTTGTTTGAATAAGTCAGAGTATGACATAGTCTTAGTTGTGTTCTGTTGTGATCAAGTCCGAGTATTTCGGATATGCATTTTGTTTTTTGATTAAGTCGTGTAAACTCCTGTTATGTAGGAGAGAGCTGTTGCTCATGCGTCTTTAAATAAGTGTAACACGAATATAACAAATCAAGTGAATTAAGTAGCAAAATCTTCTTGTTCATGAAATTTAATCGAGTTTACAATAATCTCATTGTTAATGGAGATAATTCGCAGCTCATTTCTTTGTTCAAATTTTATCGATGATTTCACATAAAAAATTTGAGAATCTTTACGATACTTCTCATAAGAAGTATGCTCTTGACATTGTTTCGGAGTGTGGTCGTTGTGGCTCTTAACCAGCTCCCACACCAATGGAGCATAATCATACTCTTGCTCGTGGTGAGGGTTCCTTCTTTACGGAGCCAGCCAAGTACATACTTTTGGTAACTGAAAAATCAGGATAATTCGGGTTGGATACGAGTAAGGTCGGGTGACCCGGTCGAAGATGGACAGGCCTTTTAATGATGATCCGATTACATATGGGGCTTTTTATATTAATGGGCCTTTCATTTAGGCGAATCTGTTTTGTTATATCAACATTTTCTTGTCAGTAAAAGACGGCGAGCGAGAGAGAGAAGATGGAATCGGAGAAAGTGGTGGTGGACGAGCTGCCGCTAGCTATCGTGCGCCGGGTGGTGAAAGACAAGCTTTCAGAGTGTTCGCCTGATTATGACGTCAGTATTCACAAGGAAGCGCTGCTCGCTTTCTCCGAGAGTGCTCGGATCTTCATTCACTACCTCTCCGCCACGTACGCCTCAAAACCCTAAGTTTCCGAATTTCTTTCATTAGAAATAGTAAATCTCATTTGATTATCGCAATGTGATCCAATTGATGAACTTGATTTGACATAAGAGGGAAATCTTTCGAATTGACAAATAATCCCTCAAAACTGGTGTTCTTAATTTGGTTTATTTGTGGTAAATCATAGGGCAAATGATATCTGTAAAGATTCAAGAAGACAAACGATGAAAGCTGACGATGTGTTTAAGGCAATAGAAGATATGGATTTTGCAGAATTTTTGGAGCCGCTTAAAGCTTCTCTTGAAGGTTAGTTGCTTTCATGAAGATTACAGTATCCCTATTTGTGTTTCATTGTGAAGAAACATGCTTAGGTTTGGTTTAATCTCTTGTAAATTGTTATGGAAGAGATAGGAACGTAATACGATACCCATAAATTTGTCCCAACATAAGGTTATTTTGTAAAGACGCTTTTGAGCTTCTGTCTCTCATATGTAACATAACTGATTTTCAGATTTTAAGAAGAAGAACGCTGGGAAAAAGGCTGGTGGTGGTGGAGCAGCTTCGAAGCCAAGTGGTGGTGGAGCGGCGGCTTCCAAGCCCAAAGAGACGAAAAAGAGGAAACAGGAAGGAGCATCAACCCAAAAGGGTGTGAGGAAAATCAAAAGAGATGAGAAAGATGAGAAGAATGATGAGGAGGATGAGAATGGCAACACAGAAGAGAATGTGAACGGTGAGGATGATAGTACCGAAGATAACGGGAATGATGAGGAGAACGAGAAGGAGGATGAGGAGAACGAGAATGAGGAAAACAGCATGGAAGAGAATGGGGACGAGAGCGGTAATGAGGAAAACAGCATGGAAGAAAATGGTGAAGATGATGAGAACGTGGACGGGAACGGGAGTGAAGAGGGAGAGGGTGATGAAGAAGATGAGTGAACTCAAGGTTCTTTCATATCTTTTTGCAATGAACATGTTTTCAGGTTTATGTTCTCATTATTTATAATGCTAATCGATTAGCTTGTAAGCTTGAGAAGCAGTGGTTGTGGGCATGAGCATGTCGTAAACTCATATAGAATCGTTTTGCTCTTTGACTATATTGTCAACAGATATGTAAGTTGAAGTTAAGAAAATGAAGTTTTGTATAAGATGACGGAAACTAGAGTAACAAAAGCTTATAATAAATTGGTTAAAGAACAAATTATTGCCATGGTTATTCAATTTGATTTAGAGAGCTAAAAATGTAGAGAAGCTAATCTACGCAAATGTTACAACAAAAAAGAGTAAAACTCACGTTTGATACATTAGTAAATTATCGAGTTTGGATGTATAAAAAGCGGACATTTGTCGCTTTTACTTCATGTATTCAGCCACACTCTGCGAAATATCGTGGAGGAAAGAAACAAAACCCATGGCGCTAGCAAAACCGCTACCATCCACGTCTTGTTCTTCAATAAGATAGTTCTCGAAGGCAGTAGCATCGTCTTGTCCTCCTCGGATAAACATCAGTTTTGGTGTGATGCTTCTTTCTTGCTTCAGCTTATTAATGGTCTTCCTCAGTAAACCTGAGTTTCAAATAGAACTAAGCTAACATATCTTACAGGTGATTGAATTGGATTTTATTTTTAACGAGCAAACTTACAGTCTTGTGGTGGAGGGAAAGGAAGTGACGGGTCAGCTGTTGATGAGTAGAAGACTATCAAAGTGGTATATGCATCTAAGAAAAATATTGGACTACCACTTGTTATCAATGCCGCACGGCTCAATGAATGACGCGGATACGCCTGTTGATCCGGTGTTGAATACGACATTAACGATGGGTATATCCCGCAATGAAGAGAACTAGGTTCCAACACACTGCAATCAAAAGGAAACAACTTAAGCCTCGGTTTTGTTTGCGTTTACATAATAGTATATCAAACCACGTTTCGTTTGGTAATTGTATACGCAAACACCAAACACAACAGGAAGAAGAAATTCCATTTGCATTTTGGCGTTTGCGTTTACACTTGGCAAAATGATTTTTCTGTTTATCACATGTAAAGCACAAACGCAAAAACTGACAGTTGAAACAATTACGCCTTAGATAAATATAGGTCACGACGACTCATTAGGTTTAGTTAATAATGGCTCATTGGGGAGGTTACCTGAAAAGGCATTGCAAGTAGATTCTGTAATCAGGATGAACGCCTTCTTCATGAAACCGGAGGAGGGGATTACGGAGTAAGGCAAAGACTAAGCGAGGCAAAGGCTCAAGTTGAGGACATTGTGAAAACGTAATGTCAATCTGAGAACTCATTGACTTGTTTCCGTTTTTGTATTGGACGAGATTATAGACATCGTTGTATTGTGACGTTAGGATTACTAGCCAATCATGAAGCAACGCCCTCCCTTCTCGGACTCCATCCTCTAGAGACACTAAAATTACCTGTAGAAAAAACAATTACGATAAATACATACATAAATTAGCAGGTTGACAATGGATTGACAACATGAAATGACTATTTACCTTGTGAACGAGCAATGAGAGAACAACTTCATGATCCACACTGTCGTAAATTTCATTGACGTTTTGGGCAGTTCCAAATTGGATGGTTCTAATCCTTAGTCGTCTCTGAAGTGTGTGTTTGCCTCTGTGGAATATGAACTAGATCAAAAATTGAACGAAACACTACAAGATCCACAGTATTATTAAGCATAAATAAATATTCTGGGCTCTGGGATTGACTGTGTACAAGGTCATTAACAGGATTTAACACGTTAGGGAAGCTTGAGGTTTACTATCAAGACTAGACTCTAGCATGGACCAGTGTACCAGGTATGCTATTTATTTCTATGATACAAAACACTATGAATACTCGAATGATAAAAGAAATTAATAAAAATGCTTAACACTATATTAACCAGTTTGCCACTGGCGTACAGCGACTACAATGATTAATCAACAGCTTTACCATGGATTTAATCATACCTACTTGAAGATGACATTCCTGACTTTGACAGCCCCTCGGGAGGTACAACAACTGAGTACTGGAATGCAATTTGCACCACAGGTGGCTCTCTAGAATGTCTGGAAAAAGTAATGAGTAATTAGAAATTCTTATAAAATGCTTAGCTTTTGTTTCTACCAGGATTCAGCAAAAATTAATTTTAAAAAAGAACAATAATATTTGATTGCAGGTCGGGGAAAGCATGACAATGATTATTTTTCAGATACATTGAGAGTCAAAATAGAAGTGCAAAACCAATGACCAACAGCTTTACAAAACATTGAGAAGTTGTGCATGAAAACAATCTGCATCTATTTCACCCATGACAAAATTTATAGGTAAAAGCAATTATTGATAAGTTTACCTGGAAAATCCAGTATTATCTGCAAAATCAAAGTCATAAGCATATGTTGCATATGAGTCACAACAGATGATATGTTGAAGGTTCTCGTACTGTGGATCAGGAAAGAAGTGACCAAACTGCAAGTATGGCTATACTGTTAGCTGAAACAAAAAAGAATTAAAAGCATCATCTGAACTTTCATTTCTCGCTAAAACCACATACAGAGTGGAGAGGCATGAATTCAGTTGACGTCCTCAATCTCAAGACGCAATTGAAAGCATACGGCCGGTTCAGCATCCGAAATCTGCAAAAAAACATCATGCAGTTTGGTTTCAACTAATTTGGTAACACCTGAAGGAAACACAACATGCCTACTTTCTATTAATGTGGAAAAAATAATGCTAACATGTCTTGGGGAAGAGTCGAGTCATCGGTGCTTGAATACAAAAAACAACGATCCTCCACTTTCGATGCTAAGGAACTTCAGAGATGCTAAATCTGTGTACTCATTTGTAACTGCAAACACATCTACGCATACACCTGATTGAACAGCAATGGTGGCCTATAAAAGAGCCGTCAGTTCTAACCTCAAAATATACCTATCTTCCAGATAGAAAAGTATTGAAGTAAGACTTACAATGTCTTTGTAGAACGGTGTTTGCTCAGGAAGCAGAGCACGATCAGCATCAACCCTTTTACTTGCGTATTGTTCACCATACCTACTTGTATCCAGTTGTCCACGTCCATAATCAGGAGGACCAGATAGGAAAGCAAACACCCTAGCTGCACTTATATCAAGTCAATAAAACACTACACACTGCAAAACAACCTGATGAGGAAATAAAACTAGACTATGTTGAAACATATAGAGTATGGGCATGCAATATATTTTTCACCTACCTAATGCAAATGTATTCCCAAATTCAGATCCTAGATAGTTGAAGAGAGCTTCCATTGCTGTACCAAAGCCTCTACCACCCATCAACACACCATCCATCCCTTGAGCTGCTCCAGATGACCTCTCCCAAGAAGATATTGGTCTGAGTGTCTCAAGAGCAGCAGCAATACGATCCTTGCAAGTTTCTACCTGTAAGTAAGTGTAGAACGGGAACTTAGTCTCTCTACAGGTGTTCCTAGCAATGTGGTCAAACAATCACCATGAATGACCAAGGAGTAGGAAACAGGAATGTAGATGTTAAAACTGACCATACCGGAGCCAAAAATTGTAACAAGGGCATGGCATCCTCAAGTTCTAGTGGTGATTTGCTCTCCGCATCAGGTGGAATAAATACATTCTTTATAACTGGTATAGGTCCTTGAACATCATACAGTCCTATTTTGTGGCTGAATGTAGCAAGACCGAAAAGAGACCCTGGACTCAGAGCTGCAAAATATAAAACCGGAAAGAAAAAAATTCACCTTCAGAACACAGTCACACAGAAGAAAAATTCAATCGTTACTTCAAGTTTTGTATCAAATGACCTTCCAGAGCAGCTAGCAATGCACTTTTTGTAAGCTCCAAAAATTCCTCAGAAGCTGCAGATAAGAAAATTAATTATGAGCAACACAACAGTGCAACATTTGAACAAGAATATGGCACTAAAACATATCAGACAGAAAAATAGAAAACTGAAGAAAACAGATGTTAAGGAAGAAATAACATCTGTTTCTTGCGAGTTTCAAAACGATATTCACAAGAATGAGAGTCTTGGATGTTCACGAAGTATAACACATTGTATACGAACCATTCAAACAGAAACTTGATGAAGACCAACTAAATCATCATAACATCACAACATAAACAAGCAAAAACTCGATAAGAACAACAGAAAACATACAAACTCAAGCTAGAATCACGATCCATATCACATTCAATCCAAATTGTGGACAACATTCATAGTAAATGATATACATGCATTGCTTTCGAAAATCGCTATTCAAAGTTCACCAACGCGCAATTCAACTACAATCTACACTAACCACGATGAGTTTAACCATAATTTTGAACAGAAGAAGAGAGAAGAAAGAAGCCTCACACGAGAGATCAATCGCTGCGACATACACAGGCCGCGCTTGCGTCATTTCTTCCTCCGATCCATCCACTAGAAAAAACAACAATTAAGCAAAAATTCAGAGAAAAATCAAACAAAAACCAAAAAGGATCGATACGAGGTGATGATGTAGAACGAACGAGGCAACTCGAGATCAATGAAGGAGGAACTCATTTCGGGGATAGACTGAGGGTTAGAGTAACGAGCGATTGCATCGGACGGGAGTCCATTAAGAGTGCCGCAAAGCGAGCAGCTCCAAGCCCATTGATCGAGCTCACAGTAAGTGTTGAAGTAAGCGTAACAGTTTTCGCAGCGAGGAAGAAGATGACCGTTGGATCCGTAAGCTGGTCCGATTCCGCTCTCGCCTTTAGCCGCAAATGGCGTTACTGTTAGTCCCCAAGGGAGTCCCGACGCCTCTGAAGCGTCTGAATCGATCGGAAAACGCGACACCGTTGCTCGGACGGCCATGTTCTCCTCAGATCCTTACTTTGTTTCAAAGAGAATTTTTTCTTTCTGGTTAAGGATTTCGGAGAATTTGGTGGATCGGGGAAAATGGATGAGCACGGCGAGTCTGTGCGCCAGTTCGTCTACGGCGCACGTTAGCTTATGAATCATGACATACACGGTGCAGTGGAGTTGAACCGCTCGTCCCCACACTAAAGCGGTTCAAGTGCGATTTTGTCTGTACCCAATATTATGGTTTCTATTCTTTTTTTTTTTTTTTTAACACTAACAACAATCTTTCATTCCAAAAAACCAAAATTACATAAGAGCATCACCATTGACTGATGGTTGTAACCACCCAGGCAATGCATTTTCAATACTAGCAACATAAATCGGACAATGTCTAGCAAAGCGGGCTATAGCATCCGCAGCTTCATTCGCTGTTCTACTAACTAGAGTAATTTTAAAGGAAGTGTTCAAATGAAGAGAAGCCATAATTTCCTGAGTGTAGCCATCAAGGCTCAACCACTTACTAGGAGAAGAAATAGCATCCATTAGATTTGCACTATCAACTTGAAAGAGCATATTCTTGCATCCCATATTTCCCAAGCATTGGAGGGCCCAAGATAGTGCGGCCGCCTCTGCATGAAGTGCAGAGGGAAGATAGGGGTACGATTTGTAACCAAACAAGCGGACATGTCCAGATGAGTTTCTAATAATCCACCCAACTCCTGAAGCAGGAGAATCAATGCTCCAAGATGCGTCGACATTACAAGTAAAATTACCTGGCTCAAGTCGGTGCCATCGCTGAATGGTAGGTTTATCATGCACTTGAACATCAGTGATCCTAAGCGGGATGGGGTTGGGGGAGGCGCTTGAATTATCAGTTGTCATTGAGCGCCATTCCTCCGCATCTGCATATGCTTCCTTGCTAATTTCTGACGGGGGTAAGTCTCTGCCATTAAAGATAAGAGAATTCCTACTCTTCCAAATCCTCCATAAGATCCATGGCCATATGTAGGTATCTAATCCATGATTGTTATGCCAGAGGCACTGAGCAAGATTGGCATAAACAGAGTCTTGCACCACCGGGGCAAAGAGGAACCAAGCCGACGAAGCAGCCCAAACGGCCCTGGCAAATCCGCAAGTAAAGAAAATATGATCCACGTCTTCAAAGCCGCTCCCACATCTTGGACATTCCGGAAAACGGGATATATGCTTACGGTATAAAGTGGCATTGGCGGGGAGGGTATTAGATAAGAGGCGCCACAAAAAGTGCTTTATCTTTGAAGGGATTGGTAGTTTCCACACTTTCCTGAAGAGGGGGTTGATCGATGGATTGGATAAGATTTCTGCTCGAGGGGGGTCTTTCACCTTCTCAAGCCACACTCGGTAACCAGATTTGACAGAGTACACTCCATTAACTTGGTAAATCCAAGCATATGGCATTAGGGGTGGGTACTTGCTAGGTTTTGTGGCTTGAATAAGCCGACACTCTTTCTCCGGGAAAAGGTCCAACAGAGTACGCGTGTTCCATTCATCAGAGCCGTCCTCTCTGAGCTGATCTAGAGAGATTGAACTAGTATTAATACCGTGCTTAGGTACTGGAGGTCTGGGGAGTATGTCTACAACCCATGGATCCTCGAAAATCTGTAAGTCTCTGCCATTTCCAAAATGTTTCTGTAACCCCAAGCTCATTAGAGTCCTAGCTTGACAAATGCTGCGCCATGCAAAAGAAGGTCTAGCACCTAATGGCGCGGAAAGAGCTGACTTGCTTCTATAGTATCTGTCCTTAAGAAGCCGCGCCAACAAGCATGGTTTCTATTCAGTCGAGTTGTTATAAATTTAATCAGCAAAATTACTATTTTATTTTTATTATAACTGATTATATTTTATAAATATAAATAATATTAATAAAAAATACGTTAATGCAGATCTATAATATAATTTTAAGTATAATTCTGGATATCTAATTGTATATTATATTATCCTAACCTAAAATTTTAATTTCAAATAAAGCTAACTATTCAGTCGAGTTTTTATAAATTTAATTATAAAAATTATTATTTTATTTTTATTATAACTGATTATATTTTATAAATATAAATGATGTTAATAAAAATATGTTAATGCAGATCTATAATATAATTTTAAGTATAATTCCGCATACCTAATTGTATATTATATTATCCTAACCTAAAATTTTAATTTCAAATAAGAAGATATAATTTTAAATATATTGTTTGTATTTCTTATCAATTCGAGTTTGAAAACATATTTTTTTATTTATGTAAAATTTACTACTATTTTATTCTTGTTTTTGACAGAAGATTATATGAAGAAAAAATAGTAGAAAAAATAAAAATAAAAACTATTAAAAACAACAACATAAACTAGGTATCATAAACAGTAATAACAAGATTAAACAAAAGAATTAGAGAAGATTTGGAGAGTTACCATCCATAGAAAAGCTGTCTGCTAAAACATTAACAAGAAAATGAACATAAAATGATATCAAAGTTGCAAGTTACTGAGATCTAAGAGAAACTCTCAAATACTTAGATGGAACAACACATATAGCTTCTTATGACATAATGTATTTTTTATCTTTTAAAATAATCTAACATTACCTTAAAACCATCACTAAAACCATATTATTGGTTTTGAAGAAAAAATAAATAAATTGGAGATGTTGTTCTCACTACATAGACGAAAGGAGATTATCTCTTTATTTTGAATCAAAAAAATTCTACAATTGATAATCCGATTTTTTTTGACATATTCAAAAATAGAAAAAGATAAGTTAACATTAATTTTTTTAAATAAAAACTTTCGAAAACAAAATATAAAGTAGATAATTTATTTGTATCTCAAAAAATTAGTGTAAAGAAATTTAAATTCAAAAGTCTAACAAATTTGTTTGAGAACAAAACTAAACACAAATTGAAATTAATGTGAATCTCTTTTCTTACAAATAATGTTTTTACTTACTTCCCTAAGAAATTGAAATTACATTTGAATAGTTGTGAGAAAACAATTTTTTTGTCAACCATAAATAACAAATTTCTATACATATTTTTCATACATACGTTTCATCCATTACTTTTTTCTATTTTTTAAATTCGCCGGTTTGTAACATTTTCAATGTCCGTGCACAAGAAATTATTAATAAATATTATTTATATTAGAAAAATTAGGAGATCCCAGCGTTTGCGTTTATAACGAATAAACTGAATTGAAATTTGACGGTTGCGTTTGTGTTTATCGACAGACCTTTTTATTCGATTTCAGAAAAAAAAAAAGTAGAAATATTCTCACCCGAGCGTCATTATTTCTTCAGAGAGAAAGATAGAGAAAATACAGAGGTGACAGAGAGAGCATGGAAATGGAAGGAACAAGGCGAGAAGTGGTTTTTTCATCTCTTCAATTCACCTTGTCCGACGATATCTCCACCAACGTCGCCGCCGCTGAAAGGTTCCTTTCTCTCTCCCTGCTAATTTCTTCTCATTTTCCTGCTCCTTGAAGTTTCATGTGTTGTATGCTTGCTCGAGTGTTTAAGGATGATTTAACCTTTGATTTTCATTTGATATAATAGCTTTCTCCGTTTTCATCTTTCGAATTCGATCTCTATTTGAGAAGGTAACTGCTTACATCTATGCAGGCTGGTTAGAGAAGCACACGCAAAAGGAGCAAATATCGTTCTTATTCAGGTCATTCTTGCTCTTAAATTATTTTTCTTAGATTTAGTTTGATCATGGCGACGTATATGCTATAGGTCATCACTTGCCTTAAGTATTGAAATGATGCTCTATGAGTGCTGTTCTGTAGTGATCTGTATCGTCCTCTTCTGACTATTGGAGTATTACAAAATGATTAGCCTGGAGCCACTGGCATACAAGATGAACGGAAGAATCTCCAAAAAATTTTAGTTTTCTACATCCATGAATTATCAATACATGAACTTTTTGAGGGATATTACTTCTGTCAAGCACAAAGAAAGGACTACTTTCTGCGAGCCAAGCCTTACAAGGACCATCCTACCATTGCAAGGTGACATTTTTTCCATGATGTGTCTTGATCATCTTGATGCCCCTTTGATATTTAAGTTGTGGGTTTTGTACTTTCATCAATGCGGTAAGGTGTCATTTCGTGATTTATCTGTTATATAGTGCTTTAATGGCTGTATATGGGCTACTAACACAGGATGCAGAAGCTGGCAAAGGAGCTGAGTGTAGTGATACCGGTTAGCTTCTTTGAGGAGGCAAATAATGCAAATTACAATTCAATTGCGATAATTGACGCTGATGGAACTGACTTGGGGATTTATAGGAAGTCGCATATTCCTGATGGACCAGGTGAGTCAAAGTTTGTTTGACCTTCTTTTGCTGATACCTTTTCTTAACTTCGGGTTATCAAGAGAAATTTTATTTCAATCCTAGAGACACTGGCTTTAAGGTAGTTTTGACTAGAAGAATCTCTAAGTGAAACATTTTTCTTATTTTATCAAGATATTTGGTTAACATGATTGATTACTTCTCCGTTGGTGTCAAATAGGTCTTCCAGACAAAGTTTGCAAAAATTGGAGTAGGTAAGTTACTCTATGCAGAACTCGAGATTTGCTTTTATAGCTGTTTCTTAGTCTCTTGTGATTATAAGTTGATGACATCATAACTGAAGTATTGGTGCAATGTCGTATTCAGCTATATGTTGGGATCAATGGTTTCCTGAAGCAGCTCGAGCTATGGTTCTACAGGGTGCTGAAGTATTGTTTTATCCCACTGCCATTGGTTCTGAACCTCAAGACAAGGGATCGGATTCGCGGGATCATTGGAGGAGAGTCATGCAAGGGCATGCTGGAGCTAATGTGGTGAGCTACTAGGTCTTATCACTTTTCTTTTTAAAAGTCGATCAGTGTCTTATCGAATTTTTATGTGTATAACTTTTGACTGTAAGCGATTTTACAGTGACATGAGCGATAGATTACATGTATCTTGACAAGATGTGCTTCTGTGGTTAGATTGATCAGTCAATTTTCCAATAGTTAATAGATTTTTCTGCAATGGTTTGCTAATGAATTGGGGAATACTTTTGGTTTCAGGTGCCTCTAGTTGCTTCGAACCGCGTAGGGAAGGAAATAATTAGAATCTGTAACATATACTAAACTAGGATCAATATTTCTTATAATAGTAATGGATTCCTAACATTGTTTTGAGATAGATGATTTCAATGTCGATAGTGGATTGGCATGATGTTCCTGAATTTCAACCCGCGATTCCTGAATCAGTTTCTCCTGATGTTGATTCCGACAGGGAAATAGGTCGTTAACCAGTACTTTGGACCTGTTTTGCTGCTATTTGGACATGATTACAGCTGTCTTTGGACCAGTATTATGTGGTTTTTCGGACTTGTTTTTAAGTCTGTTTTTTTTTGACATGTTTTATTTTGGACGTGATTGTAGTTGTTGTGGACCAGTGTTAGCGCATGTGCGGCTATGTCTTCGTACCTGATTTCTCTCAATGAAACGGTTTGTTTATGTTGCTGGCTCCATTGTTTTGTCCCTTGCAGGTTTTTGGACATGAGTTGCAGGTTTCAAACTTCCAAAATGATGGGCAAATAGGTGTTAAAATTTCAAACTATGGAGATTTAGGACGATGTCATAACTTTGTGTGGTTCTGTTAATGTATAGTACTTCTTCGGGGTGGGGGTAAATAGATTATTAACCCAAAAAGATGTCATGTTTTGTTTTGGCTTTATCTGGTAACACAGTTTCGTATTATTATATAGTAGATGGTTTCTGAAGAAACGGGATATTTTTTAGGAGTGTCCAGGTATTGCTCTCAAGACAATGTAAATGAAATATCGATTGAAGCTAATAAGTTACAAACAAGTTTATTTTCTCTACTTTCTCAACTGGAAGTTTTTATTTGAGTTATGTATTATATGATAGCAAAACAATAGATGGAGATATTCTTTGTAATAGACTATTATGAATTGGTGATTATGGTATATGTATTGAAAAAATGACATATAATATACTTGAAAAATTTGTAAATAGTAAAAAAAATATTTACCTTTTTCTAATTTTGTTCATTCCTCACACATCTAATATATAAAAAATGAATAACTCTTTCCAGCAGAATGACAAGAAACTCCTTATAAAAATTAACATGTGGCGTAGAAATCATGTGGCATAGTGGTGGTTACCTCTGAAATTCATGACACAGATCTGAGGTTCAAATCCAATACCCCTCAGTATTAAGAAGGATATTAAAGCCACTAGACTATGTTGACAAAAAAAAAATTAACATGTGGCAATTAAAAAAATAGAAAATAAATAAAATCAAAATTTATCATTAAAATAAATATATTTTTTTATTATTTTTGTGTCACTTATTATAACTAAAAAAAATAACTAAATTTTAGCATAAGTGAAATAGACCTAAGATTAAAGATGAGAATAAGAAATTAAAAAAAAACTTTAAACAATTAGAGAAGAAATAATAAAAACTATAAAACTATATGATACAAAATCATATCCAAAAAAATAATCAAAGATATAATTAGTTATTGTTAACTAATACATGATTTCAAAATTTGGATATTCACCATTCATTATCTTAACTAACTAACTAACTTACTAAATTCTCACATGTTTTCAATGTGAAATATATGTCTTACTTTTAAGATGCAAAAGTTACAAGAAAATTATTTATTTATTAAAAAAGGTTAAACATTAAAAAAACTAAAATAATAATTTAATAAAAAATTAATTTAATAATAAATAAATAATATATTCAGAAAATGAAATTTGATAAAATGAAACTTAATTTAATAATAATTAACAATTTACATGAGAAACAAAAACCTACGCGTAATGCATATATTTATGTAGTATTGGATTATATTCTTTTGATATTATGTATATATATCTAATATATTTAATTTGAATTTATGAATCGTTTTAGATACTTATGATGTCGAATCAAAAAAATTTAAACGTTTAGAAGATGAATCAAACCGTCCGTTCAATATTTTTGTAAAATATATTGCAATTTTTTGGGTTAATTTAATGTACTAATTTTAATATTCATTTTAATATCGTAGAATGTAAGATTTGAATATCATATATTTGTTATGAATTTTAGAGATAACCACCAATTATGTTATATAATTTCTACAATATATTATAATTAAAAGAATAGAAACTAATATTTGTGGTTGAGTAGTCCAAAATTTAATAGTTGAGATTATAGATTACGTCCTATTCACTAGGACTCTATGTTGATCACTGTGAATGTTTCAAATACATATAAAAAGTCAATTTTCTGCCAATCATTGACTAGTCTAGCATTCAACCCAAGTTGACTTTCGATCAAGAATTATTTGATTATGACAAACTGAAATTTGGAACTCTTTTGAAGTAGGGGTGACTGACAGTATTCTTACTTTCTCAAATAAAGTAGACCAGGTAATTGGAAATTATTTTCTGAAAATCGACTAGTTTAAGGTCATCTAATTGAATATTATGGTTGCTAGGCATTTGTTTTCGCCTTTAGACAATTTTCTAAGTAGTGAGGTTTATTGTATAAACAAGAAGAGTGACCATCTTTGGTCTTACCGTGGTTAAGTTGGATCTGACACGCATGAACGTGTTAATTAATGTGATAAGAGAAATTAAAAGAATTATTATAAACATGTGTGATGAATTTTAGAAATAGCTATCATTGTGTTATATGATTTTTATTATTCTTATAAATATTTTAAAAATATAATATTAATATTTTTAGCATAATTAATAAATTAAATATAAAAAGGTGAACCAATTATAAAGTGATAAAAAATATAAAAGTTTCTAATAATTCTTTTCTAATTTTTTGTTGTAGAAACAGTCTTTATTCCTTTGTTTGTTAGAAAAACTTAGAGGTGTCAAATTTGATAAACCAAATTATATCAAACCATAACTCAATAAGTTTAGAGGTAAATGGTTTATGAGTTGACTCAACTTATTTAAAAAATGGGTCAAATCAAACCATAAACTCATTTAATTTTATGAGTTATTGGTTCATACCATCATCATATCATCATCATCATCATACCATCATATCTTCATCATCACATCATCATCATCATCATCATCATCATACCATCATCACATCATCATTATTATATCATCATCATCATCACCATCATCATCAATATTATATCATTATCATATCTTCATCATCACATCATCATCATCATCATCATACCATCATCACATCATCATTATTATATCATCATCACCACCATCATCATTATTATATCATTATCATATCATCATCATCATTTTCATTATAACCATCACCATCATCATAATCTTTAACATCCTCATAAACATAATTCCACAATTTTTTTGCCAAACATATAAATCTGTTTTTTTTTTCTTGCCAAAAATGATAATCTTATAATTCTAAAAAAATAAATATGTAATTTTTTTGTCAAAAATTGTTAATCCATAAATTTTATATCAAAAATGGGTGATGGTGATGTTGGTGATAGTGATGATGGTGGTGATGATGATGATAATTATAATGGTGGTGATGGTGATGATGTTGATAATGATGATGATGATAATAATAATGGTGATGATGATGATAATGATAATGATAATGATAATGATAATGATAATGATGATGATGATGATGATGATGATGATGATAATAATGATGGTGATGATGGTGATGATGATGATGATGATAATGATAATGATGATGATGATGATGGTGATGGTGATGATGATGATAATAATTATGATGATGGTGCTGATGATTAATGTGATGATTATTATTATTATTATATAATGATGATATGATATGATGATATAATGATGATTATGATAATAATGATGATATGATGATGATGATATGATAATGGTATGATGATTCTGAAGATGATATGATGATGGTTTGATGATTTTGATAATGATAATAATGATGATGGTGTTGATATGGTTGGTTGGTTAAATTTAAGTTTTAAAGTGAAGAGATAAATATGGTGTGGTTTGAGTAAACTCATTCATCCATTTTAAACATACTCATTTCAACCCAATTTATTAAATCCATCAATTTTTTTAACTCAAATAACTCATTAAAACCTAAATATTTAATCCAATGAATTTATGGGTTTAATTGAACTGAGTTAACCCATAAAATTGGATCCATTTTGACACCGCTATAAAAAATGTTGAGATATTCTTTTAAAGACGTTTTTAGAGACCCCGTTGGAAATGGCTTGACATACCAAATGGCGGTGAAGAGTCTATTGTGCGCGAGACGTAAAGTCCGAATGCATGGAAGGACAAAACATGAAAAAAAAAAATGAATAAGTATTTGTGCATGAAGTGAACAAATGGGAAGGACAGTTTCAAAAAGCTTTTGGAGTCATCTGTCATGAATTTGTGCTCTACAAATTTGATTTCGATTGAATATAATAAATAACTTTTTACAATAATCTCATGAGTGCTACATCATACTATTGAAAAATAAAATAAAAATTAGGCCTAGAGAGCACCTTACGGAGTTAACTCTCATTCATCAAACGCGAGAGAGGAACACCAAAATGGATCTCTTAGTTCGAGAGTGCTCATGCCAGTTTTAATTAATATCATAACTTATATTCATATATGGTTAGATCAGGCATTTAATGTAGTCGTTTAATCATTAAAAAAATGTTTTGGCCTAGACGGATTTGTGGGACACATGAATGACCTAGTAATACAAATCTTACATCAGTTCTCTTTTTAATAATACTTTTCTTTAAATTATACCAGGCATATTGCATATTGCATATTGGTCCCATAAATACCTAAAGTTGAACGAGATGTATTAACATATATAAAAGACACAGCAAAGTCCACTAAAAGGAACATAATATCACATCATCTATCCATCATGTCTACCTCTCGAACACAATCCTCTTCTTCTTCTTCAGTTTGGCAACTCCAATACAGGAAGCTCCACTTCTTCACCAGGATTCGTTCCCTTTTGAAATCCAAAGCATCCTCCCGCAAACGCAACCTTCAAAGCTCACCTGAAAAATCAAGAACCCAACAAGATTCCGAGAAGGTGGTGGCGCCTCCGGAAATAAAATCGAAACCACCCGAAGATGAGAATGAGGAGGTTGTCTTGCAGAGAACTGTGAAGAAGCTTCACTTTGGAGGCTGGGAAGAGAAGGAGAAAGCTGCCCTCGAGATAGAGAAACTTGCCCGAGAAGACAAAAATACTCGGAATCTCATGGCTGAGCTTGGTGTTCTTCAGGTTCTTGTTTCTATGGTCGCTTCTGATATCGCTGGTCAGCAGAGAGCTGCCGTTAAGGCTCTTATTCAGCTTTCTCATGGAACCTACACGTAAGTGCTTCTAGCTTTTTTAGGTTCGTTCATTTAGTAAGTTCACTAATCTAATCAATTCATTTCATTAATGAGTCGAAATTCATATTAATCGATGCATGACATCTTAGATCTCATCATCATTGTTTTTATAATGTTGATATCTAGGTGAACACATGATAGTCTCGAGAATGTTATCAATATTTCGCTTTTTGTGTGTTTGGTAATTATGAAATTACCCTCTCGATGTCTTCCTATATAATGATTGTGATTAGACGTTATGCTTTGATTTTCAACCAAGTTGCATTTTTAGCTTTATCCAATGGTGACTTGAAATATTGGATTTACCTTTTTGGCGACATCTGAATTTTCAAAGATGTTCATAGTTAGTGCCTAGTGGTTACAACTTACAACTTTGGTCTATACATAAATAATTTGTCATTTTGTTATGTTTATCATAGATTTAGAATATTCCAATGTTTGAAATTATTGTGAAAATAAATAGTTTCAAACATATACAACTCTATTTCGGGTATATATAAGCTATAAAGTCATTTGTGATTTTCTACCGAAATTAATTCTTTTGACTAAAGGTGCTGTCATGCCTAATTTTATTCGTTCACTATAATGTTCATTTTCATTTTGTCAACCAATATTCATTTTTGTTATAGTTTTGAATTTGAGATTTATGCAATAAATAATTATGATTATAACCAAAATAGTGGATCCTACGACGGCGTTTTATTTGGCTCTTGAAAAGTATGCGCAACGTTTCCCTCACGTGCCTTTCTTTCTCTCTCTGATTTGATTTGGTGAAATATTGACTGTCGCATAAAGGTCACATTATCACCATATTCCTATAAATTTATAATACTTTAATTAAAATCGTGCTTGTGCTAATCTATCACTAAAAGTCATGTCTAATTCTGTAAATGAAATTTTTAAAATAATATCTGCATTTGATTTTATATCATATACATACACATATAACGTATGGGGATATACAAAGAACATAGACAGAGAAGTTTGGAAAGCATCGTTGGCTATTAAAGTGATATTATAGTCTAAGAATGAATGTATTTATTATTAAAAGAAAATTAAGATTAATTCCGAGTGCATCGGAACTCGGAAGCGTCTCCGACCAATCAGATCTTTAGAAAAGTTTGAAAGTCATATTCCGCTGACGTGTGGCTAACCTACATACACATGTGTCACAAAGTATAATTAAATACAATATATGACATACATGTAAGTTTATATAATTATGTAACTCTGTCAAATACAAGATCCATAACAAAAACACAGAAATTAGCAAAAAGTTGAAACGCTGCCAAGAAAATTCGACATGTACTTAAAATTATTTAAAATTTAGCTCTTTAAATTATGTGACAGTGTAAACGCAATTTAAAATTTAGCTCTTCTTGTTTCATAAGTGACTATAATACTTCTTTTAAAATTATTATTCAGTTATGTAAATCGATTTAAAATTTTGAATTGCGTTTAAATTATGTGCAGGAGTAAAATATTAAACGGATAAAATTAGAAGATTTGTATGAGACCTATCCGTCAACAAATGACGAAACAAATCACAAGAAAACCTAAGGCTTATTTTTCTCTGACTTCAGGAACAAGGCGCTGATGGCAAACGCCGGAATATGCTCAAAGATACCCAAAAATGTCGAAGTTCTCGACCAATCAACAAGACTTGGCTTCGCGGAGCTTCTGCTTTCATTGTCGTCTCTAACAAACACACAATTACCGGTAGCTTCATCACAAATTCTACCGTTCTTGATGGACACGATGAACTCAGATTCAACAGACATAAAGTGCAAAGAGATATGTCTAGCCACCATAAACAATCTCTGTCTCGTGTTGGAGAACGCAAGACCGTTGGTCACGAACGGGGCAGTGCAGACACTCCTAAGCCTAATGTTGGTAAAAGACTTGTCCGAGAAGGCACTAGCGAGTCTAGGGCAATTGGTAATGACTCAAATGGGTAAAAAAGCAATGGAGGAATGTTTGACTGTGCCCAAAAGTTTGATAGAAATTCTAACATGGGAAGATAAACCGAAATGCCAAGAATACTCCGCGTATATCTTGATGGTATTAGCGCATCAGAGTTGGAGCCAGCGTGAGAAGATGGCCAAGGCAGGGATTGTGCCGGTCCTTCTTGTAGGAGCTATAAAACCGGATAAGAAAATACGATTTGATAATTTGTGATATAAGGAGGAATCAATTTGTAAAAACACGATTTATAAAACGATTTTTATGAAATCCAGAAAGGAGGCGAGATGTCTCTTTCCTTAACTCAATAAAACGCCCGTAGTGTGACGGTTTTAATACGCCTTTTGAATCCCAGGATACAACCTTTTATAGACCGATTCGCAACACTCGAATTCGGAATCTGCGAACACAGTATCTACGATATACTCAAGAGCAAGAATCGTTTCTGAAAGATAGAAACGAATATGAGAGAGAGCAGGACCTTTTTCTGTGAATTTAGAGAAAGCGAAGAGTTTTAGGGTTCTCAGGATATTCCGGATACTCGGGGATTCCCAGAATGATTGCTTTAGCTCTCTATTTATAGGGAAGAAGTGATTAGGGGGTTTTCGAGATAAAATCTCGACTTTCAACAAAATCCCGAAAATTCCGCAAGCGGTTATAACCGTTTTGACTGGAATATTCGCGGATTACGATGAGATTTTGAACCCGATCGATCGATCCAAAATTCAGATTGATCGATCCTGTAGGCGATCGGTCGATCCGGAATGTACCGGTCGATCCTGGAATTTCACGTAAAACGAGATCGATCGATCTGGTTTAGATCGGTCGATCCCAGAAACTCACGCAAGAAACCATCCGTAGCACGCGATCGATCGATCTGGTTTAGATCGGTCGATCCCAGAAACTCACGCAAGAAACCATCCGTAGCACGCGATCGATCGATCCAGAAGAGGAACGATCGATCCTGGAAATGTTCGCGAGGATGGATCGATCGGTCCAGTAAGGATCGGTCGATCTCATTTTCAGTCGCCAAAAAAAAATAAAAAAAAATAGGACTCCTCGACGACGAGACATTCCCAAAGCCCAAAGCCCAAAGCCCAAAGCCCAAAGCCCAAAGCCCAAAGCCCAAAGCCCAGAGCACGAGCACGAGCACGAGCACGAGCACGAGCGAGCGGCGGTGGTGGTGGTGGTGCGCGCGTGTGGATCCTTTGGTTCTCCCCATAAACCACTTTGACACTTAGTGACTTTGTTCCATATATATGCAAGTGGAAAAAGTTCATTCTAAGCAATGTGGGACTTTCTTAAGTTCCACTTATTCCCTAATGGGTCTAATTTTTAAGCCCATTTCATATTCACATTATCAACATGTTTCAAGCCCAATGTGCTTAATAACATTTTGGTCCAACAATCCCCCACATGAATAGAAATGAATCTAAACTGAGGGTGACTTTGAAAGACTCTTTAGGATCGAGAAAGCTAAAAGAAAGACTTTCTTGAGTATAAACGAAAGATAACCGTATCTGATTTGGTTGCATTTTTCAGCATTGAACCAATCATAGTTAATAACTGTCGGGTTTACAAGGCCAGGGGGTGAACATGATGTCTTGAACCACCCGGATTTCTAGTGTAAACCGAGACAACAATTATAACGCGGTTATATTTCTCGTAGAACTTTTGGTTCTCTTGTTGTGTTCGTTTTGGCCATGAACAGCCTGGTTTTTCATGAGTGAACTTGGAGAATACAGCCTTTCATATATTCTCCTAGAAACGGCCCCATTTCACACTCACAATGTGATCTTTCATATTTGTATTCTTTTTCCCGAAGTGATCTGCTTCACTTCATTGGGTTAGAATATATGAATTCATTAAAAGCCAATGCTTAACCTATATAAATGCAGATAACACTGTTGTCATCTTTAGGAACTGGGTAGAAACGAAAATTTCACAGTGTTTATTTTAGACTTAATTTGACTTAGTTTTCCCTTTGAACCTATCAAAACATGTAGGTGGGGTTACCATCAAATCTCATCTTTAGTTCATAGGCTTTAAACCCATTCCTCTTGATGATTTTAAAACTTGATCTCGTGTCAGACCTTTTGTGAAAGGATCTGCAATATTATCAGCTGATTTTATGTAATCGAGTGAGATTACACCACTTGAGATCAGTTGTCTAATGGTCTTATGTCGTCTACGTATATGACGTGACTTGCCATTGTACAAATTATTGTTTGCACGAGCTATAGCCGATTGGTTATCACAGTGTATGCGTATTGATGACACTGGTTTTTCCCACATCGGTATATCTTCCAAGAAATTGCGAAGATGCTCGGCTTCTTCTGCGGCTTTGTCTAATGCAATGAATTCTGATTCCATTGTTGATCTAGCCAGAAGCGTTTGTTTGCAAGATTTCCAGGATACCGCAGCACCTCCAAGTGTAAATATATAACCACTTGTTGATTTTGAGTTTTTGGAGTCGGATATCCAGTTGGCATCACTGTATCCTTCCAAAACTGCAGGTTCGGAACCATAGTGCAACCCATAATTTTTGGTAAACCTTATGTAATTTAATACTCTGGTTATAGCTTTCCAATGGGTGTGTCCTGGATTGCTCGTGTACCTACTTAGTACATTCACTGAGTGTGCTAGATCTGGTCTTGTACAATTTTTCAAGTACATTAGACTTCCGATCACTCGAGCATATTCATTCTGTGATACAGGTTCACCTGAATTTTTCGTCAGATGAAGAGTAGTATCTACAGGAGTTTGCGCGGTTCCACTTGAATAGTCTTTAAATCTATCAAGTACCTTTTCAGCATAATGTTCTTGGGATAATATGTATCCGCCAGGATGTCTAGTGATTTTAATCCCTAGAATTACATCAGCCAACCCCAAATCTTTCATATCAAACTGTCCATGCAACATGGTTTTAGTCTGATTGATGATATCGTTGTTGCTGCCTAGGATAAGCATATCATCTACATATAAACATAGCATGACATAAGCATTTTTCGTAGTCTTCGAATAAATGCACTTATCGCTTTCATTTATGCTGAATCCATTGGACATCATTACGCTGTCAAATTTTTCATGCCATTGTTTTGGAGCTTGTTTCAGTCCATACAGCGATTTCACCAGTCGACATACTTTATGTTCTTGTCCTGGTACAACATACCCTTCGGGTTGTTTCATATATATCTCTTCTTCTAAATCTCCGTTTAGAAATGCAGTTTTTACATCCATCTTGTGAATTTCCAGATTTCGTAATGCTGCAATGCTTACGAGATTTCTAATAGAAGTTATTCTCGACACTGGAGAATATGTATCAAAGAAGTCTAAACCTTCTTTTTGGCGGAAACCTTGAACTACAAGTCTAGCCTTGTATTTATCAATTGCGCCATCGGTTTTTAATTTGGTTTTAAAAATCCATTTACAACCGAGAGCTTTGAACCCTTCCGGTAAATCGGTTATGTAAAACGTATGGTTTTGCATAATGGAATCGAATTCACTTTTGACGGCTTCCTTCCAATAAGGTGCGTCTGGCATAGACATTGCTTCAGCGAAGGTCTTTGGTTCGTTTTCAGTGAGTAAGATCATTAGAAAATCGTCACCAAAGGTTTTTTCCTTCCGAGCCCGTTTACTACGCCTGGGTTCAACTTCAGCAACTTCTCCATCAGGAGTGCTTGCTTCGCTTGCGTCTCTTTCTTCCCTATTCCGCTTAGGGGTTAATATATCCTTACAAGGAAAAATATTTTCAAAGAAGTATGCATTTCGCGATTCCATTATTGTATTTACATGGATATCCGGTATATCTGATTTGTGAACCAGAAACCGATAAGCACTACTGTTGTGTGCATATCCAATAAATATACAATCAACCGTTTTTGGTCCAACTGTGACCTTTTTAGGAAGCGGTACTGCAACTTTTGCTAAGCACCCCCACACTTTCAGGTATTTGTATGAGGGAACCGTTCCTTTCCATAATTCATATGGTGTTTTTCCCATCACTTTGTTAGGAATCTTATTAAGAATATAATTAGAAGTCATAAGAGCTTCCCCCCACATGTTCTGGGTTACGCCTGATTCTTGCATCATGGCATTCATCATTTCCTTTAGAGTTCGGTTTTTTCTTTCCGCAACTCCATTGGATTCAGGTGAGAAAGGAGCTGTTGTTTGATGAATGATTCCATTTTCTCTGCAAAATGCATCAAACTGTCCTTCATATTTTCCACCTTTATCACTCCGAACTATTTTAATAGTTCTTTCGAGTTGATTTTCAACCTCTAGCTTATATTCCTTGAATTTATCAAGAGCCTCATTTTTGCTCTGTAACAAGTAAATATAGCAATATTTTGTGCAGTCATCAATGAATGTCACAAAGTACTTTTTACCACCTCTTGTAGGTAAGTATTTTAAATCGCACAAATCTGTGTGGATTAATCCTAGAGGTTCAGTATTTCTCTGGACTTGTGGTGATGGTCGTTTTGTAAGTTTCGCTTGTACGCAAACTTCACATTTGTCTTTACTTTGTTTGCATTTTGGTATTAGGTTTGAATTCATTAATCGGTTTAACGATTTATAATTCACATGTCCTAACCGTTCATGCCAAATATCAAAAGACTCGACCAAATAAGCAACTGGAGCATTGTTATTAATAGAATTGTTTGTTACAACTTTTGGAACGACTGTCAATACATTCATTTTGATCAGTCCATTCTTAACAAAGCCCTTTCCCAAATACACCCCATTTTTCTTAAGTACCAACTTATCAGAATGAAAGTTGGCGCAGAATCCAGCCTTGCTGAGGAGAGTGCCAGAGATCAAATTCTTCCTCATGTCTGGAACATGCTTCACGTTGGTGAGAGTAATCTGATGTCCTGAAGTCAGCTTCAGGATTACTTTACCACGTCCTGCAACCTTGGATGTTTGGGTGTTGCCCATCAGCACTTGTTCATCATTGTTGCATATTTGATAAGTATTAAACATGTCCTTATCAAAGCATATGTGGGTCGTAGCACCTGTGTCATACCACCAATCTAGAGGATTTCCCTCAATGGTGTTGACTTGGTCAATGATAACACAGCAGAGATCTTCCTTTGTCAGGTTTGCATGATGATGTCGCTTTTGTTTAGGCTTACTGCGACAAACATCTGCCTTGTGACCCATCTTGCCACAATGATGACACTTTCCACGATACTTCTTTTCATAAGAAGTTTGCTTCTTGAAGCTTGTGGAGCCAGAGGACTTGAAGTTCTTGAACTTGCTAGTCTTTTCCTCTGATTTGCCTTTGCCTTTTGCCTTAAATTGTTCGGCTAGGTATGCTTGATACCCTTTTTCCTCATTCTTAGAGAGGCGAATCACAGCTTCATTGTGAAGCCTAGAGATCAACGATTCCAGAGACATCTGCTTTCGCTTGTGCTTAAGGTAGTTTTTGAAATCTACCCAGCTTGGTGGAAGCTTCTCAATGGTGCAGTCAACGACGAATTGTTCAGGAAGAATCATACCTTCTGATGCAATCTCGACGTTGATTAGCTGCAACTGTTCAACTTGTTCCATGATGGGTTTTGAATCCACCATCTTAAAGTCTAGAAGCTTAGCCACAGCATATCTCTGAAAACCAGCATTTTCAGACTTGTACTTTCTTTCCAAAGCAATCCATAGATGCTTGGCTGTGGGATATTCCTTGTCATTGTTGTAGACAGAGTATAAGTTGTCTACCAGACGACTAAGGATCCATCCTCTGCACAGAAAGTCTGAATGCTTCCATGCATCAATACTGGATAGCGTACGCACATCCAGGTCTCCATCAGGAGTGATTGACTTATCCTCCGTGAGGAATTTGTTCAAATTCAGAGATGTCAAATAAAAGACCATCTTCTGTTGCCAATTCTTAAATCCATTCCCATCAAACTTTTCAGGAAGGAGTCCACTGGTATCCAGTGCCATTTTCGGAGTGACTTGAGTCGTGTCCATCATTGCAATCTCACTTTTGTTGAGAGTGTTCGCGTTAGTTGCCATCTGTTTCACAAAAGAAACGATAGTCAGAAACTTGATTTAAACGTTTTGTTTAAACCAGACAAACGAATCGCAATCTCGCTGTGTAGCGTTCGCGGAGACGTCACGCGATCGATTGATACTTTAAATCACGATCGATCGATCTAATCTAAAATCGTTCGATATTTTTTTGCAAACTCGCCTTTTGAGCGTCTGCAGAAACAATTCAAAATCGTATAATATTCGTTTTGCAATCTCGCTTTTCAGCGTTCGCAGAAACGTTTACAAATTGATTTAATAAAAATGAAAATCGTTTTTCTTAAATCCGATTGTAGCTATTTGCTAGAAGCGGATTTATTGAGTTAAGACTGTAGGAGCTATAAAACCGGATAAGAAAATACGATTTGATAATTTGTGATATAAGGAGGAATCAATTTGTAAAAACACGATTTATAAAACGATTTTTATGAAATCCAGAAAGGAGGCGAGATGTCTCTTTCCTTAACTCAATAAAGCGCCCGTAGTGTGACGGTTTTAATACGCCTTTTGAATCCCAGGATACAACCTTTTATAGACCGATTCGCAACACTCGAATTCAGAATCTGCGAACACAGTATCTACGATATACTCAAGAGCAAGAATCGTTTCTGAAAGATAGAAACGAATATGAGAGAGAGCAGGACCTTTTTCTGTGAATTTAGAGAAAGCGAAGAGTTTTAGGGTTCTCAGGATATTCCGGATACTCGGGGATTCCCAGAATGATTGCTTTAGCTCTCTATTTATAGGGAAGAAGTGATTAGGGGGTTTTCGAGATAAAATCTCGACTTTCAACGAAATCCCGAAAATTCCGCAAGCGGTTATAACCGTTTTGACTGGAATATTCGCGGATTACGATGAGATTTTGAACCCGATCGATCGATCCAAAATTCAGATTGATCGATCCTGTAGGCGATCGGTCGATCCGGAATGTACCGGTCGATCCTGGAATTTCACGTAAAACGAGATCGATCGATCTGGTTTAGATCGGTCGATCCCAGAAACTCACGCAAGAAACCATCCGTAGCACGCGATCGATCGATCCAGAAGAGGAACGATCAATCCTGGAAATGTTCGCGAGGATGGATCGATCGGTCCAGTAACGATCGGTCGATCTCATTTTCAGTCGCCAAAAAAAAAAAAAAATAGGACTCCTCGACGACGAGACATTCCCAAAGCCCAAAGCCCAAAGCCCAAAACCCAAAGCCCAAAGCCCAAAGCCCAGAGCACGAGCACGAGCACGAGCACGAGCACGAGCGAGCGGCGGTGGTGGTGGTGGTGCGCGCGTGTGGATCCTTTGGTTCTCCCCATAAACCACTTTGACACTTAGTGACTTTGTTCCATATATATGCAAGTGGAAAAAGTTCCTTCTAAGCAATGTGGGACTTTCTTAAGTTCCACTTATTCCCTAATGGGTCTAATTTTTAAGCCCATTTCATATTCACATTATCAACATGTTTCAAGCCCAATGTGCTTAATAACATTTTGGTCCAACAATCCCCCACATGAATAGAAATGACTCTAAACTGAGGGTGACTTTGAAAGACTCTTTAGGATCGAGAAAGCTAAAAGAAAGACTTTCTTGAGTATAAACGAAAGATAACCGTAACTGATTTGGTTGCATTTTTCAGCATTGAACCAATCATAGTTAATAACTGTCGGGTTTACAAGGCCAGGGGGTGAACATGATGTCTTGAACCACCCGGATTTCTAGTGTAAACCGAGACAACAATTATAACGCGGTTATATTTCTCGTAGAACTTTTGGTTCTCTTGTTGTGTTCGTTTTGGCCATGAACAGCCTGTTTTTTCATGAGTGAACTTGGAGAATACAGCCTTTCATATATTCTCCTAGAAACGGCCCCATGTCACACTCACAATGTGATCTTTCATATTTGTATTCTTTTTCCCGAAGTGATCTGCTTCACTTCATTGGGTTAGAATATATGAATTCATTAAAAGCCAATGCTTAACCTATATAAATGCAGATAACACTGTTGTCATCTTTAGGAACTGGGTAGAAACGAAAGTTTCACAGTGTTTATTTTAGACTTAATTTGACTTAGTTTTCCCTTTGAACCTATCAAAACATGTAGGTGGGGTTACCATCAAATCTCATCTTTAGTTCATAGGCTTTAAACCCATTCCTCTTGATGATTTTAAAACTTGATCTCGTGTCAGACCTTTTGTGAAAGGATCTGCAATATTATCAGCTGATTTTATGTAATCGAGTGAGATTACACCACTTGAGATCAGTTGTCTAATGGTCTTATGTCGTCTACGTATATGACGTGACTTGCCATTGTACAAATTATTGTTTGCACGAGCTATAGCCGATTGGTTATCACAGTGTATGCGTATTGATGACACTGGTTTTTCCCACATCGGTATATCTTCCAAGAAATTGCGAAGATGCTCGGCTTCTTCTGCGGCTTTGTCTAATGCAATGAATTCTGATTCCATTGTTGATCTAGCCAGAAGCGTTTGTTTGCAAGATTTCCAGGATACCGCAGCACCTCCAAGTGTAAATATATAACCACTTGTTGATTTTGAGTTTTTGGAGTCGGATATCCAGTTGGCATCACTGTATCCTTCCAAAACTGCAGGTTCGGAACCATAGTGCAACCCATAATTTTTGGTAAACCTTATGTAATTTAATACTCTGGTTATAGCTTTCCAATGGGTGTGTCCTGGATTGCTCGTGTACCTACTTAGTACATTCACTGAGTGTGCTAGATCTGGTCTTGTACAATTTGTCAAGTACATTAGACTTCCGATCACTCGAGCATATTCATTCTGTGATACAGGTTCACCTGAATTTTTCGTCAGATGAAGAGTAGTATCTACAGGAGTTTGCGCGGTTCCACTTGAATAGTCTTTAAATCTATCAAGTACCTTTTCAGCATAATGTTCTTGGGATAATATGTATCCGCCAGGATGTCTAGTGATTTTAATCCCTAGAATTACATCAGCCAACCCCAAATCTTTCATATCAAACTGTCCATGCAACATGGTTTTAGTCTGATTGATGATATCGTTGTTGCTGCCTAGGATAAGCATATCATCTACATATAAACATAGCATGACATAAGCATTTTTCGTAGTCTTCGAATAAATGCACTTATCGCTTTCATTTATGCTGAATCCATTGGACATCATTACGCTGTCAAATTTTTCATGCCATTGTTTTGGAGCTTGTTTCAGTCCATACAGCGATTTCACCAGTCGACATACTTTATGTTCTTGTCCTGGTACAACATACCCTTCGGGTTGTTTCATATATATCTCTTCTTCTAAATCTCCGTTTAGAAATGCAGTTTTTACATCCATCTGGTGAATTTCCAGATTTCGTAATGCTGCAATGCTTACGAGATTTCTAATAGAAGTTATTCTCGACACTGGAGAATATGTATCAAAGAAGTCTAAACCTTCTTTTTGGCGGAAACCTTGAACTACAAGTCTAGCCTTGTATTTATCAATTGCGCCATCGGTTTTTAATTTGGTTTTAAAAATCCATTTACAACCGAGAGCTTTGAACCCTTCCGGTAAATCGGTTATGTAAAACGTATGGTTTTGCATAATGGAATCGAATTCACTTTTGACGGCTTCCTTCCAATAAGGTGCGTCTGGCATAGACATTGCTTCAGCGAAGGTCTTTGGTTCGTTTTCAGTGAGTAAGATCATTAGAAAATCGTCACAAAAGGTTTTTTCCTTCCGAGCCCGTTTACTACGCCTGGGTTCAACTTCAGCAACTTCTCCATCAGGAGTGCTTGCTTCGCTTGCGTCTCTTTCTTCCCTATTCCGCTTAGGGGTTAATATATCCTTACAAGGAAAAATATTTTCAAAGAAGTATGCATTTCGCAATTCCATTATTGTATTTACATGGATATCCGGTATATCTGATTTGTGAACCAGAAACCGATAAGCACTACTGTTGTGTGCATATCCAATAAATATACAATCAACCGTTTTTGGTCCAACTGTGACCTTTTTAGGAAGCGGTACTGCAACTTTTGCTAAGCACCCCCACACTTTCAGGTATTTGTATGAGGGAACCGTTCCTTTCCATAATTCATATGGTGTTTTTCCCGTCACTTTGTTAGGAATCTTATTAAGAATATAATTAGAAGTCATAAGAGCTTCCCCCCACATGTTCTGGGTTACGCCTGATTCTTGCATCATGGCATTCATCATTTCCTTTAGAGTTCGGTTTTTTCTTTCCGCAACTCCATTGGATTCAGGTGAGTAAGGAGCTGTTGTTTGATGAATGATTCCATTTTCTCTGCAAAATGCATCAAACTGTCCTTCATATTCTCCACCTCTATCACTCCGAACTATTTTAATAGTTCTTTCGAGTTGATTTTCAACCTCTAGCTTATATTCCTTGAATTTATCAAGAGCCTCATTTTTGCTCTGTAACAAGTAAATATAGCAATATTTTGTGCAGTCATCAATGAATGTCACAAAGTACTTTTTACCACCTCTTGTAGGTAAGTATTTTAAATCGCACAAATCTGTGTGGATTAATCCTAGAGGTTCAGTATTTCTCTGGACTTGTGGTGATGGTCGTTTTGTAAGTTTCGCTTGTACGCAAACTTCACATTTGTCTTTACTTTGTTTGCATTTTGGTATTAGGTTTGAATTCATTAATCGGTTTAACGATTTATAATTCACATGTCCTAACCGTTCATGCCAAATATCAAAAGACTCGACCAAATAAGCAAGTGGAGCATTGTTATTAATAGAATTGTTTGTTACAACTTTTGGAACGACTGTCAATACATTCATTTTGATCAGTCCATTCTTAACAAAGCCCTTTCCCAAATACACCCCATTTTTCTTAAGTACCAACTTATCAGAATGAAAGTTGGCGCAGAATCCAGCCTTGCTGAGGAGAGTGCCAGAGATCAAATTCTTCCTCATGTCTGGAACATGCTTCACGTTGGTGAGAGTAATCTGATGTCCTGAAGTCAGCTTCAGGATTACTTTACCACGTCCTGCAACCTTGGATGTTTGGGTGTTGCCCATCAGCACTTGTTCATCATTGTTGCATATTTGATAAGTATTAAACATGTCCTTATCAAAGCATATGTGGGTCGTATCACCTGTGTCATACCACCAATCTAGAGGATTTCCCTCAATGGTGTTGACTTGGTCAATGATAACACAAAGAGATCTTCCTCTGTCAGGTTTGCATGATGATGTCGCTTTTGTTTAGGCTTACTGCGACAAACATCTGCCTTGTGACCCATCTTGCCACAATGATGACACTTTCCACGATACTTCTTTTCATAAGAAGTTTGCTTCTTGAAGCTTGTGGAGCCAGAGGACTTGAAGTTCTTGAACTTGCTAGTCTTTTCCTCTGATTTGCCTTTGCCTTTTGCCTTAAATTGTTCGGCTAGGTATGCTTGATACCCTTTTTCCTCATTCTTAGAGAGGCGAATCACAGCTTCATTGTGAAGCCTAGAGATCAACGATTCCAGAGACATCTGCTTTCGCTTGTGCTTAAGGTAGTTTTTGAAATCTACCCAGCTTGGTGGAAGCTTCTCAATGGTGCAGTCAACGACGAATTGTTCAGGAAGAATCATACCTTCTGATGCAATCTCGACGTTGATCAGCTGCAACTGTTCAACTTGTTCCATGATGGGTTTTGAATCCACCATCTTAAAGTCTAGAAGCTTAGCCACAGCATATCTCTGAAAACCAGCATTTTCAGACTTGTACTTTCTTTCCAAAGCAATCCATAGATGCTTGGCTGTGGGATATTCCTTGTCATTGTTGTAGACAGAGTATAAGTTGTCTACCAGACGACTAAGGATCCATCCTCTGCACAGAAAGTCTGAATGCTTCCATGCATCAATACTGGATAGCGTACGCACATCCAGGTCTCCATCAGGAGTGATTGGCTTATCCTCCGTGAGGAATTTGTTCAAATTCAGAGATGTCAAATAAAAGACCATCTTCTGTTGCCAATTCTTAAATCCATTCCCATCAAACTTTTCAGGAAGGAGTCCACTGGTATCCAGTGCCATTTTCGGAGTGACTTGAGTCGTGTCCATCATTGCAATCTCACTTTTGTTGAGAGTGTTCGCGTTAGTTGCCATCTGTTTCACAAAAGAAACGATAGTCAGAAACTTGATTTAAACGTTTTGTTTAAACCAGACAAACGAATCGCAATCTCGCTGTGTAGCGTTCGCGGAGACGTCACGCGATCGATTGATACTTTAAATCACGATCGATCGATCTAATCTAAAATCGTTCGATATTGTTTTGCAAACTCGCCTTTTGAGCGTCTGCAGAAACAATTCAAAATCGTATAATATTCGTTTTGCAATCTCGCTTTTCAGCGTTCGCAGAAACGTTTACAAATTGATTTAATAAAAATGAAAATCGTTTTTCTTAAATCCGATTGTAGCTATTTGCTAGAAGCGGATTTATTGAGTTAAGACTGTAGGAGCTATAAAACCGGATAAGAAAATACGATTTGATAATTTGTGATATAAGGAGGAATCAATTTGTAAAAACACGATTTATAAAACGATTTTTATGAAATCCAGAAAGGAGGCGAGATGTCTCTTTCCTTAACTCAATAAAGCGCCCGTAGTGTGACGGTTTTAATACGCCTTTTGAATCCCAGGATACAACCTTTTATAGACCGATTCGCAACACTCGAATTCGGAATCTGCGAACACAGTATCTACGATATACTCAAGAGCAAGAATCGTTTCTGAAAGATAGAAACGAATATGAGAGAGAGCAGGACCTTTTCTGTGAATTTAGAGAAAGCGAAGAGTTTTAGGGTTCTCAGGATATTCCGGATACTCGGGGATTCCCAGAATGATTGCTTTAGCTCTCTATTTATAGGGAAGAAGTGATTAGGGGGTTTTCGAGATAAAATCTCGACTTTCAACGAAATCCCGAAAATTCCGCAAGCGGTTATAACCGTTTTGACTGGAATATTCGCGGATTACGATGAGATTTTGAACCCGATCGATCGATCCAAAATTCAGATTGATCGATCCTGTAGGCGATCGGTCGATCCGGAATGTACCGGTCGATCCTGGAATTTCACGTAAAACGAGATCGATCGATCTGGTTTAGATCGGTCGATCCCAGAAACTCACGCAAGAAACCATCCGTAGCACGCGATCGATCGATCCAGAAGAGGAACGATCAATCCTGGAAATGTTCGCGAGGATGGATCGATCGGTCCAGTAACGATCGGTCGATCTCATTTTCAGTCGCCAAAAAAAAAAAAAAAAATAGGACTCCTCGACGACGAGACATTCCCAAAGCCCAAAGCCCAAAGCCCAAAGCCCAAAGCCCAGAGCACGAGCACGAGCACGAGCGAGCGGCGGTGGTGGTGGTGGTGCGCGCGTGTGGATCATTTGGTTCTCCCCATAAACCACTTTGACACTTAGTGACTTTGTTCCATATATATGCAAGTGGAAAAAGTTCCTTCTAAGCAATGTGGGACTTTCTTAAGTTCCACTTATTCCCTAATGGGTCTAATTTTTAAGCCCATTTCATATTCACATTATCAACATGTTTCAAGCCCAATGTGCTTAATAACATTTTGGTCCAACAATCCCCCACATGAATAGAAATGACTCTAAACTGAGGGTGACTTTGAAAGACTCTTTAGGATCGAGAAAGCTAAAAGAAAGACTTTCTTGAGTATAAACGAAAGATAACCGTATCTGATTTGGTTGCATTTTTCAGCATTGAACCAATCATAGTTAATAACTGTCGGGTTTACAAGGCCAGGGGGTGAACATGATGTCTTGAACCACCCGGATTTCTAGTGTAAACCGAGACAACAATTATAACGCGGTTATATTTCTCGTAGAACTTTTGGTTCTCTTGTTGTGTTCGTTTTGGCCATGAACAGCCTGGTTTTTCATGAGTGAACTTGGAGAATACAACCTTTCATATATTCTCCTAGAAACGGCCCCATTTCACACTCACAAGGTGATCTTTCATATTTGTATTCTTTTTCCCGAAGTGATCTGCTTCACTTCATTGGGTTAGAATATATGAATTCATTAAAAGCCAATGCTTAACCTATATAAATGCAGATAACACTGTTGTCATCTTTAGGAACTGGGTAGAAACGAAAGTTTCACAGTGTTTATTTTAGACTTAATTTGACTTAGTTTTCCCTTTGAACCTATCAAAACATGTAGGTGGGGTTACCATCAAATCTCATATTTAGTTCATAGGCTTTAAACCCATTCCTCTTGATGATTTTAAAACTTGATCTCGTGTCAGACCTTTTGTGAAAGGATCTGCAATATTATCAGCTGATTTTATGTAATCGAGTGAGATTACACCACTTGAGATCAGTTGTCTAATGGTCTTATGTCGTCTACGTATATGACGTGACTTGCCATTGTACAAATTATTGTTTGCACGAGCTATAGCCGATTGGTTATCACAGTGTATGCGTATTGATGACACTGGTTTTTCCCACATCGGTATATCTTCCAAGAAATTGCGAAGATGCTCGGCTTCTTCTGCGGCTTTGTCTAATGCAATGAATTCTGATTCCATTGTTGATCTAGCCAGAAGCGTTTGTTTGCAAGATTTCCAGGATACCGCAGCACCTCCAAGTGTAAATATATAACCACTTGTTGATTTTGAGTTTTTGGAGTCGGATATCCAGTTGGCATCACTGTATCCTTCCAAAACTGCAGGTTCGGAACCATAGTGCAACCCATAATTTTTGGTAAACCTTATGTAATTTAATACTCTGGTTATAGCTTTCCAATGGGTGTGTTCTGGATTGCTCGTGTACCTACTTAGTACATTCACTGAGTGTGCTAGATCTGGTCTTGTACAATTTGTCAAGTACATTAGACTTCCGATCACTCGAGCATATTCATTCTGTGATACAGGTTCACCTGAATTTTTCGTCAGATGAAGAGTAGTATCTACAGGAGTTTGCGCGGTTCCACTTGAATAGTCTTTAAATCTATCAAGTACCTTTTCAGCATAATGTTCTTGGGATAATATGTATCCGCCAGGATGTCTAGTGATTTTAATCCCTAGAATTACATCAGCCAACCCCAAATCTTTCATATCAAACTGTCCATGCAACATGGTTTTAGTCTGATTGATGATATCGTTGTTGCTGCCTAGGATAAGCATATCATCTACATATAAACATAGCATGACATAAGCATTTTTCGTAGTCTTCGAATAAATGCACTTATCGCTTTCATTTATGCTGAATCCATTGGACATCATTACGCTGTCAAATTTTTCATGCCATTGTTTTGGAGCTTGTTTCAGTCCATACAGCGATTTCACCAGTCGACATACTTTATGTTCTTGTCCTGGTACAACATACCCTTCGGGTTGTTTCATATATATCTCTTCTTCTAAATCTCCGTTTAGAAATGCAGTTTTTACATCCATCTGGTGAATTTCCAGATTTCGTAATGCTGCAATGCTTACGAGATTTCTAATAGAAGTTATTCTCGACACTGGAGAATATGTATCAAAGAAGTCTAAACCTTCTTTTTGGCGGAAACCTTGAACTACAAGTCTAGCCTTGTATTTATCAATTGCGCCATCGGTTTTTAATTTGGTTTTAAAAATCCATTTACAACCGAGAGCTTTGAACCCTTCCGGTAAATCGGTTATGTAAAACGTATGGTTTTGCATAATGGAATCGAATTCACTTTTGACGGCTTCCTTCCAATAAGGTGCGTCTGACATAGACATTGCTTCAGCGAAGGTCTTTGGTTCGTTTTCAGTGAGTAAGATCATTAGAAAATCGTCACCAAAGGTTTTTTCCTTCCGAGCCCGTTTACTACGCCTGGGTTCAACTTCAGCAACTTCTCCATCAGGAGTGCTTGCTTCGCTTGCGTCTCTTTCTTCCCTATTCCGCTTAGGGGTTAATATATCCTTACAAGGAAAAATATTTTCAAAGAAGTATGCATTTTGCGATTCCATTATTGTATTTACATGGATATCCGGTATATCTGATTCGTGAACCAGAAACCGATAAGCACTACTGTTGTGTGCATATCCAATAAATATACAATCAACCGTTTTTGGTCCAACTGTGACCTTTTTAGGAAGCGGTACTGCAACTTTTGCTAAGCACCCCCACACTTTCAGGTATTTGTATGAGGGAACCGTTCCTTTCCATAATTCATATGGTGTTTTTCCCGTCACTTTGTTAGGAATCTTATTAAGAATATAATTAGAAGTCATAAGAGCTTCCCCCCACATGTTCTGGGTTACGCCTGATTCTTGCATCATGGCATTCATCATTTCCTTTAGAGTTCGGTTTTTTCTTTCCGCAACTCCATTGGATTCAGGTGAGTAAGGAGCTGTTGTTTGATGAATGATTCCATTTTCTCTGCAAAATGCATCAAACTGTCCTTCATATTCTCCACCTCTATCACTCCGAACTATTTTAATAGTTCTTTCGAGTTGATTTTCAACCTCTAGCTTATATTCCTTGAATTTATCAAGAGCCTCATTTTTGCTCTGTAACAAGTAAATATAGCAATATTTTGTGCAGTCATCAATGAATGTCACAAAGTACTTTTTACCACCTCTTGTAGGTAAGTATTTTAAATCGCACAAATCTGTGTGGATTAATCCTAGAGGTTCAGTATTTCTCTGGACTTGTGGTGATGGTCGTTTTGTAAGTTTCGCTTGTACGCAAACTTCACATTTGTCTTTACTTTGTTTGCATTTTGGTATTAGGTTTGAATTCATTAATCGGTTTAACGATTTATAATTCACATGTCCTAACCGTTCATGCCAAATATCAAAAGACTCGACCAAATAAGCAACTGGAGCATTGTTATTAATAGAATTGTTTGTTACAACTTTTGGAACGACTGTCAATACATTCATTTTGATCAGTCCATTCTTAACAAAGCCCTTTCCCAAATACACCCCATTTTTCTTAAGTACCAACTTATCAGAATGAAAGTTGGCACAGAATCCAGCCTTGCTGAGGAGAGTGCCAGAGATCAAATTCTTCCTCATGTCTGGAACATGCTTCACGTTGGTGAGAGTAATCTGATGTCCTGAAGTCAGCTTCAGGATTACTTTACCACGTCCTGCAACCTTGGATGTTTGGGTGTTGCCCATCAGCACTTGTTCATCATTGTTGCATATTTGATAAGTATTAAACATATCCTTATCAAAGCATATGTGGGTCGTAGCACCTGTGTCATACCACCAATCTAGAGGATTTCCCTCAATGGTGTTGACTTGGTCAATGATAACACAGCAGAGATCTTCCTCTGTCAGGTTTGCATGATGATGTCGCTTTTGTTTAGGCTTACTGCGACAAACATCTGCCTTGTGACCCATCTTGCCACAATGATGACACTTTCCACGATACTTCTTTTCATAAGAAGTTTGCTTCTTGAAGCTTGTGGAGCCAGAGGACTTGAAGTTCTTGAACTTGCTAGTCTTTTCCTCTGATTTGCCTTTGCCTTTTGCCTTAAATTGTTCGGCTAGGTATGCTTGATACCCTTTTTCCTCATTCTTAGAGAGGCGAATCACAGCTTCATTGTGAAGCCTAGAGATCAACGATTCCAGAGACATCTGCTTTCGCTTGTGCTTAAGGTAGTTTTTGAAATCTACCCAGCTTGGTGGAAGCTTCTCAATGGTGCAGTCAACGACGAATTGTTCAGGAAGAATCATACCTTCTGATGCAATCTCGACGTTGATCAGCTGCAACTGTTCAACTTGTTCCATGATGGGTTTTGAATCCACCATCTTAAAGTCTAGAAGCTTAGCCACAGCATATCTCTGAAAACCAGCATTTTCAGACTTGTACTTTCTTTCCAAAGCAATCCATAGATGCTTGGCTGTGGGATATTCCTTGTCATTGTTGTAGACAGAGTATAAGTTGTCTACCAGACGACTAAGGATCCATCCTCTGCACAGAAAGTCTGAATGCTTCCATGCATCAATACTGGATAGCGTACGCACATCCAGGTCTCCATCAGGAGTGATTTGCTTATCCTCCGTGAGGAATTTGTTCAAATTCAGAGATGTCAAATAAAAGACCATCTTCTGTTGCCAATTCTTAAATCCATTCCCATCAAACTTTTCAGGAAGGAGTCCACTGGTATCCAGTGCCATTTTCGGAGTGACTTGAGTCGTCTCCATCATTGCAATCTCACTTTTGTTGAGAGTGTTCGCGTTAGTTGCCATCTGTTTCACAAAAGAAACGATAGTCAGAAACTTGATTTAAACGTTTTGTTTAAACCAGACAAACGAATCGCAATCTCGCTGTGTAGCGTTCGCGGAGACGTCACGCGATCGATTGATACTTTAAATCACGATCGATCGATCTAATCTAAAATCGTTCGATATCGTTTTGCAAACTCGCCTTTTGAGCGTCTGCAGAAACAATTCAAAATCGTATAATATTCGTTTTGCAATCTCGCTTTTCAGCGTTCGCAGAAACGTTTACAAATTGATTTAATAAAAATGAAAATCGTTTTTCTTAAATCCGATTGTAGCTATTTGCTAGAAGCGGATTTATTGAGTTAAGACTGTAGGAGCTATAAAACCGGATAAGAAAATACGATTTGATAATTTGTGATATAAGGAGGAATCAATTTGTAAAAACACGATTTATAAAACGATTTTTATGAAATCCAGAAAGGAGGCGAGATGTCTCTTTCCTTAACTCAATAAAGCGCCCGTAGTGTGACGGTTTTAATACGCCTTTTGAATCCCAGGATACAACCTTTTATAGACCGATTCGCAACACTCGAATTCGGAATCTGCGAACACAGTATCTACGATATACTCAAGAGCAAGAATCGTTTCTGAAAGATAGAAACGAATATGAGAGAGAGCAGGACCTTTTTCTGTGAATTTAGAGAAAGCGAAGAGTTTTAGGGTTCTCAGGATATTCCGGATACTCGGGGATTCCCAGAATGATTGCTTTAGCTCTCTATTTATAGGGAAGAAGTGATTAGGGGGTTTTCGAGATAAAATCTCGACTTTCAACGAAATCCCGAAAATTCCGCAAGCGGTTATAACCGTTTTGACTGGAATATTCGCGGATTACGATGAGATTTTGAACCCGATCGATCTATCCAAAATTCAGATTGATCGATCCTGTAGGCGATCGGTCGATCCGGAATGTACCGGTCGATCCTGGAATTTCACGTAAAACGAGATCGATCGATCTGGTTTAGATCGGTCGATCCCAGAAACTCACGCAAGAAACCATCCGTAGCACGCGATCGATCGATCCAGAAGAGGAACGATCAATCCTGGAAATGTTCGCGAGGATGGATCGATCGGTCCAGTAAGGATCGGTCGATCTCATTTTCAGTCGCCAAAAAAAAAAAAAAAAAATAGGACTCCTCGACGACGAGACATTCCCAAAGCCCAAAGCCCAAAGCCCAAAGCCCAAAGCCCAAAGCCCAAAGCCCAAAGCCCAAAGCCCAAAGCCCAAAGCCCAGAGCACGAGCACGAGCACGAGCACGAGCACGAGCACGAGCACGAGCACGAGCACGAGCACGAGCGAGCGGCGGTGGTGGTGGTGGTGCGCGCGTGTGGATCCTTTGGTTCTCCCCATAAACCACTTTGACACTTAGTGACTTTGTTCCATATATATGCAAGTGGAAAAAGTTCCTTCTAAGCAATGTGGGACTTTCTTAAGTTCCACTTATTCCCTAATGGGTCTAATTTTTAAGCCCATTTCATATTCACATTATCAACATGTTTCAAGCCCAATGTGCTTAATAACATTTTGGTCCAACAATCCCCCACATGAATAGAAATGACTCTAAACTGAGGGTGACTTTGAAAGACTCTTTAGGATCGAGAAAGCTAAAAGAAAGACTTTCTTGAGTATAAACGAAAGATAACCGTATCTGATTTGGTTGCATTTTTCAGCATTGAACCAATCATAGTTAATAACTGTCGGGTTTACAAGGCCAGGGGGTGAACATGATGTCTTGAACCACCCGGATTTCTAGTGTAAACCGAGACATCAATTATAACGCGGTTATATTTCTCGTAGAACTTTTGGTTCTCTTGTTGTGTTCGTTTTGGCCATGAACAGCCTGGTTTTTCATGAGTGAACTTGGAGAATACAGCCTTTCATATATTCTCCTAGAAACGGCCCCATTTCACACTCACAAGGTGATCTTTCATATTTGTATTCTTTTTCCCGAAGTGATCTGCTTCACTTCATTGGGTTATAATATATGAATTCATTAAAAGCCAATGCTTAACCTATATAAATGCAGATAACACTGTTGTCATCTTTAGGAACTGGGTAGAAACGAAAGTTTCACAGTGTTTATTTTAGACTTAATTTGACTTAGTTTTCCCTTTGAACCTATCAAAACATGTAGGTGGGGTTACCATCAAATCTCATCTTTAGTTCATAGGCTTTAAACCCATTCCTCTTGATGATTTTAAAACTTGATCTCGTGTCAGACCTTTTGTGAAAGGATCTGCAATATTATCAGCTGATTTTATGTAATCGAGTGAGATTACACCACTTGAGATCAGTTGTCTAATGGTCTTATGTCGTCTACGTATATGACGTGACTTGCCATTGTACAAATTATTGTTTGCACGAGCTATAGCCGATTGGTTATCACAGTGTATGCGTATTGATGACACTGGTTTTTCCGACATCGGTATATCTTCCAAGAAATTGCGAAGATGCTCGGCTTCTTCTGCGGCTTTGTCTAATGCAATGAATTCTGATTCCATTGTTGATCTAGCCAGAAGCGTTTGTTTGCAAGATTTCCAGGATACCGCAGCACCTCCAAGTGTAAATATATAACCACTTGTTGATTTTGAGTTTTTGGAGTCGGATATCCAGTTGGCATCACTGTATCCTTCCAAAACTGCAGGTTCGGAACCATAGTGCAACCCATAATTTTTGGTAAACCTTATGTAATTTAATACTCTGGTTATAGCTTTTCAATGGGTGTGTCCTGGATTGCTCGTGTACCTACTTAGTACATTCACTGAGTGTGCTAGATCTGGTCTTGTACAATTTGTCAAGTACATTAGACTTCCGATCACTCGAGCATATTCATTCTGTGATACAGGTTCACCTGAATTTTTCGTCAGATGAAGAGTAGTATCTACAGGAGTTTGCGCGGTTCCACTTGAATAGTCTTTAAATCTATCAAGTACCTTTTCAGCATAATGTTCTTGGGATAATATGTATCCGCCAGGATGTCTAGTGATTTTAATCCCTAGAATTACATCAGTCAACCCCAAATCTTTCATATCAAACTGTCCATGCAACATGGTTTTAGTCTGATTGATGATATCGTTGTTGCTGCCTAGGATAAGCATATCATCTACATATAAACATAGCATGACATAAGCATTTTTCATAGTCTTCGAATAAATGCACTTATCGCTTTCATTTATGCTGAATCCATTGGACATCATTACGCTGTCAAATTTTTCATGCCATTGTTTTGGAGCTTGTTTCAGTCCATACAGCGATTTCACCAGTCGACATACTTTATGTTCTTGTCCTGGTACAACATACCCTTCGGGTTGTTTCATATATATCTCTTCTTCTAAATCTCCGTTTAGAAATGCAGTTTTTACATCCATCTGGTGAATTTCCAGATTTCGTAATGCTGCAATGCTTACGAGATTTCTAATAGAAGTTATTCTCGACACTGGAGAATATGTATCAAAGAAGTCTAGACCTTCTTTTTGGCGGAAACCTTGAACTACAAGTCTAGCCTTGTATTTATCAATTGCGCAATCGGTTTTTAATTTGGTTTTAAAAATCCATTTACAACCGAGAGCTTTGAACCCTTCCGGTAAATCGGTTATGTAAAACGTATGGTTTTGCATAATGGAATCGAATTCACTTTTGACGGCTTCCTTCCAATAAGGTGCGTCTGGCATAAACATTGCTTCAGCGAAGGTCTTTGGTTCGTTTTCAGTGAGTAAGATCATTAGAAAATCGTCACCAAAAGTTTTTTCCTTCCGAGCCCGTTTACTACGCCTGGGTTCAACTTCAGCAACTTCTCCATCAGGAGTGCTTGCTTCGCTTGCGTCTCTTTCTTCCCTATTCCGCTTAGGGGTTAATATATCCTTACAAGGAAAAATATTTTCAAAGAAGTACGCATTTCGCGATTCCATTATTGTATTTACATGGATATCCGGTATATCTGATTTGTGAACCAGAAACCGATAAGCATTACTGTTGTGTGCATATCCAATAAATATACAATCAACCGTTTTTGGTCCAACTGTGACCTTTTTAGGAAGCGGTACTGCAACTTTTGCTAAGCACCCCCACACTTTCAGGTATTTGTATGAGGGAACCGTTCCTTTCCATAATTCATATGGTGTTTTTCCCGTCACTTTGTTAGGAATCTTATTAAGAATATAATTAGAAGTCATAAGAGCTTCCCCCCACATGTTCTGGGTTACGCCTGATTCTTGCATCATGGCATTCATCATTTCCTTTAGAGTTCGGTTTTTTCTTTCCGCAACTCCATTGGATTCAGGTGAGTAAGGAGCTGTTGTTTGATGAATGATTCCATTTTCTCTGCAAAATGCATCAAACTGTCCTTCATATTCTCCACCTCTATCACTCCGAACTATTTTAATAGTTCTTTCGAGTTGATTTTCAACCTCTAGCTTATATTCCTTGAATTTATCAAGAGCCTCATTTTTGCTCTGTAACAAGTAAATATAGCAATATTTTGTGCAGTCATCAATGAATGTCACAAAGTACTTTTTACCACCTCTTGTAGGTAAGTATTTTAAATCGCACAAATCTGTGTGGATTAATCCTAGAGGTTCAGTATTTCTCTGGACTTGTGGTGATGGTCGTTTTGTAAGTTTCGCTTGTACGCAAACTTCACATTTGTCTTTACTTTGTTTGCATTTTGGTATTAGGTTTGAATTCATTAATCGGTTTAACGATTTATAATTCACATGTCCTAACCGTTCATGCCAAATATCAAAAGACTCGACCAAATAAGCAACTGGAGCATTGTTATTAATAGAATTGTTTGTTACAACTTTTGGAACGACTGTCAATACATTCATTTTGATCAGTCCATTCTTAACAAAGCCCTTTCCCAAATACACCCCATTTTTCTTAAGTACCAACTTATCAGAATGAAAGTTGGCGCAGAATCCAGCCTTGCTGAGGAGAGTGCCAGAGATCAAATTCTTTCTCATGTCTGGAACATGCTTCACGTTGGTGAGAGTAATCTGATGTCCTGAAGTCAGCTTCAGGATTACTTTACCACGTCCTGCAACCTTGGATGTTTGGATGTTGCCCATTAGCACTTGTTCATCATTGTTGCATATTTGATAAGTATTAAACATGTCCTTATCAAAGCATATGTGGGTCGTAGCACCTGTGTCATACCACCAATCTAGAGGATTTCCCTCAATGGTGTTGACTTGGTCAATGATAACACAGCAGAGATCTTCCTCTGTCAGGTTTGCATGATGATGTCGCTTTTGTTTAGGCTTACTGCGACAAACATCTGCCTTGTGACCCATCTTGCCACAATGATGACACTTTCCACGATACTTCTTTTCATAAGAAGTTTGCTTCTTGAAGCTTGTGGAGCCAGAGGACTTGAAGTTCTTGAACTTGCTAGTCTTTTCCTCTGATTTGCCTTTGCCTTTTGCCTTAAATTGTTCGGCTAGGTATGCTTGATACCCTTTTTCCTCATTCTTAGAGAGGCGAATCACAGCTTCATTGTGAAGCCTAGAGATCAACGATTCCAGAGACATCTGCTTTCGCTTGTGCTTAAGGTAGTTTTTGAAATCTACCCAGCTTGGTGGAAGCTTCTCAATGGTGCAGTCAACGACGAATTGTTCAGGAAGAATCATACCTTCTGATGCAATCTCGACGTTGATCAGCTGCAACTGTTCAACTTGTTCCATGATGGGTTTTGAATCCACCATCTTAAAGTCTAGAAGCTTAGCCACAGCATATCTCTGAAAACCAGCATTTTCAGACTTGTACTTTCTTTCCAAAGCAATCCATAGATGCTTGGCTGTGGGATATTCCTTGTCATTGTTGTAGACAGAGTATAAGTTGTCTACCAGACGACTAAGGATCCATCCTCTGCACAGAAAGTCTGAATGCTTCCATGCATCAATACTGGATAGCGTACGCACATCCAGGTCTCCATCAGGAGTGATTGGCTTATCCTCCGTGAGGAATTTGTTCAAATTCAGAGATGTCAAATAAAAGACCATCTTCTGTTGCCAATTCTTAAATCCATTCCCATCAAACTTTTCAGGAAGGAGTCCACTGGTATCCAGTGCCATTTTCGGAGTGACTTGAGTCGTCTCCATCATTGCAATCTCACTTTTGTTGAGAGTGTTCGCGTTAGTTGCCATCTGTTTCACAAAAGAAACGATAGTCAGAAACTTGATTTAAACGTTTTGTTTAAACCAGACAAACGAATCGCAATCTCGCTGTGTAGCGTTCGCGGAGACGTCACGCGATCGATTGATACTTTAAATCACGATCGATCGATCTAATCTAAAATCGTTCGATATCGTTTTGCAAACTCGCCTTTTGAGCGTCTGCAGAAACAATTCAAAATCGTATAATATTCGTTTTGCAATCTCGCTTTTCAGCGTTCGCAGAAACGTTTACAAATTGATTTAATAAAAATGAAAATCGTTTTTCTTAAATCCGATTGTAGCTATTTGCTAGAAGCGGATTTATTGAGTTAAGACTGTAGGAGCTATAAAACCGGATAAGAAAATACGATTTGATAATTTGTGATATAATGAGGAATCAATTTGTAAAAACACGATTTATAAAACGATTTTTATGAAATCCAGAAAGGAGGCGAGATGTCTCTTTCCTTAACTCAATAAAGCGCCCGTAGTGTGACGGTTTTAATACGCCTTTTGAATCCCAGGATACAACCTTTTATAGACCGATTCGCAACACTCGAATTCGGAATCTGCGAACACAGTATCTACGATATACTCAAGAGCAAGAATCGTTTCTGAAAGATAGAAACGAATATGAGAGAGAGCAGGACCTTTTTCTGTGAATTTAGAGAAAGCGAAGAGTTTTAGGGTTCTCAGGATATTCCGGATACTCGGGGATTCCCAGAATGATTGCTTTAGCTCTCTATTTATAGGGAAGAAGAGATTAGGGGGTTTTCGAGATAAAATCTCGACTTTCAACGAAATCCCGAAAATTCCGCAAGCGGTTATAACCGTTTTGACTGGAATATTCGCGGATTACGATGAGATTTTGAACCCGATCGATCGATCCAAAATTCAGATTGATCGATCCTGTAGGCGATCGGTCGATCCGGAATGTACCGGTCGATCCTGGAATTTCACGTAAAACGAGATCGATCGATCTGGTTTAGATCGGTCGATCCCAGAAACTCACGCAAGAAACCATCCGTAGCACGCGATCGATCGATCCAGAAGAGGAACGATCGATCCTGTAAATGTTCGCGAGGATGGATCGATCGGTCCAGTAAGGATCGGTCGATCTCATTTTCAGTCGCCAAAAAAAAAAAAAAAAATAGGACTCCTCGACGACGAGACATTCCCAAAGCCCAAAGCCCAAAGCCCAAAGCCCAAAGCCCAAAGCCCAAAGCCCAAAGCCCAAAGCCCAAAGCCCAAAGCCCAAAGCCCAAAGCCCAAAGCCCAAAGCCCAAAGCCCAAAGCCCAAAGCCCAGAGCACGAGCACGAGCACGAGCACGAGCACGAGCGAGCGGCGGTGGTGGTGGTGGTGCGCGCGTGTGGATCCTTTGGTTCTCCCCATAAACCACTTTGACACTTAGTGACTTTGTTCCATATATATGCAAGTGGAAAAAGTTCCTTCTAAGCAATGTGGGACTTTCTTAAGTTCCACTTATTCCCTAATGAGTCTAATTTTTAAGCCCATTTCATATTCACATTATCAACATGTTTCAAGCCCAATGTGCTTAATAACATTTTGGTCCAACAATCCCCCACATGAATAGAAATGACTCTAAACTGAGGGTGACTTTGAAAGACTCTTTAGGATCGAGAAAGCTAAAAGAAAGACTTTCTTGAGTATAAACGAAAGATAACCGTATCTGATTTGGTTGCATTTTTCAGCATTGAACCAATCATAGTTAATAACTGTCGGGTTTACAAGGCCAGGGGGTGAACATGATGTCTTGAACCACCCGGATTTCTAGTGTAAACCGAGACAACAATTATAACGCGGTTATATTTCTCGTAGAACTTTTGGTTCTCTTGTTGTGTTCGTTTTGGCCATGAACAGCCTGTTTTTTCATGAGTGAACTTGGAGAATACAGCCTTTCATATATTCTCCTAGAAACGGCCCCATTTCACACTCACAAGGTGATCTTTCATATTTGTATTTTTTTTCCCGAAGTGATCTGCTTCACTTCATTGGGTTAGAATATATGAATTCATTAAAAGCCAATGCTTAACCTATATAAATGCAGATAACACTGTTGTCATCTTTAGGAACTGGGTAGAAACGAAAGTTTCACAGTGTTTATTTTAGACTTAATTTGACTTAGTTTTCCCTTTGAACCTATCAAAACATGTAGGTGGGGTTACCATCAAATCTCATCTTTAGTTCATAGGCTTTAAACCCATTCCTCTTGATGATTTTAAAACTTGATCTCGTGTCAGACCTTTTGTGAAAGGATCTGCAATATTATCAGCTGATTTTATGTAATCGAGTGAGATTACACCACTTGAGATCAGTTGTCTAATGGTCTTATGTCGTCTAAGTATATGACGTGACTTGCCATTGTACAAATTATTGTTTGCACGAGCTATAGCCGATTGGTTATCACAGTGTATGCGTATTGATGACACTGGTTTTTCCGACATCGGTATATCTTCCAAGAAATTGCGAAGATGCTCGGATTCTTCTGCGGCTTTGTCTAATGCAATGAATTCTGATTCCATTGTTGATCTAGCCAGAAGCGTTTGTTTGCAAGATTTCCAGGATACCGCAGCACCTCCAAGTGTAAATATATAACCACTTGTTGATTTTGAGTTTTTGGAGTCGGATATCCAGTTGGCATCACTGTATCCTTCCAAAACTGCAGGTTCGGAACCATAGTGCAACCCATAATTTTTGGTAAATCTTATGTAATTTAATACTCTGGTTATAGCTTTCCAATGGGTGTGTCCTGGATTGCTCGTGTACCTACTTAGTACATTCACTGAGTGTGCTAGATCTGGTCTTGTACAATTTGTCAAGTACATTAGACTTCCGATCACTCGAGCATATTCATTTTGTGATACAGGTTCACCTGAATTTTTCGTCAGATGAAGAGTAGTATCTACAGGAGTTTGCGCGGTTCCACTTGAATAGTCTTTAAATCTATCAAGTACCTTTTCAGCATAATGTTCTTGGGATAATATGTATCCGCCAGGATGTCTAGTGATTTTAATCCCTAGAATTACATCAGCCAACCCCAAATCTTTCATATCAAACTGTCCATGCAACATGGTTTTAGTCTGATTGATGATATCGTTGTTGCTGCCTAGGATAAGCATATCATCTACATATAAACATAGCATGACATAAGCATTTTTCGTAGTCTTCGAATAAATGCACTTATCGCTTTCATTTATGCTGAATCCATTGGACATCATTACGCTGTCAAATTTTTCATGCCATTGTTTTGGAGCTTGTTTCAGTCCATACAGCGATTTCACCAGTCGACATACTTTATGTTCTTGTCCTGGTAGAACATACCCTTCGGGTTGTTTCATATATATCTCTTCTTCTAAATCTCCGTTTAGAAATGCAGTTTTTACATCCATCTGGTGAATTTCCAGATTTCGTAATGCTGCAATGCTTACGAGATTTCTAATAGAAGTTATTCTCGACAATGGAGAATATGTATCAAAGAAGTCTAAACCTTCGTTTTTGCCGAAACCTTGAACTACAAGTCTAGCCTTGTATTTATCAATTGTGCCATCGGTTTTTAATTTGGTTTTAAAAATCCATTTACAACCGAGAGCTTTGAACCCTTCCGGTAAATCGGTTATGTAAAACGTATGGTTTTGCATAATGGAATCGAATTCACTTTTGACGGCTTCCTTCCAATAAGGTGCGTCTGGCATAGACATTGCTTCAGCGAAGGTCTTTGGTTCGTTTTCAGTGAGTAAGATCATTAGAAAATCGTCACCAAATGTTTTTTCCTTCTGAGCCCGTTTACTACGCCTGGGTTCAACTTCAGCAACTTCTCCATCAGGAGTGCTTGCTTCGCTTGCGTCTCTTTCTTCCTTATTCCGCTTAGGGGTTAATATATCCTTACAAGGAAAAATATTTTCAAAGAAGTACGCATTTCGCGATTCCATTATTGTATTTACATGGATATCCGGTATATCTGATTTGTGAACCAGAAACCGATAAGCACTACTGTTGTGTGCATATCCAATAAATATACAATCAACCGTTTTTGGTCCAACTGTGACCTTTTTAGGAAGCGGTACTGCAACTTTTGCTAAGCACCCCCACACTTTCAGGTATTTGTATGAGGGAACCGTTCCTTTCCATAATTCATATGGTGTTTTTCCCGTCACTTTGTTAGGAATCTTATTAAGAATATAATTAGAAGTCATAAGAGCTTCCCCCCACATGTTCTGGGTTACACCTGATTCTTGCATCATGGCATTCATCATTTCCTTTAGAGTTCGGTTTTTTCTTTCCGCAACTCCATTGGATTCAGGTGAGTAAGGAGCTGTTGTTTGATGAATGATTCCATTTTCTCTGCAAAATGCATCAAACTGTCCTTCATATTCTCCACCTCTATCACTCCGAACTATTTTAATAGTTCTTTCGAGTTGATTTTCAACCTCTAGCTTATATTCCTTGAATTTATCAAGAGCCTCATTTTTGCTCTGTAACAAGTAAATATAGCAATATTTTGTGCAGTCATCAATGAATGTCACAAAATACTTTTTACCACCTCTTGTAGGTAAGTATTTTAAATCGCACAAATCTGTGTGGATTAATCCTAGAGGTTCAGTATTTCTCTGGACTTGTGGTGATGGTCGTTTTGTAAGTTTCGCTTGTACGCAAACTTCACATTTGTCTTTACTTTGTTTGCATTTTGGTATTAGGTTTGAATTCATTAATCGGTTTAACGATTTATAATTCACATGTCCTAACCGTTCATGCCAAATATCAAAAGACTCGACCAAATAAGCAACTGGAGCATTGTTATTAATAGAATTGTTTGTTACAACTTTTGGAACGACTGTCAATACATTCATTTTGATCAGTCCATTCTTAACAAAGCCCTTTCCCAAATACACCCCATTTTTCTTAAGTACCAACTTATCAGAATGAAAGTTAGCGCATAATCCAGCCTTGCTGAGGAGAGTGCCAGAGATCAAATTCTTCCTCATGTCTGGAACATGCTTCACGTTGGTGAGAGTAATCTGATGTCATGAAGTCAGCTTCAGGATTACTTTACCACGTCCTGCAACCTTGGACACTTACCAAAGCCCAAAGCCCAAAGCCCAAAGCCCAAAGCCCAAAGCCCAAAGCCCAGAGCACGAGCACGAGCACGAGCACGAGCACGAGCACGAGCGAGCGGCGGTGGTGGTGGTGGTGCGCGCGTGTGGATCCTTTGGTTCTCCCCATAAACCACTTTGACACTTAGTAACTTTGTTCCATATATATGCAAGTGGAAAAAGTTCCTTCTAAGCAATGTGGGACTTTCTTAAGTTCCACTTATTCCCTAATGGGTCTAATTTTTAAGCCCATTTCATATTCACATTATCAACATGTTTCAAGCCCAATGTGCTTAATAACATTTTGGTCCAACACTTCTTGAAGTGACCTTAATTGGGACTCCTCTGGTTCAGAAGAGGGCAGTGAAACTTTTGCAGTGGTTCAAGGACGAGAGAAATGTACGGATTGTTCCTCATTCGGGTCCACAAACGGGTCGGATGAGTTCCTGTATGGGATCGCCAATGAGCCCGAGGTCGGGGGAGAAGGTAAGAAGATGATGAATAATCTAGTGAAACAGAGTTTGTACAAAAACATGGAGATGATAACTAGACGAGGGAATATGGATATGGAGAGAAAAAGTTGTAGGCTTAAGTCTTTGATCATAAACACAAGCTCTAAAAGCTTGACCTATTGATTTTTCTATGCTATTGCCTCTCACTTTGCCATATAAAGTGATTATTGAATGTCTTGCTCTCAATAAATGAATATTTATATAAGAGAGAGAGAGAGAGAGAGAGAGAGAGTATTCTAAAAGCTTATCACCTTCTTTATTGGACAATATCTAAACAAACCAAAAATCAATCCAGATCAAGTATCTGAAGTCCAGAGATCCACAATGACATGTTTTAAGGATAGGAGTCTAGGGAAAGATTCTATAAAACAATAGAGATACCTAAACTAATTTGTAATACGTATTGTTTATATATTTATCGACTCTAAACAACAACATTGAATTGTCTACAACACAACTGGTAATGTCCCATGTTATACTCGGAACACCTGAGTTCGAACCACACTTATGCAAAATATTAAAATAAATGAGCCACAAAAATATTTGTTGCTTTTTGTGGTTTTTCAAGTTACCCACAAAATAATTTGTGGCTGTTCATGGTTTTTTTTTTAAATACCCACAAAATTATGGTGGCTGTTCGTGGCTTTTTTTTAAATACCCACAAAATGTTGATGGTTTTTCGTGACTTTTTTGAAATATCCACGAAATTATTGTAGCTTTTTGTGGCTTTTTTAAGTGTACCCACAAAAAGCTACAAATTTTTTGTGGGTAGCTTCATCTTTTTGCCCGACGAAACCCTTCTAGTTTTTCACTGTCGGCGGCTGCTTTTTCCTTCTATCAAATCGCCTCCTCTCCTATCTCGCCGATTCCGACCGATTTCTCCTCCCCAACCCGCGATTCTTGCAGATTTATCCTCCACAACGTGTGTTTGCTAAGTATATTCTCTCTTTTCTATTTCTTCAAAAAAACTCAAATTTGAGGGTTTTGATATATTATTAGAGAAATTGAGAAAAATTGGCTGATGAAACATTCCTTGGTGATTGTTTGTTGTATTTATGTGGAATTTGTAATTTGTTTTGTTTCTAATTATTAAATAGTTTTAAATGTATTTAAATTTATTTTGTTCGTTTATAATTACATGTATTTACAGTGTTGGAATTTATAAGTGTATATAATTTTATCTAAATAATTATGAATTTAAATAATTTTCATAATTTAAATTGGTATTTTCTAATTTAAACATGAAATTTCATACTTTTCCAAAAAAATCAGAATTTATAAATGATTTTTCATGAATTTCGTAGTTTTAATAATAATTAATTAATAAATATTTTTATAGAATTTAGTATTATTTTTTCTAAAAAAATTATCACAATCAAAAATGAATAATTAAACCTATAGGAATCTATAAATTTTAATTTTTTAAAAATTAAATTATTTTTGAAATTTTGATACTCACATTTCAAAATTAAATGTGAAATTTTTTAAAAGATAACATATATATTATTTGTATTAAAAATATAAATCTACAAATATTAATGCAATTGTAAACAAAATTATATGAGTTTAGGTTACAAATGTAATACCCAAATACTAAGTCATTAATTAATTTATTATTTTCTTATAATAGTTATGGCATCGTCTGATACCTTTTTCCATGAGTCAGTTGGTATTCATATCAACCTTTTGATACCTGCTCGCGGGGCATCTATAAAGTATTGTTACCGTTTACATGCGGTATACGAAGCGCCTAGTAGGCGATCACAATCTCACCTTCATTTGTATAAGAAAAACGGAGCTTTATGGTAAATCAATTAACTTTTTATAATTTTAATGTTTATGTTTTTACTAATTGAATACTTTTTTTGTAAATTAATAAGGATTGTGATCAATTATTAGGTTACAAACTTTATTAGACACACTTGGCAGATAAAATTTTGGGGTCCTTAGAAGTACTGGAACAATGTAAAAAAAATCAAAAAAAAAATTCAAGTTTGGTGGGAAACATTTGTGGTATGTTTTCAAATTTAATATTAAATCGATAATTATTAACGATAACATTTCTAAATACAATTATTATTATTTTTAAATAAAGCAAAACTACTATTGGGAGCCCAGATTTAAAGACATCGTCTTTTATATGTGGAAGGAAAAGACGATGAAAAGTATTGGAGAAGAAATTAGTCGGAAGAAGCGACTAAAGGATGCAGCCCAACTACATCAGTGATAATGACTAGGCGCTACTAATGGAAGAGTGGCAAACTGAGAAAGCCATTTCGAAGAGTGAATCAGCAGCAGCTAGCCGTAAAACCAAGATAGACGGCAAAGAAATGCACAAACACACTGTTGGGCGTAATTCGTTCACGAAGATTGATTTCAGAATGGTTAGTGTTGTTTCCTAATTTTAACTTACAAATCTATTATTTATTTAAATATATCAATTTTTTTTTGCAAAAGCAAAATGCCCAAGGATTAGAGCCACCATCGATCTTGGATTTGGTGAAGACGGTGCATACAAGCACAGACGGTACTTATGTAGATCAGGTTGTTGATAGGCTCGTGAAACAGGTAGAAGATGCAGCTACTCAGTTTCAAGAATCGTTTGGCAAGCCGGTTCGACTTCTGGTCCTTCTTGGAAAGTCATTAACCAATTATATTTGTTGAGGTACATTTTCATTTGTTTTATAATTGAAAATTCTAAATTTATTTAGATATTAATTATTTAATTTTTATTATGCAGCAGGTGAAACCACGTTACAGACAGTAGTTATACAGCGTTGGCAGTGCAGAGAAGCAGTTTTATCAGCCCGCCGTCAAGTACCCGAGTGAGAACCAAGAGGATCTTTGAGGTGAGATCAATCACAATCATCTCAAGAGCAAGATGAGAAGCATGGAGGGGAAGATTGATTTGGTGGTGGAACGACTATTTGGAGATCAAGGAGCATCATCGAGGAGTCAGCCCGGAGACTATAACCCAAACCAACTGCGTCCAATTCAATTCGACTTCGATGAAGATCCATATGATTTTATTTTTTACCCGCTTTTTTCATTATCGTTTGAGACTATTTAGTTTTGTTAAAAACTATTTATGTAAAATAATTTTAATTTTCATAATTATTTTTAAATAATTAATTAAATAGTTTAATATTCCTTTTTTAGAAAAATAAATCAATACAATTATAAGTTTTTAAAAAAATTGGATTTTATAAAAATATCCACAAAATCATTCGTGGGTATACCCACAAATTATTTCTTGTTTATTCGTGAGATTATCCACGAAATATATCGTGAGTATTCGCGGATTTACCCAGTAAATATTTCGAGGATATTCGCGGGTTTACCCACAAAATTTTTTTCGGGTATTCGCAAGTTTACCCACGAAATATTTTTTTGGGTATATGTGGGTTATCCACTAATCTTTTGGTGGTATTTCGTGGGACGTTATCCACAATATATTTCGTGATTTTTGGTAAGAATATACCCACAAAAATATTTGTGGGTTCCTCTACCCACAAAAAGCTACGAAAATATTTACCCAAGACACTATATCCACAAATTATTTTTGTGGCTTTTCGCGGTTACGAAAAACCACATAATTACTTATGCACTTTTTGTGGGTATATGTGTTTTTTTTACTAGTGAATAAATAAAGTAAGATGTGAGACAATTTTATATTAGAATAGCAGTAAGAAGAAGAAACACCAAATTATGTGTGGTTTGATTATATCACTTGTTTGACTTTTAGGTTTTTATCCCAAAAACTAAATATAATTACATGAGTTATTTTGATCTATCAATATAAGTTTTCTACAACACAAACCTTTTAGATGGGTATAAGATGCTTGTGGTGAATTTATCTGGGACTCTTCCTCAATGGGTAATTCAAAGTACTCATATCTCTCTTGTTTCAGGTGAGATCAAACAGCCTTTGTAGTAGTTGAAGGAGAAACTTCGGTGTAGTGCTGGTTTTTGGAAGCTTGTCTTTAGTTACCCCTCCTTTCATAAATGTTTCAGTATGTTTCTTCTTCGATGTTTCTTTAAAAGATGTTTAAGAATGTTTATGTAAGACTTTTGATTTGGATTGGAATAAAATTAGTTTTGGATTTGGAAGTAATAATGTATACCCTAAGTTAGGGCTAAGTAGCGTCTTTCTCGGACAACAAAGTGACAAATCTGTTAAGCGTAAACCGGATCTGCCGCACTGTTTTTGGGCAAAGCTATTGTCTTATTTTGTCAAATGCCACACAGTCTTTATATAATGTATATTATTTTATGGTTTATTCCTCCTTTTTATGGTTTTTAAAATCAATGCATTTTGTTTTTTAAGTTGAATCAACCTGGGGAAAGTATTCCTGTTTTTCTATGTGACTATCTCGTCTGTTCTTTGATCTCGATATAAGGTACGTTTCTATTTATGATTTACAATCATTTAATTTATGATTTTATTAGAGTATTTTCATCAAATTATGTGAGTAGCATCCAAATCCTAATTTTAGTAAAAACACTAGTGTCGAGATAATTTAATTAATGCTTGATAATAATGACAAAATATTTACTTTTTTTCTTAGATTTCAATGACACAGGTTTGAGGTTCGAACCCAACACCCCCTCAGTATATTGAAGGATATTAAAGTCACTAAACTATATTGACAAAAAAAAAATTAGCACTTAAGATTTATAGTGTGTCATATGATTTAATGATATCCACCAACAGCTCCATTGCAATGAGGATCATATTGAATATTGACTTTATCGTTGATAAAACTTCATTTGACATTTCTTGTGCTAGAAAGCCTACTTGGCGATGTTTAAGGGGGTACTTATATTAAACTCGTTATCCTAATTGTTTACGTCTAAGGTTGCAAAAGATATGCATATGGAGGAGTACCGTATCCGATTTGTGGAGGACTATATATTGGTGTTGGAGGCTTCTGTATAGGTGGTGGAATTATAGGAGGACTGTAAGTGGGTGTTGGAGGCTTCTGTACTGGTGGAGGACTGTAAGTTGGTGTCGGAGGCTTTTGCACTGGTGGTGGTTTAACAGGTGGACTATAACTTGGTGTCGGAGGCTTCTGCACTGGTGGTGGCTTTACCGGAGGACTATAAGTTGGCGTTGGAGGCTTTTGTATTGGAGGTGACAATACAGGAGGACTGTAAATTGGTGTGGGAGGTTTGTATATCGGTGGTGGCATAATAGGGGGACTGTAAATTGGTGGAGTTGGTTGGGTGGGTGGAGCTCCATAAGTTGGGGACGGAGGTGTGTAACCATAATTATCAATCTCATACCTATTAAAGTTTTGTTTAACCGTTTCATCTGCAGCGACTAAAACACCACTAAGAGAAAGAATCTCAAGAAATTTATTAGTGGGACTTTCATCTTGTAAGTGACTTACTGTGAACTAAGGATAGAGACTCGTTTTGCGAGTTTAAATACTTGAGGTTGTGAGAAAAGCTTTGTGAAACGGTGGGTCTTGTTGTGAAAGCTTGTTTCTACAGGAAATTCCAAGAGTCTTTACTCTCCGCTTTCGGGAAGAAGGGTAAAGGTTCGTGTAAATTACTGTCCATTTTCAAACCCGTGTATAGTATCTCATTTGTAATGACGTACATGTGTCGTGACTTTAAAACCGTTTCTGATTATGTAATTATGTGTCCTTGCTATATTAATTAGATCTCTTAATGACAGCTTTAAGTCTTTTTCTTTTAGTCTGGAGATGCCTGGAACTACTAGCTGAATCCTCAGTTGCTTGTACATTACTCTCATGTTTGGTTTGAGTATCTAAACTTATTAAAAATATTATTTTAAGAAATATTTATTAAATAATTAAATTTTAAATTCTGATAAAAATTTAAAACCAATCATAAACTGACATCTGTATAGAAATTCTGAAGAAACAGTTCTTAATCGAGAGCTTTTAAAACCGTTTCCTAAACTAACTCTAGTACTTTTTATTTTTTTCATTATTTTAATATTAAAAAATTCTAATAAAATCTCCTGTTGGAGATTCCTTTTTTTTTTTAACACAAATACCATTTTTCATTAATGATAACGACGCCTAAAATAGGCATTACAACGCCAAAGTCACGGCCACAACGGCTCAAAGTAATCAAGCTAAAAGCAATCAACTTTCCTGGGAATTATCCATTTAAAATTCCCTAAGGAATAATCTAAACTTAACCCAGATGACCCATATAAGAACACTAGTTAAACGAAGTAAAAACAACCCTCCAAAGGCAATGGTCGAAAACACGGCAAACCCGAGAGTACAAACCAGTAAACATGAGATCTTAATCAGTTAATAACGCTAGGCAAAACCATCCCGTCAACTGAAGTAAGACTCGTAACCGATCATCGTAAACGAGGGCCAGAAAGGAAGATACCATTCGATATCAACGATTCTATGAGAGATTACACCGGATACGATTGAGAAAACATCACCAGACTCTGTCCTCTTCAAGTCTGAATCCGCAAGTACTCAACCACCGGAGATATCCTGAATATCATCTTAACATCTCAAGATTCCCTCTCCACAACACATGCTGAAAAAGCAGTCGGGAAAGCATTTGAACACCGAAAGAAGGGCGAGCAAACCGTTTTGAACCCAAGATTTTGTCCTCGTCAAATCCAGATCTGTAAAGGCAACTCAGAAAAAACCTCCCCCGATCTACCTTAACTCTGCCGAATGCTAAAGTCAACCATCAGCCCTGCCGAGGACCACCACCAAAACCGCCATCTCAACCAAGAAACTATAGTCCCGCCAAATACTCGGACTTGCTGCTGGCACTTCCACAGAGCCACCATCAAACCAAGAGATCTGAAACCATCTCCACTAAGGAGTACCGAAGACTTCCGAACCACCACTTCGAAAAGCCATCAACGATACTCAAATACCATAAGACAAACATCACCGGTGACCTTTCAAAAACCATGTGCGTCCTCAAGCAAACGGCTTTACTCGGGAAACACCAGTAGACCAAACCCCATAGTGTCTAATCTCGCCCTAGATCTAAATCTGAATTTGCAAAAAGCGAACTCCATAGGTTCACCATAGAACCACTCCGCCGAAACCCCAAGACTAGCCATCACTTCCACAGCCAGAGCAAAGACATCACAGACGGAGCCGACGAGTTCACCGCATCACATTACGCAGATCTGGATTTAGAGCAAAATCCAAGAGAATGGCAGTACAGAAATAGCTCTGGAGGAGAAGAAGTAGAGAGGGTAAAAGAAAAGACAAATAAAAGAGGGACGAGCCCTCTCCGACGATAACGCCGGAGAGGCAAACGGTGACTGCAAAAGTTAGCGAGGGGGTGAGGGAAGAGAGAGGTGGGGGAAGAGAGAGGATATTTTAACCTCTCTAAAAGGGCAACTAAGTTCGTTGGAGATTCCTTATTTTAGTAATATCATTATTTTAATATTACTCTCAGGTTTGAAAACGCCTTGTCTTTCACTTTATTGATTTTTTTTAAAAAATGAAATTAATTTATTTCTCGCACATTATTTTTAACAGTATTATTTCTCCAAGCCCCTAGAATATTTTTTTTTTTCTTTCTTTTGAGAAACTTTGAATCCCTAAAAAATTAATACCCCAATAGTGAAAATCAAGAATAAACTTTTAATGTATTTAGCGGAAATAAAAACAAGACGTCTGTAAAATATGGGTTTCAATGGTTGTATCGTTCTGAATTATTATTGTTTTCATAAGAATATATATATATATAGAGTCTGATTGTAATTTGGTATTCATGAATCTTGTTGATTTAGTGTTAAACAAATGTTGAAAAACTAAATATCATTGATGAAGAAGACAAAAAAAATTGGAACAGTTGTTAGATAACTCGCATTTGCTTTTATTATACATCATTTATTTAGAGTTTTTTGCCGACTGAGGAAATGTAGGAACAAAACAAAAAACAAAATCGAAATTCCAGATTCGTTGCATGAAAGCCTTAAGCCCGTAACAGTTCATATCAGATGTCTCGTCACATGCCTCGGCGTGCATGTTTTGCTTCGTCTATGTACAATGATGTTGTTCACACAATCATATAGTTCTTATTAACAATGGTTTATGTGTGTGTTAATTTTATTTGAGTGTCGTGGCGCCTAGGATGTAAATAGAGAAACATTTGCTAACGGCCAATTTAAGAAAAAAAAATGTTTTAAGGTATTTGTAAGTCCATTTGTATTATAGAAGTTTAAAAGAGACATTTATCTTAATTCATCCATATTTTCTGAGGCTTTTTTTAGAGAAGCTAACAAAAGATTAAAATAAAATTAGAACAAAATATGGTTATATTCGAAAACAATCTGTCAAACATTTTTTAAAAAAATTATTTTTGGTAAATCGTGCATGGCTTCTATAAACGTAAGCACGGCTCTGAGTGTTGTCCACCATTTTATTCCTGAGCTAGCTCGCTTTTTCTGACACCCAACGAGCGTCGTTATCTGCATGTTGCAGAGATTTTTCAAGTGTAGTTCCATATTTGAATAGTTTATCAAACTTGTATGGAAGTTAGCGCAAATGTTTCAACTCAAATAAGGCTATATATTGTGGTTAAGGATTAAATTTGGAACTATGACATTTATAACCAGATATATCTTTATTTTGATTGAAAGGCTATACTTCTTTATGATTTCAAATTACAACTAGTTTTAGATCAGCAAGATCCCCTCTAGTTTGTCTCCATAGTTGTATCCAATGCAACTGAATATCCTATTCTTTGTCTACTTATATCTGTTATCAAGCACATATTCACCTGGCACGTTAAGAAAATAAAAGAAAATTCCCATTTATTTGCATTGATCCATCGAACTTTTTTGTTACAATTAAAATAATACATTACTTTCGATGCACTAATATAATATAGAAAATTTATATGTTTTGATATAGGATATAATTTGATTTTTTTGTTAGCTCAAATTTTTATGTTAATTTTCCGAAGAGTTAACTTATATATCAATTTGATTTTGTTTTAGATAATTTTTTCTTCGTTATTTAGTTTTTTCTATAGTAATTTTGTTTCAAGTTTTTGATAACTTTTAAAATATAATTTCTTTTATTTCATTTTTAATTAAACTTTCTATGTTTAATTTATAAAAAATAGCATAGATATCAAGTTATTTTTAGAAGGTTTTCTTTATTAGTTTAGTTCTTTCAATATTAAATTATATTTTACTTTAAGATAATTCTTTGGAAATATTAACATTTTCATAAGATAAATAAAAATGATTTAATATATCTTAATTGATGATAATAATTTTTATTTTATTTTGAGATATATATTTTTGAATTTTTAAAATTTCTTAAGATTTAATTGAAATCTTGATTTGAGGAAGTTTAATTAGTGATATTTATTTCTATTTTATTTCTAGAGATAGATTTTTTGGAAGTTTTGACATCCTTTACATTTAATTAAAATGATGATTTGGCTATTTTAATTAGTGGTTTCAAATTCTATTAGGACAGTTTTAAATTTATTTAACTTCAACTTTTATTATTATAAAATTATCTAATTAAATTATATTAAAATGTAAATTTTCTTATTTTGAAAAACTGTTTAGGATTCTCAGCGATCAAGATGGTTTTTACATTATTAATTGAGAAATACAATGACAGTAGAGTTTTAAAGATATTATTTCAAATACCATTATAATAAAATGCACAATTTTGTTTTAAAATATATTTGGTATTTTTAAATTAAAACTAATTAATTTATCCACCTAAATTCGAGACATTTAGATGCATAAAGAATGTAATGTATTAATTTTTTTAGTTGAATATAAAATTTATTCAAACTATTTTTTTTTTCAAACGTGCCCTTTATCTAGAGCTGTTGAATGTTAAACAAAAAAAAAACGAGATTGAAAGTTGGAGGATTGGTTTGGAGGTGAGTTTCCACTTATCTGCGTGCTGCGGACCAGCTTACGAGGCTGTCTTCATAACTCTGGTCTTTCGTGGCCCTTGTCGATATTATATGTTGCGAACTTGCTTATCAGTAAGGTGAATGGCCCATCTCAACGGTCTGAGTAGCGCCTAGCGCATCTTTGAACAAGGCCTCTAATCCTCTTACTTAACAAGAATCAGGCAAATGGAGTCCTTTCACCTTGCTTAAGATGGTGTGGAAGGGATCTGATACAGCCAGAGTGGGACAAACGTGGTATAGTATGCATGAAGGAGTCAAATCCTACTTATACTATTCTTGGCGCAGCTGGACCATCCTGGATTTGAAGCAGAGACCCAGTTGTGGTATAGTATATGTCAAGTTGTTGTGAAGCCCAAACTTGCCTTTGTGCAGCAAATTAATAGATGCCAAACAGGAGCATATTACTCTAGATGTACATTGTATTAGCATTAGAAGGGTTTATTGCTAGCGGAAAGTAGTCAAACCAGATCTGATTACAAGCCAGAGATATCTCAGATAGTAACTGCCATACCTTTTTAGCCTCCACAAACGTAACTTTTTCACTTAACTTACATCATCAACTTTGGTTGCGTTCATATACATAAAAAACCTTTGAGAAGTGCAAGCTCTTCTGAAACTTGGGTTCTTTTTCTGAGTCGGGTAAAAGTATAACTTGGTATTGATCAGATTCCGCGTAGAGAATCATGTGAGACAACAACTTCTCTATTGCCTACTAACCTCCATCCTAGCCAGTAAAAGTTTTCGTTCAAGCTATAACGGGATCGAAATATATTTTAAATGTTTTGGCATATCGGAGAGATAATGCACATCGTTTTAGAGTTTTCATGTATGGTTTGTGATGTCCTAACTAATCCTATTACAACGGTATGATGAGGTCCCGGACCGTATCGACCGCCTTTCCGACCCAGCGATCGACCCAAGTCAACCGGTTTCGGACGAAACCGTTTCAGTCGTACCGACCGGATCCATGATGCGATCAAGGGCTAAGGCGTTAGGAACCAAGATCAACCGTTATGTCGAACGCTGTATTAAGGTTCTCCCAAGGAACCACGAGTCCACTCACGGACCGGACCAGAGACCGGACTTCAGCACCACGGCCCCACCCTGGGAGCTGCTTAGTCGTCGGATTGCCGACTCATGCGTCCTTACCATCACCCCGGGTTAAAGACGTCAAAGACGCATTAAGAAATTGTACTCTTTTCCCTAACTTCGGTTTTTTCCCTTTGGATTTTTTGAAAGAGGTTTTAACGAGACAAGATCCTTAGTGTGCACTCGGATATGAGCTTCATCCCCTTAGGAAGTCCATGGCCAAGCCATTTCTGTTTTGTTTAGTTATTTTTCTAAGTGTAGAACCTGGGCCCGCGCCAGCCCACAAAGCCACGGCCCAGGTCCATTATTTGAACTTCATGTTGTTTTACTCTTGCTTCTTGTTGTTTTTCTTTACACTCCTTGTAGTTTTCTTTAAGGGCAGAAACCCTAGAGACTTAGGCCTATATAAGCCAAGTCCTTCACATTAATAAAATCAGACTTTACACAGAAATTAAAAACCCTTGTCCTTAGTTCTTTGACGGCGCCGCCTTGCTCCCAGCTTGGTTGTCCGTGACTTCAAGCCTTTTAAGGTTCAAAGTCCACTGGTGTATCGCGGGTCCTGCCATAGCCCATGTGGTCCAATTCGTTCCACGCTTCCCGTCCGTTCCTCGCGCTAGCCCGGTCGAGTCTCTCCCGTCCCAGCACCCGTCCCTCATGCCCACGATCGAGTCTCTCTCGTTGCCGTCCCGCGTCCGCGTCCCAAGAACCTCCACCTGGTTCCAGTCGCGTCTGTGCCCACATCATCATCTAGTACCCGGTTGTGCCTATCCATTTGCTTAGTCCATTGTTTATTTTGTTCCTTTCACTTGGATTTATTTACTCTGACTTTTTTTGTTCACGCCCCTGCAATGTAACCAAGCGGGACTCAATTCATTCCAAAAAAAAAGAGGAGTAGTGCAAGGAACCCATGTAACCGCTACAACAAATTCACCCAAGCCTGGTTCTATATTTCTCCTTCTTGTTTAAATCCGCTAAAAAAATAATAATAATAATAATAAAGTTGTTCTTAGGTTGTTTAGATTTCTTGACTTCATCGCTTTAACAAAAAAAAACTATAGAAAGAAGGTTTAGGTTGCCATTAAAATAAAATAGGCTACAGAAATCCACCTAGAACACCTACAAGGTCGCTTGCTCTAACGCGTGTGATAGCTAGGCTCGTTGTTCGCTTTTGTTTGTTATGCCCCTAGTGCGCGTACCTTGTAGCTAGACCAGGAACCCAAGCCTAGTCCTTAGCCTTCCCAAGCGTTTAGCACCTCTTAGGTGAGCCCGCGCGAGAACTAGGATAGAACTCTCGCCTTGCGCATAACCCCTTAGTGGAACCAAGCCGAACCGTCCTAGTTCCCACCTAAACCTTAGACCGCGTAGCTAGTACCCGCGCGCCTGTCCCCTTCTTGCAACCCCGAGTCGTTGTTCCCCCTCCCTAGCGGCGCTTAGGTTTAGCAGCCGTGCTTAGTCCTTTGCCATATTTCTGTGTCAATTAGGGTAGTTTCCAAACCAGCATAGTAACATTTCCATTTTCTTTTAGGCTTACGATTCTTTTTGGAAAAAATTCCAGTTCCGTTTAGGAAAGGAATTAAGTCTAGGATTGCAATAGTTAGACTTAAAAAATTTTCAAAACCCGTTTAGGAAATTCCCTATTCCCAGATATTGGCAATAAATTAGGCCTAGGATAATTTCCAAAACCGAATTAGGAAATCATTAAAGTGTAAAAAATTTCCTTAAATCTATTTAGGAAATTCCCTTTTCTATTTTTAGACAATTAACCAAAATAGGATAGTTACCAATCCTAGTTTTAGGAAAGAGTCTAATTTAGGGAAGTTTCTATTTTAGGAAAATTTATATTTTAGAAAAGTTTCTATTGTAGGAAAGTCTATTTTAGGGAAGTTTTCTGTAAAACCATGTCTAGTGGATCAGACGCATCAGATCGTCCCCAAGATTCAACTACAGTAATGCAGATGTTGAACCAGATCACAGCTCAAATGAACACTCTTGCACACCGTATGAAACGGTTGGAGACGGGATAAACGGAGGTACCACCACGAACAGACGGACCCACTAATTCGGTCCATCCGCCCATGATCCGCGAGACGATGATCCACCTGACCTTCCGCCCCGTACCGGTCACGCCTATCGCTACGATCGCAACCCAGGAGCACCAGACCGACCACCTTCCTACCAACCCCCGGACGTGAAACTCAACCCCCCATCCTTTGCCGGAAAGGTCGATCCAGAGGCTTACCTGGACTGGGAACGACTGATGGAGCTCATGTTCGACTACTACCGATACGAGGACCCAAGACGCGTAGTCTTGGCGACAGCTCAGTTCACAGACCATTTCTGACTTGGTTGGACCGTGAAGTCGCCGAACGACGGAGAAGCCGATTTGGTCCCTTCACCTCATGGGACGAGTTCACCCATCTTATACGGAAAAGTTACGTCCCGCCCCACTTTCACCGAGAGCTGCAGAGACGCTTTAGACGACTAACCCAAGACACTAAGAGGGTCAGCGAGTACTTCGACGAGTTCGAACACCTAAGGAACCTTCTAGAGATCACAGACTCCCCAGAGAGTCTTATGGCCCAATTTTTTGATGGGCTCCAAGAGAAAATCGTCCGGAAGGTCGAGAGAGACAATTGTACCACGACCTCGGAGAATTATACCACTTGGCCAACTAAGTGGAACAAGCTAATAAAATAAAGGCAGCTGGCTACCAACGGCCCAAGACCAACTGGCCCAAGCCGTACAACCTTCCCCCTGGCCCCAGCCCTGACCCGCATGCCACGAACCGACCCCGAGACACGTCCCGACCCGAGTCCGGACCAGGACAACCGAGCAAGCCCACCACAGCCGCCCCTAGGAGTCGACACATCACATGTTTTAAATGTAATGGGCGCGGACACATGGCTCGAGATTGTCCAAACCAACGGGTAATGATCCTAACCCCATCCGGAGAGTACCAATCCGCAGACGAAGGCGAAGAAGAGCCTTCGGAGGACCCTGAACAAGCAGAGGACGACATCGAGTACCCCGACTCCGGAGAACTCCTGATGTTCTGACGAGTCATCAACACCATAGCTGGTAGCGCAGCGGGAGAACATCTTCTATACAAAGTGCACTGTAAAGGGGAAGGTATGCTCTCTTATAATAGACAGAGGTTCTTGTACCAATGTCGCCAGCGAATATATGGTTGACAAGCTCGGTCTCGAGAGGACTAAGCACCCGCGGCCCTATGGGCTTAGGTGGCTCAATGACAAGACCGAGATATGCATAACCGACCAGGTGACAGTTCCTTTTAGCGTAGGTCGTTACACAAATCAGATCTTATGCGACGTGATCCCGATGCAAGCTGGTCACCTCCTTCTTGGACGTCCATGACAGTTTGACAAGGAAACCACACACAATGGGCGGACTAACCTGTATTCTTTTGTTCACAATAAGCGCAGGTATAATCTAGCCCCGCTCGCCCCGCAGCAAGTCCGAGAGATCCAACTGAGAACGGATTCCACGAAAGGACCCCAGAAGAAGAATTTCCTCGTGAACTCCAGGGTCATTCGTAAGACAGTAAGTAGGAACGATACCAACGTCGTCCTTATGATCTTTAAGGAGTCCTTCCACCCAGATAGCACCGAGCCGCCACCCCCACCCAAAGTCGCCAAGCTCTTGGCCCCATATGCATGCGTCTTCCCCGCCGAAATTCCACCTGGATTGCCACCACTTAGAGGAATCGAGCACAATATCGATTTCATCCCAGGAGCTCACCGTCCCGCCTACCGCGTCAACCCGGAGGAAGCTAAGGAGCTTGAACGCCAAGTACGAGAGCTCATGGACCAAGGCTATATCCGAGAAAGCCTCAGTCTCTGTGCCTTTCCCGTACTACTTGTGCCGAAGAAAGATGGAGCGTGGAGGATGTGCGTTGACTGTCGAGCCATCAACAACATCACTATCAAGTACCAAAACCCTATACCACGGCTAGATGACATGCTGGATGAGCTGAGTAGAGCCACCATTTTCTCTAAGATTGACCTAAAGTGCAGCTACCACCAAGTCTGTATGAGAGAAGGAGACGAATGGAAGACGGCCTTTAAAACCAAGCAAAGACTATAGGAGTGGTTCGTCATGCCATTTGGGCTCTCCAACGTCCCGAGTACCTTCATGCGGTTAATGAACCATGTTCTTACACCGTACATCAGTAAGTTTTTCGTTGTGTACTTTGACGATATTCTCGTTTATAGTACTTCTTACGCCAACCACGTCACCCATTTAGAGTTGGTCATATCTACCCTTCAAGAGGAGAAGTTGTATGTCAATCTTAATAAGTGTACGTTCTGCACTGACCGAGTAGTCTTCCTAGGTTTTGTCGTAAGTTCACAGGACTTACACGTAGACGAAGAACAGATCAGGGCCATCCGAGATTGGCCCACGCCGACTAGCATCAGCCAAGTCCGAAGCTTTCATGACTTGGCTAGCTTATACAGGAGGTTCGTCAGAGACTTTAGCACGATCGCCAGCCCCCTGACCTCCGTGATCAGGAAGGATCAGGCGTTCAACTGGGGACCCGAGCAGGAGAAGGCCTTTAATCTATCATAACCTGACTTTCATAAGACCTTCGAAATGGAGTACGACGCATGTGGCGTCAGAATCGGAGCAGTTCCGACCCAAGGAGGGAAGCCTGTGGCTTACTTCAGCAAGAAGTTAAGCGGAGCTGCACTCAACTACCCTACCTATGACAAGGATTTATATGAACTGGTTCGAGCGATGGACATCTGGCAGCACTATCTTCTGGCCCGTGAATGCGTCATTCACACCGACCACCAGATGCTGCAGCATTTGAGAGGTCAAACCAAACTAAAGAAACGACATGCACGCTGGCTGGATTTCATCGAGACATTCCCTTACATGATCAAGTACAAGAAGGGGAAGGAAAATGTTGTCGCAGATGCCCTGTCCCGAAGACATTCCTTGATCTCGGTCATGGAAGCAAAAAATCCTCGGATTCGAGCTACTCAAGGACTTATACGCAGATGACGACGATTGCAAGGAGGCACTCCATAACGCAGGCACTGGTACCCAATCACGATTCTATTTGTTTGATGGGTTCCTTTTCAGAGACCGGAGACTATGCATCCCGAAAGGTTTGACCCAGGAGTTGCAACTGAGAGAAGCCCACGGAGGAGGCTTGATGGGACATTTTGGCGTGACCAAAACCATGAGCCTACTCAAGGAGCACTTCTACTGGCCCCATCTTCGGCGAGACATCGAGACCCATTGTAGCCGCTGCTTGGTCTGCAAACGGGCCAAGTCCAGAGTTCATCCCCACAGGTTATATCTTCCCTTACCCATTCCTACTACTCCCTGGACTGATATTTCTATGGATTTTGTGCTAGGCTTGCCTAAGATCAACCACAAAGACTCCATTTTCGTTGTAGTAGACAGGTTCTCAAAAATGGCTCATTTCATCCCCTGTGCCAAGACCAATGATGCCACACAGACTTCAAGTATCTTCTTCCGGGAGATTGTGCGGCTTCATGGAATTCCCAGGACCATAGTGTCCGACCGAGACACAAAGTTCCTCAGCCTTTTCTGGAGGACCCAATGGAAGAAGCTCGGAACCAAACTGGTGGTTTCGACGACTTTCCATCCGCAGACTAACGGACAAACCGAAGTAGTGAACCGGATGCTGTCCACACTTCTAAGGGCAACAATAGGACGAAACTTAAAGTCATGGCTCGAGTGTCTCCCTCTGGTCGAGTTCGCCAAGAACCGAGCCGTCCAGAAGCTGCACCAAAAGATCAAAGAGAACCTAGAGAAGAAGACGGAATCATACGCCAAGCAAACCAACAAAGGGCGTAAGCAGACTACTTTGAAGGAAGGCGACTGGGTTTGGCTGCATATGCGCCCCGAGAAGTTCCCACAGAATCGCAAGGAAAAACTAGCACCAAGAGCAGATGGCCCATTCTGAGTCTTGAAGAAGATCAATGACAATGCCTACCAACTCGAATTGCCAGGTGAGTTTAACATTTCTCCAACATTCAATGTTTCTGACTTAGAGTTGTTTGATGAAGGCGAGGATTCTGCTTTGGAGACCAAATCACTTGAAGAGGGGAGGGATGATGAGGCCCCAGACCATATCGACCACCTTCCCGACCCAGCGATCGACCCAAGCCACCCGGACCCGGACGAAGTCGCTCCGGTCGTACTGACCGGGCCCATGACGCGATCAAGGGCTAAGGCGTTAGGAACCAAGATCAGCGGTTATGTCGAACGCCATATTGAGGTTCTCCCAAGGAACCACGAGCCAACTCACAGACCGGACCAGGGACCGGACTTCAGCACCACGGCCCCACCCTGGGAGCTTCTTAGTCGTCGGATTGCCGACTCATGCGTCCTTACCATCACCCCGGGTTAAAGACGTCAGAGACGCACTAAAGAATTGTACTCTTTTCCCTACTTTCGGTTTTGTCCCATTGGGTTTTCTGAAGGAGATTTTAACGAGACAACACCCTTAGTGTGCACTCTGATATGGGCTTCATCCCCTTAGGAAGTCCATGGCCAAGCCATTTCTGTTTTGTTTAGTTATTTTTCTAAGTGTAGAACTTGGGCCCGCGCCAGCCCACAAGGCCGCGGCCCAGGTCCATTATTTGAACTTTATGTTGTTTACTCTTGCTTTTTGTTGTTTTTCTTTACACTCCTTGTTGTTTTCTATAAGGGCAGAGACCCTAAAGACTTAGGCCTATATAAGTCAAGTCATTTACATTACTAAAATCAGACTTTACGCAGAAATTAAAAACCTTGTCTTTAGTTCTTTGACGGCGTCGCCTTGCTCCCAGCCTGGTTGTCCGTGACTTCAAGCTTTTTAAGGTTCGAAGTCTCTTGGTGTATCGCGGGTCCTGCCATAGCCCGCGTGGTCCAATTCGCTCCATGCTTCCCGTCCGTTCCTCGCTCTAGCCTGGTCGAGTCTCTCCCATCCCAGCGCCCGTCCCTCACGCCCACGATCGAGTCTCTCTCGTTGTCGTCTCGCATCCGCGTCTCAAAAAACTCCACCCGGTTCCAGTCGCGTCCGTGCCCACATCACGGTGGCTTTAAAATTCTCATTTAGTATAGGAAGTCATGTATAAAAAATACATGAGTTGTCTTCTTCAAGAAATTGGTAAGTTTTTTTTGTTTATGTTCTTAAGTTTTATATGGTCTTCTGTTCTTTTTCATCTTTTAATAGGATTTTTGCTTGTTTTGTTTTTATATGATCAATTTGAATTCATTGAGGAAGATAAAAAAGAATGATGAGGAAGAAGAAGATTAATGTTTAAATTCAAAAGTAGAAAGAGAAGCTTGTAAGGTTTGAATTCAAAGTAGAAGAAGAAGCTTAAGGTTGTACTTTTGTTTGTTTTTGAATTTGATACTTTGTGACTCTTTGAATTTTGTTTTAGATTTTTGTGATCAAAATTTGTCTTTGGATATTATTTTTAGATTTTTGAGATCAAATTTGTCTTTGGATATATATTTTTGAACGTTTGTGTTCAAATTTCTTTGTAATCAAATGTTTTTCCAAATTTTGACCCGCGGACAGTCCATTTGGACGAATAATTCTACATCACCTAGTAAGTGCACCTACAGCAAAGTTAGCAAATAATTCATCGTGACCTAATCCTACAAAAAAAAAGTATTTATTCTTTAAAAGAAAGTCTCTATGTATTGTATAATGCATATTTTGGTTATAACTTAAAGGTACATGGTTGTTGACATGTACATTTATAATTAGGTTCAGAAAAGTGGAACCAAAGAACCCAATAATATACAATCCGTATTTATATGGAAATGGAGCAAGTCGTCTTCTATATATTACTAAACTACGATCTTGAATGTAAGATTATGAATAAAAAAATCCCATCAAACCTAAATAGAAGAATATACACACCCAAACCCATTCCATCAACTTCACCAACTCAATTATATACATGCATATATATATATATATCTTACAAGCTAGACTTATGATTCATCATCATTATCATCATATCTAGCTCCTCCTTTGAATCGTTTCCAAAATTATCTTTCAAAAGGAAAAATCCTAATTTCTACTCTTCTTCTTAATTATCTCCTATGGATATAGAAAAGGCGGGTAGCAGAAGAGAAGAAGAAGAACCCATTGTTCAAAAGGCAAAGCCAGACAAAGGAAAAGGCAAAGCTCATGTGTTTGCTCCACCTATGAACTACAGTCGAATCATGGAAAAACATAAGCAAGAAAAGGTGAGCATGGCCGGCTGGAAAAGAGGTGTAGCGATCTTCGATTTTGTACTTAGACTCATTGCAGCCATCACGGCCATGGCCGCTGCAGCAAAGATGGCAACCACGGCAGAGACTCTTCCTTTCTTCACTCAGTTCTTGCAGTTCAGTGCTGACTACACCGATTTACCAACGTTCTCGTAAGTTGCTCTTAAAATGTTCACTCTTACTTCAGATTATGTCAAGAAATTAATAAATAATTATAGAAATAATTTTGTAACTTTGAGTTTGGTGCTTATATTATGATAAAACTCAAACTTGAATATATTTGTTTTGTTTTACAGATCTTTCGTTATAGTAAACTCAATCGTGGGCGGCTACCTAACCCTCTCACTGCCTTTCTCCATTGTTTGTATCCTCCGGCCTCTCGCGGTGCCGCCTAGGCTCTTCCTTATCTTATGTGACACGGTAACATTTTTTTGAATGTTAGATTGCTAAGTGTTTCAAAACCTAATTTCGACAAACGTTCACAATTGATTTTTGTTGGGTTTCTCTTTTTCCAGGAAAATTAATATCTAAAAAAAAAAAACTAAAGAAAACATAAACGCAAAAGCCAACCACGAACATAGTTCCTCATTTCGTTTTGTATGTTGAGTACATACATATGACACAATCCCTGTATTAATCCGTATACAATTTTTTGTGGTCCAGGCGATGATGGGCCTCACTATGATGGCAGCATCGGCTTCTGCGGCAATAGTTTATTTGGCGCACAACGGGAACTCAAGCTCGAATTGGCTTCCGGTTTGCCAGCAGTTTGGTGACTTTTGCCAAGGAACGAGCGGCGCCGTGGTGGCTTCCTTTATTGCGGCGGCTCTTCTGATGTTCCTCGTCATCCTCTCTGCATTTGCTCTCAAGAGATCGACTTAAAAAGTTTGCATTTTTTCTTGATTAAGTTTCGATATGCACTGAAAATTCATTTGTGTGAAAATTTGAAAAGGTCAAGATGTATGATTTGGTTTTGTTGTGTTGTGTAACTCGGATTGTACTGTGGATCATGTTGTAAATCAATCTCATCTTACACATATTTTGTTTTTGTTTTTCTCAGTGTAATTGTCGTTCGAAAGAGAACATTTACTTGCCTGACCATGCTGGATAACATATATAATCATCATGATCAAGGTTTTTGAAATTATACAGTAAACTATTACAAATTTGTTGAAAAAAAAACACTTACAAGTTATGATCTACCGTTTACAACATACAAACTTAACTATTATACATCCATCATGATCTATAAAAGACTCCATGTCAAACAACTTTTGTTTGCAACACAATGACTTCCATATATATTAAGATACTTATCATTATTTTTGAGAGTTAATTGTAACATGCAAGTTTCGTTTCATTTTTTGGTCAAAATAATATACAAAATTTGTTTAAATTTGTTACAAAAAAACGTATGTGATTAAAGCTTTTTCTTCTTGTCGTACAATTTTCACATACCAAAATCAAATCATGATTCATGAAAACCCTACAAAGTGGGTACTATTAAGTACTAACTACCAAAATGTTGTCATCAATTTATCCTTTTTGTTTATTCTTTGTACTAACTACTCGAACATTTTTTTCCTATTTAAAACCAAAATATTTAAAGTATTCAAATGGAATGCAAATAACAATTCTGAAGCGTTTCTTTGGATTCATGCGTGGTATATTGTTGCCTTTAAGGACTTTTACAAAACGAAATAAGGAGTCAGAAAGTACATAATGTCGGGCAAGTTAATTTAAAGCAGTTTGATTTTTGAAGTTTGGTAAATATTTATTTGTTTCCACGAGTTTCATCTGAGAATACTAAAAAGTATCATCAAGAGTTTACCCGATTTAGTGACTGCAAATGCACAGTTAATGCCTCTTGTAGTATAAATGGGATAGATCCTCAGGGAAGGCTTATAAATCAATAGATTATAGGAATTTTATCTAAGCTAGGAGATTTCGAATTGATTATGTTGGAACTGATAGAAAACAAAACAAATTAATGGCAAAGTAAATAAAGTTAGCAATTTAACTAAACTATGAATGAATTAATAAACGAAGCAATTCAACCATGAATTAGACACTAGAATGACTAAGGGTAAAGATCAAGATAAGACTATGAATCATAAATATGCAATTATATTTCCAGACAATGAGATTATAAATAGATTAATACATTCCCATGTAGAAACTTCTATGCTTATAACTAGATTTGATCAATTCCCATTGCAAACCCTAAAACTAAATATGCTTTAACATCTATCTCAATTTTCATCAAATGTCATAAACAACTACTTCCGCAGGCTATGATCATAAGACTCACTAGTTAGACTATCTTATGAATTTACTATCCCTTTTCCAAAGGTTAAATTCTGTAAACCCTAAATTGACTCTCCCGAGATCAACCTAGCATTAAGTGTATCTAAGAGTGATAGATTACACAATTTCAGACCTAGATGTCATCACATGATCTTAATTCCCCTAATCATATATCCTATCAATGGCTGAATCTAATGATCTACCCCAACATAATATAAATTGCAAAGAAAACGATAATAGATAAGAAAAACATTATTAGATTGCAGAGATGAAAAGAATACAAGAATTCTTAATGAAAATAATTATAGATTTATCTTACTAAACACCATAGGTTGTTGAAGGAAGACCTATGACTCTTTCTCTCTTTTTCTCTCTGGGTGGCTGATAAAAAAGTGCTCCTTAGGTTTTCCTTAAACAACCTATTTATAGGTTTACAAAACCTGATTTATTTGACAAAAACGACAATAAAAGAAATAGAATATTTACACGGATCGATCGATCGGACGAAGGGATCGATCGATCCTGTGATCCGTCGTAGACGTTTTGGATTGATAGATCGATCGATCTTGAAGGGTATCGATCGATCTAAACTTGTTCGATCGTTCACTTGCTCCTTTAGTCATCTTAGAAGTTGACGCAGAATTAGACGGATGGACGATCGATCAGTCGCTGTATGCACGGATCGATCGATCGCTTCTCTTCAAGGGGTCATACAGATTTGATCTTGCTTTAAACTCATTCCTCCAAGTGATATGTCCTGATCATTCCCAAATCGTTGCACTAGCCACTGGTGCCTTCATGAACTCTAGAAAACGTTCATATTATGTTTTGTATCCTCTGAAAACAAAAAGTGAAAAACATCCTATGACTCTAATGCATATGAACATAAATGTGTCATAAAATATGAAATCTAATGGCTAATTTATGTGAGTTATGCACAAAATGATAAAACTACTAAAATGTGGGTTTATCAAAGTTTCAGCAATACACAAAATTTAGATACTTTTAACGTACCTTGCGACTCGCAGGCTTATCCGAAGATGGATCTATGAGAGGAGTGTCGGGTCTGCGTCAATAAAAAAAGATTTCAGGGCAAGGGTTCACCCTCATTGGGCCCGCAGTGTTTCTTGCCAAACCTTTGTACCAATTTTTCAGGAACTTGTTCCAATTTGTCAACAACAGGAAACAAATTCTCACTAACTTGTTCTAAAAATGTCGAAACAAACCACTCATAAATAAAGCTTACCTCGAATGTGAGAGTTCGAAGAATATCAAGTCGCGTTCTTTTTGCAAACCAGCTCTATGATCTCTGTCTTTATGCCACATGTTGTCCAGCTCTTTTTTTCCTCTGAAGCTGGAGCTCATTAGGGGTGTGTTCCTCCTCACAATGTCGTAGTGGAGTAAGCACATGCTTTATCTTAAAGGAGAAAAAATACTTCAAGATCATAAGAAAAAGGTTTCATAAGGCTTCCCAATTCTAAATTGTATAATACCTTTATAGGTCATTTCCCTATCTATGGACTGTATAATACCTTAAAGTGGTTCGGTGTTTCCATAACACAGTTATGTTTACCACGTACCTCGAGTCTCACGGATTTATCCGCATGCAAATGGACTTATGAGATGAGTTTGTCATTCGTGGGCTGCGGTGTTTCTTGCCAAACTCAATTTGTTCCATGTAGTCAGTAACATTGGGCATCACTTTCTCACTCATTTCTTTCGCCAATGCCGAAAACAATCCTTCCTTAGCGAGCTTGCCTCGATTGTGAAAGTTCGATGACTTTTTCGCTCTCTTAAACAACTAAAATTCTGCCTTTAAGACAAACATGTTGCTACTTGCTCATTTGGTGTTATTTTAATGTCAAGTCCCGTGGTCATCGGATCAGTGGCGTCTTCTTTGGTGTTCGGTTTAGAGGCAACTTTGGCCGGGCTGTCGTCTGTTCCAAACATCTTCACATGTTCCAAATTCATAAGAGTTAGAAGCTGATCAACTTTTTGTAAAATTCGTATTTTATCTAAGCACTTAGACTCTCTGGATAAAAAAAAATCTTGTGCATCTAGTAAAGGTGAACAATCACATACAGATTTTACCAAGCACATTTGCAATCCAAAAAGTTATTTCTGTAAATCGTAAATATTTACATGGAATAGTTTGTTTTTTCCTTTGATTTTTCACTTTGAGAATTATTTTAAGAAAGTTTTCCAAAATTAAGATATATGCAAATATCTGGATTCGTCCAAAATTAAGATATTTTCGGATATTTGGATCCAAATCCAAATATTTTATAAAAATATTTTATCATATTAGAATATATAATATATAGTATTATAGAAATTATTTAATTTTTATTAATTATTTTATTACTATTTGTAGAAAATTAATATATTTAAAAACTTTGGATCCAATTTTGATGGATCCGTGGTTTTACTATCTAGATCCAGATTTAATTTCCTGGATATTAATTTTTTTGAAATGGATTCATGAATATTAGATCAGATCTTATATAATAATTTTATCCCTAGAACTAATGGTGTGAAAAAATAATAATAATTGTGTACTTTGAATAACACACCATTGCGAAAGAGCTCATAGTTCAGTGGTAAGTGGGGGCAGGAGTCCCTCCATTTGGGTTCGAGTCTCCGATAGCACTCTAGGTGATGGGAACATGTAGTGCAGTTGGTAAGTCGCTACCTCTTAATTTCTCAATATCACTTCACAGTCGGAGTTCGATCCCTACATCTTACCCATGATAGATCAGTTACCTGTATAGATGTGATATAACCATTGGGATAAACGTTAAAAAAAAAAATAATAACACACCCTTTTTGGTAAGCAACCCCACTTAGTTTTTTTTACAACACCCCAAACTAATGATTATATTCAATACAAATCCTAGTAAAGTACCATATACTATTCAAATTAAAATACATGTCCATTAGCATTCAACATTATCCATCTCTTGGAATATTCTTTGACTAAAAAATAGAAACATAATATTTAATCACATATAAAATTTGATTAAATCATGTATATGTTCTAAAATTTAACATCAAATTTTAGCATATATAAATTCAAAACTAATATTACATTTAATATATTTTAATATGATAATATCTTATGTAAAACACACATTAAAATTGTAGAAAAAAAAAATTAATTAGCCAATGCCTATGAACAAGTGGCAAAGCTACCTTTGCTTACGAGATATATCTCGCACGAGAACAAACATCCGTAGATGATGTGGACACGTGTCAACGCACTAGCGAAGTTGCGTCGCTGAGACCACGTCAGCACTCCGGCCGTCTCTCCCAAACCCGGACACGACGGTTAAACAAAAAACAAAAAACTTTCCAACCAATTTTCCTTCTAAAAAAAAAAAAATCTTCTCTTTCCCAAAAAATTTAACAATTCCTCAAGAATATATATATATCTTCTTCTCGCGAAACCCTTCCGCTGCATTTTTCCGAATTCTCGTACTAGTTTTCCTCGGATCTCGAATCTCGAATCTGTACTCTCAGCTGCCGAAATCTCCGGTGAGTTTCCTACACTGATAGGTCAACTATAGGGTTCAGATTTACACCTTTGGTTATCGTTTTAATTTCGTCCGATCTCTATCTTTGGTTGATTTCCCTTTAAATGTTGTCAATTTGATTGTTTTCTTTGTGTGTTCTGTGGTCATGTATGTAGCTTCTTCCTCCTTTTTCGTTTCCAAGAAAAAAAAAAGGGAAATTGAGTGAATTACTGGAACTTGTGTCAGTTTCATGTGCGTTTTGGTATTGGAAGTTGAATACTTTATAACCGGATTGGAGGTTTTGTAGTGGTTAATCTTCTGCTTTCGTATTCTAGGAGGCTTTGAGCTAGTAAAGGTGATACCTTTGATGAAATGAATGTGTCAGATTTAGTTTCCAAGAAATTAGGTCTTGGTTTTGTGTGATCGTGTTTTATAGCTTTTTTCCCTAGAAAAAGATGGGGAAACATATGAGTTAATTTGTGGGCCTTTGTCAGTTTCTTCGTGCGTTTTGGTATGAAGTTGAATACTTGTGATTTCGAACAGTCCTTCTGTTTTCGTAATTAGGGGGACGTTGCAGCTTTGAGCTAGTAAAGGTGGTATTTTTGGTGAATGATTAGAAAGGTGTTGGATTGTCTAAAGTTGGGAATATTGATGATTGCTAGGGGAATGCAGAGAACGTTTTGCTGCAAGGTGGAGAACGGCTGGAAGGAATCCCTCTCTCAAGGGATTGTCATCGTTGGCCCTAAAGCAAGAACCAGGGACAAACCTTGGGATAATCTCTAATTTTTGGTATTACAAAGACTTTAAGAGAAGCAACATGACTCGGATTTTGGTTCAACGAGGCAGTTCTTCCAACATAAGCCGCTCTACTTCCTCGTCTGGTTCATCTTCTTCCTCAGGAACAGAGCCACAGATAAGCAGTAACGTTCAGGTTCCACCAGTGACTAGTGATGAAGAAACTATGGATGAAAAACAAGAAGAGGTTACTGTTGTTGAACTAGCAGAGTGTTCTGATGCTAAGGATGTATCACTGCCCAGTGATGAACCTGTCGACAGAGAAGATGATGAAGGTTTGATTGTTTCGGAAAATGTTGCTGAAAGTGAAGGTATAAATTGTGATTCTCCAGTTAGTGGTGGCGATGACCCTGATTCACCACCCTTACCTGTTCCTCCACCAAAGCCTTCTTCGAATGTTACCCCTGGTAATAGGAGATCGGTCTTGGGAAGTTTTGGTGCTTTACGAATTGGAGCAACACGAAGAGGGGCTGGGCCTCGCTCTCTTGTTTCCACTAGGAGTTCCCCAACTGGATCACATCCTTCTTCTCCAAGATCACTGAGTGAGAACGAAGGCTACAACAGTTCTGATGAGCATATGCCATGCTTTGTGCCCTCTCATGCTGGCTCTGGCTCGGTAAGTTTTTTTTTTCAGAGAATATTTTTTTCGACTCTGTGGATTCTTTAACGTCTATATTTTCAATGAATATATTTGATTCCTATCTCACAGGAAAGAGAACATCAATTTGAAACCGAGATTAGACAATCGAAAGGCTTTGAAATCAGGCGTATGTTGGAAGATGGAAATTGTCTCTTTAGGGCTGTTGCAGATCAAGTATATGGGGACTCAGAGTCATACGACTTGACTAGACAAATGTGCATGGATTACATGGTAATTTTTCTATCGTTTGTCCTGCTAAAGGTGGTTTTGACTTTAGCTTGCATTAGGTTAGCAAACACTGACTTGCATTGAGAATAGCTAGATTGTACCCTACATATAGGCTATTCACCGTGTTTCGTTGAATGTGTATTGCATTCTTAGTTTCTGGCCTTCCTTCCACCAGGGAAGGAATAACAGTTGAAGCATTTTAGGTAAAGTGGAATGAAACTAAGCGAGTAGCAACAGCCTGTATATGTATCCAAATGTGCATGGATTACATGATAATTTTTCATTGTTAGCCTGGGTGGATGGTTTTCGTGAGATTTTAGACCAGCAAACTGCATTAGCTTAACAAACTGATTTGCATTTGAGAACAGTATGTGGGAAAGATATATTGAACCAACAATAAATGAAGCAGCTTGCTGCGATTGTACCTTATAGATAAGCTACTTACCGTGTTTTGTAGCCAATGTATTTCTTAGTTTCTGGTGATCTTTCCACCAGTAAAGGAAACAGTTAAAGCATAATCTTTCCATTTGAATGGCTAATAATATATATGACTGTGTTGGGGTCCAAGACATCATTCCAAGACATCATCAATCTTAGTTCAAGTGGAATGAAAAAAAAGTAAGAAAGTAACAACAGCGTGTGCGTGTATGCATTAATAATATTTCTTTTAGGACTATGATGTCGTTTAATCTTATAATTTTTCCTCATGTACCTTGGTTTAGAACAAGCACGTAGTTTTTGGTTTTGATGGTAACAATATGTTGAACTTATGGGTATCATGATGGATGGTTTAGGAACACGAGAGGGATCACTTTTCTCAGTTCATAACTGAAGGCTTTACGTCTTACTTGAAGAGGAAAAGAAGAGATATGGTGCTTTTCTCTTATCCATGTCTTCGCTTTGATAACTTTTGTGTCAACTATTTGTTTGACGCCTTTTTTACACAATGGTAATAGGTCTATGGAAACAACGTGGAGATCCAAGCTTTAGCAGAAATGTATAATAGGCCTATCCACATTTACTCATATAGCACAGGTGCAACTTAGATTTACATTGAAAAAAAAATGTTGTTCACGTTCTTTAGTGTAACAAGATATTTATGAAAAGGAAATGTTTTTTTTCTTATAGAGCCTATCAACATATTTCAAGGGAGCTACAAAACCGATACACCTCCCATAAGGCTGAGTTACCACCATGGGAATCATTACAATTCTGTGGTGGATCCACATCGGTTGACAGTTGGTGCAGGACTTGGATTTAGTAGCCTGAGTGGGGTAAGTCTAGTTTCTTCTCTTGTTTGTTCAAACTGATGCAAAAGAAGGTAACTCAAATTATAAAGGTAGCATCTCTTTGTTTTGTTTCATCATATTTCTTGTTTTGAATCCAGAGACACGTGGACGGGGAGCAGGTGAAAGCTGCTATTAAGGCTCAGCAAGAACATCAAATTGATAATGCAAGTAGCTCATTTTTATATATAATTCACTAATCTGTGTGAGTGTATGGCTACTTATACTTATTTGTCTATGTTCCAGGCGCTCTTAGCAGAAGGGAGATATTACTCTGATCTTGAGCTTACGGAAAAGGAAATTGAACGGTCGGTGATGGAAGCTTCTCGTGCTGAGTATCTTATGGAATGGTCCAAGCCAAGAATTGGTCCCAAGGAATCATCCACCTCTAATGCTGAGACGTCCTCTTCTGGAGCTAGTGAGTATTATTTCTTTTGAATCCTCTCATCTAGAATACACTTGAGAAGAAGCATATTGAGACAATAAATGAAATTCTTGAAGCAGGAACTTCAGGCAGTGATTCGAAACCAAAGGAGGCAGTAAAAGAGAAGAAGTTGCTGAGCAGCAGCAGCATCGAGATGGTTTTGTCGATGGGATTTAGCTATAAGCAGGCCATGGAAGCTTATAGCATTTTTGGGGATGACGTTGACTCTATCGTCTGCTATGTACTGGAGACGAGCTGTGGCAGCAACAACCGACGCAAAGGCAAAGCCACGGAATAGAGAATGTAACATGAGCTGTTCTGTTTTATGGTATGAAACACCAATTCGTATTACTATCAACGTTTGGGCGATTATTACCCTTAAATCAAAATAATGAATAAACTTCTACATCATGACATGTTATGTGTAATTTATGTGGCCTATGTATTATAGTCTGCAAACCGAATAAGAGAGAAAAAGAAAACACTTTTCTTTTGTTAAGGACAAATGACTCAACAAGAAAAACTTCCGGATATGCATTTGATATAATGACAGTAAAATCTTTGGCGGAACAAGAACAAAACAAGATATTGTATCCTTTTATTTTAACCTTTTTCAGTTAATTGATTTGCATGGAGAAATTAACCAAAATATAAATTTGCCTTTTAGAGTTATACCTTTTGGTACCAATCTATTGTCAATGACTCAGTGCATCTGAGAAGGCTGCAAAAGCATTCTTCCTCGACCATTCCTTCTTCGGTGCATTGTCACTAGTTTCTAAATAAGAACATTTGAATTGGATCAGAGTCTTTTTTTTTAGTTAAATGACATCAGAGTAATTAATATTCGAATATAATTTTAAATAATTATTCCAATTTCAATTCTACGAATTAGACTAATAATATTTTTCCATTACACACTATAAAATTCTAAATTTCAAAAATATTTTTTTTTTTTCTTTCGTGGAAGTAAAAGTTTTCTCCATAAAATTTATGTGAGGAGCATGAACAAAAATTATTAAAATATATATAATAAGAATACATATATTTCAAATTCATTACTAAAATATCTTTTTTACCATATATAACTTTTCTCTATTTACTAAATAGAAAAGATTGTCAATATTTTTTTATCTGGTGTCAAACTTATTTCATTTCAATATTATGTGTTTGTCATGCTTTCGAAAAAACTGCAATCTATAGGATTTACCTAATTCTCTTTTCTCGAAAAGAAAGTAATTTTTTTTTATTTCTGCTTCGAAATTAGAGCAAATCTGAAAAACATTAAAATGTCGGCCAATAAAGTTTTTCAACTATCTTTTCTTCATCATAGTTATTTTACAAATATTTCTCATAATAAAATAAATATTCAAAATTTGATACAAATATTCAAAACTTAGAATGCACCCACTCAAAACAATTATCATAAGTATGCAAAGATTTTTTAAAAACTGTTTTGCAATGTTTTTCAAGTATACAATAATCACACATATCATTTGGCATTTTTAAAACAGGAGCAATCAACCACTTTTCTGCATGGAATGAGAGATTTTGATAACAATAAAAATAACCTAATTAGATTTAAAATCCTTTCTACGGCATAATATTATTAATGGAAATCATGCTGGTATCATCAAAATACATATGTAAATACGATTTTACTATTCCACAACCCATATACTCAAAAATACCATTCTCATTGATATATGTGAACTCAAACACCATACTCTATTTTTCACTCTATTAAGTCATATAGGTAGTACATCTCCGGCCTTACTAGGTAATTGCATCATATTGAACTCTTTACCTCATGTTTCGAAACTCAAAAGCACCCAAGTATGCATCTTCAATCTATCTCTATAAACTCTCATAATCTATCTTCACAAGCTCTCACAATACCGTTGAATACGACTCATGGTTCGGAGCAGTCTCTTCTTCTTCCTTTTCTCGGTTGCTCTCTGATTTTTTTTTTACAGGGACTATAATTGATTTGTTGGATGTGAATATCGTTTGTTAGTTACTAACCATCAAATTAAAAGGTAGAAATATATATTATTTTATTTTTACTTGAACAAATCCAATAACAAATTAATTTTTGTAACGAGTTAATTAAGAATTTTTATCAGGCAAGAAAGGCATTGCAGCATTTTTTTATCCTAAGTTATTGTAAATATCATAACTTTATTCTAAAATAAAAAAGTAATTATTGTTATTGGTAAAAAAAATAATGGACCGAACAATTGGTGAGAGACGAATTCAGAAGAACAACTTGTAACCAAGAAGTAAGGTTTCGAGAGTTGGATTCGCCGGCGGTAAGATTGGGGCAACAGCCAGCCACAGCTTCACCCTAAACCCTAAAAAGATGCTAAACCATTTCCTCTATCGCTCTCCCACTCCTTCTCTCCTATTCTACAGAACCTTCTCGTCTAAACTTTTCGTCAAAGGTATCTCTTCCTCTCTCTCTCTCTCTTAATATCTGCGATTAGGTCTCTCGGATTATCTTATGCTTAATCCAACTTCCACGAATCCAATTTCGTAAACGGGTTTTGTCTGTGTCCCATAGGCATTGTCACTGAGTTAATGTCACCTTGTCCGAAATACCGATTTGTGTATATCTAGCGAAAGTTGCGTTTGGTGAGATTGTCATTGATGTGATTGTGTCTGCTTGCTTTGAATTCTTAGGGACAGAGTTTTGATAGAATCTGACTTCAGAAGAGATGTTTCCGGAATTAAAAACAACAAAGGGTATGTGTGAATTTGCCACACATTTTATTACCAATGAGGTTTTATCTTAAAGTTTCAAACTTTCAAGCATCGTCTTTTTCTTTGGCCAGATCTCATGAGCTTCTTCTTATCTGGGTCTCAGTGATTTCTTGTGTTACTGTCACTAAATTAAAGGCTTTGTTTTCAATTATCTGAATTTGCGTCTGGTGAGAATAGGTTGTGACCACTATTTTGATTTAGTATTGTTTTCTATTGCGTCTGTATGTGTGAATTTTCTGCATATGCGCCACATATCTTCTTACTGATTTTGAAGTTTCAAACTTTAGATGTAAAAGCATCGTCTTTTTCTTAGGGCTGATCTCATGAGCTTCTTTTTATGTGAGTCTCAGTGATTTCTTGTGTTACTGCCACTAAAATTGAAGGCTATGCTTGTTGCAGGCGTATCTTTCTCAAGCACAAAAGAAACATTAACCCAAGCATTTTCTCAATATGGTCAAGTTCTTGAAGGTCAGTCGTTAATCTCAACACCAATGTCAGTTCGACATTTCGTGACACAGCTTCACTCACATATATCTCTTTGTCTTCTCCACCTTTTTGGTTACTTCAGTGGATTTGATCATGGACGAAGTTAGATGTAGACCAAGAGGGTTTGCTTATGTCACATTCTCTTCGAACGATGAAGCCGCGAAAGCTTTACTAGAACTAAACGGACAGGTATAAGAGGCATTGTTCATTAATCAATTTCATCTAAATCCTTTGAAAATAATGTTATTTCCAACTTATAGCTCTCTCCTGTTAGGTTGGGAAATATATTTGATGAATAGTTGTGTTACCCCTGGTGGAGCATTAGAACATCATATGTCAGAAATTGGAACTATTTGCTTGGAATAATCTGAAAACGCTGAATCATCAACTTCTGTTTATGTTGCGTAGTCTTCATGAATTCTTGTTATTTGGATCACAGTTGGTAGACGGGCGAGTCGTGATCCTCGACACAACAAAAGCCGTAAAACAGAATCGACCTGACAGCAAGCCGAAGCATGCAGGTGGTGACACTCTTTGTTCTTCTCCAAATTTTTATATTTGATTTCAAGAAAAACTTCAAACCAGTTGAGGACTCACTGACTCTGCTATGACACGAAAAGGAGTTTGGAACGTGTGTATGCACTATCTACAGGTGTCAATTGGTCGGGTCTATGTCCAACTGGACATATCCAGCTGGAAATGATTTTTTATTGGACCTCCATCTACATGTCCAACAACAATTATGTCTAATTGGACACAAAATCAATTGGATGTATGTCTAGTTGGGCATGTTCAAATGATTAACTTAAACAAAACAAAAGTATAAACAAAAACACCAATAAACACATATAATCTTTTTAATTTCTAATATGTATCAATAAAATAGATCAATGCCTATGAAATCATGATTCATATAATATTTTAGTAACGTCCAAATGATTTTATATGTATTTTAAAAAATTTCGTCGGAAATCCATCGTAAATATATGAGGGATTTTCGACAAAAATTAAAAAATTTGATTTATATATATTTTAAAAGATTTTGTCTGAAACTCTCCGAAATTTACGATGGATTTCTGAACAGAATTTTTTTTTAAAAAAAAAATAATAATTTCCATCGGAAATCGCTCAGAAATTTTTGAGAGATTTCTGACCGAAAGTTTTTAAATTTTTGTTTTTTAAAAAAATCTAAAATTTAATTTCCCTCGGAAATTTATGAGGAAATTAAAAAATAAACTAAAAAAATTTGAAAATTTTAATTTTTGTCGAAAATCCCTCGAGGAATTTTCGAACAAAAAAAATATTTTTTTTAGAATTTTTTTGTTTTGTCAAAATTCCGTCAAAAAATCCTCGGAAATTTTACGATGGATTTATTTTCGTTGTAAATTATTGTGTTTTTTTATAGTGAGATATGAAAAGAATTCGTCGAAGAACAAACCAAAATCGAACAAGAAATCACCTTATAGAATGTTTGTATGACATTTGATCGCCGAAATTTTTCGAATTTCTATATTGATTTATCAGATATTGTGATCGAAATATCGGAACAAGAATTAATTTCTCCTAGATATATTTTGGTCTAAAATTTTAGATAGTTTGGACTGTCCAATGTCCAAATTATCCAGCTCATTTTGTCCATGTGCGAAGTTAGACATAGCCTATACGGACCTGCGTTATACATGGGCTTGTCCATAACGGGCTTGTCCATAACATTTCCATAACATCGTGGACAGCCCATGGTCCGCCCGCCCATTTGACAGCTCTAGCACTATCCTAATTAGCATGTGTGAAATCGATTTTTGAGGGTTGTAGTTTTTAGTCGAACTCAGTCATCATAGACCGGTTTGTCGAATTGCTAAAAAATTTCTCAACTTTGTTTGACTCAGTGGAAGGAGTTACGAGCAGCCAAAACAAGGTTATTCCAGAAAGTTAGGCAAGAAGATCTGCAGCATTTTATTGTTTTGCGAAGCAGAAGGAAGAAGACGAGAAAGCCTCTGAACTTATCAAGAGTCTTTGATGATGTGCAAGTTACTCCAGGTACAGAGTGACCTACGTGACCTAAGAGTCTTTGACTCTTGTGGAGGATTATGCTTCTTCTTTGTCACCTTATAATTCTTATACTCATAGAGGTATTCTTTAGGGTTAAACCAAAGAAAAAAAATTAAATTGGAATTGGATCGTAATCGATTCGAGTAATGGTGATCAATGGTTGGAACTAGGATCTATGCTTCGCCGCGTTTGATTGTCTAACCGTTTTTTTATAGAACTAAAAGAATGTAGATTTGGACTTGTGTTAGATACACACACATAAAAGAGAGGGGGAATTTAGTATGCAATAAGACTAAAATATGATTAACTGATGTGGAACCTTAAGTTAACTTCGAAGTATCAAGGGATGTGATTAAGATTTTGTAAGTAATGAATTGATTTAGTAATAAAATGTTAAGCGACAAACAAGAGAGCTTAGAGTAGAGCCCTTGTGACCAAAACAAAGGGTACCCTATGCCTTGAGGTTCGGTTAGTACTTGGTAATATGACAATGTATTTTTAAGGAACCAGTAAGGGAGCTTGGATAATAAACTTAACCTCATGGCCCAAGGTTCGAGTTTCCCATGATTGGATCGTACTTAGTCATATATGTCCAGTACAAGAAAAGGACACTTGGCACAACAATCTAAGGATGTCTCATATGTATTTGACTGTCTATGGTTTTGCAATATTGCCTGTTATACAGTTTAAGCTTGATACGTTAGTTATTTTCTTACAAGAATCAGTTAAGGTGTTTGTCCAGTTTATCTCTTTGAGTCATTAGGTTTCTGTATACAGGTGGATGATTATGTTTTGAAATAAGATGTCGTGTAGACCACGTAGTTGCAGATCTACATAAGTGCAATTCCGTCTAACCTTAATATATTACTTTAGGTTCGATGTGTAATTCAACGTCAACTATAACTACAATAAGGCCTACCTTGTCCAAATCATGAAATTATTTGTATTTGATCTTCCACGTACAGTCCACACACACCCTTTTAACCATTCTTCAGTAATCTTTATTTTCATGAGACAGCCAAGAAAAAGGAGAGTGTGTCAGACCAAACAAAAGGATAATCTGTCGTTTATGGAGGAAGATAGAACATTGAAGAGTTGGTAGTCTTTAGGTTTGATTGAAAAAAACACATTATTACAGACATATATGGATAAGGGCTGCGTTTTTATATATCTTTATTCTTTGGCTCCTTTTAATATTTATTTATATTTCACTTTGCAACTTACCTCCAATTTGCATTTCTTGGATGTTTTTTTCTAAATAAATTTAGCTGTTGAAAACTAAATTATATTATATCCGCAGCTTCATAATAAATTTTCCTAAAAAGAGTTGAATTTCTAAACAGTATATATTTGTTACGAATATCACACTTATGCATCGATTAAGTATTAATAACTAACGAAAATAACAGCTCACTCACTAATCACACTAATTCAGAGCAAAACTGGCTTACGCTACGTCTACTTAGTACTTATTACTATATAGGACAATGACGTATATTTATTATAATGTTTGTACATCCACACTTTTGGATTCGTCCCTGATAACTACCCCATAACTAATATAAAAATTTGTATGCCAATTATTCTACTATAACTATTCCAATTTTAAAACTCCATCTTTTTTGTTTTGGTTGACATTTTAGAATTTCCCTAATACAATCTTCTTGTGAAAAAGATTGTTTTTTAAGAAAGAACCACTAATTAGACCACCGGTTCTGATTGTGGCTAGAAAAGAAAAGTGATTTGGTCTTACAGAAAAAGCTTTTAACCGACAATGAGAAAAAAATATGTTTTGGTTTTCAATATCCGAGCAAGTTTCTCATATTATATATTCATTCTGTTTTAGTATAATTATTGTTTTAAGTTTTATCATATAGATTAAAAAATATTAAATTTTAAAAAAAATTTAAACAAAAATAATATTAATTACATATTTAAACACAATCTATCCAATAATAAAATAGATTACAGAATAAAATAATCATAAAATATTAAAAATTAATAATTTCTATATTAAAAACTGAAAACGATATTTATAAAAGAATAAAAAAATTCAACCATTAATTAAAAACAAAAATAATAATATATACATTACCAAAAAGCTTGAAAAGTCAACCAAATAATAAAAGTAACATGAAAAATATGAAATTCGTTGCAGAGATTACGTGATCTCTCTACTAAGATAATCTTCCTTTTTCTTTGGAATCAATGTAATCCAATATTAAATTTAAAAGAGATTTTGGAATACATATGATAAAGACAACGAAAATGATTTATTTAATTATTTAATTGTTATACCCAATAGTGTTGAAAAGAGAGGTCATAAATGGAGCGTGGGTGTACGTACGTGTGTGCATACAATTATTTATCTAAATAAACTTAGAAAAAATAGGAAGAATCATGCACCTTGAAGTTACGGCTGGGTACAGGTACTTGTTATCTGCCCGACCCATCTGACTCATCCCGTACCCAGTCCATCAAAGCAAGTATTCGTTTGAAACAAGCTGGGTATTATGTCACAAGTAACAAGCCGGGTATCAAGTCTTCAAAAACAAGTTAATACTCGGGCCGTTATCTGCCCCGTACCCGTTACTCGTAAGTACCCACCAATTATCCATAAAATACCCGCAAAATACTCGTAAATACCTGCAAAAACCCGTTAAAACTCGTAAATACCCGTAAGTACCCGCAAGATTTGCAAATATCTGCAAGTACAAGTGATGAGGCCTCGGAACGCACCGACCGCAATGTCGACCACGCGGACGACCCGACAGGACCAGAACCGGACAAAGCAGTCCCGGTTGTACCAGCAGGACCCATGACACGCTCAAGACCAAGGCTTTAGGAACCAAGATCAACCGGTTCGTCGAGCATAGACTTGAGGTTCTCCAGCAGAATGCCAAGCCCGGACCAGGACCTGACCAAGACCCGGCCCATTGGCCCGTAACCCCTTCTTGGGAGCTGCTTAGTCACCAAGTTGCCGACTCATGCGTCCTTACCATCATCACCCCGAGGTAAGGAAGTCCAAAGACGCACTAAGGAATTGTACTCTTTTTCCTACCTTCGGTTTTGTCCCATTGGGTTTTCCGAAGGAGGTTTTAATGAGGCAATACCCTTAGTGTGCATTTCGGAATTGGACGTCGCTCAAGCCCACGACCACGTTGAAGTTTTCTTGTTCAAATTTTTCTAAGTGTAAGACTTGGGCCCGCGTTCAGCCCATAAGGCCCGCGGCCCAAGTCATTAGGTTGTCTTGTTGTTTTAGTTAAAACTTCTTGTTGTTTTATTTTGAATTCCATGCTGTTTTTGTGTAAGCGCAAAACCCTAGGGCTTAGGCATTATAAAAGCCAAATCATTCTCATTAATAATACTCAGACATTACACAAGAAAAATAAACCTACTTCTAAGTTACTTCAAATTGCCGCCTTGCTTCCTAAGCTTGGTAGCCGCCGACTTGAACCAAACCTGGTTCAAGTCATCCTGGTGTATCACAGCCCTCCCGCAGGCCGTGTGGTCCACTTCGCTCCCCGTTCCACCTCACGTGTTCAGCTTGGTCGAGTCTCTCCTGAGCTAGCACCCCACCCCGCGGTTCCGATCGAGTCTCTCTCGTAGCCGTCCTTGGGTCCGCGTCCTGTCTGAACCTCCACACGGTTCTGGTTGTGTCCGAGCCTTCATCATCTGGTATCAGAGCTCAAAAGCTCCTGACCCCGGTTGTTTCTATCCCCTATGTTTTATCTTTATATTCGTTTTGTTCATTGAAAAACACCTGGCTTTGATTCATTTGCTTGTCTAACCTGCAAGGTTTAGAGAAGCCGGATTCAAGTCACAAAAAAAAAAAAAAGGAAGTGCAAGAAACCACCATAGAACCGCTACCACAACTCCAGAACTAAAACAGTAAAACCGGTTACATCCCTTCCACACTTGTTTTATATTCGTTTAAATCAAAAAAAAAAAAGAGTTTGCTTGATTTCTAGGTTGCTTAGATTGTTTGCAATTTAATTCAAAAAAAAAAAAGTTTAGGTTGCCTAAAAATGGATTAAACAAAAGAGGAACCCACCTAGAACACTGTTTGTATTGAGAAATCGTGAAGCAAGCTCCTTGCTTCACGCGATTGCTAGCTAGGTCCCTTAATTGTGTGTCGCTTTCACGCGTGTGTAGCTAGGTCTCTTTATAGGCATTCGCGAGTATCCCTTAGCTAAGACTAGAGCCGAGTATCATTTCAAGCCAATCCCGCGTCTAGCGACCCCGTGTAACCACCCGCTAGTGCACCTCCCTGTTAGTAACCGCGTGTAGCCGTGTCCTCTAGGAGCGAATAGGTTTAGCAGCCGCAGACCTAGTTCCCTTATTTGCTCAAAAGCCGAATCTGACTAAGTGAGAAATTGCCATTTTCGAATAAGGAAGTTTTCCCTACACTAAAACCGCCTAGGAATATTTCCAAAACGATTTAAGAAATTTTATATTTTCGAATATTAAGCAATATAATTAGACTTAGAAATTTTCCAAAACCATTCTAGGAAGGAATTTAATTCTAGAATATTTCCTTCAGGATATTTTCTATTCTAATTTTGGAAAAATCCAATTTAGGAAAATTTCCATTTTAGGAAAGTTTCCATTTTAGGAAAGTTTCCATTTTAGGAAAGTTTCTAGATTATGAAAGTTTCCATTTTAGGAAAGTTTCCATTTTAGGAAAGTTTCTAGATTAAGAAATTTTCCATTTTAGAAAAGTTCCCATTTTAGGAAAGTTCCAAATTAGGAAAAGTTTAACTCTATTTCTTTGGCAAGTGTCTATATATTTAGATGTCTAGTAGTTCAGACGTTTCGTTCCCGAACGTCCCCAAGGATCAGCTGCAGTAATGCAGATGCTGAGCCAGATTACGGCTCAGATGAACACGCTCACAAGTCGCATGGAACGACTGGAGCAACCCGGTCCTCCCCATCGACCGGACATCCCCGAGGCGTCCTACCGCAATGGAGGAGCCACCACAAACGGACGGACCCACTACTACGGTTCATACACCCGTGATCCCTGAGAGGAAGAACCACCCGACGACCCGCCTTACCGCACCCCTTATGACTGCGACCCACGCTACGATGGAGCACACGATAGACCACCCCCGTACCAATCCCCCGACGTCAAGCTAAACCCGCCATCTTTCGCCGGAAAGGTCGACCTAGAAGCATACTTAGACTGTGAACGACGTATGGAGCTGATCTTCGACTACTACCGGTACGGAGATCCTCGGCGAGTAGCTCTTGCCACCGCCCAATTCACGGACCACGCTCTGACCTGGTGGGACCGTGAAGTCGCTGAACGACGAATGCGTCGTTTCAGACCACTTACCTCATGGGATGAGCTTACACATCTCATGCGGAAATGCTACGTTCCGCCCCATTTCCACCGAGAGCTGCAAAGACGTTTTAGACGACTCACCCAGGGCATTAAGACGGTCAGTGAATATTTCGACGAGTTCGAGCACCTGCGGAACCGTCTTGAAATAACTGACTCCCTGGAGAGTCTCATGGCCCAGTTCCTTGACGGGCTCCAGGAAAAGATCGTTCGGAAGGTCAAAAGACAGCCGTACCACGACCTCGGAGAATTATACCACCTAGCCAACCAGGTGGAACAAACAAACAAAAGAAAAGCAGCAGGCTATCAACGACCCAAGCCCAATTGGAACAAGCCCTATAACCGGCCCCCTGGTCCGGGTCCTGACCCGCGTGTGCCGACCCGACCACGAGAACCAACCTGACCCACGACCGGTACAAACCAACCGGCCAAACCCTCCGGAGCTGCAACCTGGAGCCGAGACATCACCTGTTTCAAATGCAGCGGACGAGGACATATGACTCGAGACTGTCTGAACCAGCGAGTAATGAATCTGCAGACGAAGGCGATGAAGAGCCTTTAGAAGAGCCAAGCAAGCGGAGGACGACATCGAGTACCCTGATTCCGGAGAGCTCTTGATGTTCAGACGCGTCCTCAACACCATAGCCGGTCCTGACGAGATCGCCCAGCGTGAGAACGTTTTCTATACCAAGTACACTGTCAAGGGCAAGGAATGTTCTATGATTATCGACGGAGGTTCATGTACCAACCTCGCTAGTGAATATATGGTTGACAAGCTCGGTCTTGAGAGGACAAAGCACATGCGGCCCTACGGGCTTAGGTGGCTCAATGATAAGACCGAGATACGCATAACCGATCAGGTGAGGGTGCCTTTTAGTGTAGGCCGTTACACCGATCAAGTCTTATGCGACGTGGTCCCGATGCAAGCTGGTCACCTCCTTCTTGGACGTCCATGGCAGTTTGACATGGAAACCACACACAATGGGCAGACTAACCTGTACTCCTTTGTTCACAACAAGCGCAGGTGTAACTTAGCACCGCTCGCACCTCAGCAAGTCCGGGACATACAGCTGAGGACGGATTCCACCAAAGGATCCCGAAAGGAGAATTTCCTCGTGAACTCCCGAGTCATCCGCAAGGCAGTAAGTAGGGACGATACTAGCGTCATCCTTATGATCTTTAAGGAGTCACTTCACACCGATAGCACAGATCTGCCGCCCCCGCTTGAAGTCGCCAAGCTTTTGGAGACTTACGCCGGCGTCTTCCCAGCAGAGATCCCACCTGGACTACCGCCACTTAGAGGGATCGAGCACAACATTGACTTCATCCCCGGAACTCAACTGCCCAACCGACCCGCCTACCGTGTTAACCCGGAGGAAGCTAAGGAGCTCGAACGTCAAGTTCGGGAACTCATGGACCAAGGCTATGTACGAGAAAGCCTCAGTCCCTGTGTTGTACCTGTTCTGCTCGTACCAAAGAAAGATGGTTCGTGGAGGATGTGCGTAGATTGTCGGGCCATCAACAACATCACCATCAAGTACCGGCACCCCATTCCACGGCTCGACGATATGCTAGACGAGCTAAGCTGAGCTTCAATCTTTTCGAAGATCGACCTGAAGAGCGGATATCACCAAGTCCACATGCGAGAAGGAGACGAATGGAAGACGGCATTCAAGACCAAACAAGGTCTATACGAGTGGCCCCGAGCACGTTCATGCGCCTAATGAACCTTGTCCTTAGGCCGTACATCAGTAAGTTTGTCGTAGTCTACTTTGACGACATCCTTGTTTACAGTGCCTCTTACGCCGACCACGTCGCCCATTTGGAGTTGGTTATACGCACACTTCAAGAGGAGAAGTTGTATGCCAATCTGAAGAAGTGTACGTTCTGCACCGACCTGATAGTCTTCCTAGGCTTTGTCGTGAGTTCTCAGGGCTTACAGGTAGACGAGGAGAAGATAAACGCCATACGAGAATGGCCCACGCCCACAAGTATCAGCCAAGTCCGGAGCTTCCACAGCTTGGCAAGCTTCTACAGACGGTTCGTCCGATACTTTAGCACCATTGCCAGTCCTTTGACCTCCGTGATCAAGAAGGATCGGGCATTTAGCTGGGGACCCGAGCAGGAAAAAAGCCTTCAACCTGCTCAAAGACCGGCTCACTAACGCTCCGGTCTTTGCCCTGCCAGATTTCCAGAAGACTTTCGAGGTAGAGTGCGATGCGTCTGGCGTCGGGATCGGAGTCGTACTGACCCAAGGCGGCAAACCCGTTGCCTACTTCAGCGAGAAGCTGAGCGGAGCCGCCCTCAACTATCCCGCCTACGACAAGGAGTTGTATGCCTTGGTTCGAGCAATGGATACCTGGCAGCACTATCTTCTGGCCCGAGAATGTGTTATCCACACGGACCATCAAACGTTGCAACACTTACGAGGTCAAACAAAACTTAAGAGACGACACGCACGCTGGCTGGAGTTCATTGAGACTTTCCCTTACGTAATCAAGTACAAGAAAGGGAAAGAGAATATCGTCGCAGATGCCCTGTCCCGGAGACATTCCTTGATTTCAATCATGGAAGCCAAGGTCCTCGGATTCCAACTACTCAAGGAGTTATACGCCCAAGACGACGACCTGAAAGAAGCCTTCACCCACGCCGGAACTGGTACCCATTCACGATTCTATTTGTTTGATGGGTTCCTTTTCAGGGATCGGAGGCTTTGTATCCCAAAGGGTTCGACCCGGGAGCTGCTACTGAAAGAAGCCCACAGAGGAGGCTTGATGGGTCACTTTGGCGCGGCCAAAACCTTGAGTTTACTCAAGGAACATTTCTACTGGCCCCACATGAGGCGAGATGTTGAGTCCAAGTCCAGAGTTCAGAGTTCAGTGGCCCCACTGCAAACGGGCCAAGTCCAGAGTTCACCCACACGGGTTATATCTTCCTCTACTTATTCTTACTACTCCTTGGACTGACATTTCTATGGACTTTGTGCTAGGCTTGCCTAAGATCAACCACAAAGACTCCATTTTTGTAGTGGTAGACAGGTTTTCGAAGATGGCTCATTTTATCCCGTGTGCCAAGACCAATGATGCCACCCAGACCGCGAGTTTGTTCTTCCGGGCGATTGTACGACTGCACGGAATTCCCAGGACTATAGTGTCCGACCGAGACACTAAGTTCCTCAGCCACTTTTGGCGGACACTGTGGAAGAAGCTCGTCACCAAATTGCTGTTTTCGACAACCTGTCATCCCCAGACGGACGGACAGACCGAAGTAGTGAACCGGACGCTCTCCACCCTACTAAGGGCAACCATCGGAAGAAATTTGAAGTCCTTGCTCGAATGCCTACCGCTAGTCGAGTTCGCATACAACCGAGCCGTCCATTCCGCGACCAAGAAGTCACCCTTTGAGATCGTCTACGGTTTCAACCCCCTGTCGCCAATGGAGTTTACGCCCTTGCCACCTGCTGAGATCGTGAGTTTAGAGGGCGACCGTAAGACCGTGTATGTCAAGAAGCTGCACCAGAAGGTTAAGGAAAATCTGGAGAAGAAGACGGAGAGTTACGCCCGGCAAGCCAACAAGGGGCGTAAGCAAACGACATTGAAGGAAGGCGACTGGGTTTGGCTATACATGTGACCTGAGAGGTTTCCCCAGAAGCGCAAGGACAAGTTGGCACCAAGAGGAGACGGACCATTCCGAGTCCTAAAGAAGATCAACGACAATGTCTACCAACTTGAATTGCCAGGTGAGTTTAACATTTCTCCGACGTTCAATGTTTCTGACTTAGAATTATTTGATGCAGGTGAGGACGTTGTTTTGGAGACCAAACCACTTGAAAAAGGGGATGGATGATGAGGCCCCGAAACGCACCGACCACAATGTCGACCACGCGGACGACCCGGCAGGACCAGAATCGGACAAAGCAGTCCCGGTTGTACCAGCAGGACCCATGACACGCTCAATGGCCAAGGCTTTAGGAACCAAGATCAACCGGTTCGTCGAGCATAGACTTGAGGTTCTCCAGCAGATTGCCAAGCCCGGACCAGGACCTGACCAAGACCCGGCCCATTGGCCCGTGACCCCTTCTTGGGAGCTGCTTAGTCGCCAAGTTGCCGATTCATGCGTCCTTACCATCCCTCCAGGGTAAGGATGTCCAAAGACGCACTAAGGAATTGTACTCTTTTTCCTACCTTCGGTTTTGTCCCATTGGGTTTTCCGAGGGAGGTTTTAATGAGGCAATACCCTTAGTGTGCATTTCGGAATTGGACGTCGCTCAAGCCCACGACCACGTTGAAGTTTTCTTGTTCAAATTTTTCTAAGTGTAAGACTTGGGCCCGCGTTCAGCCCATAAGGCCCGCGGCCCAAGTCATTAGGTTGTCTTGTTGTTTTAGTTAAAACTTCTTGTTGTTTTATTTTGAACTCCATGCTGTTTTTGTGTAAGGACAAAACCCTAGGGCTTAGGCATTATAAAAGCCAAGTCATTCTCATTAATAATACTCAGACATTACACAAGAAAAATAAACCTACTTCTAAGTTATTTCAAATTGCCGCCTTGCTCCCTAAGCTTAGTAGCTGCCGACTTGAACCAAACCTGGTTCAAGTCATCCTGGTGTATCACGGCCCTCCCGCAGGCCGTGTGGTCCACTTCGCTCCCCGTTCCACCTCACGTGTTCAGCTTGGTCGAGTCTCTCCTGAGCTAGCACCCCACCCCGCGGTTCCGATCGAGTCTCTCTCGTAGCCGTCCTTGGGTCCGCGTCCTGTCTGAATCTCCACACGGTTCTGGTTGTATCCAAGCTTTCATCTGGGTACTTGTTTAGGTAAGTATCCATTCAGAGCAAAGCAAGTATTAAACCGAAAATGACATTATCCGTTCAAAACAAGGCAAATATTAAATCAGCTCAAAAATACGGATATCCACCCCGTGCATAACCCTACTTGAAGTAGAATAGTTTAAAAGAGCAACGGTTGACTAAACCTTCGCCTTCTTTTATCATTCTCTTTTTATCATTAACTCATTCATTATATGTATAAAATATATGTATATATATATCTCTATAATTTCATAATCATCTCCTTATACATTTTTTTCACACAACCTAAAAAAAAAGAAAAAAAAAATAGTTCTCCCACTCCTAAATGGCGTCCGTCGATTATAGCAACGGTGATTCAATCTCAACCCTTCATCCTGACATTATCCAAACCCAAATCTTGACCCGACTTGACGGTCCGACGCTTGCCTCCACCGCATCAACATCCTCTTATCTCCAAACTCTCTGCACCGAACAGAAACTCTGGCAAGAAATCTCCACCGCGACGTGGCCTTCTATCAACGATCCACGTGTTGATAAAGTCATCTCCTCCTTCCAATCCGGTCACCGTTCCTTCTTTGCTGATTCGTACCCGTTCAGTGAATACACATGGCAGTCGGAAAAAGACGATCCACCGACGAATGGATTGATCTCAGCCGTTGACCTGTATCATCGAGGAGCGTTAATCTACTCGAAGGTTCAAGAGATTGAAACAGAGAGTGATAAAGCTGGATGGTTTTTGTCGACTCCATTTCGAGTCGATATGCTTGATCCGAAAGAGTCGGTTAAGACCCGGATTCGATATCCGGGTGGGGATTACGAAGTGTGGGTGAGAGATATGCAGGAAAGCATGAGGCTTAACTGGATAGTGATCGATCCGATCAAGAAACGTGCGGCGAATATATCGAGCAGAAAGGCAGTTTCGGCTAAGCGGAACTGGTTGACCGGAGATTTAGAGATTAGATTTTCGAGGGTTGTGATGGCGGCGACGGTGGTGGGGAGGAAAGCGGCGGAGGTTGCGACGGTTGTGTCGTGTGGATCGGCGGAGGCGTGGAAGGAGGTGGACGAAGAAGTGGGAGGAGAAGTGCACGTGAGGGACGTGAGGTTGCAAGTAGAGGACATAGAAGGGAAATGTTTGAAAGGGAGGGATAGTTTGGTAATTTTACAAGGGTTGTTGGAAGGGAAGAGATGTTGTAAAGATGGTGGTGAAGAGCCAAGAGGTAAAGGAAGGTATGAGGAATACATGGCGATGAAGACACAGTTGAGAGAGAAGAAAGAGAGGAGAGAGAAAGCTCAAGACACGATTTGTATGATCTTTGGCTTCTCTTTGTTTGTGCTTTTGTGGAGTTTTATTTTGTTAAGGTAAAAATGTTAAAAAGGTGAAACACAACATAAGAGTTACGATACTAAACACACTTCTTTCATCATCAATGTTCTTCTTTTTTTTTTTTGTAATAAAGAAATATTTGAGAAAATATATAAGGATATTTGATTATGGAAGAAGGTATTATAAAATAGTTGATTAAAAGTGTTATCAAATAAATAATAAGTAGTTAATGAAAAGGAAAATGCACAAAGAAATAATTGCGGCCTTAACAATTAGTCAATTAAGTATTTTGGCGGCCAACGAAGATTTTGGCTGCTTATGCAAATTAGTTTTGAAGTTAATCTGGTTCTTTTTTTTTGTTAACAAGTTAATATCTCAAAATTAAAAGAAAGAAGAATATAAACGATAAGGAAGAAGGGTTCTCAAATGAAATACTTATGAGAAACTATGAAAACATTTTTCATTTTTTAATTGGTTCAATTTTCTTTCTAATATTAGATAAATTATATGAAAATACAATATTATATTTCTTAAATCACAAATTTTAAGATACTATACCAACGGAGAGTCATTTAACAGGCAGATCAGATCTTAAACATTGACATCATAAAGAAAAGGAGTAAGAATAAAGCAAACAGTGGTTTAGTTTCCCAGTAACTATAATAGATTTATGTATTTGATTCAATATCTTTTCTGACATCAATACGAAGTCAACATTTATTTGTTCGGATGAAGTCACCATTAATAACATAAGATACAGGTGGAAAGAAATCAATATTTATTATATACCAGTTAAAATCAAATATCCATCTTATTTAACAAAAAATAGTTGATAGAAATTTGAATTGTTTGTTCAAAAATATACAATTATATATACAAGAGAAAAATGAAACCTCAATATATAAAACTGAAATAACGATAAATCAAAGAAAATGATAAATTTTTAAAATTGCCAATAAAAAACCATTTAACTATCATAGACAGAATCAAAAATATGAGAAAATGTCTAGAAAAGAGAAGAGATAACAAATATAAGGCTGGAGATACCACGACTAACCCAGACATCACTTTCTATTTGGTGCTATCACGTGGATGAGTCGTAGAATGAATCAAATAAATTTATAGGTAATGGATGTGTATGCATAATAAACTGGGCAATATACACTTTGTTTGGTGCACAAAATATCACCCTAGTATTTCTCCTCAACATACTAAGTTAGAAGCATTTATTTGAACTGTTTACGGTTCAAAGAATAGATGTGGTTTTTGCAATGAACAGTTCTTAAATAATCAAGATGATATTTTCACCGAAAATTTGACCATCATTCTATGTTCATTTGGAAAAAATTCATCAGATATAAAGCTCATTTCCAACATTTCAAAGTCCTATATATGTCAAGAAGAGAAAACACGAATCTGACAATCTTACGCGTAGTGCAACAGAAAATGAATATTCTTTGCATCTTTTCACTAAATTCGTCATTTGAGTCTTGGTAATTATAAAAAGGAAAAAGAAACACCATTTGTTTTTAAAATTTGAAATACGTGATTAAAATAATGCAAACTAATAACAAAAATAAATGGGACAACTTCAAAGAGTGGGTTTAAGTTCTGCCCAATAATATATCGCAACATCATCATTTTTGTCTTTTACCATATCTTTAGAGCTAGTTTGAGCCAAAGGCAAATGGAGGATGGTCTTGTGCAAGACGATGACTACGCTGGTCAAATTGGTGGTTCAGAGAGGGAGAAGAAATCTTATCCGATTTATGAATCTGAGCTTCAGATATCAGATGGTGACATCGCAGAATCATCAAATGTTGTTAAGGTCAGATTCTTATTAAGAAATGTTTTTTTTTTCTAAGGAAGTCTGAAACTCAAAGTCATAAACCGAATCAAATTCAATAGGGTTCAACTAGATTCACATTTTCATTCACATTTTCTTTACACGAAAAGATAAAACGGATTAAGAATCCAAATCCAAACCAAAACCGTAGCAAACCATCTACCACATTGCCTTCTTTTCAGTTTCTAAAACAAGAAATCTGAACCAAACCTCGTATTAAATATTGAATTAAATAATAAGAATTTGGAACTATTATATGATAAAATGTAAATGAAAAGCGAGCATTAAATTAGATCCATTAAAATAAGTAAGTGGAAAAGCAAATGTCTCACATTGCTCCGACTAGTATATATTGTGAAATAAAGTAGATATGTTCAAGTTGGTACATGTGACAGAGAATAACCAAGGAATCCACTCACGCGCACTACCACCACCATGCTTGTGGTTCGTGGTTCATGGTATCCACTCACGCACACTACCACCACCACGCTTGTGGTTCGTGGTTCATGGTATCCACTCACGCATACTACCACCACCACGCTTGTGGTTCGTGGTTCATGGTATGTGGTTTGTGGTTTGTGGGTCCTGATTCTTAGGCTCTTGGACTCTTGGAATTTTGGGAAGTTGGGGATGTCTCGTAGTTGCTATATTTTTTAATTGTAATTGTTTTGATTTTTAACTCCACCATAAAAAAATTTGGGAGAGTACTCGCTCACACAGAAAAATTACAAGTACACCTGTTGGTATACTCAAAAAATCTAATCATTTCTGACTCGCACCTGTTGGTGTACTTGTACTACGAAACTTAATACATTGATAGTAGTAACTAAACGTGTTTTGTATGTTTTTTCTTTCCTATATCTTTTGAGGGATCGAGTAATTTAATTTAGTGTTTTTAGATATTTTATATAGACGCATTATTACGAATGGACATAAAGTGGAAATTTCTCCTTGGTTTGTTATCAAAGTAGGAAGAAGGGCCCAAAGTATTTAAGGTGTTGGGTGGAAGGTATTGGGTGGAAACACTGTGGTCATTAAAAAGTGTGTGGGCTTAACCGATCGTCACAGTTTTCGTTTTGTTGGATGTGAAATATATGGGTTTGAGACAGAATAGCTTTAATATTAATTATATATATATATATAATTCACCACTTTTTTCTCCATTTAATCTATCTACATCAACCACATCAACAAAAACAAAATAATAAATAATAAATTTTATTTTAAGTTTCATTTAATGATAAATTAATTCATTTACAATATACATCTTAAATTACAAATTTAAGGACTTAAATTGTATTAAAAGTATCAATACATTGAAATTTATATGATTGTTAATTTTACCTAAAATAAATTGAAAGAAAATTAAAAACACAAACAAACTAAATAAATAAATATAAAAAGAACTTAATACAATTTGATGGAGAAAACAATACAATTTCAAAATATAAAATAAAATATAATAAATAATAATAAAATGTAATGTGACAAGAAATATATATTTCTAATTTTTAAATTTGAAATATTTTTTTAAAAAAACTAAAAATAAATATAAAAAATAACTTAATACTAATTATGAGAAAAATATAATTTAAAAATATACAAGTAACTATAATAAATAATAATGAAATGCAATGTGACAAGAAATATATATTTTATATTTTCTAAAGAATAACTAGTTGACTTAAATAGAATAAATATAAATATGATAAATTTGATTAGTAAGAAGAATATAGTTTCATCAAAAATTTAAATAAGATAAATCAGTTAAAAACGGTAAAACATATTTTTAAAATAAAAATTAAAATGACATAAAAATTAATTGATTTATTTTAGAAAATATTAGTGATTTGCATCAATATATTATAAAAAAATATCTTATGTTATTTACATAATTTAGAGTTAAATATGTACTATAAAGTTTTGGTAAAATTTATTAGTTAAATTCTCTAAACTCAAAAATATGTAAAACAAATAGAAAAATAAAATTAATAAACAGAATTATAGATAATTAATAGAAGAACAAAAATAATTTTAAAAAATAAAATTTTCCCAAAATTTTAAATATTGAATAGTAATTAAAAGTGAGTTTAAAGAAATTTCAATAGTTTTTAAAATTTAATTAGAATTTTTCTATAAAAATGAAAAATTAGTTAATATTTTTATTATTTCATAAACATAATAATTCATAGTTTAACTGTTATACATAATTTTTTCATTTGAATCATATAAAAGTGTTATAATATGTTATTATAGAAAAATATAAGTTTCAAAATTAAGAAGTAAGAATAAAATAAATAATTGTAATGCATAAATACTACCATGATAAAAGACACATGTAAAAAGTGATATATATTATATACTATACTTCAAAAGAAATATGATTTTATACTATGTTTCAAAAGAAAAACATGCTTTAAAATTTTGTATTTAAATCAAACAATAATCTTCTAAAATATTCGAATGTGGTAAATTTTTGTTAAGAGAAATTCGATGACAAAATATAGAGTTTTTTTTAATGCATATGATGTTGGTTGCACACTATTTTTGATCATGTATCGTTAAAATACACATTTTTAGCATCAATATACTATTTATTTATGATTAATAAAAATATATAACATAATATTTTAATATCTTAAATTAAAATGGTATAGTTATAGTCTTAAAATATGATAGTAAACATATTGTTTTTACGTATGTTTTATTTATTCGTAAATTCATAATAAATTTTCATTATTTTATGAAAATATTTATTGAAATCAAATTTACTATTTCGATTACTATAACATTATTTATTATATTTATTTTCATTATATTATCATTTACAAAATAACATTATCATTTTTAATGATATCAAAATTTACAAACTTGGATTCACATATTTATAAAAATAAATTGTCATAAACATTACAAAATAATATATATTTTATACAATAAACAAATACATAATATATAAATAATAACAAATTTAAAATATTAATTATATAATTTAAAGTTTTGGTAAATAAAATTTTAAATTAGAAAATTATATATAAAAAACTATTTGATATTATTTTTATGAAAGAAAATTTATATTTTTATTAAGTCTTAGTCCGCATAACGCGCGGATCACTTTTTCAGTTATCTAGATTTTAAAGTTTTAGAGTGGATTATTGGTAGATAATTTTTAATTTTTTAAAACTTTTGAGATTCCATTATTCTTGGTTTATGGATGCTTAAAATTTTAGCAAAATACACTATTAAAGAATTTTATATTATATTCAAAATCTATTATTATTCAAAAAAATTAGTTATCATTAGTTTTTATAATTTTATTGAAATCTGATGATATTGGGACATGTATTCTCTATATTTTTATTCATAGGACTTAACTTTTAAAATACCATGTTTTCCATAAGATTCTTAAAATCTATATAAAAAAAGTAAGATAAAAACACATAAATACACAAAACCCAAACAAACAAAACAACATGATTTGAGTTTCTTTTAATATAACCAACCATGAATAATAACGATTATTATGCTTATAAGACATAAGACATGAATTGAAACAAAGACATGAAGAAGAATTACATACCATATTAAAAATTATATATCTAATCATATTTAAAACACAAATTCATAATTCTCATATCAAAAGAAAATATTTAGAAATTTCTACGAACATTTTAGAAGAAGAAAAAAATACAAATGAATAGCATTCAATGACAATCCATAAACAAAAATATTTAATGACAATCCATATTGTACTCAACTTTTTAAAATATCTAAACTTCTAAAATCATTAAACTCCACACAAATTATATATCCAATAACCCCCTCCCCTTAAACTTTTATTAATCTTTAAAATAAAATAACTCCGATTAACCTTTTTTAGTTTCTTTTTTTCCCTCAATATTATGTGATATGTTTAAGCATGGAGCTAGAACCATGCTATTTTTCTTTTGTAAAAGTTTGTTCTCCATTCTTTCTATATATAGACCAGCCAACTCATTTTCTATCCAGAATATCTACAGTTAATTTTTAAATATTCCAATTAAAAAAATAATTAACTGTTTTAAAAGGAATTTAAATTTGGAACACAAAAAAACAACCATTTTGTACTACTACTATACCACTACTTCTTTGGTGCTTTCGAATGTTGCACACTATGAGTGGCTGATATTAGCCAACATGCCAATTTCGATCGTTCCAATAGTTGTATTGGTCGAAAGAGTAGCTCATGTAGTTTCATTTTCCACTCAACTAACCCGCCTTGTGAACTTACACAATGGGGATCAATTGTTTGAGTCATGTTTTGATACTTTCGCTTGATTTTATAGCTGATTCTATAAATATTAAATTCGCTGAAGAAATCACGTTCTACTTGGAATTTGAACGTGATGTTGCATTGATATATTGTTTATTGCAGACAGAACTCATATATGGATGATTCTAAGGCTTACAATTTGGTTTGTTTATACCGATTGTTTAGGGGATTTTTCGTTTGTCTAGGGACAAGTCTAACGAGCAGTGACGTCAGAGCTGAAAAATACGATAGTAGAGTGTTGACGGCTCTCCAACGCCTAAATTTTTCAACAATTAATTATCCAATTTGTTTGGTTTTCATTTATGAGCATTACTTATTCTTTTATTTTATGCACACCACTTGTTTTTGTTTTCTGTGGTTTTAGGGTTGCAAAATTGGTGCTACTATTTGTTGTTGGAACAATATATTAATAAGTATGTGGACTTATAATATATAGTTAAAATGTGAATGAGAATTTGCTTAGGGGAGGTCAAAGATTTTTTGTAACTTACAAATTTTGGTATTAAAAACCAAATAAATTTGGCCATTAAATCTACTTGACCACCAAGCTATTCTTCTCCTATAAATAGCAAGCTACCTAGAAGGGAAAAATCATCCTTTCATTCTAAAGCAAAGAAAAACACCATTAGACACATTGTAGATATTCTTTGAGAAGTTTCTAAGTGTTGAAGCTCTCTTGAAATATCTTCTTGGTTGTTGGTGTTAGGTGCTAGCTAAGGAATTCACAAGGTTTAACAGGTTCTAGCTTCCTCCATATTCTACTTTTCTCTTTCAAAATTAGTTTTTTATGTTCTTGAGTTTATGGTAGAATATTAGCTTGTAGATTCTAACATGAATGAAGCATGTTAGTCTTATATGTTTGGTTGTATCCTGGGATTCAAAAAATGCATATAAACCGTCTCATTGCGGGCATTTTATTGAGTTAAGGAAAGGGATCATCCCGCCTCCAAATGGTTTTTTTTGTTCTTATGATTCTAAATCAAAATTCATGTTTATGTTCTTATTAAGTTGTTAATATCAAAATGATTATCTTGAATTCATGTTTTGATAATATTATACTAATAATCATGTTCATTAGATTAATTCTTGGTCAAAGAATAATATTAAATAGTATTTAATATGATCTTGCTATTTAATTATATAATTAATATTGTTGAATTATGTAAATGCAATAATTATTTTGGTGAAATAAATTATGATTACATAAATGTCAATATTAATGTTTATACATATATGTATACATATATATTAAAATATATATATATTTATATGTGAATTTAATAATTTATTTCAATTCAAAATTAATTGTATTGCAAATTGATATTTCTCAAATCCGGTTTTATAAGGTTCTACATTTGTATCAAGAAATGTTAGGTATTTTGAAGACTATCTAGTAAGGTGATTGAAAATGTTTGTTTGGTTTCAAGTTCATCCATTCTACGAAATATTTTTTTACGTTTAATTTAGTCTAATAGTTTTAATATCATTTTTCATATCGCGGAATACTGAATTCGTACTCTAAAAGAGGTTTCAAACCTAAAAAATCACATTTTCGAAATCCTGTTCATAAACTAAACTTTGGTTAGGAGCATTGATCCAAAATCACGTAGTATACTTTTCGGTTCACCAAGTTTTCAGGATATACTGAGCAGCAAAATCAATTTTTATGTATTATCTGGTAAGTATTACAGATTGCTTTTTTAATGTCTTTTTACATTTATATATTTGAATATTAATAATCATAATTATGTTTTGTGTGATTATCAAATATATCGGACATTTAATTGGATATGTATCATCGGTTGGATATTTTCGAAACATGGAATCATCCATCGACACTGAGCATTCACATATGTTAACATTTGATCTCATGGACCTTTATTTTCTACTTGGTAATGTTTTAAATAGTCAAAATTTTTCTGATGGAGTATAAATATTAGTTAATCTTATAAATCTTATTATGTTTTTGATCGTTGTGACTATATGATCACTTGCACTGCTGTTGGATCTATTGCTGAAGCATTTTACAATCAGTGGAGAATCAATAGGAAAAACGGTAGAATATGTGTCCTAAGGTTTTGGAAATTTAAGAGAGGTATAGGTAGATATATTGAAATTAATAGTCGTATATTTGAATAATAGGAGATATAATATCTAGCTGAATAATTCCTTATTTAAAATAAAAGATGCAGGTCATTCAAAAATAACATTCGTTTCTGTTCCGGACTGTTCCGAGTTCATCTTTAATCCATCTGTTAGAGAAGCGATTGACTAAGTTAGTTGTTAAAACCAATTTTAATTAATAATTTGTGTTCTACTGATCAGCTATTACATAACATATTTATAGGTTCCTGATGAGTGATGGTGGTTCGGTAGTAGATCCTTGAGACAATGAGTTATCTGTTTATTTGCTTGAACTATTTTATTTGTATTTTAAATGTTTTATTATACTTATTGATTTTTTGAAATATAATATGGATTTTTAAAATATAATAAGATATAAATTAGTCGCTTTTCGGAATAATATATGAAACAATTGTGATTATCTCTAAAATTAATAACATATGTATGAAGTTCGAATTCAACACTCAACAATATTAAAAATATATTAAAATCACTATGTTAAATTAACAAAAAAAAAAAAAAAAATAGTCACTTTGGTAAAGAGTCTTACTGTTTATCATGGGCTGTAACATATTTTAAAAACATGCACAGGTCTAATATGTATTTTGATCGAAAATTTAATAATATGATTCGCATGTTTTGTGTAGAAGTAGCTAAGGTGACAATCTCATCAAGAAATAAGGGTTTATTATAAAATACTTGTTTAACAAATTCAAAAATAAATTAATGTTGATTTGAAGATTACGTTGCTCGATGTATTGATCCTCATTAATGTATTCTAACCTATAAAAAAAAAAAAAAAAACAAGTCGGTAAAAAGAAAGTGTTGTTCGAGCGTAGTTTGATCTGAATCATCTAATTTCTTCCCTTCTGAATGGCGAATATTGATCATCTCTGTCAGTTGATACCTCAGCAGGTTGCATGGACAATCAAAGTAAAGATTGTTCGAATTTTATTTCAAATTACTTTGTTTGGTGAGGTAATTCATACGGTTCTGAGTGACGAAAGAGTAAGTTTGATCCTCTATAATGGTATTTCTTTGAAACAGCTGTAATCTGTATTTTTGTTTCTGTTCTAAAGCATGTTTATATCAGCGACTGTTTTACCTCATTTGGTAGAGAAATATAGAAGCTGTTGAAAATGATCAGTGGAAGATTATTTATGGTCTCGACGTAAAAATCAATAACGGTCCAATTTGTTTCACACCCCTTGAGTATAGACTCGAATTCCTTCTATTCACTGCCGTCAGGTGAACCACTTTAGTTGTATTTAGGAGGTTTATTAGATTGATAATTTAGTAAAAAAATATTTTATTTTGTTGTATCTAGTATTTATAAAAAAATTTAAGCAAAAAAGAGGTTTATATGCCGATTTGCGATGTTTCGAGGTAGTTTATTTAATACTGTTTGAGATTGCATATATAAAAATCAACTAATACATCATTCATTCGCACGAGAATATAGACATTATATATATATATATATATATATGTATTAGTTTACATATATGTATTAGTTTAATGAAATAGACATTTATTTTATTTTTTTCATTTTATGAGAATATTTATTATAGTAGATACAAGCTTGAAATTTGGAATGGTAACTGCATATTTAACAATATGAAAAAATATTTAAAATTATAGGAAAATGGATTGAGAGTGCGGTACGGTTTAAATGCAGTACATACGAAAAACAGAACAAAAATGATTTTTGTAAAATAAGCAATACAAATAATGTTTAAATGGTGAATAAAATTTATCATGACGAATACCAATTATAGTTTAATAATATTATTATAATTATAAATTAAACTTTTTATTTAATGTTTAAAAATTAAATTTTAAAACAATTTTGTAAGATTAAATAATATTTATATCTTAGAACATAGTTGATTTTAGACATAAGCATATAGAGAATCTGGTCGATTCTAGGGAAAAGCTCGATTTCAGATATAATATGTACATGGATTTTGGACGCATTTAGACCTGCATGTGTTTCATTCGGTTTCAGTTTGATTTTTATCAGTTTTAGGTTGGTTAAAGTCTTAACTTTCAAAACTGTTTAATATCCAAAAAAATTCAGATATGATTTAGTTTGGGTATTTATTATTTATAAACCAGAAAATATTCTTAAAAAATCTAAGAAAAACTAAAAAAATATATCCAAAAACTCAAATATCTGAAATCCTAAAAATATATTTGAAAATCTAAAAATATAACCAAAAACCCAAAAACTGAAAGTATATATCCAAAATACCAAAGGATATATAAAATATCAAAAACAAACTGGTATCTATAAATTAGTCATTTGGGTATCCAATGAGATATTGAATAATACCTGAAACCAAACTAATATCCACAAATAACAATGTGCAGGACCAATGAATAAAATATCCAGAATTTAATCCAATCCAAATCAGTTTTTTTTGTTGGTTCTAGTTTGGATATTTGGGTCTAGGTAAAATACCTAATTTCAGTTGATTTTATTAAAAAGAGAAAATATTTATGTTTAAAACAATATTTTAATTATTTAAATATATATATATATATTATCGGAATCATGTAATACAGTGGTGGCTATCTAACACATTTCTTGGATTCAAAAACAGAACCTACAATGTTTAAAGAGATATTAAAGCCTTAACAAAAAAAATTACATATATATATTTAAAAACCGCACATAAAAAAGTTATAAAACATATGAAATACTAGTGTAATTACTGTTATGCGCTGTTTACAATTTCTGTTTGTAAAACTGAACCAGACTTTCTCTTTATTAGAAAAGTGTAAAAACGCACCGCACTTGAAAAAATAATTGGTGATTGGTGAAATAAAATGGGGTCCATCAGAATATTTACAATATCGTCCCGCGATTATCAATTACGCATCTTCCAATCAAGGCCACAATTTCAATAAAAATACTTAACGTCATTATTAGTTAAATGAAAAGAAACATTTAATTTTTTGTTGGTTCATTTTATTTTTCTTAACGAGAATATTTATTAGAATAGATACATTTTTAATTATGTGGGATGTATAGCTCTTTAATGACACTCTTTTATTTTTATAAATACGCGACTTCGGTTCCGTTCTCTAATCAAATAAAATATTATAATAATATTGCATAATAGCAAATCTTGGCGATTATGGAGAAATCGAGTCTTATTTCGTTGCTGATAGAATTGCAAGAGTGCATGGCCCGAAATGTTTGCAAGAATTCTGTCAGAAGTCTCTTTAACCTGAAGAGGACGTGCAAGGCACTCATGGAGGTTTCAGAACACTGCTTGGCTAATATATTCGCTATCCCACTCAAGCAATGGAATCAAAGTGGAGCGTTTATGAGGAGTTGGTATGAGCATCAGAATCCATGGCAGTTTATATGAAAGGCGTTCAGAATTACTTTTTGCTTGACATATTTGAGGAGAGTCTTGACAAGATTAGGTCTGCGGCGGAGTTAGGGTCTGTGATTGGTCTGTATACATATGCGATGCTACGTAAGGTATTTTGAGACGACGAAACTTACTTTTATCGCTTCATCCGGGAATCTATCCGAGAGATAAGCATGCGTATTGTAAACCATGGATGGAGTTGGCCTTACACACTCTCTTCCTTGGTTGAAAAGAGAGATGAGTTTATGATGTTTGTGCTTTCCTCTCTGTATAGTTGCAAATGTACTCTATATATATATTGTACCGTTTGTATGATAATGTGGTTAAGGGTTATGAGATGTGTGATGACTGCTTCTGGACAAGGGAACTAGAAATATTCTACAAGTTTTTTGGTGTCATAACATATCCGAATATTATGATTTGGTAATTTTTTTTTTATGACTTTATACATATTTACCATAATCCCACCCCTAGTTTTGTTCAAATCATCAAAATCATCCAAATTAATTGTGGATCAAGCGTATCAAGCAAAAAAGTGCATATGAAACAGTTCAGAATATATGTTTTTATAACTTATCCTAATAGTTTTAATATCATTTTTAATATCGTGGGATGCTGGATCTGAAATCTCTTAGAAATTTTCAAGGGATTGGATTTTTGACTGAATTTGTTTTTTAAAAATTTTTAAATCCTTTGGAAATATCTAAGAGATTTCCGACAGATAAAAAGCTGATGGACATCCGACAAAAAATCCAGTGGAATTCCATCAGAAAGTTCATCGAAATTCTTATTGTTTTCTTGTAATGAAATTTTTTAAAATTATAAATATTCTTAGGAATATTAAACAAAGTATCCCTATTAATTATTATGTTAAATTACAGATTAATGAGTATAATATTTTTTTAAAAAAGATAGAGAGAAAAAACTTACTTGTTTATATGTCCAATGTCAATGTGGAGAAGTATACAAAATCAGGAGTGAATATGATTTCATTATATATCACTTACGTAATATATTAGTTTTTTTTTAAAAAAAAAAAGATTTTTGTTAGGTAGTAAACAACATCCCATATTTATTTTGGGTTGTTAGACATACCTATTTTATATTTTAATTTAAAATGAAAAAATGTTCAAATATCCATAATCCACACCAAAAACCCTATTGGTTTACTATTCAAGATGGTTCACTTTTTTTCTTCACATATTTAAACCATCTGTGTTTCTAAAAGTTACTTTTTATTTTATAAATTCATTTTATAACTTAAATTATTTTTAATATATTTTTATTTAATAATGACAAAATTAAAAATGAACCATCTATGAGTAGACCACTTATTATCCACTAAAAAAATACATTCCATTTAACACCTAAATATGACATAGAAGAGTTTTTTTGGTCATTTTTTCTAAAAATGAGTGTCATGAAATGCAATAAAACATAGATGGTAATACTGGATATAATAAAAACTCTAAATGTGTTATGTAAGACAATTTTCCCATAAATATTATTTTATAAAAAAGTAATTTAGATTTTAAAATAATTGTTGACATTGGAGTGCAATTGAATGTACTTTTCTGAACCCAATTTAATTAGTAAAATATTTTCTCATGTAAATTTTATATTTTCAGAACACGTAAGATCTACCTTAAGCTTTTTATTTTTTTATGCTGAGATGTAAAGTCTGGCGTAGGGCTGGGCAAAATACCCAAACTAGGTCTGGGCATTAAAACCGGACCCAAAAAACCCGACCCGACCCGACCAGAAGAAACCGATCCATTTGGTATTCGGGTAATGACTATTAACCAATCAGTTTTCATTTGATTTTCAATCGGGTCATGGGTCGGTTCGGTTAAAAACCGATAACCGAATAAAACCGATGTCGATAGGATTTAGGAAACTTTCATTTGATAAACTGTAAGATTGCGATTTCTTCTCCAAGAAAATCAGATCGTATATTCGAATTTTGATTTTGTCGACATCCTTCACAAAATCATGTTTTCATATATTGAATTTGGGAAATCTTGAATTCATAATTCCTCCCTACGATCTGTCACCTTCTTCTCCTCCAGCTTGTCGAGAAATCGTCAACGCCAAATCGAGGTATGTGCTCGTGATTTTGAATTTAGATGGAACCCGAACAATTATATGAATTAGTTTGATGTTTGTTAGTTTATCGGTTTATCGGTTGTTGTGTGTTTGTCGTGTTAATTAATTTAAAGCAGTGAATTAGTTTAAAGCTATGATTTTGAATTCTTCTTATTTTATCGGTTGTTGTGTGTTTGTCGTGTTAATTGGTTTAAAGCTATGAATTAGTTTGATGTTGTTCTTTTAAGATTATGAAATTAGAAGGAATCAGAACAAGCTCATAAGGTTGTGCTTGCAATTTTACAGTAGAAGTCATGTTCTAACTTCTACTCATATAGTCGTGTTCTAACTTCTAAAGTCGTGTTCTAACTTTGATAAGATAGTTGTTTTCTAAATTTGCTAGATTATGTCTGGTCTTTGAAGTCGACTTCTTTGTCTCTTTTGTAAAATTGTGTGCTCGTGCTCTAAGTTTCCTAGTTTGAAGTTTGTTATTTGAAGTCTGTGTCTTTGTCTCTTTTATTTGTCTCATCTTTGTAAAGTCGTAAAGTCGTGTAGAAAGTGTTGCTAGTTTGACGTTTTTTTTCTGTGAAGTCGTGTTCTTGTTTTGTGTATGTGCTCGTGTTTTTGTTTGGTGTTAATTATTTTTATGGTATGTGTGTTAAGTAAAGTTTGTAATTGCAGATGGATTCAGAACATCAACAGGACGTCGACGACACCCAAGAAGATTTACGAACACCAAATGCTACAGCTAGAAAGAAAAGAAAGCAAAGTATTTCATCAAAGGGGATTACACGTTCTTGGGTTTGGGATCATTACAAGAGGCTTACCGACAATGATGGTAGATGCAATTGCAACTACTGTGGTAGAAAAATGGCTTGTCCTACTTCTTCAGGAACTTCGAGTTTGCAGAAACATCTATCCATTTGCAAGCAGTACCAAGTGTGGATGCAGAGCAAAGCTCAAACACAACAAACTTTCACACCAGAGGGAAATGAAGGCACAATTAAGCTGTCAAAAGTTTCAGAAGATGTGTTCAGAGAGGCGGTGAATGAGATGATTTTCTTGGGTGAGCTACCCCTTTCCTTCACAAAGAGTGTTGCGTGGAGACATTTTTGTGGTAGAGTGAACTTTTACAATCCACATTCTCGGAGAACAGCAACACGTGACATAGTGAAGATGTATATGAAGCGTAAAGAGAGCATGAATAATATGTTTCCTTCGAATCAGCAACGAGTTTCTTTGACCACTGATATCTGGGTTGCTCCAAACACATGTGCGATTTACATGGTGATCACTGCACATTGGATTGATGCAAATTGGATTTTAAGGAAGCTCATCATAGGGTTTAAGAGTGTCGCAGATCACAAAGGAGTCACTATAGCACAAGTTCTGGAATCGTGTTTGACGGAGTGGGAGATAACAAAAGTGTTTACTATAACACTAGACAATGCCACAGCCAATACAAAAGCTTTGAAGAGGTTTACACAGTCTTTTAAAGCAGTGGGAAATGATGTGTTTGTCTTAGGTGGCGAGTTTATTCAAATGAGGTGTGCTGCTCATATTCTCAATTTGGTGGTGCGCGATGGACTCCAAGATATGAATTGTTCTATAGCTGCTATTCGTAATGGTGTAAATTACGTGAGATCTTCCACTTCACGGTTGCAGGCATTTGAGCTACGTGTTGCTTCTGGTAAGATGAGTAGGGGTTCTATTCCTTTAGATTGCAAAACTAGATGGAACTCGACCTATCTAATGATTACAAAGGCTCTGAAGTTTAGATTAGCATTTGATTAAATGGAAGCTGAAGAAAAGTTATACAATGAGTATTTTGAGGAAAATGTTGAAGGACATAAGCGTGTAGGACCACCAGCCTCAAATGATTGGGATGGAGTTGAAAGATTGGCAAGATTCCTTGTCATATTTTACAATTCAACGTTAGTTCTTTCTGCATCTAATTTGGTCAATTCTTATAAGTGCTAAGATCATAACTATTGAGAGAAACCTGGTGAAAATGAGCAATGATCCAGATGATGAGCTGAGGAAAATGGCATGTGCTATGAGAGGTAAGTTTGATAAATATTGGGAAGGAATGAATAAAATCAATAGGCTTCTAGTTGTTGCTAGTATTCTAGATCCCAGGAACAAAATGAGATTCGCTTTGCTTTGTTTTGAGAGGATCTATGGCAAGGAAAGTCCAGAAGCAAAAGAGATACATGATGCTGTGTATAATGTTATGAAATGTTTAGTAGAGGAATACAGCCTTAGAAATGTCAACAAAATTGGTAGTGTTGGGACACAATCTCAGTCAACAGCCACATCATCTCAAAGTAGACAAGAAAATACTAATGTAAGTTAAGGATTAGACAGCCAAGGGTTAGAAAGTGATGTTGGGTATGAAAGAATGGATTTCGTGTACAGGGAGTTGATTGATGAAATAGGCTTAGATGATCCAGAAAATGAGTTATAAAACTACTTAAAAGAGAAGGTGGAAACACCAAAACTGCTTCCTGGTACTGAATTCGATGTGTTGTCTTGGTGGAAACTTAATGAATCTAAGTATCTGATTCTCTCTGAGAAAGCCAAAGACGTGCTTGCAATGCAAGTAACTTCAGTTGCATCTGAGTCTGCCTTCAGCACAAGTGGTCGCATCCTTGACCCTTATAGAAGTTGCTTAACGCACTACATGATAGAGGTTTTGATGTGCACAGAACAATGGCTAAAAAATGACATTCATTTGCGAGAAAGAGCATCAATATACTTCAACAAACAAATCATGTATGACATAAACTTGCAAGATCAACTTGAGAGAGGTATGTTTGTTCTTACACGCCATTTATTGTTTTACTAGTAGTCTAGCAAAAAACTTACTTCTTAATTTGTTAGTCATATTGTCGGATTTGGTTTTGCTCTTTAGAGTTTGAGAGGAATGAATACTTTGAAGACTGATTGAAAAGTAGGATTCAAGTTTATGGACGTAAAAGTATTACTATTTGTCATTCTATTTAATTGTTTATTTTATATAATATTGTCATTCGTTTAACCATAAGCTTGCCTATGAATTATATTGTGTAGCAAGGAGCACATGACATTGGTGGTTTGGTTGTGCACGTGTGCTATATTGTATAGCAGGGAGCACATGACATTGCTGGTTTGGTCATTTTTTAGAGTTATCTATACAAATTTCGTACTTCGGTTGTTTTTCTTTCTGAATAAGATTTATGGATTACTCTAATATGATTTATGAATACAATTGGTTTCTGCAGAATCTTTAGTTTTCTTTGGTTCTCTTAATATGATTAAATCTTTAGTTATTTCGCAGTTACATAGGTTATTTCTCGGTTCTTTCGGTTCAATTGAGTAGTAATGGTTAATTTGGATTAGAAATCTGATTAGAAAACCGTAATTTAAAAACAATCGGTTCTTGTTTGGTTTTAATTTGAATACCCATACCGAACCGAACCGAAGACAAACCGACCCGAGCCGAACCGAGATAATGGTGGTTCCTCAATGGGTAACTTTTCCTAAACCCGAAAGAACCAAAACCCACGAGAACCAAACCGAAACCGACTCCTAGAACCGAATGCCCAGCCCTAACCCGAACCCGAAGATCCGAACCGAACTCAAACCGAAAAAGTAGAACCGAACCGAACCCGAAATTGACAAAATATCCAAACGGATCCAAAACTTTTATAATCAAAGAACCGAACCTCAACCGAACCCGAACCGAAAACTGAATGGGTACCCGAAATATCCAAACTACAATTATTATTTCTAAATAATAATTATATTTAAGTTAATAATAATTCAAATATCCAAATTTACAATTATAAATCTGAAATTATTAGTTATTTAAAGATTGAAATAATCAAAACATTAAAAAATAAAATATTTAAAGATTTTGAGTTATAAATTAGGAATATGTAAAAAATTTTAAAGAAAAAGTCAAAGAACTGAAGTTAGAACCAAACCCGAACCGAACCCGAATGATATTTGAATACAAAATGAGACTTAAAGTATGTTACAAGAACTGAACCGAACTTGATAAGAACCGAACCGAACCCAAACCGAACTAGAGAAATACCCGAATGAGACTTAGACTTCTCATCCCGAAAACCCGAAAACCCAAACAGGACCCGAACGGGACCCTGAATGCCCACCCCTAATCTGGCGACTTGACCTGCATTGTAGCCGTACGTGTGTTGAGTGTTTCAAAACGATAACATGGATATACTCTCAGTATTCTAAAGCATCTTCTAAATTCCAAATGATTAACACTAATTTTAATAAACTTATTAATAATAAATAGTAATTATGTGGAATTATACTAATAACTTCTAAAATTTAAAACATATATATGAGATTGGAATTCAACATTGGACAATACTAAAAAAAAATTAAAATCACTAAACTTGACAAAAAAACTTATTAATAATAAAATAATTTTGATTGAATAATTCGTATACATAATCCACATTAGATGAAAATTATACGTGATTTAAGATTTGTGTGTACAGAAGAAGAAATAGTAAGAGATAAACGATTTACTTCTCTTCGGTGGCTGAAAACAAATTAAACAATGGCGATGATTCTTCAAGTCCCTCCTCCTTCTTCCTTATGCAACGCCAGAAACCCTAAAATCCGATTCCTCTTCTCTTCAATTCGAGCTTCGTCGGAGTCTAATACGAAGAAATTCAGATGCAGAGCCGTCCGAGACAAAGCCGAAGAGATCGAGGAGAAGAACACTTCGCCTTCTCCTCCTTCTTCTTCCGCCGAGGAAGTTACGAAAAAATATGGTCTCGAAGTTGGTCTATGGAAGGTCTTTTCTTGTCTTTCAATCTCTGGTTTTGCTTTCGTTCTTTATGTATATCAAAGGAATCGAAATTGATAGAAGAGAGATTATGTCATCTTGGTCAAAATTTGATGGGATTATCGCCTAAATATGACTGTTTCTTGGATCATTATGTTTCAGATTTGATCAATTTTTGTAAGTTTATAAGTTATGGAGAGCTTTAAGTATGTTTGAATGAATATATGAGCAGATATTGAGCTCCAAGGATGAAGAAACTGATGGAGAGAAGAAAAAGAACAAGTCAAAAACAGATGAAGCTAAGGAGTTACTTGCTAAGTATGGTGGTGCTTATCTTGCAACATCCATTACCCTTTCTCTCATCTCCTTCTCACTCTGCTACGCTCTCGTCACTTCTGGTGTTGATGTTCAAGCTCTCCTTCTCAAGGTTTCCTTTCACTTCTTGATCATATACTATGTTATGTTTTCTTGATATTGGATTGAGTAATAGCTGATTTGCGATGTTTGTGGGGTTTTGTTTCAAGATTGGGATTTCGACGAATGAGACAGGAGAGAAAGTAGGTGCCTTTGCTCTGGCTTACGCAGCTCATAAAGCTGCTTCTCCGATAAGGTTTCCGCCTACGGTGGCTTTGACTCCTATTGTAGCCAATTGGATTGGGAAGAAAGTGGAGAAGGACAAGGATGAATAGTCTTTTCCTTTAGTTTATTTGGAGGTACTAAAATGTAGATGTTATAAATATTACTGGAGAATATCATCAACCATTATACAGATCCTACATAGTGGGACATTCCTGAATCCTCACGTCTCTTTACCTTATGCGTACAAAGATTTTAGCATCTCGTGAGTATGATAATGAGTTAGAAAGGTATGTCATTAGATACAGAACCAAAAGAGTGGCAGAATCTAAGTTGTGAGATAGCTTTAGACTTATCCTTCTGAGATCTGGTTGGTTGTAATTTACTGACTTTACTGCTCATCTACATCTAGACATCTGATAAGAGGTAGAGGTAGACTAGTAGTCTTCAGCCACAATAGTCGTCTTACGTGAAAATGGTTGGAAAGAGAATGAGTTGTCCTGGAGTTAAGTCCCTCATGTTCAGGATTATCTTTTAACAGTTGTACATACATTTATGCATCTCCTTTTTGTATTTTATTTCACAAATAGGTATTGAAACTGAAGAACATAAAAATTAAGCTAAAGTTGTTTTACAAGCAATTGTATATGTTATTGTCTCGTGAGTTTGAGTATACAGATTTCACATTAATTCTCTATTTTGATCATGTGGGCAATCTCTGTTCTTATTTATCTTCTTTAATCATCAGCCTTTATATTGGTCTTCCCTCCAATGAAACCTCTTTTGAAGAAATTATATTGTCTGCAGAAACCATCACGAAGTCAAGGTTCTTGTAAATTGAGGTCAAAAAAAAAGGGACCAAAAAGAGAACAATGTACGAACATCTTTGTGTAGCTTTAGACTATTGTTTCTTTGTTGACAAGCAACACGAGCGGTATCTCATCCAATGTATAAAACTTGGGGTGGATCTAGTGTTTATGCAATACACTGAGACGTAGCCTCATGATCAATAAACTCAGATAAATTGATGTTAAAACCATCTTTTGAGTTTTAGGCTTCTATCAACAAAAAAGCTGCGAAATAGTTTAAAATTTGCGGAATGAAAATTGTGAAATAATTTTTTTTTGTGATTGGATAGATTTTGTAGAGTGATGGAAAATTAATATTTAAAGACAACATTTTTCTATATTTTAAGTATATATTAGCATATTATAAAAATATCAACATTATAACAAAAAACTTATTAAAATTATTAGAAAATAATATACTTTATTATTATTAAAAATTGAATTATATTTTTATTAAATTTATAATATAAAAAAATTATTGAGTACGTGAATCCCAAATCAAATTAGCAATATCATTTTTATAATTTGCATATATTGACACCATGAATGTTAAAATTAGCATGAAGCTCGTTTATTAAAGAGACAGATATCAAACTGACAGACTTAAACGAATGGGATTAAACTTTAAATTTTAAACGGACAGATCCATTTAGGTCCGTTTATTAACAGGTTTTTACATAAAATAAATGGACGACCTATTTATTTTTAGGTTTTTGTATTATCACTCTCCTCTTCTTCTCAATTCAGTTTCCCCCTAACTCCAACAAATAACGATCCCGACCAGTCTTTGTCTCCGTTTCTGTCTCTGTTTCCGTCTTCATCTCTGTTTCAGTCTCCTTCTCCATCTTCACGTATGATGAAATTCTGATGGTTTAATCGAAATCATTCACCTTCATAGCATTTCCTTCGTTTTAACATGTCCTTTGATTCTAAAGTAATATAAAATGAACTGGGTACGATTATGCACTTATTATTTATTGGTTTTGAGTTGTGAATCACTGTATATCGAAAGATTAAACTTTATTATTTGACTACTGTGAACATGTGTTAAAAAAATAGTCTGAAATTCGCTCTGGCCACGATTATTATAACGATCAACGAATGACAGCGATCGACGGTGAGCTAACTACAAAGGTGAACACTTGCCGAAAAAATCTTGGGTTACGCGTACGTATACTTTGTCATAAGATCCTTATCTCTTCTTTATAACTCGTTTCACTTTTTCTTTAATTTACTATCAGTTAATTTGTTGATTATTTTTAAGGTTAAAAAAAAAAGAGATAATTATAAGTTCTCTTGACCATTCTACGTCTTTTGTTACTTTGCTTTTCAAATGTTTTTTTTTCTGTTTTTGTTTGCGGTTGTTTGAAAGTATATAAAAAGTTTCCTCCCTTTTTTATATATTAAAAATAATTTCCTTGTTTGTTTAATCTTATAACCATCTAAAACTATTCACAACATATCATTCCTTTCTTTCTCTTTGTATTCGCAAGTTCTTGGATAGAAACAAAAAACTAAACATTCTTTTTCTTTTTTGGTATAATAACTGAATATTCTTACTTTAATATCGATTGTGATGTAAAGGAATCAAAAATCAACTGCCAATCAAACTGTGAGAACACACTGTCGAAGAAAACAAAAAAGCAATTTGACATGCATTTCTTTCTTCTTTTTTCATTTGAGTTTGCACTGTCCTTTGATTCTCGTTGTTTTCGTCTTCTCCATAAATATCATCATGTGATGCTTCATTAAAATCAATATCTGGAATGTGAGAAATCAGAATAAAATTGTGTAGTGCCATAGTACTTTGAATTACTTTGTTTTGTATTTTCTTGTTATACCTCGGATGATCATCTAAAATCCTCCATTTTTTTTTTCAGTCGCCAAAAGTATGTTCTATAACCGAGCGAAGTGAAGAGTGTAGCTAGTTAAATGTTTCCTCTTGATTTCGTGGTGGTCCACTTGTTCGAAATTGTTGGAGATGGTACTTCGGACCTCCACGAAATGGAGCGAGAAATCCTTGCTTATTTGCATATCCAGAGTTTACAAGATAGTATTTTTCTCTAGGAGGCTTTAGAAAATTTGGATCATCGCTCATAGCAATCATTAACACTCGTGCGTCGTGGGCAGACCCAAGAACTCCAATCCATGCATATTTAAATAGCATGTTCACATCACATATCGCCAAAATATTAAGATTTCTGTAGCCGTGCCGATTTCAAAACATTGATGCTTCTGTTTTTTTGGCACTTTAACGGGAATATGTGTCTTCCCAAGCTTTAAGGTTATTTTAATAGAAAATATGCTTTGTAGTTTATGGTTATTTTGTTTTCACTTCAACATAAAGAATCAATTTATAGACTATCACCAACTATATATGTAAAAAAGCTTGCGAGCCATTAATAGTAGTTAAACTAATTTTTCATGCAAGGGTTTCTATTGGTTTACTTAATGGTGATTTAATTTTATCTATCTGTTCCACAAAAAAACAGGTGAGAATCATTTATTCGCGTGAAGCAGATTTGTTTGTAATTTTTTAGGAGAAAATGTGACTACGCAGAATCGCAGAATAATTTACATTTCATATTTTATTGTCATCGGTAAAAATACTGCAGAATCGCGTTTTTAAACGTGATTTCAACATTCCGCATAATATCAATCAGAGCCTTAGTCATAGCACAGTTGATTTTTATCGGTTTTACTATTTGAGATCATTTATAACATGTTGATGATATTTTAGTAGTTTCACAAGACAACAACTATCTCTTTCTAATTACAATACCATACTGAAACTCTGATCTTGTAAGTTGCAAGTTGCAACAACGAAATACATAGTATTTCTATATGGATTTTGCTAACCCAACTTGGATTACGAAAGAGAATACTTGAATTAATAGTAAAACCGCATCTTCCAGAGGATCACCAGATGGCAGAATAAGCTTATAAGTTTGCATATTGTAATCTATAAGATATTTCATGGCATAGTTTCCACACAAAAAAAAAAAGATATTTCATGGCATATGTTGGCAAATCCTTTCTCAGTCACAATGTCTTCCCAAGATTTCACGAAGCAGATGTTGGCAAATCCTTTCTCAGTCACTTTCTGAAGGAGCTCAGAAGAAAAGGAATTGGCACATTCTTTGATAATGATATCGACAAGAGTAAGTCGATCGGTCATGAGCTTATTGAAGCAATCAGAGGATCTAGAATCAAGATCGTCTTGTTCTCGAGGAACTATGCTTCTTCTACATGGTGCTTGAACGAATTGGTGGAGATTATGTGTACCAGAGATGAGTTGGGTCAAACAGTGATAACTTTTTTTCTATGAAGTGGATCCAACTCATGTGAAGAAGCAGACCGGAGATTGGAAAAGTATTCATACAAACTTGTGAGGGTAAAACAAAAGAAAACATTTGGAGATGGAGACAGGCTTTGAAGGAATTGGCGACAATTGCTGGTTATCATTCAAGCAATTTGTTACCTTTCTTGATCTCCTCTTTCAGTTTCTTTTCTTTCTAAGATAAATTCTTGCAACTATTTAGCCCTCACGATGTAAAATAAATATGATGAGAACCAATCGGTTAACCAGAGTAAACCGGCTTCGAGTAGGTCAAAGATAGAGTGGATATGTGTTGCATATGTTTCTCCTAAGTAAATTGTATTTGTATTTTCAGTCTTTCTTTCTGATTTGTAAATTTAGTAGCTAGTTTTCTTCTTTTATTTTGAGCAATTTAAGCATCATCAATTATGGAATATCAAAAGAGAGAAATTTTGCAGAGGTTTTTGTCTCTTCTAGCTCTAGATTGGCACCTCTAAGTTAGAGTCTCTAACAGAGTATTTGATGACTATGCATTGGTATGTATGTCTTTATTAATTTTAATTTTTGGTTTAACTTTGTAGTAACTTCTTATATACTGTGTTTTATAGAGAGTACGAAAGGAAGTTATCCAGCACATTAAATCAACAACTATGCATTCATGTTACAACTACAGGAATAACTTTTGTCTAAGACCTTCAATCAAAAGGATTTGAAGATAAGTCACTTAGGAGTGGCACAAGAAAAGTTAAAAGACAAGAAAGTGCTTGTCGTTCTTGATGATGTGGATCGGTTAGTACAACTAAATGCCATGGCAGACCGAACTCAATAGTCGGATTATTATCACAACGCAAGATCAAAAACTCTTAAAGACACATGGGATCGATCCATCATATATATAAGGTGAATTACCCAATTGAAGAAGAGGCTCTTCAAATCTTTTGTAAATATGCTTTTGGTCAAAAGTTCCCTAAAGATGGTTTCGAGGAACTTACATGGGCTCCTATTATCAAGAAATGTCCAAACAGTAGTGGACAAATGCACTTCCAAGGTTAAGGACTAGGCTTCACAACGATATTCAGAGTATTTTAAAGTTCAGTTACGATACCTTATGCGATTTATTTCTTTATATAGGTTGTTTTTCCAACCTTAAAAATATTCAGACACTGTAAGATTTTCATGGGAAGACGTTCTTGGACGTGAGGGAAATGCTTCACATCTTAGCTGATAAATCTCTTATATCTCTAGAATATGGTTTCATAAAGATGCATAATCTGCTAGTACAACTAGGTGAAGAAATTGTTCGTAACCATTGTGTTCATGAGCCTGGCCAAAGAATATTGTGAAGACAGTGATTACAAAAGATAAAGCAATGTTAAGGGCCCATGGGATTGATCATATTTACAAAGTCTGTATGCCCTCTAAAGAGCTTTCTCTTAAGATGTTATGTCAGTCTACTTGTAGACAAAGCTCCCCACCTGATGGTTTGATGGAGCTAGCTTGCTTCACAAGTTACATTGTGTGCCGGTAATCTTCTTCTGAGCCTGACGGTTTTGGGCTCGTATATTCTGGATATGGAGAAAGAGGACTGGATTAGTATGCTGCCTAGCTTTCGTCGTAGGCTGAATGGAAAAATCGAGAAAACATTAAGAGTAAAACTATGATGGATTAACCAAAAAAAAAGAGATATTTAGTCACATTCAGGGCCGTGCTTACAATGTACAAAAAGGGCAAATTTCTTAGGCCCCCACTTCACATGTAGAATTTGGGAGCCTCTATTTTTTATATTTTCTTAGTTAATCAAAAACAAATTTATATATGTTTCTTTAATCTTAGTTTTAGTTTTTGGTAATATTTTTTTATCAAATTTATTTAAATATTCCTAATTGGCTCCGTCCATATTTTGTTTTAATCGTTTTATGTATTACCTAATTTCTAAATGGCTCATTTGGTATTATATTTTCAGCATTATTCTATAATTTATAAGTTGACAATAACTATTTACATATATATTAGTTATTATAAATAATTTATGTAAATTTTTTAATAAATGATCATTTTAATACCAAAATTGAACTATTTTATTTTTGATCTAGTAAACTGTTTTGTTTCCACAAAAATAATAATATATTTTATAGAAAATATCAAATATGTATTTTTTGCTGATAATATATAGTTATATAAAAAATCACATTTTTTTTAATTTAGCCTTACGCTCCCGGAAAAGCAGGCACGTTTCTCATCACATTGCATGTCTCTTCAACTGTGCCAAAGTTAATGATACCAAACAGCTGCTAGCAGATAGTGACTTGGATGTTAATATCCGGTTTAAAAACCTTGTTGATAATTCCCTTATCTATATAAGATACAATATTGTGAAACTATATTAATATTATAATCTCAGGGAACTAAAAAAGATTTAAGTATAACATTGGATATGGATGAGATAACCATCACATTTAGTTTTAAAAATCTGGAAAAATCTATTATTTATGAAACTAAATAAAATTGAATATTCTCAAAACTGATATACTTCCCTCCACGATTTTCTTTGCACCTACTCCTATTCCTCAAACCATAATCACTGTAGATGAAAATGATGTCTCAAAATTCCTTAAGAATTCAGATCCGACACACCCATCTTCTTCAACTATGTCCTAACGAATTGATATCTTCACTTCCTTGTAATCAAATTGATGAGTTTCAGTGGGATTTTTTATAAACCCAGAAAAAAAGATTGAGATTTTGAAAGAAGCAAAGATTCCAAAGAAAGAAAGACCAAGGCATTACATTTTTTTTTGGGTACTATTTATTTTTATTTGTTACAATTTTAAATTTTTAATACATAATTATTATAAAACAATTGATATAAAATTTTTAAAAGGTTTATGAAAAAATAAATTTGAATTTATAAGGTAGGTTAAAATCAGATTTACATCAATCTAAGTCTTAATCTTTTAGTTTGAATTCTTTAAACTTTAGTGAGACAAATTCTTTCAGTCCCGAATTGGTTGGTGTAAAAATTTGCAAATTTGATAAATTAATAAGATATTAATCTTTTGAAAATTCTATATAATTATATGGTCCATCAGTATCATAAATTAATAGTTATAAAACTTATCAATACATATATATATATTTATATTATATCTAATAAAAATTAATCAAATATAAATCTAATAATAATTACTTTTTTATAAATTTATGTTTATTTTAGAGTTTATTTCTAATATTTGTTTACTGCATTAAACGTATGGTATTATCTTCTTATATTGCATCCAAAAAATGTGAAAAATTTTAGATGCAATAATTTTTTTATGTATAAGCGGTTTCAAAACATACAAGTTATAAAAATAAAAAATTATAGATAAATAAAAAATATGGATTGTTAAGAAAATTTCTTATTTAAATAAAAATCTTTTATTTTTTTAAACTAAGTAAATATTATATAAATTAAATATTATTTTATCAATTAATTAATATTTTTATAAAATAATAAAATTTTAAGTCTCAACAGTATTAATTTATAAATGTTTTATTGTAGTGTTAGTTTAAACTTTCGAATTGTTAACATGTATATAACAAACTCCACTATTATTTTCCCTTATTGGGCCGTAATTTTAAAAAATTTGGCCCGTGACTAAAGGCCCTGTAGTTCCTCCAATTTTGCTTTTCTTCTTTCATCTTTTACTTTCTTCCATGGCTTACAGTTAATCACACCGATGAAATTATCTGAAAATTGAAACCCTAATCGATTCCAGCTCCATCGTGGCAAGCGCCAACGCCAAATTTATCGCGGATCGACTAGTTTGTCGCTTGAATTTCATTAGGGTTTTAGCCCCGAATCGTCTCCTAACACAAATCAACTCGCCGTTGTTGCTTTTGCTTGATCAATTTCAAGAGGCAGGAAGTGCCCTTAAATTCTGAAATTTGATTGATTTCGCAGCAATTGGTTGTTCTGAGAAGGAAGATTGACGATGAAGAAGTACGGATTGCAAATCAGGGCTCCTTCCCAGAAAAAGCAGTCATCAGGTCGACCTCCACTTCGTCCTGCTTCAATATTTGGTGAAGATGAAGATAACGATGTTGAGAAGGAGATTTCTCGACAAGCTTCAAAGACCAAATCTCTCAAAGAAGTACATCTTCCTCTAATCATTCGATTCAGTTTTATCTCTTAAGTAGTTTAGGTGTTGTTGAATCTGTGTTTATAGATTGAGGAGCAGCATAAGAAAGCCTTGGAGGAGGATCCTTCTGCTTTTGCATACGATGAAGTTTATGATGACATGAAACAGAAAGCAATAGTTCCAAAAATGCAAGATCGTGAAGAGCGCAAGGTAATGTAAATCTCTTTTTAAGTGTATCATTAGAAAGCTTAGGGCTCATATAATACAATTATGGAGACTTGAAGCTTGCCTGTAGCTTATGGAATTCCAATGTTCTTAAGAGGGATGTATGATCTGTGACTGACTAGCTTTTGACGATTTTGCCATATAGTTGTCGCGGTTTTATTAAGCTTTAATGCATCGTTTGCTTCTTCTTCTTCTTCTTCTTCTTCTTCTTCTTCTTCTTCTTCTTCTTTTGTTGTTCTAATTGCAGCCAAGATATGTCCAGCATTTGATGAAAAAGGCAGAACAGAGACAGAAAGAACATGAAATAGTTTATGAGAGAAAGCTTGCGAAAGAGAGAGAGAAAGACGAACATCTTTTTTCGGGTAAAGAAAAGTTTATAACTGGCGCCTATAAGAGGAAACTCGAGGAACAAAAGAAATGGCTTGCAGAAGAAAGATTGCGTGAACTTCGAGAGGAAAGAGATGATGTAAGTTCTGTTTCCTGTCTACGCTTGCTTTCTTCTTTCCTTCCATATCATGTTTGTATTTTTGATCTGCTAAACTAGCGCTTGCTAGGATAGCCGAAGTTTTAGTTTTGCTCTTCTTCGTTTCTGTCTCGATTAGCGTTGATTTGGAAACTGTGTCGAGGTAGTTTTGTCTGATCGAAAGCCTTTCTTCTTACAACCTTGTTGCATGTTCTGTCTTGAGAAGTGATTTTCTTGTCTCTCTGTTTTAGCAATGATGAGGATATATATAGCTTTCTAGGACTTAAAACTGATTTGTATATTCCTTTGTTTTCATCTTTCATTAGGTTACAAAAAAGAAAGACTTGAGTGACTTTTACTTCAACATTGGAAAAAACGTAGCATTTGGAGCTCGAGATATCGAAGCTAAAGAGGCAGAGACTCTGGAGGAACAAAGAAAGGCAGAGAAGCTGGAGGAGCTGAGGAAAGAAGAGACAAGGGAAGAGAAGAAAGCAGATTCACCGGAGAAGGAAATGTTGCCTGAATCCAAAGATATTGGATCAAGTCTTAAGAAAAGTGTGGAACCGCAAGAAGAAGAGCAAGCTGCATCTGAGAAGATTGGTTCAAATGTTACAGAAGAGAAAGACTCATCAACAAAAGGGGCAGCGAAAGAAACTCCGAAGGCCACTATCCACCACAAGAAAAGCGAGGATGCGATTGCTGCTGCTAGAGAACGGTTCATTGCTCGGAAGAAGGCAAAGATAGAAGAATAGTTGTGCAACTTGGCAAGTTTCAGTCCAATGTTACTTTTGGTGAACTTTTTCTTCTGTATTATCGATCACTTTCTGTCTAAAAAACTTTTCTATTAATTACAAGGTCACTTCACCAAAGTGTTAAGAAAAACTTGTTTAGAGAATTCTTCTCTGAATTATCACTGTAGCTCCTATCACCAAATTACACTGGCAGAGAAGAGTTGAAAAAAGAAGCTAAATTTTAGCATAAAACAACCATTGATCGATTGTAATGAACCAATTCTGTATAGAGTTAGACGTATCCATAAAAGGTTCCCACAGAAACCAGAGAAAATAGTCATCCAAAAAAGTGATAATAAGACAAAATCAGTGGCAACATGAAGACTAAGACCATTTGCATCTTTGATACTTGTAAAGTATCAACTCATCAAAAGAGTAAAAAAGATAAAGAAAAATTACTTTTGATACGTCTCTCTACATACATCTATTAGAGAAGTTTCATAAGAGTCTCATAAAGTTATGATATTACTTTTGTATCAGGGATGCTGATGCCCTAAGAAGTTAGTTCCATGATCCTTCTGATGAGAACATAAGAGCCAAACCAGCTTTGTTACAACTCTCAGGGTTCTAAGAAGTCGTAAAAAGCTCTACATGGTTCAGAAAGGTGGAAAGATCAGTACTATGAAACGCTTCCATCCCTTGGATTCCAATTCTCACGGTAGTTTTTTTCCCGATATTGTAGTAGATAACATGAGAAGAATGCGACAACACAACCTCATTTGTACCAATAACTCCAACAAAGCTTAACGAGGCTTCTCCAACCACATTCTTCCACAAAGGAGGCAACACGTATTTATGCTTGGACCATTCCTGCTTTTCGAAATCTTCAATAACCAACAACTTCAAACTTCTATTTGTTCCATCAACACATGGAGACGCGTGAGATATAAGCGAACATAATTTATCAGAATTCCCATAAACACAGCTTTGATGAAAGTTGTCTCCATATCAATAAAACTAAACTTTCTCAAACCTAACGTCAAAGCAAACTATCATAGAAGCTTTTGAAGATTTATTGATAGCTTTATAATACATAACACCATTGATGAATATCCCTTTATGCGAAGTATAATGAGGTATGCAACACTCGACCATTCTCCATGAAAGTTCTTGAGTACCCAATGTCAGAACCTGATGCTCATAAATTTTTTTTGTATCTAATATGAATTGACCGTGTCATTGACAAGACCTTGACTTGTTTCTCAATCGGATCATACCCCAAAAAGCCTGTCACCTTAAATATATTTACGAAGCCAGCCCTCGTCGTCTTCACCTCGGGTAAAGGTAATGCTTGTCCCGTGGTAGGTTTAAATATGATATGTTGTAATGCCTTTGAGACAGGCTTATATGTAAGAAAGACCAAGCCACCGACATGACTAGTAATTAGAGAGGGACCACGAAAGGTTAATCGTTTAAAGATTATTTGGCGCGCGGTTACAGGAGACGAGTTCTCATCAGCGTTTTGAATATGTGGTGTCGAGAGGAATAAACCTTTGTAGGCGAACAATAGGTGCGGGCGAGCCAAAGATAAAAGAATATTTTCATCCCAACGATTACATTTGGTTAACTAATCTTCTGAGTGTCGAGTACCCTTTGTTTAAGGGCTTTTCAAGATAACGCTTATTAAATACAGGGTCAGCTTTTAGCAAAAGTGTTAAGAAGATGTTATTTGGAGAAAGATAAATAATTGCGAGAAAGAAATTGCATGAACATAAAATAAAAGATTCACAAAATTCACAGAACAGAGAAAGGGATAAGAGAAACAAGATGGTGATGAGATTGTGTTTACCTAATACCTAACAACAAAAAAAGTAACTAAAATAAGGAGAGAATCGTGTCCAAGTTGTGAATTGCAAGGACCAATCCTAGTATATGAAAAGAGTGGTTTTGAATTGGAAGTTCAAGTCTAGTGTTGGTTCCCTTAACACTTACAAATTTCGATGTATGATTCCAAACACAAATCTTTTCTAATATTATATAAACTATTTCCTCAAATTGTTATGCTACAAAAAGGCATCTTTATAAACTTTTGTAGTATAGTAAAAAGGTAAAAAACGTTGACATAGAAATTGTAAAAACAAAAAAAAATTAAGACGAGAAGCTACATGACCTGACAAGTAGACATTGGTTTGGAAACTACTGCGGTCAAGTCTTTCAAGTTGAGCAAAACTGGACACGTAACGCGCAACCTACTATTCGAGTTAAAGAGCCAACTCTTCTTTTGGATCTTTACATCTGCAATAACATCGCCGTGTTTCACACCGTATCTGATCTGAAAAGTACCGTCAGGCTTATCGTTTTTGACATTATTGCTTGCTACGACACCTGTCCATGTGGTACGTTCATGTGGCTCTTGTAGCGTGTTCCGCAAGACAGCCCTCTCTGTCTCGAAAATTTCTTCGATCCGCACGTGTAGACTCATCTTGCTGTAGTAAATACTCGAAGAGCTTGGGTTGGTCGATGAGAGTTTCACCTGTTTTGGTATAACAAGAATTTGAATTTGATTAAACAGTGTTTTGGATAAACCGAATCCGAATCCAACCAACAAAACTGACTCAGCTTACTAGGGTTAGTATGGTTTTACTTCTTGAATAACCAAGAAGAAATAGATTGAACTACTTTTAAAAAAAAATTGATATGCTTGATTAAAAGTTAAACCCAAACCAAAACCGTAAAACTAGATTAAGTTTTGGTGAGATTACTATGTTTTGTTTAAATAGAAAAACCGAAAAACGAATCGAAAAACCAGGGTTGAACAGTTTGGTTGTGTTTGGGAAAAGAATGAGGCTAAAAGTTAAAAACACTTACCAGCACTTTTGATTTTGAGACGGGATCAACGGAGACATCGTCAAGCATGAACCGTGGGACAGGCGCTTTGATCAAGGTGAAGATGACCGCAAAAATACAGGCAAGTACAGTCACAGCGACAAAAACGAAGAATGCTTTTTTTAGTCTTCTGTTTTTTTGGATGTCTTTATAATTTACACTTAACGTTGCGCCTTCTTCTTTTACTCCTTCCTTCTTCATTGTTTAGATGCTAAATTCAGCTAACTTCTTAATTAGTTCTTATGGAACTTTGTAACTTTGTGTAGTTTTTGAAGTCATAACTGAGACGCATATTTGTATAGGAAAGCTTAGAGAGTAGTGACTGATGGTTTTGGAAACCTTCTAAATTCACGATTTGTAAAGAGTATTAAATTGGAGAAATGGAAAAAATTATGGTTTTGGAAATTTTCTAAAATCAAGATTTATTTATTATGTAAATATGCAAGTATTTCAACTATGTACATAAAAATATATACATACATAATAAATTATATATATAATAAACACTTCAATATATTAATTAGATACAATTCAGCGTTATAACCGTATAACACTTGCGGTTGTGTACAAATATTACCTCATCAATAGTTATAATATTGGATTTAAGATAGAAAAAATTCTTTTTTTTTGTGTGTTTAGTGTACGGAATCCTTAAGATTCACTTTTCTTTTTCTTTTGTATTATTGTCATTTACTGTTTTATTGTTTTTTTAATTTATCTTATTTCCTTCCCCCCCCCCAACAAATTTACACCGCATCTCAAACTGCAACTGTCTAAAGAAGACTTATGCTTCAAGTAGAACCAGAGACCTAACCATTTTTTAGACTCTTGTTTTTTTCTTTTTACCATTTTATAGACTCGGTTTTTGTTTTACCTTTCTCCTTCTGTCTTCTTTTTGGGATTCACTCAATCATACCACTTTCATGAAGATAATTATTATGTTTTTTAGGACTTGAGTCTTTATAGTTTTTGTTTTTAGAAAAATTAAATAAGATTTTCAATTTTAAAAGTTAATAACCAAAATAATAATATTAAATTATTAATCATGTAAATATGAAAGTATATATGTACATATACAAATATATACACAAAGTTGCCGAAAGGGTTATATATATAAATTAATTAAGTAACTTTTACCGGATATATATATACACACAGATATATGAAAACCGAAAGGGTACTATACTTTCAACCTTTCTATGCCTAAGCAGGAAACACAACTCTGATAAACAGAGCAAAAGTTCTTAACCACTCAAGAGCTTTTCCTAATGACCCATGAAATATTATAGAACCCTCTTTCAGAGGCAGAGGATAAATTTGAGAGTCGCAGATGTTGAAATAATGCAGAAAGATAGACATAAAACCCCACCAGCAACTACTTGTTCATATCGGCTTGAAAGCTCGAGTGGTTACAAATCAAACGAAATACTGCAAAATAAAGGAAAGATCCTAGAATCTTACCAAAGCAACTAGAACCATTCAGAAAACATTATCCCTTAATCATCTCTCTTACTCACCAATCCAAAACAACAGTAGCACTTTTCGAAGGGGACGTATACGCATAAATCATCATTCAGCCGCAAGCAGCATATCTAGATACCAAAATAGTAAATATGATTCTAACCCAACAACAATGTATCATCAACACAATCAGAGTCACCAAGACAAAACTTGAAGGTAGAAACCAGAATATGGCCTTACCACAAAAAATAAGAAGTCAGAGCAAAAAACATACTTTACTAAGAATCATTACTTACCCAATAGAACCCACAAATTATCAGCCTTCTCCAACAAGAGTAAGCATCTCCCTATTGGCTATTACTTAACCTAACGATCCAATCTTGATACATTCTCAAAAGGGACTAAATTATGCTACAATCTCTAAAATTCCCATCTTTCGACATATCATAGCAGGGCGAAAGTAGAAATCAAGAATAACACATGATGTCAGAATCACCAAAAGATATATCTTAAGAATAAGCACTTAATAGTACCAAAAATCATTCCAAAGACCGTTCAAGTTTCATAATCTTCAATCATGCCACATAATATATTCCTTATTGCAGGGTAAGGTGAGATATAGAATCACCAAAAGTAATCTTATTAACAACTCACTAGGTTGCATCATCTTCAAGAATGAAACGGAGAATCATCATCAACAACACATTAGCTAAAATTTTCTTTTGTTTCTTTCTTTCTCCAACATGAAAATTTCATTATCCACATTGAAGAAAACCAATGTCGATTTGCATTTATCATCGCAAGAAACAAAAGGAATTGGTTAAACTGTAAAATCCCTAAGGTAAGGAATTCATATTCATGATTCCAAAAGAAAGAAACTCACTTTCTGTTTTTTTAATAAGGTTTGCATCTCTTTGCCGAACCAACCATGTTCCCTGAACTACTATTCGCCGGTACACCAACCGCAACATTGTCGCAGTAAACCGTGACGTATCTTCTCCTCCGGTATATTCCATACCGGAAAGTAACCGGAGAAACAATCCTCAAATCGAACTCTACGCTTCCTTTCGAGGATCTCTCTTTCCCAATCGAATCAGCCAATCGACCATCAACGTAAGTCCCGGAGGCAGATAGCGTAGCGTTGATCGAAGTCTGATCTTTGGTCGCTTGATCGAACGGTTGTAAACGCGTATCGGAGAGAGAATCACGGTTGTAAGAGAGAGTGCAGAAGACACTGGCGTAGTGAAGCGACATCTTGGAATTAGGGTTTTGAAATTGGATCTGGAGGTCCCACTTTCCGGTGACTTGATTGTTGGAGACGTTGAAATTGGAGACGGAGAGAGAGTTGATGTAAACGTTTGGGAACTGGGGACGGACAACGATCATGAAGATGAAGAGGATGAGTCCAAAGATGAGGAGAAGGACCAAGCATGCGGTGAAGACGCGGCGGATTAGGATTCTGCGTGGATCAGGCTGCGGCGCGTAGTAAGGGTTGTGGTTTTGGTATGGGTAGGCGGTTCCGGCATTGGGAGGGTAACCGTTGGCGGAAGCGCTGGGTTGTTGAGGCGGATTCGGGTAAGGATACGGGTATGGATACCCAGTGGCGGGTCTGTAGTTTGGGTCTTGCTGCATAGCTTGATTTTTGAAAATTAGGGATTCGAAGAGACGACAGAATCTGATTTTTTTTTCTGATGGAAGGAGAAAAGAAGAGGAACTGTTATGTTAAATGCAGAAATGCAATAAATCGAAAAGGAAAGAGATACTCCTATTTTTTACGCGGTTTTTTTATATTTTATTTTATTTTTGTACACGGTTTTGTGTCATTATTTATTATAAGGTGTTTTTTTTGTTAAATTTTATTTTAGTGGCTGTATATTTTAATATCGTGGGTTGGATTTGAATATAAGATAATTATTTTTAAATATCAATTAAACAAAAAAATAGTGTAACTGGAAAGGAATTCAAATCTAACGCTACAAAAAGTGCGAAAGGAGAGACTCATAAATTCTAAATTTGTAACAGTTTGACAATTGTGTAGGGGGCTACATATTATGAGGGTGTACTAGATTAGAAGTTTAAATTTTTTTGAAAATTTTCAGATTTGGTGGAATTTATGTGGATTTTAAAGATGTTTTGGTGAGTTTAGTGAAATTTTAAAATAAAAGTAAGAAAATAGTGAGTTGATAAATTTTTTTATTAATTTTAATGATTTAATAATGATAAATAAGACAAAATAGTAAAAATCTGAAAAATAGTTATTTCGTTTATATTTATTTTTCAAATAAAATGTAAGGAATTAAAATTTGGATAAAACTGAAAAAAATTAGGATATTTGAAAATTTCTTATATTTTTTTAAAAATGATATATAATATTTTGTTTCTCTTTCAATTTTTTTTTAATTGAAATTCGAAGATGATACTAAAAATTTTATAATTTATTTTATAATAAATTATTTCTTTTTTTATTTCAAAGATTTTAATTTTTTTAAATTGAAACTAAATGAATACAAAAAAATAACTATTTCAGAAACCTGCATAAAAGATGATATTTCTATTTCTTAATTTTTAACTATAAAATATTTCTCAGATCTTTTCAAATTCTATTTGATAAATTTTATTGATGAGATTACTAATGTTTAATAAGCTGAGATATTAATATTATTTCTAAAATTTATACATAATGTACAGATTTTTTTTATTTTTGATTAGAAATTTCTACAAACTAAAAAAAAATTATATTTTTTCTGAATCTCATTTATTAAAAAGAAAAAGTCACCATTTCAAATACATGAACCAAAAAAAAATAGTAATAAAAAAAATCATCAAACAAAATTAAGATATCTCACATTAACTTATTCCTTCTCAAGAAAGGATTTTAACCAAATTAGTTAACTTCTTGGTACATAAAATTAAAATTTGCCATCTTTAATCCTGTTTTCGGCAATCTAAAATGCAAGATAGATATGGCAGTCTAAAAAAGTCAAAAGATTTGGGAGGGCTTATTGATTGTTAATTTTGTGAGATTTTTTTTTCCAAATCCCCCGTATTTAGCATTTGTAAACATTTTTCAATATTTCAGTTTATTAGATCTAGTATTTTTATAAATCTTTTTAAATATTCGATTATTTATAAAAAAATTTCAAATAAGTTTTGATGGAATTTGAGAGATATTTATTAATTAAAATTTAATAAATAAAAATATTACTTTTTATAATGGTATTTTAAGAGATTTTAAAATATCATTTTTTCTTTTTTAGTTTTTCGTAAAAAATAAATTTTTTAAAATAATTGTAATAATATATATATTATTTAAAATGGAAAATATAAATATTTTGACATAAAATACATATAATAAAATGAAAAATAATATTTACTAGAAACCAAATTATTAACAAAAAAATATGGTAGACAGTTTCTATTTTAAAAGATTTTACCAACTCAACAATAAAATTTTATTTTTATTTTTAAATTTTACCAAAATCACCAATTTAAAACCCTACAAAAATTTTCAATATATTTACCCAAAATCCTCAAAATCTATTTAAATTCCAAAAAAAAATTAAAACTTTTAAATTCTATAAAACCATTGATTCAATAAACCCATTGAATTTTGCATTGCCATTTTGTTTTTTTTTTTTTTTTTGCTAGTTCTAATTACCAAATAAATTAATAGATGCTGCAGAATCTTGACCCTTTAATATTTTCTTTTTGTATGTAGCTCTCAACTCAAATAGGTTATTAGACAAATAACCAATAAACGTAAAAAGATTTAAAATTTTTAGAATTGACCTGTGTGACTTTTTCAATCAGTCTCATGTCGCATTACGTTACACTCGTCTTTTCTAGTTTCTACTCTCTTCCCCTCATTGCATTTTCCAGGCTGTTTCATCTTTCTTAATATTACAGTATCGGTAACGAATCGACGACATGTAGACAGCGACATAAATAATATCTCTATAAACTTTTTAAACAACAGTAATAACGATACTAAAAAAAAAAAACAATGAACAATTTCTAAAAAAAGTCTGTTTTACCAAATTGGTGGGGTTGCATCCACATCCACTACAGTTGATGGAAGAGTTTTTATACTGCGTACTAAATTATCCATATTCATATTGTTTGCTTTTAGAACAAATTTAATTTTAAATATATTGAAAAACATTCCATTACTGAAATTTTTTATGAGTAATTGTAAAAATTGGTCATTCATTTGGTGAAAATATCATCTTGCAAAACACACATCTAATTTTTGAATTGTATTCTTCTATCACAGTATAGAGGGGATAAAGCTATATCGAATATTTTTTGCACCTATCAATCAGTTTTCCAATTTTATTTCTATCACATATCTAACCTTGTTCCAAGAAATTATCAACTCTTTTCAAGTCCATCAACATGGCAAACCCATGTGTTATTCGACACCAAATCATTTTGAAGAAATATCTCATGATCCTTCCATGTGGTACTTGTATTTCTGGTTTAGGTTATGTGAGATCTGATGTAATAATTATATCGAAATAAGATAACTGTGATGGTCCTGATATATTAAATTGAACAAATGAAGAGTTTGTACACCAAATAATACGATAATAAAAAAAAAAATGTGAAGGAAATTTTTGGTACATTGAACAAAATGGGTTAAAATATATTTTGGATGATTTTATATGTTATTTAGCTGTTACGAGATGTGCAATATTTTCCATAAAATGCTAATTTTTATATAGACATCTAATATATCAAATGAAAAATTTATATAGGTTTATTCATGCTATTTTAACTATCGCAAATGTATTATTTTTTGTTTGTCATATTATTTTTGTTTGTCAAAACCTAATTTATTAAATGATTTCTTTTTTTGTTATCGTTAAATTATTTTATAGAAATATCAAATGCATATAATTTTAAAGGTACATTCAATAAAATAATTTGTTAAATTTTCACTCAATGTTTTGCTGATATTTTTTTATATATTCTAGTAATAACTTTACAGTTGAGCTTTACCTAAATAAAATTTCAGATGTTGCTCCAAAATGACACATTTCCTCAAATATTAACACATAAAATGTCCTCAATACTATATTCCATGAAGAAAGTGGTAAATAAGTAAATTTAGTTAAAAGGAGTGGCACTTAATTGGCCCAGAAGAGTAAGGCAAGAAGTAAAAGGGAATCTGAAAGGAGAGATATTTTCTATGATCGAACGGCTAATATCTGACGCCATCAGGTTGACACGTGTCAGAAGTACTTCGGTCTCCAGGTATCATTCTCTGCCACATGACATCAGCCGATGGTACCCTCGATACGGCGCCATTAAGCACATTTACTCTCTCTCTCTTGTCAACTAGTTTATTTTAAGGTCCTATTTAATTTCCACTATTTTTGTTTTTGCCGGCAAACAAAGTTGGTATGAGGGGCGAGAATTCGGATTATCCGTTTTAATTCGGATTGACCTTCTTTATTCCAGAAAAAAAAGAAACTAGCTTCCATTCGTAATATTACCCAATATTGGATATTTTGGATACAACAATTTTACATCTAACAATAGATGGAAACATTATTGGTTTGATATTTTTGGTATTGGATCAGTTCATATTTTCAATAAAATATCTGATAATGTTTTAGATATAATTCAGAATAAGATCGATTATATCCGATAATTCAATCCGAAAATAAATATTGTACCAGAAATAAATAAAAAATTAAATCGGTTCGACTAAATGTAAACAATCAAAATTAGTAAAAATAACACTGAAATTTGTATATTATATATATATATATATATGTACATTTAAATTATCAGATTACTCGATGGGTTTCAGATCATTTTTTATCAGTATCAGATATTTCAGATATAATATTTTGCATCTAATAAGTTACTGAAACATATTCAGTTCGGTATCGATTAGGATATTATCCCTTATTGGTATAGATTTGAATTTGATACTCATCAAAACTAATGCATGTAATTTTTATCTTATTCGATATTATTTCAAGAACCTGTATAAAATTTTATGTGAATGTAGTTATATCTGATATTATTTTTATTTAAAGATTAAAAAAATTATTATGTTCGCATTTTGATTTACTTTTAGTAAGAATTTTTTTATAACCGGTGAATCTCGAACTGAAAATTACGTAGTCAACCATGCATTCTCCTTCGTCATCATCATTATCATCATCCATGCATAGAGAACAGTTAGATGTTCATGTTTTATAAAAGGTTCACATGATTCGAATTATAATAAGAAGATTTGAACCCTAACTACGAACCGTATGATAAATTTTCAACCAGTTAAACATCACGAGTGTTTTAATTTTTAATTCTTATCTGTTTTATCAAGTTATTATTCACAATTTTTTGTCTGTATAATTTTTCAAAATTTTGAAGAATTTAATAAAGTATATTTGCTGGTTATTCTTATTATTTAATTAATAAATACGATATCGATAGTGAATCTGTTATTTATTTGTTTTTTTAGTCTCATTGTATTTGAAAACTTAAATCTTAAATGTTTTAGTTCAATATAATCCAATTATGTATGCTCAAACGACATTGCTTATGTTTTTCTTTATGGCTTTTATACTTAGCAAAATATACTCGAAGTGCCGTTCAAAAACTAGCAATGTGTACAACACGCTTTTAACCTTTGTGAATCTTGTTTATCTTCTTATTCACGAGCTCTCTCCATATATGTTGTGTGCTCATACTTAATATATATTTATATATTTACAAGAGCAACCAATTAAATAAAAAACGATATTCCCTTCCTCCTCCTTGCAGCCTATAAATTGGAATGCCCCCGTTCCTATCTCATAGTCACAGTAAAGAACAATATCTCTCTTTTATTTACTCTCTCTCTCTCTCTCTCTCTCTCTCTACAAAATGGATTCGAGGACTCTGGTGCTACTGCTGCTCTTTTGCCTCATGTTCCTGCATGATGGTTCTGGTCTCTCTCCCTCTCTCGCTCTCTCTCTCTATCTCTTCATCACTCATGCTAACATATTCTTATAACTACAATGTTTTCTACAGATATCACTCACGCTCATGCCCACGTTCATGCACTTCCCACTCGCAAGGTTTGCTTCAACTTTTACTCATGCCTCTCAACAAATATATATCATTTCTATATAGATATGTGCCTTTGTTATAAACACGTACGCACACTCCGATATCTACATCGTCTGAAGTATACTATAAGGTGCATGTTTTTTATATGATACATAGTAAAATGGTGTTTGATTTGGCAGATGATGATGATGAAGAAGGAGAATGAATGGGGAAATGAAGAAGAGAAGAAGAAGGTTTTAGGGTTAAATGAAGAGCTAAGGACTGTTCCTTCAGGACCTGACCCTTTGCACCATCATGTGAACCCACCAAGACAGCCAAGAACCGACTCTCATCTCCCTTGAAATTTATTTTATTTTGTTGCTTTTATGTATTTCGTATTGTAAATTAACTCTTCTGTTTAAACGGTTTCATGTTGAGAGATTTTCTGTTTAATCACTCTCTTTAGCTAATCTTATCATGATAGTTAATGTAAGATAAGCACCACTTTTGTTTCCCATGGATCTCTTCTAATTTTCTTTAAAAAAAAACCCATTTTGAATGAATTGGCGACTATAGCATTACATTTGTAATTTAGACTATTTAGTCCACGTTATCTATTAAAATTTAAAGTTTTACGTATTAATAACTTCTCCAAGATAATGTGGCGTTGGGGAATGTATTGGTACTTTTGCGATTATCAATGCAGCTAATTAATGGAAATGATAGTAATAATTAAATTAAAACGTATAATAATGATGAATTGATGATGTGGTGGGAAGTATAAATGGAATCGGCAGTGACAGGCAGTGTCAAAGATGACCATTTGTAGTCACAACTTGTATCGGAGGCTACAGTTGTGGAGGAGTAGCCAGACGACACACACATATAGTTAATAAATGGTCTTTTTAATAATAGAAAATATGATTGTGATGGCGTAATAACAAACCTAGAGAGCTAATTATTATCCTTAATGATACCAAATCTATATGATACGATATTATTTGTTAAAAAGTGTAAAGAGACTGATACTTGAGATGTGACACTGGCGATTTCGGCTCACGTCACCACTTTCCCCTCCTCAAAGATCGCTTACGGCTTTATCCATTCACTTTACCGTATCTTTCAAATACAATTTGCTTGTCAAAATTAAGTGTATCTTACTAAATCCGAGTGATAAGAAGATTATCATTATTATTAAAGGCATTTTATGTTCTTATAATTTCTGGAAATACTAGAGATATCGATCAATTTCCTTCTTTCCTCCATTCTCATCCCAAAAAGATCTTATACGTGACGACATACTTTTAAATCATATTATTATATTTCCATATGCTCCTTTTATTAAACTACAGATAACTAATTTACATCATTGCAAACCAATTAGTTTTTTTTAATGTGAAAATGCTACAAGAAAATGTGAGTTTTTTTCTTCTCATAATGATTTACTATTAATTGTAAAGCATTTATATCAACTATGCATATCAGGGCTGTGGATTTGTTTTATTTGGGCAATTCAATTATAATAATAATTTATATTAGAAAATATCTACCAAACTAAACCGAACAAAAATATGATTTTGTTCGGTTTATTTTTGTGAGTTTAGCTTGTAAATGTTTTTTTTTTTTGAAATAACCGCAGTTTATTTTTGGTTAAGTTTTGTTAAATTAAGGTAGTTCGATTTTTTAGTTAATTTGGTTAATTGGTTTATTAGATTTAACCAAAAATTGAACCAGCTTTTTTCATTTTTTATTAGACTTCATTTTATTTTATGAAATAAACCCTATTAAAATCTGAACTGTATCAAATAATTGGCCCTATCTAAAACTATTTGCAAGACCAAATGAAATTAAAACCCTAAAATGCAAACTTAAAAAAAAATTACGATAAACAACTCCTGATGCTGAACCGCCGCTATCGACGGTGAAAACAATGGCTCAAGGCAACCATGGCTATAAACAGAAAGGAGATAACTCATGATAAAAGTAGTTGAAAACAAGTCGATAAATCAAAATTAAGACCAAACTGAATTGAAGATTTTTTAGCAAAAACAGAAGAAAAAAAGATAAAAACAAACATACAAAGATTTTGAAAATTTTAATGAAAACCTGAATTCATATGAAGAACTTAACTTTACTTTAAACTCTAAAGACAATTAAAATATATTTTGAGTTTAGTTTTTCAGTTTTCTTTTATTAACCATAAACCGAACAGAACAAACTGATACTTGAATTACTTTTAAAAAGATTCTAATCAGTTCAACATTGTTAATCGATCAGGAACCAAAAACAAAAAATCTTGATTAGGTTTGATTCAGAAAGTTTGGTTCGTTAAACATTCCAAGATTAATGCATATTGAAGACACAAGGAATATTTATGCCCTTAATTAAGCCGAAGCTTTATTTAGTAGACTTCTATATTATGGATATCCTGACACTTCCTACATCTGACTCAAATTATCCGAGTCTTTTTGATAAAGATAATAAAAATTACCTGTTTAAATCAAAATATTTTTTTATGATAAAATTTGGATCGTGAAATTATCATATTCAAAATACTCTGGCAATTATTATTTCACAGAAATATAAAATTATTTATAAACTTTTGAAATTATTAAAGTTGTTCAATTTTCATATTTGACTATTTCTAAAACTATTCAAAACTTTTTATAAATGATCGAAAAGTTTCAAAAATAATACTATTAACTTATCCACGATTAATTATTCTGGTAATGAAGTTAATTATGTGAAATACCCATTTTAGATAATTATTTTATATATTTATCTATATCCATATCCAATTTTTATCTGCTATTATTTGATCATTATTTGTAATTTACCTATTAGGATAGTTATTTTAAATATCTAAAATATATGTATCTTACTCTTATCTGCCTATTATGTAACTTTTACTTGCAGTAGACATAGTATTTAGTATAGTGATTGTTTAAGAGATTTTTTTGGTCTTCTGAACGATAAATCTTCTACAATGTAAGTAGAGATGTCAGAGCCAGAAAAATGATAGAGGAACGTTTTCTGATGTTTTTTCGATGCCTAAGTTAAAAACTGATAGAGAGAAAGATTATGAAGGGTGCGAAAAAAATAGAAAGAAGGGGTTAGAAACAGAGAAGAAAAAAGTGTTTAGATTGTACAATTGGATCCGAAAAAAAGTGGATCATCAGTTGGGTTTTTAGCTAGTGGGTTTAGCATTGGAAAAAAAAGAGAGGAAGAATTTATAGTGGTGAGAGAATGGCCAGAGAATAGTGAGAGAGATGCAAATAATCGAATGAAGTGAATTGAAAAATGTGTGAACTCTCCGGTTAAAAAGAGAGATGTATTTATAGAGTTTATGTGGTTCGGGTTGAAATCGGGTTGTATCCATGGATATCGGGTGGTGTATCAGATCCGTTAAACGGATCTTGGTCAGTGTACTCCATTGTTTTCCCATCTACTTTCCTTGAAAACGTATAGGAACCTTGGAAGTCACAGGTTTGATTAACATTGGAAGGGATCTGGCTTTTAAAGGAGAGTTAAATTGTATGGTATGGGCTAGGGATCTGGCTTTTAAAGGAGAGTTAAATTGTATGGTATGGGCTAGGGATCTGGCTTTTAAAGGAGAGTTAAATTGTATGGTATGGGCTTTGTATGGGCTTTGTGTAATGATCCTGATCGAAAATCTTTAAAAATGTAAAATTGGCAAAGGCGAAAAAAAAAAATTCAGAGAATATGGATGAAGATATCTGGAAGGGAAAAATATATATTTGCAACAGATTTTCTGGAAATTTCGTGATATTTTAACAACCGGATAAGAGATTATTCTCAGCGGATAAAGGATTATTTCTAGCGGATGAGGGATGAATTGGTCGAATTGTTAGGATATCAGTAATAACTTTCCGAGATTATCACGAAATCTTAACAGCTTTTCAAAATTATGCTGATATCTTAACAGACAGATATGAGATATTTCAAAAGGATAAAAAAGGGATCTGACCGTGGATAAAGGAAATCCTAACCGCCCTTCTCATATAAATAAGAAGGCAAGTCGCCTGAGTAATCATTGATAGCAGTTCCTTTGGTTAAGGAATATCCAGATAAGCATCGATAAACTCAGAGTTTTTACCCATTTGGACTATAAGCATCGAGAGACTTAGTGTTTGGTCGATGTGTTCCGAGTGAATCACTAGGTCTGTGTGACGCGTGTCAGTGCGGCTTGGACGATCTGCGATAAGAGGTGTCAGAACGTGGGATTTTCATTAGTTCATCGAAATCATAAGGTGAGTGCGTGACTGTGGCTATAGTCTAGAGTCGTTGGCTTGAGTAGATTCAATAAATGCTTGACTGTCTAATCTAATATACTTGTCCTTGTCTTGTTATATGTGTTAAGTGTGAATATGAGAGTCGTGTGTGACTTGTCCTGGTGAGAGATCCAACAGTGGTTGGTGAATCACGTTTAGGAAAGTATATCAGCTTGATTTGCATGATTGACTTATTGATTGTATTGCTTGTTTTCGATTACTTGCCATAGCTGTGTGAGACGGGATGATCGCCTCACTAAGAAATTTGTTGCTTATGCCTCCTTATGGATGCAGGGTTAGATATTGCTCGGGAAGGTAACCGCAGTGGCTAGAACGTGAGACAAAGGCTGGAAGGAAGGGATGGTGGCTTGGGTAGTCTGATTGAGTCTAGTAACTTAAACGATGTATTAGCGTATTAGCAGACTTATCGTTCTACTAGAACCTCGTTTTTTATATTAAGTAATCTATTGCACGTTTATGTACTGCTCCACTGAATCGAATTTTGAAAATGCTAAGAGAAAACTTAAGTAAAAATCTGGATTAAGAAATTTTTACTAAGTACGGTCGGATGGTTCGATCGCAGGTAGAAAACCTTTATCCTGGGGTAGTTTTTTCCGGGTTAGGGCATTTCAGTTTGGTATCAGAGCATGGTCGATTCTAGGACAGTGTTAAGCATAAACGGGTTAGTGGATTAAGCCATCCTTTCCAGCCAGTCTCTCGGTAAGTTGTATTTAGAGACTAAGTTAGTGCTAAGCTAACTTAATAAACTGTATGAACGTTGCAGATGGTAAGGAACAATCGATCTCAAATTGGGAATGGTGGTGCGCCTGAGGAACACACCACAGCTGGGGATGGTGCGAACCCCAACAATGGTCATGAAGGTGATGTGGCCAAATGGGTGGCCGGTTGTCATACATGTCAAAGGGTCAAGGCCGAACATCAGGTTCCGGCTGGGTTAATGCAGAGATTACCCATCCCCGAATGGAAGTGGGATTTGATCACGATGGATTTTGTTACCGGACTGCCTATGTGTGATAAGAAAGATGCGATTTGAGTCATTTTGGATTGTTTAACCAAATCCGCCCATTTCTTCGCAGTTAATCGGAAGAATGGTTAGGAGAAACTTGCGGAATTATATATAAGAGAGATCATTCGATTACATGGAGTCTCTGCGAGTATAATATCAGATCGAGACTCTAAGTTTGCGTCTGCGATTTGGAAGTCATTGCATAAGAGGCTTGGGACTAAGGTCCACCTGAGCACAACTTACCACCCGCAGACGGATGAACAATCGGAACGGACAATCCATACACTTGAGGATTTGTTGAGAGTGGTTTTTTTTTTACTGGGGCGGTAAGTGGGAACTCCATTTGCCATCAGCCGAGTTTACATATAACAATAGCTATCAGGCAAGCATTGGTATTTCGCCATATGAGGCATTATACGGACGGCCTTGCCGAACCCCGCTATGTTGGACCGAAGTGGGGAGCGAGTATTTATGGGCCAGACTTGGTCGATAGGACGACTGAGAAAATCAGGATTTACATATTAAGATTAATGAAGCTCAGAACCGATAAAAGAGTTATGCAGACAAATGTCGAAGGGAGTTAGAATTCGAAGTTGGGGAAATGGTTTATCTTAAGACGGTCACCTATAAGGGAAATGAAAGAACAAATCAGACCACAATGTTAAGTCCGAGATATATGGGTCCATATAAAATTTTGGAACGGATCGGACCAGTGGCCTATAGTGCATTCCACAATGTTTTCTATGTATGCTAAGGAAGTGCATAAATGATAGAAATAGCGTGATAGTGGAACCACCTGCGGATTTACAGGAAAACTGACCGTGGAAGGAAGGCAAGTTCGTATCGTGGGAAGAAAAGTTAAGACAGACCCCAGGAAGAAAACCAAAATAACTCAGGTCGTTTGGGATTGTGTTGGAGAAGAAGAAATCACGTGGGAACCTGAAGTCATCATGAAAGAAAAGTTTCCCAAATGGTTCGACAAGCAAGGGGCCGAGACTTCTAAGGCCAAAAAGTCTAAGGCTTAGAATCGAGGACGAATCCACCCAAGTGGGGGAGAATTGTAATGACCGCAATCAAAAATCCTTAAAAGGGTAAACTGGCAACGGCGGGAAAAAGGAATATTCAGGGAATATGGACGAAGATATCTGGGAGGGAAAAATATATCCTTGCAACAGATTTCCCGGAAATTCTGCGATATCTTAACAACTGGATAAGAGATTATTCCCAGCGGATGAGGAATCGATTGGTCGAGTTGTTAGGATATCAGTAACAATTTTCCGAGATTATCGCGAAATCCTAACAGCTTTTCAAAATTATGATGATATCTTAACAAACAGATATGGGATATTTCGAAAGGATAAAAAAGGGATCTGGTCGTGGATAAAGGAAATCCTAACCGCCTTTCTCCTATAAATAAGAAGGCAAATCGCCTCTTAATCCCTGCGTGAACAAAACAAAAATAAGAACTCTGAAAGAAAGAAAGATCAAGGAAACTAAACGATTATTCTAGAAACGTCCGAGTTGCGTCCAGTCACCTGAGTAATCATCGATAGCAGTTCCTTTGGTTAAGGAATATCCGAGTAAGCATCGATAAACTCAGAGTTTTTACCCATTTGGGCTATAAGCATCGAGAGACTAGTGTTTGGTCGATGTTTTCCGAGTGAATCGTTAGGTCTGTGTGATGCGCGACAGTGTGGCTTGGACGATCTGCGACAAGATGTGTCAGAACGTGGGATTTTCATCAGTTCATCGAAATCCTAAGGTGAGTGCATGACTGTGGCTATGGTCTAGAGTCGTTGGCTTGAATGGATTCAATAAGTGCTTGACTGTCTGATCTAATATACTTCTCCTTGTCCTGTTATATGTGTTAAGCGTGAATATGAGAGTCGTGTGTGACTCGTCCTGGTGAGAGATCCAACAGTGGTTGGTGAATCACGTTTAGGAAAGTATATCGGCCTGATTTGCATGATTGACTTATTGATTGTATTGCTTGTTTTCGATTACTTGACCATAGCTGTGTGAGACAGGATGACCGCCTCACTAAGCAATTCGTTGTTTATGCCTCCTTATGGATGCATGGTTGATATTGCTCGGGAAAATAACCGCAGTGGCTAGAACGCGAGACAAAGGCTGGAAGGAAGGGATGGTGGCTTGGGTAGTCTGATTGGGTCTAGTAACTTAAACGATGTATTAACATATTAGCAGATTTATCGTTGTACTAGAACCTCGTTTTTTTATATTAAGTAATCTATTGCACGTTTATGCACTGCTCCGCTGAATCAAATTTTGAAAATGCTAAGAGAAAACTGAAGTAAAAATCTGGATTAAGAAATTTTTACTAAGTACGGTCGGATGGTTCGACCGCGGGTAGGAAACTTTTAACCTGTGGTAATTGTTTCTGGGTTAGGGCATTTCACTTTGCCCTATAGGATGTACGGGTTCACGGGCCCAAAATTTCCTAATAATAAAAGTTAAAAAAAATTATAACATTTCACTTAGCAAATTATCAATTTGATGTAAAAAAGCTTTAATATCAACTAGATTCTTATCAGCATTTTTAAAGCGCATGATTATAAAAAAAATTAGGTTTTAATCCACACTATAGTGTGGGATCATGATTTTTGAAATATTTTTATGAATTTTTCTTTTTTAATTAAGTAATTTATTTAAACGTTATGTGATGTAAGTTTAATTTATTTTGCATTAATCTAACATATTTTGTATTTTAGGGAACAAAATGTGTTAATATATTAATTATTTTAATATTCTCATAATTAAATTTACTTTTTATTTATTAATATAATTACATATTTATGAGAGCCTAAATAGGATAGTGGGTCTATTTGATCTATCTTACATAGGTCTAAGTTTATTTTTAATGTTTTGTAATCGAAATGGACTAACTCATAATTTTAACCCTTTTGCAGTGGTCCTAGTTCATTTTTCTAATCGAAATAAATGATTCTGTACATTTAACTCATTGGGCAGTGGTATAAATATTTTAATATGAAATAACCCAAAAAATACTGTTATTGTTAAAACATCAAATCTAATCTGGTTCCACTATATAATCGAATAATATAACTATTGACTAAGTTTTTATATTTTAACTTTTTCTCAAGTTCAAAATTATTTTATATCTATATGGGGAGTTTTTTCCTCATAAAATTTATTTTAGTATTGTAATCATTTATTTTTTATCAAATAATATATTTTTAAACTAAAAAATTGTTAAAAAGTGGGATCCAATAAAATTTTATTATTTTGAAATATGTTTAGTTAATGTATTGTTTGGAAATATGTTTAGTTAGTATAATGATATTTCATAATAACCTTAATGAAATCTTAATAAATTTACATAAGAAAAATGACATTTTAATTAATATAACACATGACTCAATGTTAATCAAATAATAATCTGTTTTAATAGTATAGATTTATTTTTTTCTTCTCTAGTTTTCATTTTTGGGTATTTTTTATTTGTAGCTATAAGTTTATTTTCTTATTCTAAAGATCATTCCTATTTTATATCTAGATTTTAGTTATATATAAAAATCATTAGTGATTTTAATATCCCTTTTAATATTGCGATGTGTTAGTTTCGAATCTGAGATATGTGTTATAAATTTCAAAGGTGACCACCATTATATCATATGATTTTAACATAATTAGTGGTTTATAATAAATAATTTTATAATTATTAATCAAAGTTGAAAATATTTCTCTCTCTTTTTTGTGTGGATTCCAAAGTTTAATTTTTCAAATTTGTCGAATTTGAATACGATCTAGACTTTGCGCTCCCTAAACCTCACGATTTCTGACTGCGTCACAATTTGTCATTGATGCATCTTTTTTCCTTAAATTGTAGAAACTTGATTTAGAGGATGCTAAAGAATAAAGAAATTTAGTACTAAAGAAACCAACACCGAAGGAAAACACTAAGAAAGCAAGTGGTTCAGAAACAACAGAGGTTAGTCTCCTACTCCAGTATGGCTTCATTGCGTTTCTTCTTGTACAGAGGTATACAAGGAGCCAAAAACAAGGCTCCAGTAAAGAATTCAAAGCTTTAGTAAAACCAGAAAAGAGATCAAGTATAAGAAATATGTTCTTCTTATTGTTTAGAAAATCAACTTAAAACTAAGCTCTCAATCTTTCTTAATCCCCACATAAACTCAAGGTTATAAGCCTTCTTATATAAGTCTAGATAACTCTTAAACTTAAGGGATTCTCAAGTTACAACAAACTTTATCTCTAACATAGATAATTTCTAAGTTAGATATGATTAGATAACTTCTAATCATATATTTATTTTTTTGCTCACCAAGCTTTGTTTTTAAGCTTACCTTCAACAATCTCCCCCTTAAGCTTGAACTCCTTACATGAAAAGTCTGTTACTCGAATAAGATCTCTCATCTCTTTGAATTTGATTCTTCCAAGCACTTTCGTCAATATGCTTGCCTTTTGTTCATTTCCTGGAATGTGCTCCACATATACTTAGATCTTTCACCGCACTCTCTGATGAAATGGAAGCAAATATGTATACTCTTGCTTCGTCCATGGAAGACCAGGTTCTTTTTTCAGAGCAATTGCTGATTTATTATCAATTTTTATCTCGACTTTGTCCCCTTGTTTTCTCGTGATTTCGCTTAAAAGATCTTGAAGCCATATAGCTTGCCTTGCAGCCTCTGTTTCTGCATGAATTCTGCTTCACAAGAAGACAATGCCACTGTATCTTGTTTTTGCGAACACCATGTAATAGGACTGTCTCCTAAGTAATATATGTGTCCTGTTGTGCTTTTACCATTGTTAGGATCCACATTAAAATTGTTGTCACTGTATCCAACGAGTTTTGGTGTCTTTGATGTTGAGCGTCAAAACACCAGTACATACGATGTTGTTCCTTTTAAATACCTTAAACATTGTTTTAAGGCAGCACCATGAGATTCTTTTGGTTCTTGCATATACCTGCTCAAAACTTTAACACAATAAGCTAAGTCGGGTCTCGTATGAAGCAAGTATCTTAAGCAACCTATATTTTTCCTATAGCTTGTTGCGTTAATCTCCACTTTCCCTTCCGCTTTCAAAAGTTTTACCCCTCCATCCATTGGGATTTTTCATGCCTGCGTCTTCAAGTATTTTTACAGCATACCGACTTTGATTCAAGGATATGCCTTCATTACTCTGTTTAACCTCTATTCTGAGCTAGTAGCTTAACTTCTCGAGGTAGCTCATTTCAAACGTTCAAGACATCTCTGTTTTGAACTCAAAACTGACATTCGTGTTTGTCCCAGTTACAAACATATCATCTACATAGACTGCAATAAGTAGTGACTCTCCTCCTTATGTTTGTTTGTAGACTGATGGTTCCTTTAGGCACTTCTTAAACTGTAGTCCTACAAGTATTTGATTCAGCTTACAATTTCATGCTCTTGGCGCCTGTTGTAGACCGTATAGTGCCTTGTTTAACTTAATACACCTTCTCCTCACTACCCGCAACTTCGAAACCCTCAGGTTGTGTGACATAGACAACTTCTTTTAGCTCCACATGAAGAATGCTGTTTTTAAATCAAGATGATGTATTTACAAACCATTTATTGCAGCAAGATTGATGAGCAGACGTATTGTATCGATCCGCACGACTGGAGCAAAAACTTATTCAAAGTATATTCTGTGTTGTTGTACATATCCTTTAGCCACAAGCCTAGCTTTGTGCTTATTGATACTTCCATTCGAGTTAAGCTTAAGCTTGAAAACCCATTTTAAGCCAATTTTCTTTATCCTATCTGGTGGATCCACTAGATTCCAAGTGTGATTCTTGTTAATCGAATGAATCTCATCTTTGCAAGAAAGTGTCCACTCTTTTGATTCTTTGCTTCTTTTAAGTTTATGGGTTCATCATTTATGCTCATAAGAAGCTCCTCTTCTGCTAGTAGTACATAATCATCAAGATACTTAGGTTGAGTCTTTTGTCTTTGCGATCGTCTCAGACATGGCAAATTAGTTTTGACACTTGACGCAGACATGTCATTTTCTTCGTCCCATGATTCTGAGATTACTGAATCAGCTGAAGATGCTCCTAGTTCATTATTACTCGAAGGCATAAGAACCAAAGAGGATTTGGAACTGCCTTGCTCTGTTTTTCTTCCATCTTGCTCGGTTTCTCCTCCAAGTTCTTCACTTGAGTCCATGTTATGATTCCAAAATCCTTTTATATCAACCGTGAAATCTTCTTCCTTCTTTGTATCATTACATCTCCAATTACATCCCTTGGTCTCGTCAAATATTACATCTTGACTCACCACTATCCTCTGTTGGTATGGGTCAAACAACCTGTAAGCTTTTGTTCTCGGTTCTGTTCCCAAGTGAACCAAACGTCCTTAGATGAGAAAGATTTAGTTTCTTGGGTGAGGTTTATCTACTTTTGCATAAGCAATACAACCAAACGTCCTTAGATGAGAAAGATTTAGTTTCTTGCCATGATAAACCTCGTATGGTGTCATTGGTGTCATTGATGTAAGTGACCGTGTATAAAAACGGTTTATGAGATACGTGGAGTGCCTTACTGCTTCACCCCACAAGTAAGTTGGCATGCGCATATGCTTAATTAATTTTCTCCCCATTTCCATTAGAGTTTGATTTCGTCTCTCTACCACTCCATACTGCTGAGGGGTGTATGAAGCCATGAAATGTCTTCGTATTCCATTAACTTCACAGAAACTTGCAAATTCTTGTGATATAAACTCTCCCCCCTCTATCTGTTTTGAGTACTTGTATACGTGTTCTTGCTTCTTGCTCCACAATCCGTTTGAAGTTTTTGAATTAGCAAATGCTTTGCTCTTTTCCTTCATCAAGATTGTCCCCATATACCGAGAGTGGTCGTCTACAAGAACGAACACATATCTATTTCCAGCCTCCGTACTTGGTGCTGTCTCTTTTGGAAAGGGGTGCCTAGCTTGCTTTCCCATTAGACATGATCCACATAGCCTTTGTTGATTGAAATATTTTAAATTCCTTCCACAAGCTTTCTTTGAATCATTGTTTTTATTTTATCATAGTTTATATGACCCAATCTGGCATTCCATCGAATGGATTCACTCACTGCTGATTGATACAAGAGTTCCGCGCTTTTGATTCCCATTTGTACCTTGTAGAGACATTTTTCTGATCTCTTTGCAGTAACAAGCATCTTTCCATTGTGGTCGTGTATTGTGAGATATCCACCTTTCATCCTTATATCGCAGCCTGATTATGTAGCTTGACCAAGTCTAATGATGTTGCTTCGTAGATCATGTATATAATACACATCAGTCATAGTATTTGGTTCACCATTCATGTCAATAAAGGATATTGATCACTTTCCTTTAATATTCACTTGTGAGTCATCTCCGAACCTAACTTTACCAGTGATTGAGGTATTAATGCTTGAGAAATACCTCTGATTACCAGTTATATGGTCGCTAGCTCCGTTGTCGAGGTGCCATATGTTCTCTTCTTTTGCTTTGATTTCATACTCGCTTGGCTTATAGTTTTGCTCGTTTAAATACACCACCACCTCATGGATCATGAGTCTATCTGCGCCTTGAGTGTCATTAATGTATGCTTCATTAATACCAGTGATTGAGGTATTAATGCTTGAGAAATACCTCTGATTATCAGTCATATGGTTGCTAGCTCCGTTGTCAAGGTACCGTATGTTGTCTTCTTTTGCTTTGATTTCATACTCGCTTGGCTTACAGTTTTGCTCGTTTAAATACACCACCACCTCATGGATCATGAGTCTATCTGCGCCTTGAGTGTCATTAATGTCTGCTTCATGTATCTCCTGCAGTTTTAGTAGACGATCAGGACAAGTTGAGGCAAAGTGCCCTGTTTTATCGTAGCAAAAACACGTGGTTTGGGACAGGTCTCTTCCTCCGTTGCGTGCACGTCCCCTGCCTCTATAAAAGTTTCGTCCTCCTCGACCTCTTCCTCTGAAATTACCATTATACTCTCTGTTCGCTTGAGTATCTTGGTCAACATACATTAACTTGCCTTCGTTCTCATGTGTTTCTTCTTCCTCAAAGATACGTTCTTGATAAGCTTTTAGACGCCCAATGATTTCTTCAAATCCGATTGTATTCAAATCTCGCATCTGCTCAATAGAAGCTACAATTTGAATATATTTCTTCTGCGGGAGAATTTTAAGGAATTTATTGACTAGTTTTGACTCCTCTATGACTGAACCTAATGCTGCAGTCTTTGATGAGATTCAGCATCCTTCATCGTGAGTCGATCGAATTCTGTCATCAAGGTTTGTAGTCTCGTCTCCTTAACTCTATCAGCTCCCATGTATCTAATCTTATGGCTTTCCCATATCTTATTTGCTGCATCTAGTTCTCCGATTTGAAGTAGTAAAGTTTCAGGGATGGATTGAAACAAGTGTGCCTTTGCCAAGATGTTTTTCTCTTTATCTTCACTATCTCCTTCAATTTTCATCCTTAAACTCCATGCTGCGTAGTTGGTGGCAGTAAGTATCGGACAATGGATTGCGGAAGGTCCTCCTTCTTCCTTCGGTTCTGTTGTTGTAACAATAAGATCTCTCATTAAATCTTCTAGCTCTGATACCAATTAAAAAATTCAAAGATTTAGTTAAACCAGAAAAGAGATCAAGTATAAGAAATATGCTCTTCTTATTGCTTAGAAAATCAACTCAAAACTAAACTCTCAATCTCTCTTAATCCCTACATAAACTCAAGGTTATAAGCCTACCTATATAAGTCTAGATAGCTCCTAAACTTAAGAGATTCTCAAGTTACAAAAAACTTTATCTCTAACATAGATAACTCCTAAATTTGATATGATTAGATAATTCTTAATCATATATTTATTTCCTTGCTCACCAAGCTTTGTTTTCAAGCTTATCTTCAACATCCACTTGTAAAAGTGATTGTTTATAGTTGATTCGAAAATCCGGCTCCAAAGGTTAGTAGTTAATATTTTGTGTTTACAAACTAGTTTCAGATTCTTTCTTTTAGATGAAGAACCAATCAAACCTTAAGGGATTAAATAGTGGTTGGTTTTTGTGTTTGCATGAGGTTGATGATGATGATGATATGATGGATGTAACATAAGGCTTGCTAAATACAATTTTGGCTCGGTGTCTGAGAATTCAAGCAACAATATAGTTGATAAAAAAAATTTTGACAAAGAAACCACATCATTTAAAAGTACTGAAGTTAATCTTGTATATTCCGTGGTTTTATCAACATAAACAATTGAAGCATCCAAGGCAATAGCTGTGGATGACGATGACGTATTGATGAAGGTTGCAAAAAACAAGGGCCAAAGTCGAGCAAGGAACAGCTAGTTGATACGGTTGGTTTCTCATCAGAAAAGAAAGAGAGGAAGATGGGAAGAGTGGTTCCATGATGGCTACCAATAAGGAGGAAGAAGAGACTAGTGAGAGTGTAACGTGGACCGGGGAGACTGCATGCGGCCTCAAAGAGCAAATAAGAAGCTGTTGAGTGATTTAGAGAGCGACTTTGGGAATGATTCTGATTCTGAAGACGAAAATGAGTAGAGAAAGAGAGAAACAACTCGGTTCTCGATATCTTCCTCGTTTTTTTGTTTTGTTTTCAAACTTTCTTGTGTTCTTTAGATTTGGTGTTTTGTTTCTGATCAATGGTGTTCTTTGTTAGTGTAGAGACTTTTATTGTCACTATGCTTAGGACAAAACTCTTCGACTGTTTTAATCATTTGGTCTCATTAATCAAGATCTTTTTCATTGATTAAAATTGATTTAGCACAAAAGAATCCTATATTGATAAGAGTGTCGTAAATAATTGTTATGAATTGTTGTAGGATTATCATTATCTACATTCTACAATAACACGAAGACTAGTGTGACTACATGAATCACAACTCGAATGTACATGTGTCTCATCATCTTCATGTACACAATCTTCATGTTTTTCATGGATCAGAACCTGGTTCGAGCGATTATCATTTTCTGATGAATTATCATCATAACCATCATCGTTAACAATTGTGACCACATGATCATCTTGACATTTGGTCGCCCAGCCACAAACAATGCTTCTGGCATTTGGTTTCTCGGCGAAAATAGGCGGCTCAATCTTGTTCTTAAATCTTGCAGCTGATGCAAGTTCATGTAGAGATTCCAAGATTTTCTCGGTCAGGTTAATGATATCAGTGAGCAAGGAGATTGCCGTCAGAAGTGAGATTAATTCTTGTGGCTCAACTTCATTCAAGATGCCTGAATTAAGTAAATTGGTGAGGTATTTGCAAGCAGATTGTGCGTTTTGGACATGATGATCGGAAGAAGATGGTTTTATCATTTTCTTTAAAGAAATCGACATTTCTTTCATCGCTTTGCCTGACTCTAGACTCATTCTTCTCAACGGCTCTTCTAATTTATTTTTTATTTCAATTGACACCTGAAAGTTTATAAACAAAGAAAGCAAAAACATCAGTTTGATAATCAAGATATAAAGAAATAGCATTGTGATGCAGATTGGTGTCTAAATTTTGATTTGATTTTCTTTCAGTTCAATTATCCTAAAAAAGTAATAATATAATTATAATGGTTTAGCTTTTATTTTTATTTTTTAGTTAACGGTTTAGCTTTTATTTTGGTCACAGTTTTTTTATTTTAATATAAAATAATTATATTAGTTTTAAATTATGTTTGTAAGTAATAATATAAATTTTAATATATTTTGGATTCTTTGATTCGGTTTGGCTTATTTATTTATATATATATATATATATCTAATCCGATTGTAGGAATCATGTGGCATAATAATATTCACCTCTGCATTTGTTACACAGGTATGGGGTTCAAACCTAGTACCCCATATGTTAATGGTGATATTAAAGCCACTAGAGTATGTTGACAAAAAAAATATATCTAACTCAGGTTATGGTTTGGATCCTGTTCTGGTTTTTAGTTCTCTAATCAATAAAAACCAATCGGTTTTTAAATAACATTTTTGGTAATTGGTTTGAGCCTAAGCATTTCGTTTAGGTTTTAGGAACCCTTAAACAATACCTGAATATCTGCATTAAGATATGAATTCAGGGCTTCAATTCTATAAGCACATTGTCGGATTAATCCACCGATGGATAGATATTGTTTCCAAGGATGCCGGAATCTGAATTGGCCGTGACCAGGTTCCCATTTAGCAAAATTAACCTATATAAAAAAACGACAAACATAATGATGAGTTTAGTTATCAAATGAGACATAGTGGTAAAAAAAAATAAAGCAAGAAAGAAAAAAAAAATCAAGGGGTTCACCACTCACCAAAGATTCTTCATTGCTTTTTGAGTTGAGAACACTTTTATAGTTGTCTAAATCCTTCTTTCGATTGTCAACCTCTTTGGTGTCACCATCTTCTACCGTTTCACAATACTTGTCCCCAAAATCTGCCAATCTCCAACTTTTATTTTTCTTTATAACGAATATAACCATTCCTTTATTTCAAAATCATATATAAGAAATAAACATTATAAATGGCTTTTTTTGTTTTGTTCAAAATGCTATTTAATAAATCTTTCCTCGTGTACAACTCTCACAAACTACCGGATTTCAAATGTACAAACCATTTAGTTACATGCCACATATTTTGAAGTTACTCTTCAACGCCACCAAAAAAGAAGAAGAGTGTAGTCTACATGTAATTTTTTTATCAAAACTAACACATATCAACATATAGTTAACATAACATGTTTAATGTTCATCCGCTTTTAAGATAATTGTAGTTCTTAAAACAAAAATCTCTAACATAATCTTTTTTTCTTCACTTCACTAATCTCTAGCATATTCTTAATTAGTTATCCACAAACATACGGAAGTGAGAATGATAACTTGGCACTTTTCCCACGAGAAAGACTCGTGATTAAGTTCAAAGCAACTAGCAAGTATTTCATATTCCAAAGTAATTACCTAAAGAGAGTTATACTGTTAAACTCAGGACAAACATAATTAAAGGATATACCTAGCAAAAAGAAGGACAGTTTCTCAATGTTAGAAGCGAGGAGAGAATGAAGATCTTGGCCGGCCCAAACAGGGCAGACAAAGATGGAAATAAGGACACAACTTAGTCCTCCGATGATTACAGTAGAGATTCTCTTATGAGTCAACATGAGAACTTGTTCCTCTCTGAACCCCGACACTGATATCAACGCAAAGGTGAGTATGAATATCAAGAGACTGTAATCATATCTCGCCTTCACCCGCGGGAAGAACCTCACAAACGTCGACAAGGAAGCTAAAGAATCCAACAACAATAAAAAACATTAATGCTAGCCCTGATTAAATGATATAGGGTTGTAACTGTTTCAAATGTCAATTTATATTACATGCATGTAAACAAAAAAGATTCATTTTTTCATATTTTCATGTATCTATTCAAGTTTTTTAAAATACTGTTGCAAAGTAATAAAGAAACAAATTTAGTTGAGAATATTAAAAAAAATTGTAGTTTGATAGTTTTTTAAAATGATATTTTACTATGTTTATGTTAAAAAAAAAAAACGTTAAAGAGCATCTCCATCGCTCAGATACTCATTATGAGTATCTTAATTATTAAAAACTATTATTTTAATATATATTTAATAAAAAATAAATATTAAAATATAAACCAATAAGAATGTGATATGTACAGTGTAAAAACATGGTAAGAAACTGGCTCTTGTAGTTTTAATTAAGGATTGATTCCAAATTTTCTTTCTTTTTTTATTTTTTTATAATATTTTAATGATAAAAAATTCACCAATGAAGATGCTATTACAATTATGTTTCTTACTTAACATTGAAACCAACAACAACAAAAATATATAATGTTTTAACCCTTATGGTTATACATGAAAGAATTTATTGGTATATATACACCTTACCTTGTATAAAGACGAAAATTGCGAGAAGAATGGGTTCTCCTGTTGGGCCAGACAAGCTCGCAAGGTGATGAGCTCCGATTCCAAGTGCCCCGGCAAATAGTGTTGCCGCTACTCTATTAAGTCCTTTCCCGAGCGTGGCCCCTACATATATACACCATATACGTTCATTATGAAACGGGAACACAAAAAATGAAATATTTAACAATGGAAAGTAGTCAAGTTGTTATCCAAACATTATTTCTTGTAATGTGTTGCATGGCATGCATGCAATATATAGTAATTATCAGCCAATATTTGATTTCAAGGATGTTGAGGATCATGAAGGATACAACTCTAAATAACAAGATCTCAGATATAGAATGAGAATACGGACCAACAGAGAACTCGAAAACGACAACAACGGTCATGACAGCCCACATTGCATTAACACCGAAGCTGTCGTAGAGAGGTTGGTAATAATATAAGGAAGATACTAAGGCAAGAACAAGACCCACTTTGAAAGCGTGAACTACTCTCCTGGGGTCTTCTTTTGCCACTCTTTTCCCTTCTCTCACGATGTCTCTCACTTTTTCCATATCTATCGATTTGTCTCAACAAATCTTTTTGTAATCAGTTGAAGAGAAACAGAGAGAGATAGAAGTTGAGAGAGGAGGTGATTGTTGTGGGTTTATATCACATGTTATGTAGATGATCAAGCGTATTTATAAGGAGAATGAAAAATATCTATTATGATGCATAGCTTATCTAATGATAATAAATTAATTGAATATCATGGCTTTGTAGACAACTTATCAAAAAAAATTAGCATTAGTTTTGTATAAATAATAAATACTTTTTCAAGTATTAGTGTATATTAGCTTAGAAAAGGGAAACAAAAAAAAGATTTTAATTTTAATAGAAACATCTCCAACAATCTCTATGAGTAGAATAATTTGCTCTTATATATTTCTGTGATTCAAGCAAAAAAAGAGGAAGACAAAAATATCATTTTATCATAAAATATATTAACATATTGTACAAACAAGGATGGGCCATGGTAACCAATATCTTTAGGTTAATTTGAGGCCTCTAATTCATTTCAGGTTGGATATTCCTCGTTGTGTTAGCACAATTTGCAGCCTCTACTCTATACCAAAAATGAGAAAAGGAAAAGTAAGATCAACCTTTTAAAAAATCAATTGAGGCATCTTGAATATCTTAAATTTGGACTATATCTTAGTGAAACAAGCCTCATTAACTTTCTTCTTATCAAATTCATTGCTATACAAGAAAGAGAAAAAGTCGCAGAGAGGATGACCACTAAATATCTTAATACAAGGCCACTAATACTGAAACTCCATAAGGATTACGAGATATACTAAAGAATTATCTTTGTAATAATAATAAAAAAGGTACAAGTAGCCACATTCCAAAATTGTACTTATACCCAACTTCTTATCAAATCGATTTGATATGAGATAATGGGATAAAGTACCACAAGTTGTTCCTAAGGAAATAAGAAGAGCATGCAATTTCTACCCTATTTCTTATTAAACCACCTTTTGTTATATCTTTTTATATTGTCTTAATTCATGACTAAAACAAATCTTTATACTAGTTTCAAATCTAAATTTTAATGCGAAAATGAAGAGTGGAGATTTCATCTTTTTTAACAAATCAAGAATCGTTTGTAAAAGATAACAAAATAATTAATTAACAGTTAAATGTCATGGACTTTAACTTGGTTTTATGATTTGATGGTGTTGTACTTAAATTTGTAGGAAGTGGCGCAATATAGGATGACAAGGAAAATGCAAGTGCTGAGTCGCCGCACTCACTAACAAGCTAGGAATCAAACTCCACTTTGTATAATATCATTTTTCTTCTTCTTTGAGAAGTAGAGTCTTGATGAGTTTCGCCCTAAAATCAGACACTATAATTCTTAATTTCATTTTTAATGTTTTTCTTACAGTTTGAGTTACATCTCTGTGACTAAATATAAACACTCTAAATATTTTGGTGATTTTTGAATCCTCCAATTGTTATATTATTCACCAAATTAACTTGTATAACAAAGAAAAATGAACTAGGGACATGCATGGTATATTTTTCTTTCACATTATTTTTTTATATTGCAACATACTATTATGTTTTTTTTTGTGCAAATTCTCTCACAATTCGAATAGTTGCAACTTGTACATATTTACAATGTGCCATGGACTGGCTCCAACTTTCTCGGCGTATTCCAAAAGATTAAAAAACTTAGTGACTGAGATTGATTAACAGAAGTTATTATTCCATAATTTGGTTTCTCTCACAAGTGTTAAGAATCACTTTGTAGTTCTGTCTTAAAATTACTTTACCCTAGCACGCTTAATTATTGAATTATTATTGTATTTACTGATCAAATTAAACTCGCTAATTAATGAATCACCATTTCTAAAAACTTGAGGAATTATATATGCACCTTCGCAATGAATAAAGTGAATACTAGAACGTTGTTTTCGTTAACTTCATGATCCCGTCTCTCTCGGCTAATTCTGTTTGTGGTTTCATCCTTGTTCAACTTACTTTAAAGATTACAATTAATTATTTCATTTCTTGTTTCTTGTCCTCTTCACTTGGAGGATTTACGTATACTGAAAAACGTTTCTTAGTAGGTCATTCTTTCAATAAGCCTCCTGAAAATAGAAATGCACTTAGATGATCGACGTTCATAACCAAATCATTTTTTTATATTGTTCACATACACCATATTCATAAGATTTTAGGTATTCTAGTTGTAGATCTAATGACGTGCAACTTCGAGACATATCCTTTGACGGAAGCTTATAGATTACTAATTTTCTTCCAACAAAACTTAGTGTGAAGATGTTTGAGAAGGTATTCATTAATTAAAAAAAAATGTAATATATGAACACTACATGCATGCGAGTCGAAAACAATGTGTAGTATTCACCAATTAAACAATGTACATAAAATCATTAATGTACATGTAGGGGTAGATATATTTGTAATTTGTATTATATGCATATACATGTTTGATGTTTCATAGTTCTTACAGAAGTTCTAGCTCGAAATGTCTGCGAGCATAATTTTTTTTAAAAAGTTCCATAGTACATAATTTTTTTTGTTATTTTTAGGTTTACAATCTCAAGCAGCAAATTTGTCAAATCATCTAAATCATATCACATCAAATGAAAATGGCAAATTGGTTCATTTTCAAAATCTCCAAGCGAGACAAAGTTTGCTGTATCATATTTTAGAATTTGTTCCTATTTTAATTAATTTCACCCTAAATTTTAATGGTTAATTTTAACAAATGAAAAAGGTCTACAGTGTAATAAAAATTATATATCTCTAGCCTATAGTATGTCCATTGATAAAGTATTGGAAGCATATTTTAAAAGTGAGGAAGCAATTGAAGGGCCCAAGAAAATATAATGAAAATTTGTGAATCATAATGTCCTGTCGATTATCCCATCATAATCTGTAGAGTGGAGCTAAGGCTAAAAGCAAGAACAAAATAGTTCATGCACCTTTTGCAGCAAACTTTAGGTACCTCAAAAGGGTAAAAGCAGAAAGCAAAGAAACATATTGTAACAAGAAACACAGTTTCAATTGTATTTGAGCTTAACTAGACTAATTTTGATCCACAAATGTGTATGAACTCAAAATATCTTGAAAATATGTAAAATTAGGAATGGATTAAGACATCCATCACAGATTAGTGAATTGTGTTTGAGGTTCGGTAAACTAGTTGTGATCCACAAATGTGTAAAAACTCAAAAAGATTTTGGAAAATGTAAATTAGGAATGGATTAAGACATCCATCACAGATCAGTGAAACACCAAGTACTTCAATTTATAAGGCTGCTAATTAAAGTATTGTAACTACCAATATAAGCTTTTTTTTCTCCCAGTCTCACATTGTGTTAATAAAGTGTGAAATTTCATTGAAACTAGAGCCTATGTTTTTTTTAATAATAAGCTAATAATATACATAAGAGTTACTAATCAAAGTAACATAAAGTTACAAAATACATGTGAGCTTCTGTACTGTTAAAGCTGTTGATGGACCGGTTCTTTTTACCGGCCTTGGAATTCGTGAAATCGTTTTGAACATTTAAACCGGTAAATGCAAAAGTTTAGCTAATTACTGGTAGGTAATATTTAGAAAATTAACTAAAATTTACACCCCAAAAACATGATTAAAAGTAAATAAAATCCACACAAATGAGATTCAATACAGAAAATAAAATTCGCAAAACTCCCAAAAGATAGATAAACAAAAAAAAGAAGCAAATGTACAAACAAGTTTTTTTAAAAATAATTATCTCTCTTTTCAGACTGACTATTTAGTTAGTCATAGCGAGCCTAAATTTTGGAGCGGTCCGCTCGTAACCTCTATATGAGTCCAGCTTAACCAAACCGGTTTAACTCCCGGTACGGTCAATAATTGTTTTACATTGAACAGCCACCAGTTACCGGTAAGGTGTTGGTAATGGGCATTGTAGCTTTGATACCATCCAAAATAGTGTTAGAGTTTCCTCCACATTTCATCGTCTGCTCCAAAATATTCACTAGCTGCATGAATATCTCCATCCTTGTCACATCTCGATTGGCCTATTAAATCCATTTTCAAACCGATTCTTAGTGATCCAAACATCATTTTGAATCTCTCAACTTTATCAATTAAACAAACTTTTAACTTGTAATATACCTCAACAGTGAAGCGAGCCCAAATCTTGTCTATTCGAGTTTCAATGACACCCTTCAAGATCGTCAATCCTAAGCTTCTGATCCAATCAGCGATTTCTAGAAAGAATCCTCGTTGTTCGCATAACATCTGTAACAAACACACCCCAAAAATAAAGACAGTTTGTAAACACTATAAAACTTGACATAGAAAGTGCAAGACTATCACTTGTACAAGACCCTGAATGGTTTCTTTTAGAACCTTTGCTTGTAGGAGAAGGTAGCAAATGTTACCTCAACTTGGAAAATGCGAGGCGGGTTTAGATCCTCTACTACGATTGGACACATTACAGACTTTGACCCTACTTCAAAAGCCCATGTTGCTCCTCCTTCAAACACACCTTCCTCTTTCATAATCTTATAGAAACACAAGAAGAAATGTCAGAACAAGAATCTAACAGAAGACACGGAAATAAGACTATTCGTGTTTACCTTGGATTCCCCGGTTTGTTTCACCTTATCAGCATGCTTCGAGACATTTTGCAAGAAGAGCATGTGTTTGATTGTACGTTCGAGGAGCGCATCTATGCTACACTGTTAAACAAAGACCACATTTCCTGTTTGTAAGTAATAATCTTTCTTAATTGATTGTTTATATTGTCCAAGAACCGAGTATGAGTCACTTACTTTTGCACCGTTTGGTATGATTTCACGCAACTCCTTGACACGATCTTGGATCATCTGTCGATCTTTAGGCCTTGGTCTTGGGTTCTCTCCTGGTTTAAGCCTTTTACGGTTGTTCGCCGGCTTTGTAGTTTCATTCTTGTTCATCATCCTTGGACTGCTCTCACGCTTTAAGCTGTGAGCTTGTTCAACCCAAGAACTGATCTGAGACCCGTAAACCGATGATGGCCCCACAGGTGTCCCTTGTTTCTTCTCATATAACTGGTTACAACCTTGAGGGCTACTGTGAGATGGTGTGGTAACCGAAGAGTTACTAACTTTGGTCATACTTGTTTTGCAGGACTCAGAAGTTTCATCTGAGATCTGCTTTGTAGAGGAGCAAGCACCTGAGACCACAGCATCTAACAGATGATCTGTTCCTGAAAGCTCATACCCCGAAGAACCAAACTCAGAATCCATTTCTTGAATGATCCTAAAGTCAGATAACTCCCTAGTGAGTACTTCTGTTCTCATCTGTGAAATGCCCCAACTGTTTTCACAACCTCTGTTCTTATCATCCAAACCCAACATATCAAACAAGTCGTCGCTTCCAAGCGAGCGTTTGGAACTGGTGTCTTCACATGGGATTTGTTGCTCTGCTACATCCACGTTAGACATACAAGAGAAGTTTTGATTCAGCCACGCATCCGGATTTGAAGGTGGTACAGGTACTACATCCGTTGGAGCTAGATAACCCGTTGTGTTTTGCCATCCTCCTTGTTGCCTATCTCCCAGATTTGCTTGCTTGAGCTGTTCATCCACATGATTATAGGAAGCTTCTTTAAATGTTTCATCATTCCGATGATCTGATAATCCAGTAGAGTTAAAATGAGTTTTGCTAGTTTCAGCTACGAAAGCTGAAGATTGGAGGATCTTGTGTCCTTGAGATGGCATTAACCGGGACACAGGCACTCCAATAAAATCAGCGGCAGGTTCATATGTTCTGTAATTTTCAGATAAGAGAGCTCCCGGAACACAGCCAAGCTGCAGGATAAGACCCTTCACGTCATTCACAAACCCCAAATCCTCCACAATCTGAACATAAACATAATCAAGAATCTCATTATAAGCAAATAACACTACAACTCGAGAGGATTCTACGTATAAACCATGTGAATAACAACAATGTTAATTGCGGAAACTTACAGGTAGAGAAGAACCGAGTTGAACAACACCATGAGGAACAACTGGAAAAACTGCAACGGTCTGAAATAACGAACGAAACAAGCAATCGAGAAAATTATCTAAGGAGCTTGAACTTCTATGTATGTTTACTCAAAAGAGACAAAGTATCAAACCTGAATACCAGCAGAGAATTGGAGAAGCATCTCATTTATAACCTCAGGTGGATGAACATCGCGGTTGAAACTGTTTGCTAGAATCCATTGATGATGTCCGGTAAATGCAGCTCGGCCAACTAACCTGTAATCCAGTTCATTAACTCCGTGTGAGTAAGACTTCACAGAATAAAAAAACAGTAGAAGGGAGAGAAAGAGATAACATACCCTTCTCCTACCAAAATGATTCGATTGTTCAACATCATTCTGTTTGTAAGCAATTGAACTTCCTCATTCCCTTGTGTATCAACACCAAGTACAGAAAGTTTTCGAGGAAGTGAACTCGACGCGGTTTCGTTGTAGCATTCCTCCCAAATCAACAAGCTGAACAGAAAAGGAAAGAAAGAAATTTTTAACACCTCCAAACAGATAAGGACAACATGATTGAGTTACTATTACACAAGATTTTCGGCTAAGAAAGACAAAACGAAAAGGACAAGAAACAAAAAAAAAAAAAATGAAATGACAAGAGAGTTAAGAACAAAGTCATGAACTTGAAACTGTTGGACAATTTCATAAACAATAAACCAAATAAAAGGATATTGTTTTGACAAGATAAAACTACAAATCGAAAGATTCTTTTAGACAACCAAGATCAAACCAAACAGAAAACTCCAAGAAAACAGGGTAAAATAATTCCGATCGTCCTCGAGATCTGAGTTCGAAGAACCCTTAATCAAAATTCCCAAACGTTTGACTGATTCAAACATTCATTCAAACTCTGAAAGATCTTGGGTTTTTGGTAATTAGAAAATGGAATTAGTAGTACCTTGAATTTTGGCAGCCGATTTTCCAGAAAACAGCATAAGACCATTGATTATTAACGCATATAGACCTCAACGCTTCTCTTAGCAAAACACCCATAGCTTCTTTCTTTCTCTCCTCTCTTTCTCTCTCTCTATTCCTATATCTCAGCTCCAACTAAGAACGATCTTCACTTGCAACACTGCAATTTCAAACTGCCCAGAAAAAAAATCAAAACTTTAACTGTATAAACAGCACTTTTAAACGAATCTAGAAAAACCCAGAAAGACCCCATTATTACATTCTTTTAAGGAGATCGAAAATGGTTGAACAAAGACTAACTTCCACGGCAAGATCCTCTTCCAGCTTGTTTTGTTCGAAGTCCTCCACTCTGCTTCCTTTCAGGATCTAAGCTACTAGCGATCATACTCCGACATGCCATTTTCCGGTAAGAAAGTAAGAAAAAAAATCAAACCCAGAAAAAAATCGTTTTTTTTCTTCTTCACAATATACTCCAAGCTTCGAGCTTTAGGATTCCAGTAACTCCAGCCATTGATTCAGCTTCAAGAATTAGAAGAAAACAAAAGTCTAGTTGATAAGAAAACAAAATCAATGGACTTATTACTTCTTTTTTTGCTGCTTTATTGCTCTTTTCTCTTCCTTCTTCTGTGAAGAAAAAAAAAAATTGAAAATGGAGCAAAAGGTACCGTCTTATTAAAAACAAAGATGACGATGAGTTCGAGAAAGGGTATAATGTTTTAGTAGAAATTACAGGATTGTGCCACTGAGTGGGGTAGTCGAAGTCTTTTGTCCGTTTCCGATGATGGTAGACGAATAATTTAATACTATATTTTTTTATGTAAGGTAATATCCTAAAAAGTTTGTTTTTAGAAAAAAACAAAAGAGATAAAGAAAAAAAGTGTAATTAAAAGACGTTCCCAAAAATATTTATAAACAATTAATAACGGCAAAACTTCAAAAATTTAGGACGGGGTTTGTACTCTGTACACTTTTGTATAATGGTTGGTTGGCCACTAAATATTATAAGAATAAAAGAGGATTTAGAAGAGAATTTTTCTGTTATTGATTCTCAGAATACCGTACGCAACACTTACACATTATATTTACATATGTTTAAAACTCAATTTTTCTCCTAATACAACTCATGCTTTAGTTGCTATATATGATGATTGTTAAAGATGAATTTTGTTAATTAGGTATTTAAAATTCTTGCGACATATAAATAACCCACTTAAATAAAATATTTTTATCATATTTATACTAAAATATTGTATGTAATATATCTCTATCTGAGTTATTAAATAATGAAAAATATATAACTATTAAAATACTTGTAAAAAACATTATAAGACGAACATAAAATTTATGATATTTAGAATTCATGATGAAGTCATAAAAATATCAAAAACCAAATTATGAATAATTGAGATTAACAGTCAATATTTATAGAATATCAATGTGATATTTCCTTGGTAAGAATTTTTCAGTACTTAAAAATTCAAAACACGTTTTTCATTTATTTAACTTTAACAATGTATTAAAGTTACTTGACAAAAAACAACGTATTAAAGTTTTTTTTTTAATAATTCAGTGTAATAATTCTATTTAAATGTGCAGAAAATCTAAGTATAATCTTTTTATTGTTGAAATTAAAGATATCTTTATAGATTTCATTTTTATTAGATTAAATTTGTGTTATTAAAGTATTCGTCGGATAGAAAAACCAACATTGAACTTGATATTATAAATATATATATTGAAATTGACTAGTTACACAAAATATTTCATATAATTTTGACTATTTTTCTCAACAATACAATTTTCATATATTCTCTAGCTGACAATCTTAATACGATACAACTGTAAGAAGAGAATGATTGAAATCGTTTTCAAACAAAAATCGTTAATAGCTTCTTCTTATTTGGTTATACTATTCATACATTTTTAAAGAATTAAAGTGAGAAAATTGACGAGAAGAAAACACGTAAGCTATATTTCTTTTTTTTTGGCAACTACATAAGCTATATTTATGATCCATAAAAAACCAACATGAATGAAAAATAGATAATTTGTCATCAATTTTGACTGATTTATCGATAATCAATTTATAGACTAGTTTCAAAACAAAATATTAGCGCAAAGTATAGTATTGAATTCAAAATCCAGTCATCATAGTTACCACAATTGTTTTTAAAAAGCAAATGAGAACAAAATCTTTGTATTATAACTTGTCGATAAAACATATATATTGATCAACCAAGGCAAATAAAAAAATAGAAAAAGTATTTATAAGTTTCTTTGTCAATGTTTCTTATTGAAAAAACAAGTTATATACCAGTGACCAACAATAGCAATATACCAAAACAAAAAGGGCAAAATGAGTGTGGACATATCCCTCTTCTAATAAAAAAAATAGGCACATTTATACCCGTATTCTGAATATAGAAACTTTTAATATTTAATTTATTAAAGAAATATGGTTTTTTACTATTAAAACAAAAATCCTAAAACAATTTTTATAAACGTAAGATAATATTAGAATCATGTGACATAATAGTAATAACTTCTAAAATTCATGACATATCCAACATCCTAGAATATTAAAAAAAATATTAAAGTCATTAGAATAAATTGATAAAAAAAAAACTGAAGAAAATTTTATTTTATTACAAAAATACATAAGTAACTTAAAAATTTAAGTATTCATATTTTCACAAATGACTTTTTGAACAGCACTATTTTTTAAAAAAGTACTATTTCATAATTAACTTATCTGTATTTACTTGGATGGAACAAACTATAGGTGGTAAGACAGTTCATATTTTGTGTGGTAGGTTGGTTCTTTCGAGTGAAAACATAGTGAAAATCATTTGTTTTTTTTTTGTCACTTAAAAATCATTTGTTATTAAAAAAAGGAAATGTAAATAAAAAATTTTGGGGAAAAATACGACAAAAGAAAGAAAAAAAAAATGATGTTTTATTGCTTAGGCGTCTCGTAAACCGTCGAGAGAGAATTAGTGGTTGTTGCTGTCTTGATGACGTCATCGGTGACAATTTGTCATTCCTCTCTCTGAATATTCACAGAAGTGGCAGTGCCTTTTTTACACTCAGAGAGACCCCTAAGACAGTGTAGAGGTCCAAACTACATTCTCTCTCTCTCCTCAGTTATCTTTTTGAATAATATTTTGAAAAAATAGCAATAATGTTATAGTGTTTGAAATTATTATATATTTAACTCATCAACTCATTTAACAATAGTTTAATATACTTGACTGGATTATTTATTCAAAGTTATATACAGTTAGTAGCTAACTTGTTGGAAAATTATTTTCAATAACATTTCACTTTATCTTTATTTCCAAATGAGGGAGGTTATTGTACGATTTTTACCAAATTTTGTGTTATCTACATAATTTCACATTATTTTTTAAACATATGCAATTAAATGCGTTATTTGTATACAAAATATCATAGCACAATTACCAATTTTAATTTTATAAATGAATATGTATTTAATTAATATATTTTGTGAGAATTATATAGTAAAACAGTGATAATTCTGAAATTCATCACACATTTATAGGGTTTGAATTTAACATTTTGCTTATATGAGATGATAAATAGTTTTATGCAAGTTTATTTTATGAATATTTAAATTCTGTTAATTTTTTTAAAAATTAAATCTTCAAATTGATTTTTGAAATCACAAAAATATATCTCCAACTTGAAAGAAATTCAATTTGCTGGATTTTTAATTATTTTTAATAAATATGCATAATTTATCTCAAATTTAATCAAAAATATTTTCTTTTCGCTTATACCAGACACAAGCAAAAAAAGAGTAATTCAACTCTATATATAATGCAGAGAAGTTCTTACGATATCCAAGATACATCGTATTGTGTCCTTAAGACACCAATAATAGACCTAATTTAGTAACGGTTACATAAGTATGTTTCTTTTTTAACAATAAAATAGTTTAAAAAAAATTCATAGAATATTTGTCAAACCAAAATTTTTTTTTACATGAATCGTTGCTGATAGAAGATATCGAAAATTTTATACTAAACCAACTTGTTCGCCAGGCAACAGTCTGGCCTTCTTCTTTGCTCTTAAATCGATGCCTAAATTAAGGCCTTATTAGGAGGAAATCTCGACTGAAAAAGAGTTTTTTAGCTTGATGGGGGTTTTCAGACGCGACTCGTCTGTCCATTTTTTGTATTTTATGCACGTAGAATAAATGTAATGATGAAATTATTGAAATAAACTTATATTTTATACATATTTAATATGATACAATCACAAAAACATACACTTATTTGTCGATGGTTTTTAAACAGCCATACTTATCCTAATCTTGAGTCTAAACTAATCTATGATGTCTATATAAATTCAGATATTTTTGTCAAACAAAATAGGGAAATAATTCCATGCTTGAGATGATTTTTTCCCTAACCTACACCAACAAAATGAAATCAGTTATCTGCTACTACTTGGTTAATGTTTTATTTTTAACCTAACTTAGCTAATGTTGCTTGCTAACTTTATATTATACTACACTAGTTTCTTTTCTGTTTGTATTTTATTTGGTTGTTGTAGAAAAAAAGGGAAGTGTAAATATTTCGTTATCTTCCGTTTTACCAAGTGAACACAAGCATTCAAATAAAAAAAAAATTGAGATATTCACATTCGTTTATAAAGAAGACAGATGTAATCATTTTATGAAAACATGGAAAATGATAAATATACAATGACGATGTTGGTGGGTTGGAGAGAGGAAGAATGACACGTGGGTAGAGTGGTAAGGCAGAGAGGGTAATAGAGTGCGAATAATGAAGAATGATGAGAGATTGAGAGGCTTTGCTTTGTTTCATTTCAAATTCAATCCTCAATCCTCAATTATATTTGTATAAGAATTATATATATATATGTGTTTTGGAATGCTTGTATATTGGATGATTGATTGCGTTTTCAAATACTATTTGCTTTTTTCTTATTAATCGTATGATCTTGTGGTACTATAATTTGAAGTTCAAAAGGTACAGGTTTACATTTCTAGTTTTAAATGATATAATTAGTTGATCTATTCCTCTGGTTACACTAATCTATTGAGACGTTATAATTTAAGTCAAATTGGCATACATAATAATAATATTATTATTATTATTGCGTTTATGAAAACGTGCTTTATAGAAAAACCTTTATATATAAAACAAAAAAAAAAATTGTAATTTAAGTCAAATTCAACTTTTTAATATAATATAAAGAACCAAAGCTTACAAGAATTTCGGTTCTTGTCTTAGACAAAAAGAATTCAGCTAAAAATAAGGCAAAAGTAATTTGTTTTAAGGTATGTATTTAATATAAAATTTATAGTGATTTATATTAAATTAAACGATCATTTATTATTTAAATGTGAATTTTAATTTTTATAAGAAAATTTAGAGTTATTAAACTTGCTATTTCAACTTATCATCAACATTTAATTTCTGAACATGTATCATTTTCATCCAAATTGTCGAATAAGCTATTGATATCCATTTTATTTCAATAACAAATATTATTAATTATAATTTCAAGTTCATGAATGTTGTTCAATTCATCTTATAAACTTTTTTGAAGCGACATCTTCATAACGAATTTGTCGAAAATAATGTGCTACTGTCTTTAATAAACATCAACTATCCAAGCCGAAACTGCAAAATTGATAGCATCCAAAATGGTTATCTTATCTGGATCCCTCTAAAATCTAACGTTAAAATCTCTACATAAATAAATCTTACAAGCTCTTATTATTCAAGCATCACAAGATTGAACTTTTGATGTGATATTGGGTGACAAAATAAAATTCAACATTCTGCTATCCTTCAATGTTTTTTGAATGTGCTGGACAATTATCTACCACAAACGAAAAATCTTTTACTATGCATTCTCTTATCAAACTATCAAATATATTTTTGCTTTTTTATTGGCACGATAGTAAAAAATTAAAACTATTCATATTGACATTTTTGAAACAATGTGGTTTTGTATATTTTTCAGTGATCTATATAGGATATTTTTTCTAACTAAAACAATTTTTCAAGCCATGATTGCAAATCCTTTAGTGAGCATCATATGATTTCTTTTGTACTCACATTATTCTTTGCGTATTTGATCTATCATTTTTAATTTTGGAATATCTTTTAGATGACAAACCATTGCCAAGATTGGTGTTAAAAAGGATGTGATAGTTTAAAGATGAAAAATGTTTGGTTAAAGTAAAGAAACGTTTTAGAGCAAACAAGATATATATTGTACAAAGAGAAAAGAATTAAGAAAATTTAAAAATAGAATATTAACTTAATATAAAATATGTGAATAATAGTAGATATGGAAATTCAATTAAAGAAAGTTTCTCAGCTATATGCTGATTAGAGTTGATCTTTCATTGTTCGAGTTATACGAGATCATTGCTTCAGCTGGATACATCGATGCATGATATTTTTCAGCTATATGCTATATATTCCAGAAGTGTATCTACTCGCTCATTTACAGAAGTCGACATTCATATCTCTACTACGATCACCAAAAATTTGTTTTAATTTCTTTTTGTGGAGAAAATATAATAATATGGTATGTTAATGGCTACAATCTTTGCGTACTAAGTATTTATGCTTTAGAACTCTAGACTTGAGAGTATTTAATGTTATTATTCTTGCGCTCTGGCATAATGTGGAAGCTAGATACGTACATGGAAAAAGAGAGCTTCAGTTAGAACGATTTAGGATATCATATTTATGAAGTTGATACACAATACTTAGATTTTGCTAAAACTGGAATGATATATGTGATTGCTCTCTTTATGTTCGGTCGTGTTGATGAAATAGCTTTGTCATTAGAAATGGCCTCAACATTACCACATATTCTCGAAGATTGTTGTGAGCTTCTATGTTTGATGACCATGGCATGTGAAGCTCATGCCCTGTTATTGATGAAATTTGGAGGATGACGAGTGATTACTCCTCTTCTAGATGGTATATTCGATGGTTTACAAACCATTGTGATTTAAGCAAAGATTCTATGATCTTTTATGAAGTAGTCTCTTAATTAAGTCTAACTTCTTGCTTTTATTAGAATTAAAGGAATATACAAGAATTTACATTGCTTATCATTTTGGATCAATTGTTGATTTGGTTTATAAAGTTTTGCCACAGTTGAAAACAAAGATATTTTTTTCTTCTCATATTGGCTAGTTGATAATTCAAGATATACGTCAATAATTTATGCTCCAATGAATAGAGATATACGGTCAAGAAGGACTAATCATTATGTTAATGGAGTTGATTCTCATGAGTTGCTGCTGCTAATTGTACTTCTATCTTGCCTCTAGTAACTCATTTGTTCCCATTTTATCATATGATGGTTTAGTTCTTCATTTGACTATTACTAGCAGATAAAACTTGTTGTTTATCTTTGAAGAACTGTTGCGGTTTGAGAATGCTATCTCTGGTTTTCTTCAATCTGATGGATGTTTTCTTAATCAAGTGTATTGTCGATCATATTGGATATTAAGGAAGAAAACGTTTAGATAGTTGAAGTGTTTTATTACTGGTTTGTGCTGGATGCGCTTATACAATGATGTCTGGTGAAATGGAGTTGTTGTCAAGACTTCATTGTCATGTCATCTCAGTCTTGACTTTGGACTATAGAGTATATAATTACATATTACATATGTTTCGCTCGACCTAGTTGACAAGTTAACATAGAGGATTCGTATACAATCGTCTTATACCATTTACGTAGGGACATAATCACTAGTTTGGTAAGCCAAATCTATATCAAATCTGTATTTTCTGGATAATAAAAAGTTTTTAAAATACCAAAATTAATAATAAAATCAACATTTAAAATGTGAAATTCAAAATCTAAAAATCAGAAACTAAAACCTAAAAATTAAAAACTAAGTAGAGGTTATAGGTTCTTGTATTTTAGCGGATTTAGAAAATTTCTTGGATTCATAAATATTTGGTAAATCTATTGATTTTAGAATCAGATAAGTAGATTCTAAAATCAAATCAATGCATTTTTGTAAATCAACCAAGTGGATTTATAATAATTTTAGTTTTATAATAAAATAAAAACATATAAAAGACATGTGGTTTTTTGTTTTTTTTTTCTTTCACATATAATATATAATATGTTATTTTTATAACATATATAATCTCTCTATATGTTTGTTGCTATGTTTGCTCTCAATTGATTGGCATGCTCTCGTTGTGATTCTTCCATTGATGATTTTGGTTTAAGAGTTTTATATGTTTGTGTCTTACGATTTTTTTTTATGCATAGTAGACATTATATAAAAATTATGACAAACACATACATAGAAAAAGAAAGACTGGTTAGAAGATTGAAAAAATGGAAAATTAGAAAAATATATTTTTTTTAAAAAAGTAGAAACATATGATATAAAAATATTGATTATAGCAATCTAGAATATTGAGGTTGGTTTGTATGAATATAAATGGTGATTATAGAATTTTTTTAAAAACAATAATACAAATCCAACCAAATAACAATGTTCAATTCAATATTTTCCATTATATTTTGATTTTTTCAAACACTTATAAATTTATTAAAATCCAATTTTAAATTAAATCTTTTAAATAAATGGTTGCTATTCAATAACAATCCTTAAAAACTAAAATTACTCAAACAATCAAATCAAATCCTAAACGTAACAAAATTTCAATGTCTAAAAGTCGTTGATATGTAAATATGTAATATGTATATATACCAAAATCCACATAAAAAGTACTGGGGATATTAGGATTTTAGAAGTATGAATAAGAGCTTTAAAGTAAAAAGACACTAAGATTGTTAATCCAGTTCGGATCGTCGATCCTACGTCTAGGGTGAAAACTGCCTCTCACAACTTCCACTATAATTAATGTGAATTACAAGAGAGTTTTATGGTTCGATAATCATCATACAAAATTAGAAAACCCTAGAGATATATATATACATATATATATATATATATAGGGTACAAGGCAGAATCAATGATGAGCTTTGTCACTAATAAATTAGGTCCATTATCCTCATAATCTCCACATTCGGCCTCGATTTCCGTCACAAAACAATGTGACCCATTCATCTTGGCCCAAAAGGCTGTCCTTGAAGCCTCTTTTTTTTTCAAAAAACTTGTCCCCACGTTTTTTTTTCAATTAACTAAGGCAAAAAAAAACTCTTCATTTTTCTCCACCTTCTCTCTCTTCTCAATTTCTCTTCTCCATTGTCAAAAGAATAATCCTCATGCTTGATTTCTTTTAATCGGGTGAAAGCTTCATGACAAACCTTCCAGATCTGTCATCTACATCGCCTCCTCCGTCGATCTTGCTCAGATTCGGGTAAGAATTATAAAACTTCATCTCTCACTTTTCCATTTTCAAATCTTCCATTTTTCTTCACCAAAAATCTTCAATTTTACACCGATTCTTTCATACCCAATCTTGTTTTTGACTTTAGAACCAAAAACTAACTTGATTTGGCCTTTTCCCGGTCAAAAACAAACTTTTTCGGCGAGATTCAAGTGATTTCTGGTGAGTCAACTCGCGTGCAGAAAGTCAACAAACCAATTTGGGCTTCATTTCTTCTCTGGGCCGCCATGTCAACAAAAACAAAACAGTTGGACTTCAACTTGTTTTGGGCCACATTATTTTAGCCAAATCTTCACCTTCAATTTCTTTTGGCCAAGTAACAAAAAAGAAAACATTTTAAAAGCCCATTTTTTTTCTTTCTTTGACTGTCGTTGACCGGCGTTGTTTTTTCCGGTGATTTTTCTGGTGGTTGACCACAGTCTCCGGCGACTTTTCCGGCAAAATTTTGTTTTCTTCTCCAGAATGAAAGGTATGATCATTTCAAAGCATCTTTTCTTCTTGACTGACCTCTGAAAACCCAAAACTAACCCATTTTCACACCTTTTTCCTTTATGTTCTATATACCTCGCACTCCACCTTGAGCTGACCACCTACAACTCAACTTAGCAACCAGATAATTTTTCATTATCTTAAGTCTAAGAGAATACACATGATTTAATTATTCTCTTTGAATTTGCGAGGCACAATTCCAATGATGAGAATTACCTGGCGCTGTGCAGTAGTCTAGGCAATGTTCACCAAATAGCAGCAGAGATCGAACTTAGGCCCATGTAAGGCTTTAGTTAGGAAATCTGTTGGATTCTTGCTTGTATGGATCTTAGATAGGCGAACGAAACCCTTGGCCACAATGTCTATGATGAAATGGAATTTGGTTGCCATATGTTTAGTTATTTCGTGATAGACTGCATTCTTAGCTAGAGCTAGGGCACTCTGTGAATCGCAGTGAATTGTAACTGATTTGTTGTGGAAACCCAATACGTCACACAAACCCTTCAACCAAATTGCCTCTTTGACTGCTGCAGTAAGAGCCATGTACTTTGCTTCAGTTTTTGAGAGTGCCACAACAGATTGTAAACCAGACTTTCAACAAACTGTATTTCCCCAAACTTTGAAAACATAGCCTGTAATTGATCTTCTCTTATCAATGTTTGTAGCGTAATATGAATCACAGAAACCCTCAATATAGAACTCAGAGTTAGACTTTTCAAACTTTAAACTTCTTCCTTAAGCTCCTCTCAGATATCTCAATACCCACTTCACTGCATCCCAATGTGTTCTTCCAGGATTAGCCATAAAGCGACTGATCAAACCAACTGCGAAACTCAAATCAGGTCGTGTGCCAATCATGTCATACATTAGAAGTCCAACAGCACTAGCATAGGGAATCTCATCCATGTACCTTGATTCCTCAACATTTTCTTCCTTAGTTAGACTCTTAAGTCTATGATGAGTTGCAACAGGTGTTACAACAACCTTTGCTTCTGCCATCCTAAAATTCTTCAACACTTTCTCTAGGTAGTGTTCTTGAGATAGAATCAGTGTCCCCTTCTTTCTGTCTCTCATAATGTCCATACCGAGAATCCTTGAAGCAGCTCCTAAGTCCTTTATTTCAAACTCGGAACTTAGCTTTTCTTTCACTTGTTTAATCTCTTCTTTATTTCCTGACGCAATCAGAATGTCATCCACGTATAAGAGTAAGTAGATCGCCTTTTCTGTCTTAATGTTCTTCATGTAGACACACGAATCCAATATACTTCTCTGAAAACTTTGATCCTTCATGAAAGTATCAAACATGATATTCCATTGCCGTGGTGACTGCTTCAAACCATATAATGACTTCTTAAGCAAACAAACCTTGTTTTCATCGCCCTTTTTAATGTATCCTTCTGGCTGATTCATGAGTATCCTTTCCTCCAATTTTCCATGTAGAAAAGTTGTTTTCACATCCATCTGTTCCAACTCAAAATCCAAGTTAACCACCATAGACATAATTGCAGGAATTGAAACATGCTTAACCACTGGTGCAAAGATCTCGTTGTAGTCCACTCCTTCTTTTTGTGAATAACCCTTAACAACCAACCTTGCTTTGAACATTTGCTTCTCGATTCCTGGTATTCCCGGCTTCAATTTAAATTCCCATTTACACCATATGGGTTTAACATTCTTTGGCTTGTGGATCAAAATATATGTCTGATTCTTATCCAATGACTCCATCTCCTCGTCTTCTTCATTCTTCGAAAACTTAGATTTACTTGATCTCATAGCTTCCTGAAAACATTTAGGTTCATATATATCTTGTTCTTCAGCCGTTGAAAAGGCATAAGCCACAAAGTCACTGTCTTCGTCATACCTAGAAGGCTTCTTGATTTACCTTCTAACTCTGTCTCTGGATAAAACATAATCATCTAGATCCTCTTCTTCCTCTGAACCTGATTGTTCCTCACCATCCGAATTTGCTAAACCATCCTCAAACGATTCTGACGTTTCTCCACCTTGATCCATGTCTTGATTGTCATCTATATCTCCACCTTCATCCTCAGTGTCTTCGTTCTGTGATGGTGAAGGTGTAGGACCTTGTATAAGACCCTGCTTAAACGATACTCTCCTCTGTTTACCTTTAGCTTTAGATGATTCAAAATCAGATTCTTTGTTAATGCCATTTTTGTAGACTTCTTTCTCATTGAATACAACGTTTCTGCTAATTGTGACTATCAGCTCCTCAGGTAACCAAGCTATGTATCCTTTGAACCCAAAAATATATCCCATAAAAACCTTTAACTGCTCTCGGTTCTGTCTTTCCTTGAGTAGTGTGAACATAAGCAGAACAACCAAATCTTCTTAAGTGCTCGAGAGTGGGTTTTGTACCTGTCGAGACTTCTTCAGGCAGCTTGTAGTTAATAGACGAATTAGGTGATATGTTTGTTATATATGCGACTGTTGAGGTAGCTTCAGCCCAGAATTCTTTTCCTAATCCTGATTCAGACAACTTACATCTTACTTTCATTAAAGTTCTGTTCATTCGTTCTGCAACTCTATTTTGTTGAGGCATGTAAGTACATGTCTTGTGCCTTGTTATCCCAGACTCCTTACACAATGCATCGAACTGTTTGTTGCAGAATTCAAGTCCATTATCTGTCCTTAGAAATTTGATCTTCTTTCCAGTTAGATTCTCAGCTGCTTCTTTCCAATCTCTGAACTTGCTGAATGATTCATCCTTAGAACTCAAGAAGTAAACCCAAACCTTCTTTGAGTAATCATCGATAAAATTAATGAAGTATCTGCATCCTCCAAGTGATTCTAGGGTTGAAGGAGAACCCCATAAGTCCGAGTGAATGTACTCTAGGATGTTGTTGGTGGTGTGTTTTGCCTTTTGAAAACTCTGTTTATGAGATTTTCCAAGCACACAGTCTTCGCAGAACTCCAATTTGTCGACATCTTTGCTTGGGAGATATCCTTCCTTGACGAGAATATTCTTGTTTTTTAAGCTCATGTGACCTAACTTTGAATGTCATATCATCGTCTTGTCTTTCTCAGCCTTGGTGATATTTTCTTCTCCACCACATACTTTCTATTCAAGAAAGTACAATCTTTCCTTATACTTTCCTGAAAGCACCTCTTGATCGTTTTTGTAGAAAATAACACGGTAGTCTTTTCCTTCATAAGTACAACCGGATTTTTCTATCATACAGTATGAGATCAGATTTCTGCCCAAACCTGGCATATATTTGACCTCACTAAGCGTGACTACAGTTCCGTCAGCGTTCTCAATCCTAATTTTTCCATACTTCAATGTGTCAACAAGGGAATCATACTGCTTGGGCAAACTTGACAGTATCTGAATCGCTTGATCTTCATCACTGATATTGATATCTAGACTAGTTAAGTCTGAAATCAATTTCAAGAAATCATCCACGTTCTCTTCAATTCCCTTCTGTTCATTCATTTTGAAGCTTGCAAATCTCTGTTTCAGATAGATCCTGTCTGGAAGCGATTTTTGTTGGTAGTCAATTTCCAACGCCTTCCAGACACCTAGAGCTGTATTCTCTTTTATAACCTTGCGAAGCACACGGTTTCCCAGACTTGTGCAAATCAGATTCCTTGTGCGTTTATCCATCTTGCGCCACTTCTTAGAACCCCTTTCGATAACCTCTACATCTGAATCTGTATCCTCTTTACCTTCTTCAACCATAACTGGCTCTAATTCCTGAATTTCCAACTGCATCAGCATCTTGCACTTCCACATCCCAAAATCCTCCTTTCCATCAAACTTCTTTATATCGAACTTGCTGTGTGACGACTCAATACCAGACATGACGAAAATTGATTATTCACCTTCAATCTTGTTTGCAACCGAAAAAGATAATGAATTAGCACGTGTTTGCTTGAAAGCTAGATTTAGACCTAGAGAAAGAACTTTGTAACCTGTAAAGCTGTTCTTCTGAGAATCTGATTTTCTTCAAACACTTTCCTTGCTCTGATACCACTTGTTAGGATTTTGGAAGTGTGAATAAGAGCTTTAAAGTAAAAATACACTAAGATTGTTAACCCAGTTCGGATCGTCGATCCTACATCTGGGGTGAGAACTGCCTCTCACAACTTCTGCTATAATTAAAGTGAATTACAAGAAAGTTTTAGGGTTTGATAATCATCATACAAAATTAAAAAACCTAGAGAAATATATATAGGATACAAAGCAAAACCAATGATAGGCTTTGTCACTAATAAATTAGGTCATTATCCTCATAGAGAAGATTCAAAATATCCACTAAAAGACTTAATAATACCATACACATGATAATATTGACCCTTTGCATAAGGTAATCGACGATGTGATTCTGACTAAATTTTCAGTCTAGACTCTAGTAATCTAATGTAATGTCGCTTCATTCCATGAATTGCTATTTCCATTTCGAATACACTAAAATTCTAATTTAAGGTCTATGGATTGGGCTAAAAAACCACCCATCGTAATTTATTGACATGAATCATATATCATAATCCGAAATGTATTATTATGACTAGTTTTGCTTACGTAGAGTATTAAAGGGTTGAGCCACTATTTGAACTAATATTTACTGGGCAAGGCCTGTTATCTTATTGAAGAGCCCACATAGCATAATTCATACCAAACCGGGTTAAACTCCATGATATAATGAGAAAAGTTATTTATGTTTGGTTTAGTCAAAAAAGTTTTTATTTTATTTTGATAACCGGGGTTACATAAGCCGAAACTCATACTAATCTCCCAGGATCACATAATTTTTAGAAGATGGTATTGGCTTATATATTTTAATTAATTTGAAAATTCATACAGAATTTAAAAAATCTTTGCAAAGTTTATTGATTTTTAAATTTTCATAGTAAAAAAAAAATTTAAACCTGATTATATATATAGGTGAAATTATTATTTGGGATCCAAAATCTGATCCGGAGTTGCTAAAAAAGTTCAGATATCTGAAAGGTCGAATCTAGATATTTTGATTTTCAAGTCTAAATATAATGATCCAGGATATCTGGATTTCAAGTTCAGATATCCAGATCTTCATATATTGATTTTCAAGTATGGATGTCCAAATATTAAATATTTATATTTTATGAATAATTTTTTTATATATTGAAATTAATACATAAATAATAAAATTTAAATAATTTTAAGAATATTATATTTATTTTTATAAAATTTCATATAAATTTTAATTTTAGAAATATTTTTAATATTTAATATTTTAATATATATATATATTTTATTTTTAATGGATATCCGTATATATATTTATCATAATGTTTTGATAGATATCAATCTGAAAGCCACAAATCAAGATCATTATAGTTAAAACGGGAATCCGAAAAATCCAAATTCAGATACTTTGATATTTTCGGATATTCAAATCTGTCCCATTCCTATATATCTTTCAAAAACATTTATGTAGTTCTTTATTTTAAAACGAATATAAAGTTCTACTTATAAAAAACTTATTTAAATCAAATGCATCTTAGTTTGAAAGTTCCAAAGATAAATTTTGCTTTACATATTAAACTTTTGTAGGAGGTCCACTCAGAGCCTTCTCTTTATATGGTGATTAAGAACTTCCCACCATGTATAATATTGATTTCTCTACACTAATTTTAAGCCGGATGTAATTGTAAATTCATCGAACACCAGGATGATGCCTTCTATCGATTGTTTTGTTCCATTAACAAATATCATGAGATCATAAGCAAAATACAAGTGTGTAAGATTAAGATTCTGACACAGAAGATGATATCCAAATCTCCTCTCTACCACTCGATCATGTGAGAGAGCATGTTCATAAAAATCACAAATAAATACAACGATAACGAACAGCCTTGTCTTAGACCCCTTTCACTTCGAAACTCCCCATTTATTTAGTTTCACCTCATTGTCCTATGATAAGAATGAAGCCGTTGTAATGCAGAGTCGTATTCAATAAATAAACTTCTCCAGAAAATTCATCACTGCAAGCATGTTTAGTAAGAAATACCACTGAGTGGAATCAAAAGCTTTTAAGATATCAATTATCATAGGACAATGAGGTGAAACTGAATCTCTATACGAATGCTTAACTAGTTCTGTCACCAAAAAGGATGTTCTTCAATAACATTCTGTCTTTAACAAAAGTTGTTTGGTTTGGAGTAATGATTCCTGAGAGTAAGTTTTTTCAAACGGTTCGAAACCACTTTATATAGAACATTGCAACACGAGATTGGGTGATAATGTTTCATTACCTTGTCATCTGTGTTTTTTTTTTGGGTATGAGCACAAGTATGTATTGACTCCTTTAATTAGAAACTATTTGATAAAGAAAGATTGAATGGCAACCATGAAATCAGGTCCAACAACTGGTCAGGCTACCTTACAGAATTTGCAAGTGAAGCCAAATGCAACCCAATTGATTAAATTCATAATTCTCCTAAATGACCAGTCTTTAAAAACAAATTATACAATCTGTGCTGCTTTTTTTTTTTTTTTTTGTCTTGACTCGCGTCTCTAACAAGCATCCAAATTGCATAACTTTATTATTAATCCAGTTACAGACTACATAATTTTTAAAAGATTTGTTGTTACTCCACACATTCCAGAAGAAACTGGATATTTATAGGTTTCTATAGGAGGGTTAAGAGCTTATAATCGTTAAAGACTCTTTTCTTTATTAAGTTTAGAAAAGCTTCACCAAAAACTAAACTTGTTTGATTCTCTCAATTGTTGTATATCAAAGCTCACATAGCTCTTATACTTATAATAAAGAGAGATTGATCCTATTCACAATAAGATTAGATTTGCTAACAACAAATCTAACATAATCTAACTTTAACTTTATCATAAATTTGATAATTTTAAACTTCTTTTTCTCTGATCTTAATCCTAACTCGATTAGAGTCTTCTTTTTAACTACAAATTATCCAACATTCTCCTTCCTAAACTTTGAGTTCAAATTCAGAAGTTCTTCAACGCCAACCAGCTCTCTCATTTCCTTAACTTTGTCTTTAAAGATTGATCAAGCTTGAAATTCCAAGCTCTAGGCGCCTGCCTTAATCCGTATAGTGAATTGGGAAATTTGTACACTTTTTCTTCTTCTCTTTTCTTCCAAAATCCGTTGGGTTGAGCGACATAAAGTTCTTCTTTTAAATTTATGTGCAAGAAAGCGGTTTTCACATTTAAGTGGTGAATTTACCAACATCGTGTTGCTGATACTCAACAAGAAAGCGGATGGTTTCGATACGGGATATAGGGGCAAATACCTCGTTCAAGTCTATTCCCTCTTGTTGTACGTATTCTTTAGCGACTAGTCTTGCTTAATGCTTGCTTATGGTTCCGTTTGCGTTTCTTTACAGTTTATAAACCCATTTCAAACAATTATCCTTTGCTCATTTTTGTTTGTTGACCAAATTCCATGTTGCCTTCTTGTTTATAGATTCAATCTCGGACTCCATTGCCTCGATCCATTCTGCATATGTCTCAGCTTCTGTGTAATGTTCTGATTCTCCATGTACCGTTAGCATCAGTTGTGCACATTATGCGAGTATTTCATATTCGTTAAGGTACATTGGATTTGTTTTAACCAGGTTGACCTTCTTGGTTCAAATAAAGCAGCGGTTTTGACCTCCTTTGGTCGTGTTGTTCAGATATCTCTTCGATCAATTCATCGACTCTTGTCTCTTCTTCGGGTTGTGTTTCTTCTTCTGAAATTTGTTCATCTCTGAAGTCAACGAAGGTTCTGTGATTCATAAAAAATCTCCAGGGCTCGCCATCTTCTCCGTAATCTTCGTCCTTCCAGTACCATCCTTTATCCTCGATGAAGAGTGCATCTCAACTTACGAATTTTTTTTTTCTTTTCGGTTGTATAAGCAGTAAGCTTTGGATCTGGGCTTTATCCCAAGGTTTATGAGTGGTCTCGATATCTCGTTTAGCTTCTTGAGATGTGCCACGTCCACCTTGCTAAAATTTAAGCAGCTGAAGACTCGGAGATGTTCGATGTTCGGATTTTTCCTGTAGAAGCATTCGTAAACTGTTTGGAATTTTTGTTTGCTTCGCTTTTTCTATCATTAGAATATTCCACATTTAGCGTGAGTGATTCGATTAAGACAAAGATATATCTATACCTCGAAGGTGTTGGAGGCGTGATTGGTCTACATAGATCACCATGGATCAACTCAAGAAATTTTAAAGCTATGTAACTTGCTTTTGAGGGAAGGAAAAAAAGTTTGTTTACCAGCCAAGCACGATTCCTAAACTTCATTTTCTAGTTCTACCTTGAGCATGCCAACGACCATATCTTTGTCAACCATCGCTTTCACTTATCAGAATTTGTTGTGTCCTAGTTGTTGATGTCATCTCCACGACGTCTCAACAATTTTTGCTTGTAAGCATCTCAAACTTTCAATTTGCATTTTTCCTTATAAAGTCGATTTTCGGTTCTTATGGCTTGAACGAGTAATCTTCCACACAGATCAAATAGCTTTAAGTCTTAGGGCCAACAGTGCATCCTTTCGATCAAAATCTTTATTGAGATTGATTTTGAGACTAGAGTCAAGATCAGAGTTGGAGATGAGAGTCTTTCAACTCAATCATCAAGAGATCATTGGTATCATAGCATAAATCGAGTGAGTGAAAGAAACACGGGTGAATGAGATGACAAAATTAACATAGCCGAGCATCCATAAAGAGGCGTTTCTGGAAGCATAACTGAATGATCTCAAGACAATTACTCTAAATATGACTTTCAAACAATTGTGGGATTCAACCAAGAGCAAATATCAAGGAAATTTAAGAGTAAAATGTGTCGAAGTGCAGAAATTGAGAAAGAATTTTGAGCTGTTTGAGATGACAAATGGAGAGAGCGATGGAGTGGCCGATGACATAAAAAATTATGGAGGTAACATGGAAGATGTCAAGATAGCGGAGAAAATTATGCGTAAATTAACCTGGCATAGTTGACTTTTTCATCCCAGCCTGGACATTCATTCTAGAAGTGGTCAAGTTTGTGACATTTAAAACACTTTATTGTGGCTTTGTTGAGAGGCCTTCCTCTGCCTCTTCCTCTTTCTTGACCCATTCTTCTTCTGTATTCATAGGTAAATTAACACTTGATCATCTCCACCATTAATCAGTTTTCTTATCTTTTATATATGGACTAGCCAACATTTGCAACACATTAATTGAGAGACTATCAATGTATTTGAACTCCGCAATCGAACAAACAATGTAGATGGTGAAAAAGGTGATGTGATGCTGATGGTGTTCACATAAATTATCATAAAATGAAGGAAGATGTTTGGTTTCTAGATTCAGGTTGCAGCAACCACATGTGTGGGAAAAAAACTTGGTTCTCCGGATTAAGCAAATAGTTACATCATGCAGTGAATTTAGGCAACAATTCTCAATTGAGAGTAATGGGAAAAGACAGTGTAAGCCTACAGTTGAATGGATGATCATACACAATCACTGTTCTTTATATCTTGTACTGGATTTGAAGAGCAGCCTTTTCATCATAGTGTAGCATCTCAAAAGAGATGTGAGGTTTTGATGAAGCATCGAGTTTCCAAGCTATTCCATCATGACTCTGGTTTGATCATGCAATCGAAAAATAATAAAGAACAAATTGTTTAATATCATGTCAACTAAAAATCAATCATATGATGAGGCAGAGTGCTTCCAAATCACGACAACAAATGATATTCTACTTTGGCATCGCAGGTACAATCATTTAATTATAAGGGGTTAAAAACATTAAAATATCAAAATATGGTGAAAGAGATATTGTATCTCAAGAACACATAAGAAGGTGCAACCTGCGTCACTTGCTTAAGGGAAAAACAACATCGTGAAATCATTCCAAATAAAAGCTTGTGGCACTCATCGAGGTTGCAACTAATACACTTAGACATATGAGGACTGATAATTCCAACTTCTAGAAAAATAAGAAATACATCCTTACTTTCATCGATGACTAAAACAAAAGGATATGGATTTAGTACTTATCAAACAAATCAGAGACATTTTTTTATTTACAAGATTCAAAAATCCAAATTGAGAGATAAACTGGAAAAATTTGGTATGTTTGAAAACTGATAGAGAAAGAAAATTCACATCCAAAGAATCCAAGCAATTCTGTGAAGATACGAGGATTAGTAAACAGCTCACAATCGCATTTATTCCACATAAAAATGGAGTGGCTGAGCACAATGATTGTACCATCATGAACTTAGTGTAATACATTCTTAAGGATAGAGAATTCCTTAAAAATCTTTGGCCAGAAGTAGCAAGATGTGCAGTGTATATTAACAAAATTCCAACCTCTATGTTAGAAAAAAAACACTTGAAGAAATATAGAGTGGGGTGAGTCCAACGGTGGATTACTTCAGAGTATTTGGTTGGATTCACGTACTTGTGCCAGATCATAAAAGAAAAAAAGTTGGATTAGAAAAGCTCTACATGTGTATTAATTGGAATAAGTAAAAAATCAAAAGGTTACCAACTCTAAAATTTAATCACAGAAAAGATTGTAACAAGTCAAAATATCGTGTCTGAAAAAGAAAATAGGTATAGGCTACAGCGAGGTGTAGCACAATGGGATATAATATGCATGATCTTAGCTATGTCTTCTAAAAAAAGTTGGTGTGTTTATCAACTGGATTTAAAAACATTGTTTTATATGGTGAGCTATCTAAATGTGTCTATGTTGAGCAACCAAAATGATACATCAAAAGAGGATATGAGTATAAGGTCTACAATCTCACAACGGTTTTATTCGGCTTAAAACAAGCACCCTACGCTTGGTACAGCATAATCAAAGCATATTTCACCAAAGAAGGGTTTTAGAGATGTGAATATGAACACACGTCGTTTATCAAAATCTATAGAAAATAACAAGATTCTGATTGTTAGTTTTTATGTGGATGATTTAATATCTACAGGAATGATTTTTCTATGCTTAACTTTAAATCATCCCTGAAGAAAGAATTCACTATGACAGATTTGGGAAGAATGAAAGATTTTTTTGGTAGTTGAAGTGATAGAAGATGAAGAAGGGATCTTCATTCATCAAAGGAAGTATGCCAGATTTTTTTTGGAAATGTTCAATTTACAGTGGGAATGCAGTTAAAAATCCGATTGTACCGAGTACAATACTTTCAAAGGAAGGAAAAAGAGTAAAAATGGATCTGACACTATATAAGAAACTAATGGGGAGCTTGATGTACATCACATCTACAAGATCAGAAATGATGTATGCAGGGCAGATACATGGCATGTCCTACAAAACAACATATGTAAGCGGCAAAAATAATACTTCACTATTTGAAAGCTAGACTGTCTTTTGGCGTGTTATACCAGAAGAATTTCATTGATGACTTAACAGTCTATACAAACGGTGATTATGCAAGAGATATAGATGATAGAAGAAGTTTAAGTGGTTATGCATTTCTCTGAGTGGAAGAGCTGTAGCTTATGCATCAAAAAAGCAACATTTGTAACACTTACCATAATAGAATTTGTTGCAGCGGCTTATTATGTGTGTCAATATGTCTGAATGAGAAGAATTCTGGAGGATTTTTGCTTAAATCAGTCAGAAAGTACTAAGATATTGTGTGACAATAGCTCCACCATCAAATTTTTAGAGAATCATGTTCTTCATGATCGAAACAAGCATATTAATGTCATCATTTTTTAGAGATCTTAGTAAGGTGGAAGTGATCTAGCTGGTTCATTGTGAAACAAATGATCAAATTGCAAATATTTTGACAAAGCCATTAATGTTAGAAGTTTTCATCAGATTGAGAAATGTTTTTGGAGTTTGTGAAATGATAAACTGACTGTGCTATCGCTGTTGGTTTAAGGGTGGTATTATTAGGTTTGATTTCGTTTTCAGTTAGTTTCAAGTTGAGAAATAATTTTCTAAAATTCAGGAGTAAAGTAAACTTTATTTTTTGGGTTAGTTGTGTTTGTTTTCATGTCAATAAGTTTTTGTTTTTAGATTGTTGCAAAAGTTACTCTTTCTTCTGATATATATATATATATATATATATCATATATTTTTGTCAATTTAACTTAGTGGTTTTTAATATTTCCTTAATTTTGCGGGGTGATGGATTCGAACCCCATACATGTATCATGAATTTCAGAGATAGCCACCATTGTGCCACATTATTCCGACTTCTTCTGAGATATTTAAAACCAATATATCTATGATTAATAAAATATCAAAATATATTTAATTTTGTTGAGTGTTAACATATTCTCTCAGATCAACATCAACATCATTGATTAACAATAAGTTATTGTGCAACAAGTTCATATAAAATGACAAATTAACGGATTGTTTCCATAATGGCCATCTAAGATTAGAAGTTGCATGATAATGGAGATCACACGAGATAACTACTTTTTAGACCTACTTTATTTAGCTTTATAACCCAATCTTAGCGTTATATAATGATGATGAGTTATCAGTTATGATGGTTTTTCCAAAGTAAACAATGCACTTGTCACTCTCTGATTCCGAGGCTTTAGATTAATTCATAATTCATGGTTTCCAAAAAAATTAAACTCATAGTTCATGCTAACCCCACTTTTTCAGTAATATAGTGGAATCTCCAAGTCATGCCCTTAATAATATCCCATCAATATCTTGTTTCACGGACCTCGTGATTTAATCAACAGAATATTTTTGTTCAGTGCCATCATATCCAAATTTGAGCTTTAGGTGCTATATTTTGTGGATCATCCAGTCACACATATTATCAGAAGTTAGTTCTAAAACTATTTGTAAGTCAGAGGTCAGAATTTTTCTGATTAGTAAAAGAGAATACAAAGTTACAATAGGCTAAAATTTAAATTCATTCGAAAATTTCTTGATTGTTTTTTTCTTTTTAGTTTAATATTCTTGAAATTTTGTGATAATAGAAATAGTTTGCTGACAACCAATTCCACAGAAGAGACCAGATTAAAGGTTGGTTAGTTCCACGTACGTGGTAATTTGTGTGTGTCATCAATTCGCATAATGAATGTTAAATCTTTTTTTATATATCTAGCAGAGAACTCGCCGGTTTTATATTAATATGTCTATACTTAATATTTTTTAGATTTTTATTTTCCTTATGAATAAATTTGTATTTTTTTTTTATTTTCTTTGTAACTTGAAGGAAATAATTCACTAACCTGTCGATTTTGTTTCAGTTCATATTATAAAAAATAGTTTTTAATACGTTTATTTTTTATTACTAGTATTTTATGGTGTTTTATACAAATATTTATTTTATCTAATTTTGTTTAATCATTTTTATATACTTTTTATACGTCATTTTATAAATATTTATTTGTTACTCCTACTATTTTTCATCCAAACCTCAATATTTCAATGATTTTTAACTTGTTTGATATACCATTTTGTATATTTTTAATTTTCTACCTATATTTTATTTATTTAAGTTTTATTATTTTTAAAATTTTTTTTTTTGTTTCTATCCTCATTTTCTCTATTTTTATCATATTTTTGATATTTACACTTTAAAATCTATATATGTGATATTTTTAAACTAAGTTTGAATTTATTTTATTTTATATTTATATTTTAATGATTTTAAATAACTTAATCTAAATGAAATGATTTTAGATTAAATATATAATTTTAACATATGTTAAAAGATTTTTAAAATAGTTGAATTTAAATTAAATAATTTTAGATTTTTTTATTAATTGTTAATACATGTTTAATTTTTTTTAGTTACAGAATGCTAAAGCGAAAAAAGGAATGACATAGACCAATCAGAAGAGGTTATGTGTCACTGGAAAGTCCCTCTTCATCCTTTATAGTATAGATTCGAATTATATCTTATATTTTTGATGGATATACAATTTGATTTATGGTTTTTTAAATATTTTATTAATTTCACTTAACAATTCATATAATTTGAAACCAAATTTGACCATTTGTAATCCGACTTACATAAGTTCGGTTGATTTGGTTTTCAGTTTGGATTTGGCTTAACGTTAGTTTTGAAAAAAAATTATCATATAAATAAATAATGCTTTTCGATAATAATAATATATTTAGGTAATATGATAAAATGTTTTTAATATCTGTATGATTCAATATGTAAAATGTTTAAAAATATATATATTTTTCATTCCTAACTAAAGTTCAACAACATTAATTTCTTTTCCAAACTGCAATTTGCATTAATTGTCTTTGTTCTAAAATCATGTTTCCTTTATTTACTTAAGCTACGAATTGGGAATCGACACAGAACCATGGATCGATGTAAACAGTAAAAACGCATTATACTTATAACTTGAATGGCAATGAATGTGTCCATCTTTTGGATTCGACCGACAGAATAGGGTCCCATGCACAGTCTCAACCTACCTAACGTCTTTAACCATATATGTACATACCTATTTGGTTATGTATTGGTCTTCGCCTAATCATGAAGCTTCCGAGGTCTACGATGGTACGTAGTGAGGGTCCAATCCATGCATATTACTGAAATCTAGGAACTATTCTTTTAAACTAGTTAAAAATTGAAGAGGAATTTTGATTTCTAGCATAACTTTTGAGACATGGGGGCAAGAAAGTAGCCGTAACCGCTACTTTTGATTCAACGAGGCCCTGTTTTAGCCTCCTTAGGGGTTATTACTCATTTGGTAGCTCAACACATGTACTCTCTTGGTAACATTGTTAATAACTATTATTCCTTAGTACCATTTTCCTTGATAACTATCAAGAAAATATGAATTACATATAACATAATACTATTCAAATCAAAAAAATCTGATTCATATCTTACCACTCTATCTTAGTGCATCTAAATGCACTGTTGTCTCTATTACCGTTGAAAATTACTTGCGGGAATGCTTATTAAGAGCAAATCCGATTGTGAAAACTAGCATTACTGTTGAGATTGATTTTACATGGATCAATCATGTAAAGACATGTAGTCAATGGATCCATATACCTAAGGAAGAGTTCCAACCCCACTTCCTTTATATGAATAATGACCTAAAACATACGACATACATGAGTCATGATGCTCGGACAAGACTCCTCACTTAACCTATTCATACTTCTCCAATATCACATTCTCAGTAAAATATGTATGTATTAGGCTTAGGAATATCTTCGAAAGAGACCCCTCTCTCTTCCGGAGATTTTAAAATCATTCTAATTTTGTATGATAACCCCATCCGGCAGATATTCCAAGACCCATACGGGAAGTCACACCTTATCATTCAAAAAGACAAACACATATCTTACGCTCATCCGCTATTATACTTATTTTATATATCATACTAATGCAGAAATCATCCATACGAAACATCCAAAACTCTATCCTTTTTCCAACAATATCGAAATTTTGGGAATTCTTTCTGAACCTTGCGTTGGAATTGTCCAATGTACCTAATTGTTTTTCAAGAACAAGTACTTGACAACACAGAAAAAGCGATTTATATACAGTGTTAAAAAGTATATTTTATAGTAAAGTAGACAAGTGAATAAGAATTTTTTTATGTAGGATTATGTAGCACAATGGTTCGAATCCATTATTCCGATCAATAAAAATTAAAACTATTAAGATAATTTAAAAAAAAAATGGAAACTCTTTTACTAATAAAACTGAACCGAGAAAATAAAAGTTATTTATTTTAGTTGACAAAAAATGAGATTTTATTTTCTACTAATACAGCTATTAGTTTGTTGGAGATAACAAGAAAAGAGTGAGTTGTCGCAAATTGATTTGGTTATCTTTTCTTTATTAAATAGAAATCTTTTATTACAAAAATGAAGAACAGACTTTTGATGTGTGGAGTGAAAGATATATAATACCATCTCTTTTAATCTTATTTCACTTTTACTTCACAAATGGCAAAACGAATGAAAATATTACAAGTTTAATTCTTTCAAGTACAAATTTAGTAATTAACTACACTTAGGCTGTACTATATCGTCTGAGCATTCGAGCTTAAACAAGATTGACGTGAAAAGGACAAAAAAAAAAACAAAAAACAAAAGAAAGAGAAAAGGAAAAGGAAAAATATGTTCAAAAAAGAAAAAATAAAATAAAATGATCCTCATAATTTCATAAAACTACTTTTAGTATTTTATAATTATTATATGGAAGCTCTACTCGACTAAAATGTTCCCTATATTCGGTCATATAAATATTTTGTTATTTATATAGTATGCCAACAAGTCCCTAATCTAGGCATCTACCACAACAGGTTCAAAAATACAATGAAAATAAACTATTTTATATAAATTTATCTACTTTTTCAGCCTTTCTTCAATACGATTTCAGAAAAAAATTACACCGAAAGAAAATGATTCCCTCATACATAATTATATATATATATATATATATTTGTGAAGAATAATATCACTTTCTTTGGGTATATTTTTGTTTTTTCCTTTTTTGGGTAGATTATAAAATGGGATATTTAACTAGCCGTGCATGTCATGTATGATGAATAACAATCATCGTTCTAAGAAAAATTACAAAGGATTAGTGATTAGTCAATGACCATTAATTGAAATTCAAAAGAGCACAAGAAAAATAATCGTGAGTGTCACTGTTTAGTTGTCCAATCAGATGTAAAGAAGAAAATATACATTTCCCATTTCTCAAAAGTCCAATCAAAGTTTTTTTTATATAAAAGCGACTTACTAGCATAAAATGTGTGTATGTCCTCATATTGTAAATCGCTCTTTGGACTTTCTAGTTGACAGATCAGTGAAGCATTGAAGCAGAGGACGATGGGAAACTCATACCTATAATTTGCAGCTTATCATTTTTAATAATATAAACGGTAAATAAAATTTCATGATGTGCCTCATTCTTAGTTTCATCATCTCTGCTTCTCTTTTCTTTCGTATGCTCTTGGCGTTTTCTTCAAGCAAAGCTAGAAAATCTCACATCCATTTAAATTATAATTTGAGGTTGTTCTTGATTGCTTTTTTTTTTCTTCTCCTAATATATATATGTAGATTGAGGTGAAAATATAATGGCTGTTTTCTTCCATGGAGAAACTGAAATGAGAGAACCCTCTTTCGATCTTTTTATGATGAACTTGAATCCGTTCCCTGACCCGACAATGACCATTAATGCTCATAACCATCACTTCTACAACTTGGGCTTCTCGTCCCAACAACATCCACGGCGAATGAGCAAAGATGAAGTAGTATATCATATCGAACAAGGGAACTCTTCGACGATCACCACGGTTTCAAACGGAGGAGTAACGCAAAGCTTTAAGATTTTGGCTCCGACCTACTTAAAAGTTGCTCAAGAATTGCTCAATGAGATTGTACATGTTGGAAACGGTAGCCGTGGCGCCAAAAAAGAGCAACAAATGAATAAAGAGTCGGCGACTTATGGATTATACAATGGAGTTGGGGACATAAACGGTGGCCATAAGCCCGGCGTTTGTCGGGAAGAGTTGCAGATGAAGAAAGCAAAGCTCATCTCCATGGTGGAAAAGGTAAATCATTATGCCCACTTAAGTATGCATCACTTAATCCAATATAGAAATTCCGCTTTGGTAGCTCAACTGGTTTACTAGCTAGCCAACCTAAAGGGAGACTCGTTCTTAGGTCCCGAGCTTGAGTTTGGGAAACTTGGAGAGAACTGAATTAATCCAATTTAACTTGCTCTTGTCCATTGTCCGAGAAGATAAGTTTGGCAGAACCTTTTGGTTAGAAAAGTACACAACATTAAAAATATTCTTTACAAACAACCCATGTTTGATAAAGTTGTTTATGTTGAAGCAGGAGACCAAGTTCAATCCAACAAACTTTCATGTTCTCTATTGTGGATGCTTTAATTGACAAGAAAATTTTGTGTGTTTACATATTCTCTAAGTAGTACCAATGATATTCATACACATGATTTACTTTATTATATATATAAAAAGCTTTACATGAAAAAGACGCAAAACTGTATATGTTAAGACGTTACTAAAAAACAAAAACAAAACATAAATCAGATACTGTATTGAGTATTTTGTTGATAAGTAAAGTTTTACATACTAAGTAGTAATTGATATAGGAAATGAATTGGGTAAATTACACAGGTTGAACAGATATACAAGCAATACCACGACCAAATGCAGACTGTAATCTCATCGTTTGAGCAAGAAGCGGGACTAGGCTCAGCAAACTCATACACACATATGGCGTTGCAAACGATATCAAAGCAGTTTCGTGCTGTAAAAGACATGATATGTTCGCAAATCAAACACATAAACAAGTTGTTAGGAGAAAAGGAATGTGAAGGTGTAAGTTTAGCTGACAAGCAACTTAAGCAGTTGAGGAAGATGCCACATAACCATTCAAATGCTTGGAGACCACAACGAGGTTTGCCCGAAACAGCTGTTTTCGTTCTCCGGGCTTGGCTCTTCAACCATTTTCTTCACCCGTAAGAATACTATACCTAGGATCTGACAAAAAATGAAATGTTTAGCTACGGATCATAGACTTCAAATTCCCGGATGAGTGAATTGACTAATTTAGAATGATCTCTACTTCTGGTATTGGACTTTCTAACAATGCAAACTTGGGAAAAAATGAATTGGGATATTAAGGTTAGGTTATGATAAGATTATAAATATTTGTGTTTAGACGTGCAACCTAACAATTAGTTGTGCCTTGTTTTGGTTTGTATAGATATCCAAGGGATTCAGATAAAGAGTTGCTTGCCAAACAGACTGATCTTACTAAAAGCCAGGTAAGTTTCTGAGATTATGTATTGAAAGTATTCCAGATATATCCAAAATTTGGTAAAAAAAAACATGAATCTTTAGATATTTTCTTTATCAGTGTTGTAATTACTTACTAACTCATTTCAACTATCAAAAGTGGACATACATTTGTTTGTTTATGCTAGATTTTTCACAATACAAATACATGTTTATAACACTGACACACAAATACTCCCACGAGTAAATAAAATTAATGATAAAACCGGTAATAATATCTTTCAAATATGATCAGAATATTACTTCTACGAAAACTAATTTTTATTGTCGTGACCAATCTATATTATAGTAAAATCTGGTGAATTATCAAAATATAGGTTGATAGATGAAAAATAGTAGTATAATTTTTTTATAATACTTAAGCACTAATCAAATGGAAATTTAGAGAAAAGAAGAGGAATTATATATGATTTTTTGTGTATAATTAATGTATGTAGGTATCAAATTGGTTCATAAATGCTCGAGTTCGAGTATGGAAACCAATGGTGGAGGAGATGTATTTTGAAGAAATGAATATTGAAGAAAGCAGAAAAGGAGGAAACCTCAATGAACATAGTAACAAAGGTTCATCCTCTAAGCAACCTTGCAATAATACAACTTCTGATGAATCTTCGAATTCGATCTTACCCGCTTTTCATCAAGGATTCATTGAAAATAAAATCTCTATGCAAAACTCATCCTCAAGTTGCAGTGTAGTGACGTTCGGGAAGCAACAAGTGAACCAAGCTAAGTTGATCCAATTCAATGGAGGGTTCGAAAACTATCACGCAATGGTTTAAAACCATGTCTCCCTTTCTCTTGGCCTGCCTCATTCTTGCGACCAATCCTTAAACAACATTCAGTTTGGTTCGACAAGTAATGAAACTAAGATCTCGGGCATATATCCCTCTTTAACATATCAAAACATGGATTAGATTTGAATAGATATCATATATATATTTTCTGCTTGTTGTTTTGGCTTCTTGTGTGTATAGCCTTAGTACATGGATGGTTTCAGAGATATGATGTGTGTAACACAGAAAGATAAAATGACCAAAGTATAGAGTTTGATAAAAAAAATGTAGATATAATGTTTAGCTTAAGAATGTAGATATGTAATGGTCTTACTATAGTCAAATTTTAGTTAGTATTGTTATGGAGATGGTGATCAAGATGGCATAATATCGAATGCTTGACAGATGGGTGTAAATAGAGATCATGTCAACCATGAGATCCATGTTTCCCTTTAGTTGTGTGCTTTATGAATGTGTTTATGTGTGTACAACAGCCCCAGCTATCATATCTTATGCATGCCTATTATCTGAGTTTATTTGTTCTTTTATATATAAATATGTAAGTGACGCATCCATTAATTATAGCAAAAGAAGCGGAAAGTCTGACGACATTTAACAGGTGAATGTGTCATATCTCAACAAATCGAAAAATTATAAGAATCTTTAATTTTATATCTTTCTGTAGCATCAACAACACGATTATGTTTAAAGGGATTGATTCTATGTTACAGTTGATATTATGTCTCAAATCGAACGATTTTAGGGTATAGATAACAACTATTCATCTTAGTTTTTCGTTGATGGTTAGTCGTAATCTTAGGTCACCATAGTTGTATGTCTGATAAAACAATTTGATAAAATGCATAGGTTCGCATAATTTCGGAAGGTGTTTGGCTCCTTCCTACATTATGGTTGCTCTTCAACTGGATTTTTAGTATTGTAGTGATAGTTTTTTTTGTGGTTCTTCAAACTTTCGGGATTCAAGGTGGCTTGTTAAATATGTTAGCTAGTTTCTGATTCCAGAGCTTTGATGACTTTCATTAACATGGTTGTTGATGTTAGTTAGTTTCTTCTTGCGTATGTTTGAATCTTGCTTAGCTTTGATTCATGTTAACTTTGTTTTTCTGAATGTATTGACTTAGCATTTGCAGTTTGAGCTATGATTCTTGTGTAGATTTGATTCGGAAGTATTGTAGTTTATGCGTGTTTTCACTTTAGAATCTATTGCGGTTACTTTTAACGATAAGTTTATGCTATATAAACTTTTTTCTCATTAAAGCTTTCACTAATGATTTTTGGATCACACCATACCTAAGACTAAGAAAGGACGAAAGAACATAACACAATGTTTCTCAGACTTCTGGAGGGTTAAACCAGAACTCTACGGGGAAAAGACCTAGCAGTCTACCGAGGCAGTATGACTTTAAGCCGTCAGACCACATTCCACCGCCTCAGTCACAGCAAGCTCAAGGTCAGGTTATGCCCCAAATGTCATCAACGCCACATATGAGAGACTATCCACCACCAATGATGCTTTATCAAGACACTCAGAGTCCGGACGTTCCAATGTCTCCACTTCTAAAATCACAAGGTCAGAGTCAGCAGGCTACATTTTCTCCACTTAAGCACTCTCAAGGTCAGAGTGAAAACGCTCCAAGGTAACAACTTTAAAGAACATGTGTTGTCGGATCTCCAACCAGACATAACGCGGGCTCTTAATGTTCTGCTTCTTGTGCCGGACCGTGACCAATTTACAACCATGCTGTCTCCCATACGTAAGCCAAACACGTTTTGGTATGTATAAGTTTTGTTTTCTTTTTCATTTTTTTATCAATAAATATTTGAATTTTTTAGGAACCACTAAATTGCTAAGAAATATGTTTGTGTTTGTGTTTTTTGCAGGTTCACACGCGATATAGGAGCGAAAATAGTTAGGAAGATCACTAAGATTTTTACAAACAAGTTCGACGTCCATACTATAGCTGGACTGTCGTGCCTCGAGAAAGACAAGAGAGATACTTCCTTGATTTCACGGTAAAGTTTTCACAACTTTTTTTCGTTTTACTAACCTCACAACTTATTATACTGGATTTTATTTTTTCACTAACCTTATTATATTGTCTTCTTTTTGTAGAAAATCCACTCATGGGATCCTCTGATAACAGGGAGAGTTAAGCATCACTTCTATACTATTTGTCAAAGGCGGATGAACGACATGGTTAGCAACGCAAGGACTAGCCGAGAACGACCACCCTGGATCAATGAAACAATATGGAAGACGATGACTGAATATTGGGACACTGAAGAAGCAAAACAAAAGAGTGTCACCTATTCTAATGCCCGTTTGTCTGACCGTAATGGTCTTGGTCCTCACGTTCACTTAGCAGGTCCGACTTCCTATCAACAGATACAAGAAGAAATGGTTAGTATTTTCATAGACATGTTATAATTTTTTTTATTATTATCATGCGACTTTCATATTATGTTTGTTTTGTAACATTGTAGGAGAGCAATTGGGAAGACCAGTCAGTCTTGGTGAAGTCTTCATTAAGACCCATACAAAGCCAGATGGAACCTATGTTGATCGGAAGCCAGAGAAGATCGCTGAAAACTATGAGAAGAACTTGAACGAGAAGTTGGCTCAGCTGGAGGGAGAGGCTTCATCTATTTCAGATGGTGCTTCACGCCTTCGGGAATTGACGACAGACGAGTACACAACCATATTTCTTCAGATCAAGTAACATTTTCCACATACCACTTTTATTTTCATGTTTTGTACTTATCTTTACACATTTCATTCCACAGTCAACTGAAAATGATTCAAGAGGTGTTCTTTTTGGAGTTGGAAGTCTCAAGGATACAGTGAATGGTCTAACGCTCAAACATAAGCAACAAGAACAGTCCCCAGCGTTTGAGGCAATGCAACAACAATTGAAGGAAGCTCAGCGAGCTGTGGATGAGCAAAAGGGAAAGCTCCATCAGTTGTCTTTGGTGGAAGAGTATATGCGTCAAACTGATCCAGCCTTTCTAGACTTTATGGTCGCCCATGCACCTGAAGCAACAGCTTCAACAACACCAAAAGATCCGGCTCCAGCTTCAGCTCCACCACCTTCTTAGGTGACTTTACTGTCTGTTTAAAACTCATGAACCTCTTCCCCTTGTTTAAGTTTGATGTTTAAGTTTGAATGAAACATATATTTATGTGTGTTGGTTGTGTTTCAAGAACAATGCGTGTTGGTTTTAATAAAAACTATATTTCTGATTTCCAAATGTGTAGTTTTGTCACAAAAGAGTGTATTTTAGATATGTAACTCGTTTTGAAGTATTAGGTTTGTAAAACAGAATCAGTAATATCAAACGGTCACTAATTTATGTTTGAGCAAAAATAGTCACCAAATAAACGCAACATAGTCAGACTTGAGTCAGAAAATAGACGCAACTTAGGTGGTAAAAGCATACGACTATATAACATAGTCGCTTATTAGTCGCCAAAATCATACGACTATATAAGATAGTCGTTAAATAATCACAAACGAGTCTTAATGTAGTCGTAGCACAGTCATAAATAAGCTACTAGGTTACAATTAAAATACGTAGACGTAATATAATCGTAACTTTGTCGCCAATATATGATTATGTTATGACTAAATATTTTAGCAATTAAGGATTTACGACTACGATAATTAGTCGTAACATAGTCGTAACCTTCAGTCAGCGACTATTTAGCGACTAAATTTGCAGTCACCAAATTTTTGTATTTTTGTAGTGAGCTAGTTATTATTAATTTAACTTACACATTTCAGCTTGTTTTTAATTGTAATTCTTTGGTCATTTTGTAATCATACTAAACTATTTCGCCTTTAATTCTATCAACGAAAATCTACATACCTTTTTACTTTATTATCTTGATACTAAATTGCGTGCCCTTCGCCTATCACTCTTATGGGGTCTACGATGAATAGGATTACTTGACTAAAACTCATCATTAACACAATGATATGTAAACAATCTAAAAATGAGATACTTCTTTTGGTATGTGAACTGTATGTCGTAGGCTGCATATTAAGGTTGAAGGCTTGAAGAGAGCTTGTTTGTTAGCAAATGGGATAATTATACTGTACAGTGTGAATCACGATTTTGAATTTTCTTTGTTGACGCACAACAAATTTTTTTGATGTTTTTGAACAAACAGAGAATGATTGAGAAAATTTCTGATGTATCCACATGCCAAACACAATCAAGGTTCAAATTTAAGATCCTAAATCAAAGAAATCTGATATATATATATATATTATATTATAATATATGTGTATGATAAATATATAATATTAATATAATAATATAATTACTAAAAATATACAAAAAAATATAATTGTGGAAAATTATATTATGGAAACATAGTATATATAATAATTGAAATTTTTACTATCGAAACAATCTTAATTATATTGCTATTAATAAATAATTATATTAAATATAATTATATACATTCTAATCATATTCTAAATTATAAATATATGTCTAATTATATAATTAATTTATCTATATTTTAATGTTTACTATTACTATTTTATCAATAATTGTTATAAAAAAATATTTTTTGTGTTATTCTTAAAATAAAAATTCTTGTTTTTACATAAATACATTGAATTGAAAAAATTAAAATATTCTTATTCACTAAATATTGAATAATCATTTTTAAAAATATCATAAATTATATTAATTGTAATATTTAATTTACATATATATATATATATATCAATTTACCAATATGTTTTGAAACAATAATTAGCTGTAACAATTTTTTAAATGGAAAATTCTTTTTATTTTGAAAAACTTTTTTAGGATAGATTTAAGCTGAAAGAATATTTTCTTGAGTACATGCGAAAAATAACTATATATGAAAATGTTGTATTTTTCATCGATGAACAAATCACTGTTATATTCTATCGAGTTTACAAGCCTAGTTGGTGAACACAATCTCTTGAACCATCCAGATTTATAGTGTAAACTGGGACAATAGATATAACACAATTATATTTTCTAGTATAACTTTTGCTCGTTAAATCATAGGCTTTAAATCCATTCATGTTGATGATTTCAATACTTGATCTCGGGTCAGACCTTTCATAAAAAGATCTTCTATGTTATCAGCTGATTTGATGTAATCTAGCAAAATTACACCACTTGAGATCAATTGTCTAATGGTCTTATGTCGTATACGTATGTGACGTGACTTGCCATTGTGCAAGCTATTGTTAGCACAAGCTATAGATGATTGGTTGTCGCAGTGTATCCGAATTGATGGCACTGGTTTTGCCAACATCGGAATATCTTCCAGAAAATTTCGAAGATGCTCTGCTTCTTCTGCTGCTTTGTCCAACACAATGAACTCATATTCCATTGTTGACCAAGTCAGCACTGTTTGTTTTGAAGATTTTTAGGATACTGCAGCACCCCCAAGTGTAAACACATAACCACTTGTGAACTTCGAGTTTTTGGAATCTGATATCCAATTAGCATCGGTATATCCTTCTAACACGGCAAGTTCTGAACCGTAATGAAGTCCATAATTTTTGGTAAAGTGTAAGTAATTTAATACTCTTGTTATCGCTTTCCAATGAGTTTTACATGGATTGCTTGTGTACTTACATAGTACATTTACCGAGTGAGCTAAATCTGGTCTAGTAAAATTAGTCAAGTACATTAGACTTCTGATTACTCGAGCATACTCATTATGTGATACCGTTACACCTGAATTTTTCGTCAAGTGAAGTGTGGTATCCACAAGTGTTGTGGAGGTTCAAGTTGAATAATTCTTGAATCTATCAAGTATCTTTTCAGCGTAATGTTGCTGGGATAATATATATCCTCCAGGATATCTAGTGATTTTAATTCCGAGAATTACATCAGCTAGTCTCATATCCTTCATTTAAAATTGTCCATGTAACATGGTTTTAGTCTGATTTATAATGTCTTTGTCACTTCAAATGATAAGCATATCATCTACGTATAAGCATAACATAACGTATGCATATTTCGTAGTTTTGAAGTACATACATTTATCGCATTCATTTATGCGGAACCCATTTGACATCATTACTTTGTCAAATTTCTCATGTCACTGCTTTGGAGCTTGTTTAAGTCCGTACATCGATTTTACAAGTCTACAGACCTTGTCTTCTTGTCCAGGAATAACAAACCATTCAGGTTGTTTCATGTATATTTCTTCTTCAAGATCTCCATTAAGAAAAACAGTTTTTACATCCATCTGCTGAATTTCCAGATTTCATATTGCTACGATGCATATGATAGTTCTTATATAAGTTATTCTCGTCACGGGAGAATATGTGTCAAAGAAGTCTATACCTTCTTTCTGACAAAATCCTTGGACCCATAAGTCTGGCTTTATACTTGTCAATAGTCCCATCGGTTTTTAGTTTGGTCTTAAAGATCCATTTACAACCGAGAGCTTTGAACCCTTCTGGTAAATCTGTTATGTAAAATGTTTGGTTTTGCATAATTAAATTGAATTCATTGTTGACTGCTTCCTTACAATAAGTTGCATCAGGTGTAGACATCGCTTCCGCAAAGGTATTTGGTTTATTTTCTGTGAGTAAAATCATTAAAAAATCATCACCAAAATTTTTCTCCTTTTGAGCTCTTTTGCTACGTCTGAGTTTAATTTCAGTGTTTTCTCCATTGTCTAGACCAATGGCAGAAGTGTTTGCTTCACCTGCATCTCTTTTTTCCCTAGTCCGTTTCGGGTGTATTTTATCCTTACATGGAAAAATATCTTCAAAGAATGATACATTTTGTGATTCTATAATTGTATTTACATGGATATTTGGAATATCTGGTTTGTGAACCAGAAATCGATAAGCACTACTGTTGTGCGCATATCCGATGAAAATACAATCAGCTGTTTTTGATCCAATTGTGATATTTTTCGTAATATGTATTGTCACTTTTGCTAGGCACCCCCACACTTTCATATATTTATATGAAGGGACTATACCTTTCCACAGATTATATGACGTTTTTCATGTTACTTTGTGTGTGATTTTATTTAGAATACAATTCGAATTCATTAAAGCTTTCCTCCACATGTTATGGGTTACGCTAGATTCTTGCATGATTGCATTTATCATTTACTTCAGAGTTCGGTTTTTGCGTTATGCAATTTCATTTGATTCTGGTGAGTAAGGAGCAGTTGTTTGATGAATGATTCCATTTTCTCTACAAAATGCATCAAATTTTCCTTCTTATTCTCCACCTCTATCATCTTACCAGGCACAATATCAGGTAGATTTCTTTGTGCTCACACTTTTCTTATATGGCCGCATTCACATTTGGTGTCACAACTCTCCAACGATTAGATATTCTTTGATTCTGTGTTTTTGGAAACTCCTATGAAAACCAGAATATTCCAGAGAAGCTCACACATCCCCTTAAGCCGTCTAGATACAAGAGAAGCTTCATTTTTCTTATTAAATGTTTAATTTGCTCAATATTGTCCGAAAACAGCTATTGTATTCAATTATTTGATGTCTTTCTTGTTTTACACCTTTTTGGACGTTAGTATTTCCATGTAAGAGTTCTATATAAAGCTCATTTTGTCCAATATACAAACTACCTTTCAATCTGAGTTAATACAGAAAATCATTTTCTCTTCAAAGAAGTTTTTTGAGTTTATTCTTGTCTTTAGATTCGTAAGTGTGAGAAGCACTTTTTGTTTCAATTGACCCTTGGATTTAAGATTGTTTGTGTGATTCAAACAATCTTGGTTCATCACTGATTTAGTGAGTCAATCATCTCACCAGATTGAGAGAGTCAATCGTCCCTTTCAACCTCATCTCTACCAACAATCATTTTCCGCTCCAGCCTTAGTTCTTGAATCCGTGTGTTTATGACAAGGTGGATTCCGAGTCTTACATCATCTGGTATCAACTCCTAAAGCTCATGAACATCAATTTGAATTTATCCTTTTTTATTTGACGATTTGTCTTTTCTTGAACTTGTTTTGCTCCTGATTTGTTCTATTTTTTCTCTCTTTTCCTTGAGCCTATCGGTTAAAGGTGAAAGAATCAAGTCTCATACTACAAAAAGAAAAAAAATCGGCTAAGAGGAAGATTTAAATCAACTCTTACAAAAATATACCAAAAACAGGCACGACCAACCATCTAAACCAACGGAGTCATATGAGGATGAAGATGTAGCAGCAAAGTTTAATACCTCCGAATTTGATTGGGGTGAAAAATCCGATTACAGCCCTTCTCAAACCAATTGAAGCCAAAAGTGATTCTTATCATGATCCAAACACCAATGATGCTGACTATGGTGAAGAGTCATGTTCTGGAGAAGACTACTCAAACTCTGAAAGTGAGGAAGAGTCATGAATGGAAGAGCTAGATGAAGGAGTCTATCGAGATGAGTCACGACTTGGAGATTCTGATGAAAAAGAATCATGGCTGGGAGATAATTCATACAAAAATAGTATTATGTTGAAGAAAGACCATGGTGTGAAATACCATACTCTGAGCATTAAGATTATCAACCTCCCAAGAAAGCAAAGAAGTCCAACAGTTATGGAGTTTTTCCATACAAAGTACAAGCTTACTTAAACTCAATCAGTCTAAATAATCAAGTCAAGAAAAGAAGTAAGTCCTTAATCTTTTCAGGAACTCGTAAAGACCCTGAAGTGTACTTGCAATGGGAAGAAAATATGGAGAAGTGGTTACAAATCAACAAAATCCCAAAGGAGAATAAGTTAGTACAAGCTGTCTCAGCCTTCACAGAAAAGGCTTATGAATGGTGGCTAAGGAAAGTAATCCAAACAAATACAAGAAGCCAGTGCTAGATTAGAAATACCTCAAGGCACAGATGCAGAAAGAATTTATGGAGAAGTACCAAGCCACACCCACGAGAGTGAAGTCTACATCATCTATATTCATACTTACACCAGAACAACAAGAGATGTGGCTACATATTAAGAAGACTCTACAACTGATGGAGGAAACAACAAAGCAAAAGCCAAGTCCTAAAGTTAAGCCTATGAAAAAAGAAGAATCTAAAGTTGCATTCCAAACAGCCGCATCTAGTTCTAATGCCCTACCAAAGTCACTAGGCACACCCACCCAAGGTAAGTCTTCTAATTTTGTAAATTCTCAAGATCAGACATGTTATAGATGTCATAAGAGAGGAACAATTTCTGTAAATTGTCCACTTAAGAAATTGTTGAAAGAGACTTCGAAGAGAAAACAAAGAATTTTAGAGAAAGTGATAGTACATTCTATTATGAGTTTTCAATTTTCAATTCTAGTATAATGCATTTTTCTGCGTCAAAAGGATTTGATACAGGGCTAGAAGAGATGGACAAAGAAGAAAAGTTACAAGCTGCCATCCCAAATAATCAAAGACCAGAGCCAGATATTATGAAGATCAATGAAGAAATGGACCAAAGAGAATACAAGGAAGAGAAGGTACACACCCTTGCCATATCTGAGCAAACAAAGGATCCAGAGATTGGAGTAGCACCACTATTAGCTATTACACTCAAACACGAGTCTGATCAAAGTACTAGAGAAAAAGAAAGCCTCAAAGAGGAACCACTAGAACATGCTAATGGTGAAAGTGTTAGACACGTAAGTCTCTCGTTGACCCATTTGTTTCTCATGATGACATAGCTGTATTGAAGAGTTTATTAAACATACAAGACCATGAGAAAAAAAAATTGTTTAAAACCACAAGTATAAGTAAACTTTGCTATAACTAGTGCTAAGTAATTAGATTTTACAAGTTTATGCTTTTGTAAAGAACCCATGATGTACTTGTTTCTTGTCCTAAGTGTTGAGATCAATCAAGGTATTAAGGAGGTAAAAAGCAAAGAATTTACACCAGACCAAATAAGAGGCGTGATCCTATCTTACCTGCTCAAAGGACAGCCCCCTAATGCACCACATGCCAACCAAGCCACAAAAATACCAAGACAAAGCTCTAAACTCTCAAAGGAGAATGAAAGCTAACTTGCTTTCTCTTGGTGAATATTATGTAGTTTCGAGGTCGAAACCTTTACAAGAGAGATAAAATGATGAGGAAATCAATTCAAGACCAACCAATGAGCATGGAGATTCCACCAAAAATCTGAATAAAGCACTTAAAAGACATATTAGAGAATATTACTCTTTATCCTACTCTCAGTTTTGTTCTAATGGGTTTTCCGAAAAATGTTTTAACGAGACAACACCTCTAATGTGCATAGAGAATAAGTCTTGTTCTCAATCTTCTCTCATCATTCACAAGCCCACAAGAGAACCAAGATACAAGAGAAGCTTCACTTTTCTTATTAATAACTGATTTGCTCAATATTGTCCGAAAACAGCTATTGTATTCAATTCTTTGATTTTCTTCTAGTTTTACACATTTTTGGACATTAGTGTATCCATTTAAGAGCTTTATATAAATCCCTTTTCGTCCATTGTACAAACTACCCTTCAGTCTAACTTGATACACAAAATTGTTTTCTCATCAAAGAAGATATTTGAGTTTATTTTTGTCTTTAGATTCTTAAATGTGAGAAGCACTTTTGGTTTCTATTGATCCTTGGATTTAAGATTGTTTGTGTGATTCAAACACTTTTGGTTCATCACCAATTGAGTGAGTCAATCATCCCACCAGATTGAGAGAGTCAATCGCCCCTTTCATCCTCATCTCTACCAACACTCATCTTCCGTTCCAGCCTTAGTTATTGAATGTGTGTTTAAGACAATAGATTCTGAATCTTACATCAGGTTGAGCCGCAACAAAATGAAACTTATTGTTCTCACCAAATCCCAGCACTTCCTTCACCTTATTCCCAAACCCCAAAAAACTTTTAGTGAGCACCAGTGATTCTGCTTCCAAGACCTGGTGCAGATCCGGCTGTTTTTCCGGCCAAAAGAATTTCCCCCAGGTATACTTCACTGCAATTGGCTCTTGTATTGATAGACGACGAATTACGGGAATGGCTTCAAAGACTTTGGTCTCTCAACATGTCTTGATTACAACACGATCATGAAACACGAACAGGCTCGAAGGGGAGAGGAGATAAGATCATCAAACATCAAACACGATCTTCTTCTCGATCACACAGTTCACCGGTTTCAAGATCTCTTCCCATATTTTTCTTGTTAATGTCTGTTTGAGAGAATCTTTTTTGGGGGAAAATCAACTCGAGACGCTTCTCAACACCTTTGAATGACGTTGTCATCCTTACCCCCGACTCGCTAAAAAGAGAGGGAAAAGATTTGAGTTAATAAAACGTGTGAGAATTGAATTGAGATTTTGTTAAAGATATTATGAGAATTGTAGTCAACATATAGTGAAATATATAAGATTATAAGAGCCATAATGAGTGTATACGCATATTATTTCATGCCATTCCCATATATGTATAAAGTAGTTCCTATACAATTAAAATTTTTGACTTTTGGTACAGAGTAGTTACAAGATTCTTTTACTAATATTCTTTTAATTTTTTTGTCAGGATTTGTAATTGATACATATCATATATTCAAATAAAACATCAAATATGTTTAGATTTTATGACAAACAAACAAAATGAAAGACTCTTTATTAAACTAAAATGTTCGATTGCGTTATTTTAGATAAAATGAATTTTTATTAACTATTACATTATTATTGCGGTAGTTTCTTGTGAATTGTGTGATATGACTATACAAGACCCGGTTGCAAGATTCTATTGGATTTATACTTTTTGCTTTGATATATTATAAATAATTTTCTAAACATTAGTTTTGAAGTATGATGGAATGCCAATATTCATCATATATTCATATGTAATATTGACACAGTATCTTCCAATTCACGTCTTCCCTCTACTAATAGAATCATTTTATCTAACAGAGATTAGAGGACCTATCTTGTTTTCCTGATTGATTTGTTATGGTTGCATGTGTTGGGAGCTATATTTATACAGAGACCATGCATTTTAATGTGATGTAAAAAAAGATATATTATATTATGATAGTGATAAATGTGTGTGTAACGTATATTATCTGGTATGGACCATTTTTTATTATTAGCTATAGCCTTTATGATTGGTGGAACAAGAGAAACTCTATGTTTAGTTCTCAAGTATATTAATTAAAGTCGTATTTTGAGGAGAGAATAAAATTAGAATCATACAAACACAAACTGAGTTACAACTTACAAATTACAAATTAAAAACTAAGAGCAAATAGATTACACAGTGCCCACACGCACCTCTCTGTGATACAGAAAGACCCCCAAAGTTCCCTGAGTGATACACAATTATCAAGCTAGACACGTACGTATTGAAAGCCTGGCAATGGCAGATATAGCCTTTGCTTTTTCCAAAGATTTACTCATGATAGAGTTGTTATTCTATAGTTCTCTGTTATCGATCAAACTTCTATAGTTCTATGTTATCGATCTTGGTCTATAGTTCCAAACAGATCTCTTTCACTTAGCAGCTTCACTGTCGAGGAGACTGTTAAGTCATGTAGTGGCTTCTTCTTTTCCTTTTTTGTTCTTTCCTAAAACTCTAAATAATTTGTACAGTTAAATCTCTATAAATGAATATTCTTAGAACAGAAAAAATATTAGTATAGGAAAATTGTTTATTTATCAATAAATACATATTTTTACATATATAGAAGCTTGAATATAATTGCAAATTAGAGAACGAAAGTTTCTAGTATTATAAAAAAAAATTCTAGTTTGATGTAGAATTAGAAAAAGAAATCTTTTACTTCACAAAATTCAATGTAACATATATAAATACAAGCCTTGGTAATGAATTGTATCACCTAAGAAAGAGATAATGAGAATGATGTCGTTATGGAATTGCCTACCGACGATGAAATTATTGAACATGTACTAAATTATGAGAATGATCCAGAACTAGATGATAGTAACGTCACACCAAATGTGTTATCAAAATAAGCATACTAAGTAGTAACCACCTTACAGAACTACTTTATACAACACGAGTAAAATACTCATAAAATTTTATTTGCACTACGAAAAATCAAAAATAAGATTAATTTTGGTGGAAAAAAAACTACAGATTTTTTTTGTAAAATAACAACTTATTGTACAAACATTTTTGATTGAAAAAAAAATCTTCTAATATATATCTAATGAAATATGTTGATTATTCATTTATATTTACATAGAATCTTTAAGGATTTCAAATAAAATATTTATTAATGCATTTAGCGAGATTATTCATTTAACATATTACCTCTAATCGGGATTAAAAAAAATTATTCATTTGATGTTATTCATTTATTGAACATTTATTTATCGAAATTTAACTATATATATATATTTATTTATTTGTAAAGCTTTATTTTATAAATTCTTTTTGTTTCATACTTGTGCATTAACAAAAAGAGACGATGATTATTTCTATTTCTCGTGGATAATCGATGGTTTCCTTTTCTCTATGTAGTAGCAGAAATATTAGCTATTAACTTACTAAATTATGAACTCGTGCAACTACGAATATTTCCGAAATGATTTGCCAAAGCTAGAATTACAATCAATCCAGAAATATTCAATTACAAAAGTGACAGATTATGAATGATTGTAAAGTGAGAAATGTGATAGATGAAAATGGGAGAACAAATTTTCGAATCACAATAAACACATGAACGGTGTTACAAATTACAAACTGAAAATAGGAATAAAGAAATTACACAATGCACACACACCTCTTTATGATACACAAAACCCTCCCCAAAAAAACTAATACACCTCTAAGATCCCAACCATAGCCCCTTTTCTAGTCACTTGTTGTGTCCCAATACGACAGATAAATAAACAATACTACGAAAATATATAGAAGACAAACAAAAATGAACAAAACCCTTTTACTCAACAAATACTCTCTCCCTCACTCACTAATACTCACCGCCTCCAAAACCATCCGACTTGACTTCTTTATCCTTTCATCATCTGTGAAATCCCCCAATATCTCAGTGTGATCCATCTCGCACTCGATCATTGTGGATCAAGAACGGTTTTGGTTGGATCTGTACACAACATGACGATCATCATCAAGAGGCGGCTATTAGGAGAAGTATGTAATCTCACACGAGCGTCTCGCTTTCTGTGGGGTTTTATATCCAAGCAAGAGAGCCACGGTCGTTTGGACTTTGTGGGCGTCCTCTGGTTGGTGTTGGTGGTCGATTTGCATTTAACTCCTGAAAAGAAATGCTCAGTTACACCAATTTTCCAAGTGAATAAAAGGATTATAATTTGTTTATGATATACACCTGCATCCATGTGTCCTCTATATGTCTTTCCGGTGAAGTTTCAGGTGATGAAATTGCTGGAGGTAACGGATGGATAAGCTTTGGAACCACCACAAGATCTCTCCCCAACACCAAGATAGCCCCAGCATTGTTTGCAGTACCTGAGAAGAATTAAACATATCATTTCATAAGAGACTATCATCAGATACGTTTTTTTAAAACTGGTTTAGTAGCAGGTTTTCGATTCCAGAGACATACCACAATAATTTGTAGCCGAAAAGAGCGTTATCAAATGCCCCTGTGCGAAACGCTCAAATCCATCCATCACACATTCATGAGCACGTACAATCAATTGAAGATCATTGTTGTTGCAGAACTCCATGACACGGTCAGGCTGCAATTGCCAGTTTCTTGGTAAGTAACAGAACCAGCAGATATACTTATGGAACAGGGAAGAGAAAGATATTACTTCAAATGCGAATTGTATGAAATACAAGAAAAAAAGACCACTCACCCCGAAAGTAACCAACCCAGGGCCTCTAGCATTTGGCCTTAAACCTTCGACACTGTCATTTTCAGTTGGATCGGACCTAACAGATTGCAAATTGACATACTGGTGAGAAGAGGATCAAGGAAAAAAAACAAGAACTAAATAGCATTAGACATGAACTTACCATAATAAATCCATAAGCACAATTGACCCTGCTTCCATCGTAATTGGACGTTGGATATTTTCTATCTGCTCCACATGATTTATAGACCGACCAATTCCCCCGTGCATACAGATAATTTTCTTCTCAATCAATGCAGCCAGAGGTAGCCAATTGAATAAGCGGTTTATTCTGTGCCACACCCATATCCCATCACGTTCACCCTACAAAGTAAGCAACTTTCATGAGACCCTAGAAGTGGGAGCAAGAGATTCACAAAGATGAGAGACTTACCATTCGCTCAATACACTCTAACCGGAAACCAAAAAGGGCATTAATATCGGCCGCTTCATGGTTTCCACGAATTAGATGTACGTTATGCTGGTATTCAACCTGCAGTGTCAACCATAGAACGTCACACCCTTTTCTATCAAGAATACCAGAATAGAGACATTATTAATATGGTGCTCTTAAAACTACCTTTAACGCGAGCAGGAGTGTAATTGTTTCTAAGCTGTGTTGACCCCGATCAACATAGTCCCCTAAGAAGAGGTAATCAATGTATCTGATAACCATTAATACGCAATGTCAGACCAACAATAGCAATGGCTAAAGTAAGATGATATTGCACTAGAGATTGAGCTGTACACTTACGATATGTCTCCAGCTGTTGATGGTGAACCATATTCATCAAAAAGTCGCATGAGATCCCCAAACTGACCATGTAAATCACCAAATATTTTAATAGGAGCTCTAAGCTGTAACACAGTAGGTTCGCTTGAGAAGATACGTTCTGCACTGTCGCAAAGATCAGCTATTTCATTGCAATCCAAGAAAAACTGGCGTCGAACAGGAGGCTTCCACCCACGAGGCTTCAAAAGATGAGCTACAACCTAATAAAACATAGTTGTTCATTAGAAGGTATTGAATAATCCCACGTCGGAACCACCAAGTGGAACCTCTAGCACTAATATCACTGAACAATAAACAATATCCAGTAGGACTACATGCAGTATCTAAATACTATTCTAATTCCAATCAGATCAACCCAATGACCGGTGTTAGAGAAAGAAAATTTTCTTTACAATAATTCAAGGAAGCAATATTTTGCAGCAAAATGTACTAAATGTATAACTATTCTTCTAAATCTACATTCATGAACATATTGCTTTCTTGCAGTACTTCATTTTGGAGAACAAACTCTCTACCTTTTTCGGAACACTATTGATCGACTGCTGCCGATCTAATAATTTCCTTGCTGCTGTGGCACTTTCGGGTGTCCCATAACTAACACGGCGGCCCTCATTTTCAAATTGATCAATAGATAACTGTCTAACCATTCCACCTAAGGCTCCACCTGTTTCTGCAGCAACCACCACCTTACAAAGTTCCAGAAATAATTGCAAAATAATAAAAAGTATTAGCGTTTATAATTAGACACGTACAACACTAGCAAAAGAAGAAACATAATGTTGGATATGTTAAAAAACTTAAGATTTTACTTAATATTGTTAGTTTGACTCACAGCTCTATGATGAAGTCGAACCCCTGCAGGAATAACACTAGTCGACACGGCAGAATCAGGCTTAATTAATGAGGATGAAGGTTTTCCACTGGGTGTAGCCTCAGCACCACGATCCCTATCTGGTAGTTCAACTTCACCGTTGACTTGTCGTGCCTTCGCTGCAGCTAATGTTGCACTGATAGCCTCAGCTTCCGCAGCAGATGCTTCCACAAGATACTCCACACCCTTGCTTGTTCTCCTACAATGTTGGTTGCTAAATATTTTCATGACGAAATATAGAGACGCGCTAACAGTACAGCAAACCAAAAAGTAAGACGCTAACCGAGTTCCAGGAAGCATTGCATTTTCTGTGCTTATATCAGTATACATATCCCCATTTACAGGCGGTGCAACAGGACTTCCCAGCACAACAGCGTCAGGAGCTGATTCCGGTAGCTCCCCTGTCCTTTCATCAGAAAATCCATATCTTCCAGGTGAACGGCCAGGTGGTGAGTTTGTTGCTGCAGCAGCAGCAGCATGGGAGGCCGCAGATGTTGTTTCAGCAGCGGCAAGATCTTCAGCAACCAATAGGTCATCAAGTAACACTCCTAAAGCATCAATAGGTTATTGTTAAGTGTTGCAGCTATAATTTGAAAAAAAGTGCATGTCTAGAAAGAGAAGATAAAGGAGAAATGGCACTGATATTTGGTGAATAAAGGAAGTCCATAATATTTCAACTAACTAATGTTAATACTTCATAATATGAAGTACCAGACTTCAACAAAAGATCAAACTACCTATTCAAGAAAGTGTGTAGTATCATACACTGGCAACTCGATGGAATATTATGCCATATTTGCAGAATCATTGGGTTCTCAGATACTATAAAAATGGTTCATTCATTGGACAAAAATGTAATGGATATTGCCAATATCAACTGTCAAGCTTTTTTCGTTACCTCCACGCAAACCACCATAGATAAATATCAAATCACCCACTGCAGCAGCAGCATGCCTGCAACGCCTAGTTAGTTCAACAGAAGCATCACCACCAACTGCATCAGCGCTATATCTACCAGTTCTAGGACTAGTAACAACCGATTTTGTATCACACCAAACACCTGCTGCAGTATCCAACACTGAACAAAGCAAAAAAAAACATGAAGCAGTCAGGGAAATTTAGATGTCCGCATGTACAATTTAATATGAATCGAGTACTCTAGCTCCTCGACGATAGCTATAGATGGGTGAAAAAAAATTACAATCCCTGTTTGATGGTTTTAGATGAATCTCAAATCTTAAAGCAAAGTTTGGCTTCTACTGTCCATAAGGAAGAATGATAAGGAAAGGACGATAATCATCATACTTCCAAAAAGAAACAATATGCTTCAGTGTATCGATTAAGGCGACCTAAAGTTCTATAAAAGCAACATATTTCATCGTTTTAGATATAGCATGTTAAGCAAAAAAACGTAAGTATTCTCTCATTGAAAATCTCCAAACAACACAAACATGAGATTGTTTCTCTCCTTTTGCTAACCTGCAACACTGGATGAGTCTTCTACCATGCGTCCACCACCAAGTGCCCCACCAGAGACATGGAGCCTTGCATTTACAAAGACCTAAAATATTCCACCGAAGGTTGGTTTTTTTTATGGAAATAGATAAGAGAATGAAAGAAAAGAAGAAGTATCTCATACTGCTGCATGCTGGTATCTGGCAGAAGGTGAAACACCAGGGGCTATGGCCCATTCCCAACGTCCATCTCTGTGCTTGGCAAGTCCATATGCACTTGCTAGGGGCTATCATAAAGAGGTACACAGAGACATATTAAGCATGGCAATCAAACATTGAAGATCAAGACGGATAAAGAAGCTCTTAAACTCTAGTTTTCAATCAATGGAAACATGATAGATAATTTTCTATCAGAACTTTTATTTGAAGTAATTGGCAAAGAGAAGCTATTCCCCTATCACCTTACTGCAGCGTTAATATAATGGTAGCTGAGAGCAATACAACATATGGATTCCCTCCAGCTGACAAACCTAAAGCCCCAATGGAAAGCAAGTGTATATTTTCAAACAGGGGATAAACATGGCAGCAGGGGAACTATTTGGCTTACCACACTATTTGCATCTCTTCCACCACAGAGAAGAAGAAGGCCATCAGACCGCGCACTTGCAGTTGCATACCTAGTTATAACGTAACCCAAGACATCCATATCACTAAAGAGCAAACAACACAATCATATAGAAGAAATGAAGCCAAGGAAAAAAAATTACATGCATGGAGGTGGACCTTCCCCTTCTGGTTCCAGCTTATGCCATTCATAAGGCTTAGCAGCAGTGTCCAAAGCCCATACGTCAGCTAATGGACGTTTTCCTAGTAGTTTACGGAAGTTAAGAGAGAAGGAGCTCTTTAATATAAATACACTTTTACTGAGGTAGCGTGTAAAAAGTGCTTACCATCATTTCCACCAATTGCCATGAGATACCTCTGTCCTACCAGTGCCATGACATGTCCATAACGCGATCCTGGTCCAGGACCCTGAACAACAACCCTGGATAAAGAGTTTATTCTAAATCAAGCGACAAACTAGCATAATAATTTTCAGACCGAGCTGGCCACAAGAAGCAGACTTATATAATTCGAACCTGTGCCATCGTGGCCGTTGTTGAGTCAGATCAAGAACGTGGAGATCCTCAGCTGACAAACCAGCAGGACCAATTCCACCCTGCCCCAAAGAGACAATTCGGTATCAGGTTCATTGCTCACCAAAAACAGTAACCTCAGAATTGGTAAAGAAAGATCCAATACAAGACACACTAACATATACTCTCCCCTACCTGAATAACTACCATGGTCCCAACAGCAGTAGCCACATGCGCAGCTCTTGGGCTAGGTGGTTCTCCATATGGTGTAAGCCTGTAACCATTATGTCATCACATCAATTGCAGTTCACACTAAATAACAATTAAAAACAGTTCATATCTACTGCTCACCTCGACCATTTATTAGTAAGGACATCATAACAATGGACATCAGCGGTTGCACCAGCTAGCCCTGCATAGGAAACAGTTCTCAAATCATCAAAATACAGCAGGGGAAATCTAAATCCAAGAAAAAAACAAGACTTGAGGCATATAATACGCAAAAAAAATTGATGAGAAATGTCAATCAAACATCAAGTAGAAATGTTAAGAAAACAAGTTTCATCACCATCAGAAGCTTATAGCTTGATTAGAAAAGAAACAAACATAAACTAAGAAAATGCATTCTTGTGAAAACGTACGAATGCCGGCACTTCCAGCTGAAGTTGGCGTTCCCGTTCCTCCTGAATTACCCTCAAGCGCCGTCGCACCACCGAACAAAATGAGACGCGGGCCAATGTAACTGGAAGACCCTTCCTCACCAACGGCAGGAACCGCCGTCAAAGTGTGCCCACATCTAGGACCAGGCCCGTCTTCTTTATTCTCTAATATAGCATTCACCACCGAATACGTCGGCGCACATCTCGGACCAACCACCGGTGTAACCTGCGGTTGTTGTTGTTGTTGTTGAGCTGAAGCCGGAGGATTCGTGGCGGTGGGAGTCAAAGACGCCGATTCGGATCCGGTTTCGTCCGGTGATTCAGAGGAAACCTCTTTCTCCATAGGCGATGCAGATTGATGATTCAGAGACGCGGGATCTTGATCATTCTCCTCAGGTACCATAGACGAATCCACATCCATTTTTGTTTGTTTCAACCTCTCTCGCGTCAATTTTGGAAAAGCCTAACTAAAAGCAAGATTCGCGCATAGCAATCCTCCAAAAACCCTAGCTTCTTCTCCGGTGAGATCCTCAAAACGTTTAATCGGAGCAGAGATTTCAGAGGATGTTGAAAGTTAGTTCCTTTTTTCTTTTGCAAAGAGTTTCTCTCTCCTCTCTCGAATCGTTACCAAGTTGTTTGTTCTAATAACCTTCGAGAGGAATGAGGAGAAACAAAGGAGAGAGAGAGACGAACTCAACACCAAACAAACAAAACAAAACCTGCCCTTACTCTTTCTCTCTCTCTCTCTCTCTCTCTCTCTCTCTCTCTCTCTCTCTCTCTCTCTCTCTCTCTCTCCAGCCAGATAGATAATTTGTCACTATAATTTAATCATTTTTATCCTCACTTTTTAACATAAATTGGGAAATAGTTCTAATTCAATTGTTTAATGAATTGAAACCCTAGCCTTTGTGTTAAGAAATTAGTTTCGTGCAATACAAACAATATGCTTAACATATTAATATTTTTATTATGCGATTATCTCTTGATAAATTATTGGAATTTTCTTGGTGTTTATATGGATATTTGGTTATATTTGGAAAACTATAAACGATAAACTGTTTTAGGCGGTAAAACATTTTTTTTAATTTTCAGTATTACAGTCTTATCTAATAATTTAGTGACGCTAACCAATTTAATGGCTCCTTCTAACATTTAATTTTTTGTTGATTTTAGAATTTTTATTTTGATTTTATGTACAGTCTTCAGCTTTTTTTTTATCAAAAATGCATATGACCTAGGTGCTTGATGATAGTTTGGAGAGAGAAGAAAAGAAATCTAAAAGTGGAAATGATATAAAAAGAAAGAACAAATACGTTAATAGAAAATAGGATCAAAGAGATGATAAGAAGATTGCCAAAGGTGGCGATGGCGAGTTGCTTGAAGGGGATATTATTAGAAAACACATTGGTCTGATCCAAACCCTGCTTTAGATGTAGAGAAACAATTGGAGGAAATTGCACCTGAAGAAGGAAAATTTGACTGGTTCAGATTAGATGACTAATTAATGATATATTTTAAATTTTTGACCAGGTAATTAGAGTAAACCCAAGGGAACTATTGGAAAGAAAATGGATCCGATTATCCAGAAAAAGAAACGATAAAAGATTAGCTTTTACCAATTTCTATTATTGGAAATGGGGTGTGAGTTGGAGAATGAAAGCACTCAAACGTGCAAAGGAACATGCTGCAAGAGTGGCAAAAATTTGAGGAGGTAAGTTTAGTGTTATGACTTAGCATAATCTCTTGGGTGTTTTTGAGTATTGCTTTATCCTTTAGGGGTAATTGCAGGTTGCTGGAGAACGATGAGATTCACTTGTTAACTTTGTTGATATCCGTGGCATCTCAAAGAGCAGCTCTGTCTGGTGCCCATTTGAATGTCATTAATTATAGAAGAAAAGGAGAAAATGATAAAGAAAGAGTTTCTGAGAAAAAAACTTAAAGGTAAAACGCTATCCAGGTCCAAATGACATTGATGGTCCAAATCTAATTAGAACCATGTCCAAATAGGACCAAACCCAAATAAGACTGACTAACTTGGCTGTCCGCGAGCTCCAGATAATAAGATATGAACATAAATGTAGTAAACAACGTAAGTGTTATCATTTTCTGCCAAAATTTCATTTTATGTCACATCCACAAAATAAAATTTGCAATCAAAATAAAAAAAAATATTTTTTTAGTGAAACCATAATATTTCATTTTTTTGCTAAAATCATAAAATAACATTTTTTTGTTTGTTAAAACTGCTACTTATAATGGGAATGTTGAAATGCGTGAATATGTGGTGATTAATTTTGGGTGTTGAATTTTACATGGATTCATGGGTGTTGTAAAACGCATGAATTTCTTTTTTTTATTTAACATTTTCAATTATTTATTGGATATTTAGATTTTGTGTTTATATCATTTATTTTTATTTCTAAATTCAACTATTTTTTGATAAATGAGATTTTTTTATTATATTATTATACCAAATCATTTTGAAGTTCTATAAATAAAGAACTATTTCATTTAATTTGGAAACACAAAAAAATCAGTTTTTATTTAGACATAGATCCTGATAATAATTTTCAAAACACTCAAAACTCTTCTAACTAATTATGTATGTTTTATGGGGAAAACGGGGTGTATCTCTTTCAAAAGTATGCATTAATGTCATATTCACACAGAACTTCGACCTCTTACTCTAGTTATACATAAAAATTAAATTGAATTATATTCACATGAACTCTTCAATTTATGTTTAAAAATATATAGCTGATAAAATCAATAGATTCTATCTGGTTATCCACTAAACCATATAAAAATTATTAAATCTCAAAACCACATTTATTTAATCTAGTAAACCAAATTAAAATTCATAAAGTTCATTCATTTAATCTCTTAAACTAAACCGAAAATAACTTAATTAAACCAAGAATCCTTCCCGAACATAGTCTCCTTCTTGAACAGAGACTCAAACACATTTTCCAAAATCAAAAACCACAGAAACAGTAAAACAGAGAGTAAAAAAGTACCAAAGAACAACTAAAACAGAGAATTTTCACACAAAAAAAACACATTTATGCCAAACACCAACTATATCATGAGAATTTCCAAGAAAAAAAAAATTCATTGCCAACAAAAACAGAATCAATACCATCCAAACACCTCCAAAAACACACAACCACCAAAGACACAATCCTTTCCAAATATGTGTATTTTATCTTTAAAATTTCATTCTCTTTATTTTTTATAGATAAAAGTGAAAATGATAAAAATCAAATATGTAGATTTAAAAGGTGGGTTAATGCATCGTGTGGCTGAAAGTAATTTAGTTATCAAATCTAATTAATTTTGTTCATGTGTGATTTAATCGTTTCACAATACATAAGTGTTTCAGTGTCATCAATGTTTTAAATGAAAAAATGTCTATATTTTTTTTATTATATAGACAACTCTATATATTATATTTTTGTATATATAGTATCGATTTAACTAAATATAAATATTAGTACTAAGTATTTATACAAAACATAAGAGTAGTAAGAAATTTGACTTTTCAATTTATTTAATCTAAAGACTTGGCATTAATTCTATGTGTAGAACTAAAATGCATTGATGAAAATGTTACAAATCAATCTTTTAAATGCAAAAAAATCTAAATAGTTAATCTTTCAAATATAGGGAGTATGTTTTAACTTTTAACATAAACTTTATGTATATGATTGTGTTACTTTTTTGGCCTATGGATTTCTCTAGCTCTGTTAGTATCCTAATAACCACCCAAATCCCAAATTATAATCCAAAACTACCCCAATTGGCGAAAGAATTGCAAACGAAGAGACGTAATTATATTTAAATCATACAAAATAGAAACGATGTATAATTATTAGTTTCTATAAATATTGCTATGTTTCTCCTATACACATATCCACACAAAGTCACATATATATTAATAAATTACTATTATTCTCAAAAACTTGAAAGAATTCATAAACTTCCTGATGACGTGTCCCTCTGTGACGGGCTTCTCCAAAAGCCTGCCCCATAGAAACGTTCCAACATTTCATTCTCAAGCATGACGACGTCGTTTAACTCGCCATTCGTTCCGTTTTCCCCAAAAACCTCAGCCGTTGGATCTTCTCCCTTCAATCTAGCGTGCACGGTGCTATCACTCCCTTTCGCCGCCGCTGACGCAAGCAAACCGTGTCGTTTCCTCATAAAATGTCGCCGTTGGCCTCGTCTCCACGCTTTCTTACAAACAGCCGCCGGAACCTTATACACAGCCAAAACAACCAAATTCACCACCGCGCAAGGGCAGCAACACCATACCGCCGCGCACTCCGCCGCCGCTCCTCCCGCTACTTCCCCCACCTTCCTCCTCTCCACTTGTTTGCTCATCGTCGTCGTTGTCAGCGGAGAGTTTCTTTCTTCCGATGCCAATAACGGCGATTTCAGTATCACGTGACGAGTCATACCGATAACACAGATAGAGAAAGATGACCTGGTCTCTTCAGATTGCAAGCGAGATAACCGTCTCAGAGAAACTTTATTTCTCCGAGAAAATAGAATCTAGTGAAAACTGACCCATCTTTGCTCAGGTCATTCATCATCGATTCTGGTTATGTTACAAATCAAATTATGACGATCCCATGAGGATAAAGTAACAAAGAATCGGTGGATGACAAGTAGTAATAGGAGGAGGAGGAGAAGGAGGATCAACGAAAATAACTCTTTCTGTGATTTTCTCGGGAAAAATCCGAAACTTCTGGTAGAAAAATAGAAAAATAACGAATTAGTAATAAAACTTCTGGAAGCAAAGAGTCACCGAGAAGATCGGAGAGGATATAACGAAAGTTTTTTTGTTTTGTTTTGTTTTGTTTTGTCCTGAAACAAACAATTAATAATAAAATAATTGTTTTTATTTTTTGTCTTTTCTGGCTGCGATTGGCCCACACGTGACGTGAGTGATTTTTGGAAGAAAGTCGTTTTTGGAGTTCTCTTCTATACATGAACCACTAATTGTTTGCTCATCAAAGCACCTGAGTTTTCTTCTTTTCTCATCTTCTATTTGTCTGATTCAGTTTTTTTTTTTTGTTTGTTTGAGGGATTGCTAGCTGGATAGGACCTTTCATTAATTAGAAAATTGAAATAAATTAAAATAGAGGTTGAAAAAACAGATAATATGAATCTTCGTTCCAATGAATCTATGAGGAGATATATGATATGTGTGTGTGAGGATATGGTTTTGTAAACGATATGTGTTGCGAAGAGTTGATGAATTGTCCTTTTTAATCTACGTATATGTTGTCTTAAAGACATCTTGATAGACATTTGAGAGCTTGAATCGATAAATTTATTATTTGGAATGAAGGAATTAATCATAATAATTTTGAGGCCAAAGTGATTGTGTGTATCGGATCTTGAAATATTCGTTATGTGTAATGAAAGAGTATTATAGATAAATACTCACTACATGCGAATTTCTATTTGTATACTGCTAGTGCATAGTGTTTTTTTTAAAAAGCATTAGACATTTTACTAGTTGATTCGTCCGCACCTTATGCGGGTATTAATATAGTTTAAATTTATAAATTAATGTAAGTTCTTATATATATTTACAGCTATTTTGTAATTTTTTTAAAAAAATTATGATTATCGTTATGTAATTATATAGCATATAAGTAATGTACTTGTTGACAAAAAAAAAGTAATGTACTCACTTTTGATAATATTGTAATATAATAGAAATTTATCCCGGAAAAGTTTTATATATATTCGAATTCTGTAAGAACATTTTCCTAGAAGCTATGATGTTGAACATAAACCAAATAATAGAGATAATTAAATATAGATGTGAGCAAAGCATAATTTCCACATTAAGTGCAAATATATGTCGGGTTTATGGGGTGGGGAAGCACACTCTATCCATCGAAATTAGGAAAAAGGATATACTCCCTACGTTCTTTTTTATCTGTCGTTTTAGAAAAAATCTCTTAAATTAAGAAGTATAGTAATTTTACTTTCTTAACCTCAACATAATAATAAATTTACATTAACTACCTTGCTTTTGTGATTTATTATTTTCTAAAAATAGTGTAACTAAATAAGGCTATTTTTGGAAAACTTTTACAATAATTGTATTGGAAAAAGTGAACGACAGATAATTTGAAAAATAAAAAAGGATGTAAAACGACAGATATAAAAAAACAGAGGGAGTATATCCTTATAAAATACTGTATAAGACATGATATTAAATGTGGTATATTTTGGTATCTCAAATTTTATATTTATATAGCACAATAATTATTACATCTGAAATTAATAATACATGTTTGAGATTTGAACTCAACATCCGGTAATGTCAAGGAGACATTAAAACCACTAGGATATGTTGATAAAAAAATACATAATTAAAAATCTATATGTCAATTATATAAAAATTATAAATTTATATACACCTGAAAACAAAATATTATACTTAACTTTCTACAAATTTGATTAATGACATGGTTTAAGAATTCTGTAATCCAGATTACGAATTTACTTAACCTAAACCTAACATTAATTTATCTTAATCTAAAATTAAACCTAAAACCGGATTAAACCATCAGATTAATTAAATCATTCGCCAAATTAAAAAACCGTCTTAACCATTAAATCAAAAATCAGTTTGAGAAGAAAAAAATCCCCAAATTAAAAAACCTAAAATCAAAAATCGATTTGAGAAGATTTTCAGAGAAAATCCAGAATTGATTTACGATGGCGTTGACTATATGGGATGTCGACGCTAATCCTCCTCCCATTGACGATGCTCCTCCTATTTTCGATGACTCTACTCTCTATTTCGATGAAGAAGAAGGCGGAAGAGAATAGTTCCATTGTGAGAAGTTGACTCAAGAGTTTATGGAGTCAGAATCTCCAATTCGCCATAATGTCTTTCCAAACAGCGACGACAAATGGGAGCCGACGCAATCAAGAGAGGAAGTCATGATAGGGCGGGGTGACGGGTTTCTATACAAATAGCAGACGTTCTTCAACGGTGTATCCTTCAAGGAATCTATGATTAATTATGCTCTACACACTGGGTTCAATATCAAATAGTACAAGTATGATATGGATAAGATAAGTTACAAATGCTTAGGTGATGGTGAAAATGGTTCTTTTGAATGACAATTGTATGCCTCGTCGTTGCCTAAGGATCCGATTTGGATAATTATAGTGCATAAGATAAAGCATACATGCATTCAGAATGGGCATTGTGAATTGTTCAAGGTCCTAGTCATAACTAGAATTTTCGTGGGTAAAATCAGAGATGATCCAGATTATTATATGTCTCATAAGATTGAAGAAGTTATAAAAGAGAAATAGAAGATCTTTGTGACTTATCCACAGTGTCAAGCAGCTCGTAACAAAGCTTTGAAATTGATAGAGGCTGAGTACGATGAACAATTTGGTCGACTAAGGGACTATGCAGCAAAAAATCTTTCAGTCTAATAAAGATTCTGTAGTAGAGGTGAATACGATTCAGAATGAGGCTGACGAAGATGTTTTCAACAGGTTTTATATCTGTTTTAATGTCCTGAGAACGAATTGAAAATAGTCTTGTAGGCCTTTAATTGGTGTAGATAAGTGCTTCTTAAAAACTAAGCTTAAATGTCAACTTTTTGTAGCAATAGGTAGAGATACTAGCGATGCGATATACCCCATTGTTTGGAGTGTAGTTCATGTTAAAAATACTGACAAATGACGTTGGTTTATCAATCATTTGAAAACTTACTTGGGTTTAGGTGAAGATGAGGATGGGTATGTTATGATTTCCAAAAGACAGAAGGTATATTTCCCGTTTTTGTCGATTGTTTATTTTCATCATTTTGGTTACCGTTTGTAATGATTTTTGTCTATGTGCATAGAGATTAAACAAGACTGTTGAACTAGAGTTACGTAAGATTTAGCACCGCAAATGTGTAAATGTGTAAGGCACATTTATGAAAATCTTAAAAACGATTCATCCATCTAAAGCACAGCTGAAGCCACTCCTTGGTCATTGACTTATAGTTACAATGAAGCTCAGTATCAACAGAGGTTGGACATAATCCACTCATATGATACCAAGTTGTATGAAGATGTGCTCAAAGCGAAGCCAAAGACATGGTGCAGAGCATTATACAAGCTGGACTCTTTTTTTTGAGGATATGGAGAACAACTCCACTGAGTCTTTTAATAAGACAATCAACAAGGCTTGAGAAAAGTCATTTGTTGCCATGTTGGAGATGGTTAAGCGTCTAGCCACGGTTAGGATTGCAAAGCATTCAGTTATATTTCATTCTCACACATGTATTCTTTGTGTTTTTAGTAATTGTAATTTTCTGTTTGTGGTTGCACTTACCACATAACTTGCCATTTTTTGTGTTTATCTCAGGTTGTTGCACACCCTATGTGAGCAGTTCCTAGCCCAAAGAGCATGAACTTGCAGCAGCATGTAAAGTCAATAGCATTACGAATGCGATGTACAAAGTCTCACTATTTGATAACACTCACAGAGTCAGGTTGAGCAAATATATGTGTACCTGCATGAAGTACCAAATTACAAGCATACCTTGTGAACACGCATATAGAGCTATCATTGCAAAGCAGTTGGCGGTTGAAAAATTTGTATGACACTAGTTCAGAATTGCAATGTGGAAGAGTTGATTTCTGGCCTACAACCATGAGTAATAGTGTTCACCTACAACTTGAACATGAACATGAACAAGAACATGAACAACCTACAAGAAAGAAGAGCAAAGTAACCAAGGCCGATAAGAAAAAGAAGATAGGTGTTTGTGAGTCACCAAAAAAAAATTCAAAGAAAGCAAAAAAGAGAGTGATGCATTGTAGTCTTTGTGGATCGGATCAATATGGGTTTGGTTCAGACTCCACATCCTCACAATAACATTATTGTCGCACCAACTATGAGGAAGACATTTTCCACATAGTAGACTTGATTTCTGGCCTACAACCATGAGTAATAGTGTTGGTACTTCCGATGTGAATTCGTCCATGTATGACACTAGTTCAGAATTGCAATGTGGAAGAGGAAGACATTTTCCACATAGTAGACTTGATTTCTGGCCTACAACCATGAGTAATAGTTGCATGTTCCATAAGAAGCAAGGAAATCAGGTTAAAACCTAAGATCTTTATCATTTCTTTGAGATTTCAGAGACTTTTTGTTTATGTCTCATAAACAACACAATTAATGTAGGCTTCGGTAGAAAGCATGACTCATAAATCTCAGGTTGTGGATGAGGTAATGGAGGTTTTATGGAGTACGTTGAAGGTGGAGTAGGTTTTTTGTTAAATAGTAGGCTTTTGGAACGTGGTATCCACTTGGTTTGTCTATTGGTGTTTTGAGTTGCATACAACATGTTATATGGATCAAGTTGTGTTATTTTTAGTGTTTTTAATTAAAAATAGCTATGTTCTTATGTGTTGGTTTCTTGGATTTTTTTTTTTAATACAAACATCTATGTGCACTTTGAACAATTAGAAGATCGAATCATACACTTCTTATGCATTAAATACAGGTTCAACCAACAATAAAAACACACAAACTCAAAAAAATCCCACAACCAAACACAACTACACACAACTGATAACAATCAAACACAACAACACCTAACCGGTTTAACCAAGCTAATTTAGTAACACCAAACATCAACAAATTCCACAACCGATAACAATCACCATCTTCTTCATCATATTAGCTTCCAAAAGACCATATCCCACCTTCTCATACAAAGCTTCCATGAACTTTTGATTCTCCTTAATCTCTTCATTTAAAACCTCAACTTTCCTTTTCAGTTTCTTAACATCAACACCAAAACTTCATCAACCCACTTAAATAAGTGGTTGTCGTTCACCATCTACAAGCAATTGCAAAACACGATTATTGAATTCCTTTCATTCTATCATTAACATATCGAAAACCAAAGAGAAAATACCATATAAGCATGGACAAATTCACATCGGAAGTACCAACAATATGTGTTTGGTTCAGACTCCACATCCTTGCAACAACATTCACTCATACTGTTGCAGACAAAAATAAACCCATATATATTTAGGGTTTTTCGTGGAGTAAATGAGAAATGAGATAAAACAAGATTTTGTTACGACCATAAAATAATTGTGTGGATAATGTAATCGGGTCGACCTGTATTTTGGTTTGCAAAACTTGTTTTTAATTTGATTCAAATTGGGTTTATTTGGTACACAATCGGGTTTGGAATACTATACCAAACGATTCAGCGATAAAATCACGTGAATCCAACATTATGGGGAATCATGATGAAATTAATCAATTCAAATACAATTAGATCTTTAATTATGTACTTATGGATATAGAGATTGAGAGACCAAAATAGACCACATTTGATATGATGCCCCATATTTTATGGGAATCTGAATCGTTTCCCTTAGAACTATCACAAAATGATATTAAAATATTTTTGGCTAACGTATTTTGAGCTCTAATATTTTTCTGTTTCTATAATTTTTCTTTGCTAATTCATTCACTATTTTTGAAATTGTACTCATTTGCCTCCCAATATTTACTCTTTTTTTACATATTATTGAACTATTTTTTAAATATTAAATATATTATGATTCTAAATATTAATTTACATACAATTTTCGATTTTGATGTTCTTAATATGTCTAACTTAAAAACTCATTAATAGTGGTTAAAATTTTAACATATTTTTCTATAATTTGTTTTCTTATCTCTAATAAAATTACTTTACAGTCTTGCATTACTATTACAAATAAACTTTATAGATGATTTTTCATTCCAAATAGCATTCTTAAATCTTTTATTTCCTATAAATCTTTTTATTTTTGTGATTTTGTAGGATTTGTTTTCCTAGTTTTAGTCACCTTAAATATTATTTATTTTTCATTCCAAACTATTATTTATGAAAGATATTTACAAGAATAATAGTTTGCCTAAATCAAAAAATTTAAAAATGAACTCACAACCATATTCGAAAAAATAAGAGTAAGAAAAAAAAGAGTAATCCCAACTTCGTTATATAATATCGAGCTAAGAACACAAGTGCATCTAATGTGTTTTCCCTTTTTCTCTCCAGAGTTTTTCTTCGCACTTTTCTGCTTTGGTGGTCCTCTCCGCGTCGGTGTTTCTCGCCGCTTGGGAAAGGACCTCCCTCCCCTTCTTACTTTATGTCATGCACTTAATGTTGAGATAAGGGTCTCAGAGGTGATGCTAGAGGCGAACGCTCCTTCTCCGTGACACGGTGGCGTGGTTTCTGGTGAAGTAATCTCCTACGTGAGCTCCATGGCCATGGCGTTTTGGATCCAGCGGAGATTCGGTTGAAATGTTTTTCACTCGAGGGCAGTGGAAATTCTCTGCCGGAGATCTGAAGGTTTCCTGTCACAGTTTAGAGAGGGTGGTTGTTATCACCGGTTTGATGGGTTGTGTCGGTGTCGACGGTGACTGAGGCGATGACGGCTGTTTTTCTGTCTGAGGATGGCAGTTCCTGGGTAAGATTTCAGTTTGTCAGCACATGTGTCTATCTCTACCTGATTGAAGATGAAGTTCGCATTGCAGGTATGGTGATGAGTGCGGTGAAGCAGCATTTGATGGTAGAAGAAATTACCCTGCGAGCTGACTCCAGTGAAGCTCGACATTTTTTGACCGCAGGAAGCTCCCCGTTTTTACTACGCCTCTCTGGGAGAATGGTGGTTCTGTTTCATGTTGGTGAAGGGTCTTGACTTGCGGAGTTGGACATCCCGTCCCAATCTGGTCCTTTACGGCAGAACATGACGCTTCGTTCTCGTGTCCACCGTTAACGGCAGAGTAAGGGTTGAGCTTCTTTTTCCCAGTCGCAGTCGTAATTTTTTGACCTAACGTTTATTACGTTTTAGTGTTTTGCTTTGGTGTTTTGATGTTTTAGCGTTTGGGTCATTTCTGGATTCTTTTGTTGTTAATTTAGCCCATTACGATTTTTTGTCATTTTTATTCTGTCCACTTTCTATAAGGCCATTATCTCTAACCCCAATTCTCTTGGATGATTATTAATAATATAAAAATTAATTAAAAGAAAAATCCCAACTTCGCTATTTCTACATAGAAACGCTGCACTTCAAACCCTCGTCTAAAAACAGGTTTAAGTTTGTGAGGAGCATATAGGCCAGCGAGACTATTCTGTAGTGGACTGCCTTTTTTATAAAACAAATGAGATGTTTAACCGAAACCCAGCTCATTCTGTGCCGCCGGAAACTTTGTTCCAACCACACATGATAGATCGTTGCTTGGAGCAAAAGTATAAGAAAGATGTGACCTATTTGGCCAAGACTTGCATCAATTATGAAATCCTGTGTCTCTATCCAATCCGGATTTGTAGATGACCCGAGCAAAACTCCACCAAAACTAGACCAAACCGTGTAAGTATATGGGCAAGTAAAAAAAAGTGATCCCTAGTCTCATCCTTCTCTCCAAAACAGAGGCAAGTCTGCTCCATTATCCATGCTATCATTCTATTACCAGTTGATAATGCTAACAACAGGGAAACAGTTTTGATAGTCATTCTTTACATGCATCCAAAAAACAATATCAACATTCAAATCATCTATTGGATACGGTCCCTGCTGGATTTGCACAAAAGTGTCGCAAAAGTTCGAACGTATTTAATAGAATAGTACTGAAATTTAGTAAAGATGGATAAGTTTCGATCAAATGATCATTTGAGTGTGAAAAAAATTATATATTTTTAATTATTTTCAACTATTTCAAATAATATTAATTCATAACTTTTATGATTTTTTATAGAATACAAACCAAAATAAATAAATTGTCTTATTTATGAAAAAAAATGTGGACAACGTAAACCCATAAATATTGTGTTCAAATAACTTTTTCGTAAGAATGAGAAAAACTGGCAGACTTAGAAAGGGCCACAAAAGAGCTTGTTGTGTCCGTGTGGAATACCTGTGTTCTGACGTTATTTTCTGGGCCTTAAACTTCGATAAAGCTTTGACCCATGAAAACCGAGTAGTTTTTTTTTTTTTTTTTTTGTCAACTCTCAAGTACATCATCTTTTTTGGGTTCAATTTAACCAATTTTATATCTTTTTTAACATTGCTGAGTTCACACCAGATATGTATCATAAATTTTAGAGGTGATCACTAATATACCATATAATTCTGACCACACGTAATTCATTATCTTGCAAAAAAAGACCTATAAACAATTCCTTTTATTCAAATTTTATTTTTTCTCCAAATTAGTTAGTTAAAATTATATAATTTAATATTGTTTAAAGTATTTATACAATTTCTGTGAGAAAATAGTATTAACACAACAGTTGGAGGTGAGATGGACCAGTACTAAAAGAATGAAATCAGCTAACACTGGTTGCAGGAAAAATTGCAAAAAAATCTAAACTTTTAATATTTCATCTAAAATAAATTTAAGAAAAAATTATATGTATTTTTTTTTTGTTAACAATGGGGAGGTTAATGAATCTCGTCTATCCAAGAAAGTGCTGTTGGGCTGATGTACTCCATTACTACTGTGAAACTCCGTGCGTCCCTAGCAAGCTTATCCACGATGATGTTTTGTGATCTCTTGATGGTTATATTTAAAAAAATTAAGGTTTCATATTATGCTAATTAAACCCCAGCCTGCGTTAACTCGTAACGGTAGATGAAACGAAGTGTTTTATTTTTTTTTTCAAAAAAAAATTCACTCTGCATGTTACCTTGCTTAGTTCTTTCTGAATTTTTATATTTGAACACTCCAATTGCATACCTTATCTACTCAGCATATATACCAAAATTTTGTATCAGATTTAACAACCTTATACTTGAAGTTATGCTTCAATGCACTAATGTTGTTGTCTTTAAAACATTTTTTCTTGTCAAATGTTGTGGCTTCTTTGCAGAGTAACCGAACTATATTTTCCATTCCGTTTTATTTCTCACATGTTTCTCCATTATCACTATCATTACCATCAACATAAACATGTTTGAGATTGTGTTTTAAGTGATCATTCTGCTAAGCAGCACTCACAGATTCATAAATGATTTGAAAAACAAGTAGAAAAATCAATTCAAGTAAACCTAATCGTTGGGTGGCCTCTTGGTACGTTTTGCATAATCTGATTGTAAAGATTGATAAAAGTTTGACCATTATGCATATGTAGTGTAGACTTATTAGATTTGACAGCAAAATGGAAAAATATCCAGTGAGATTGATCCTAGATAGCAATAGGTATGTTATCTCTTTGTCAAATGAGATGCAAATGAGTATGCAAGATTAAACATAAGGTCGATGACACAATAAATTTGTATAATGTAAGACTTTTTCCTAAGAGTTTCATAGAACATGAAAGTATAGTTTATAATGATTATTTTATCAAACTCTTACTTGGATTACAAATCGATGTTATTAATGCATTTTCATAGTGATTTAGACCAAAAAAATGTATATGACTTTAATGTATTATGTTGGTTACACAGATTACTGTATGGTGTGAAACAAAATTTTAGAGAATTATATAGGAAGTTTTATGCGGATTCAGAAATAGATCTATACAGTTTGGGGCTGAAAACATTCTTCATCAAAGATACAAATGATATATTATTTATTTTGTTGCTTTATGTAGATGACATTTTAATAACTGGTAACATTGACACAAGATTCCTAAGCATTTCATATAAATGATTTAAAGTCTCTCAAATTATTTCATCACATTGGAGATTGCTAAAGCTAAAAAGGGTATATATGTTTGTAAAAGAAAATATGATAATAGTTTGCTAATGAAATACATGATTACTGGATTGTAAGTATCACAGTTAAGTACATAAAATATGATATTGGTTTGCTAAAGAAATACATGATTACTGGATTTTAAACATCACAGTTAAGTACAGAAAGTGTGAACAGAAAGTGGAAATAATGCCTTAAAATGCTCAAGATACTTCTACTTATAAAGCATTGATTGATAATTTCTTTTACTTAACCATACCATATATTAATGATGCAGTTCACAAGCTGATGCATTTTTTTGTCCCAATCTCGAAGCATACATTTACAAACGCACATCAAGTTTTCAAGTACATTAGAGGAGAGACAGGCCAATGTTTGTTCTATTTAGTGATTTAATCATATGTTTATTGGGCTGATAAATTAGCTCTAAAGATTAGTGAATAGTTTTTGTGTTTCTTGGGAGAATCACTCATCTCTTGAAATTCAAAGAAGCAATTTCAAGTAGTAATGCTAAAGCAAAACACCGTGCTTTACATGATAATATTACAGCAACATGGGTTCGCAAATATGTTCTGTGATAACACTATTGCCATTCAAATAGTTTCCATCAATAAAAAATTTAAAAAATTTCTAAGAAACTTAAATATTAATATTTTATAAGTTAGTCAACTGGAAGATGACATGTGGCAATAGACAGTATCTTAATGTTCTTAATTAAGAATCAGCTCTTAAATTTCTCAATTTTTTTATTATTTTAATTCTAAGAACTATGCTAAGAAACTCTTAAGATCTCTCATTGGAGATTATAAATCATATTAAGTTCGAAAAACAAAGGTACAGACTGATCTAAGTGAAGGAGAGGGGTGCACTAGTCCCCAACAAAATTATTGTATAAAAATATTAAATGCAAAATTCAAAGAAAGTTTGGTAGTTAAGTGAATCAAATTTCATACCGCCTCAAGTAAAATCAGGTGTGAAACCCATTATATATGCCCTAAAACTTATCTAAGTTAGCCACTTTGAAGATTGGTTTCCTTACACTTCTCCATGTTACATAAATGATCTGTTTACAAAAATTATTGAAAACTTCTATCTTCAAGCAATTGATCAACATGTTTTCACTTTATTCTTTCTCTTCTTTCCTTGTATAAGATCATGCTTTGAAAACATTAGCTCCCAACATTAGTTATATATAAAGACACATCTACATATTTATTTTCTCTCTATACGAAATCTTAGTAACGCTATAAAACTGAGCAACGAGAATTTACCTTTATAACCCACAGATCTTTCCTTCTAAGTACTTATTTACGCTATACAATCCACAAAGACCCTTTACCACGGGCATTGTAGTTGGAACCCGTAACTCAAAATCCGTACCAGACACGTCTCTATTCTCATCATTACAGTTCCATGAAAGGGACTGTTTCCGAGCTTCCCCAATGGCTGATCTCGTTGCACAATGAACGGAAGCCGCTAGAAGCAAAGGCGGCTCACCCGATGCTGTGGATCACGTGAAGTTGTTGAGTAAGAAAATATGGTGCAGAAAGAAGCAATAATATCAAAGTAGCACTTTCACATAAAAACTTATTGCAACTAGTGTCAAGAAAAACAGATAAACTCAGAGCTTAATGTACCTTTAGAGGCAATAATATCAAAACTACTAGGCTACCTACTTGTTGAATAAGCATGTTCCATGTCACGGAACCTGACTTCTCCATAATCATTTGATACATTGTAGGTTTCAGCCTCTCCACCAAGATAACACAGCAGATCAGTTTGCAAGGAGATCCATGTGTTCCCAAACAGTTCTTGTGGGCTGGTCTGATCTGCCACAACATCTATACTTGTTCACCAACAATCACTTCCTTATAAGATCATTTCAGTTGATCTATCACTGTTATATCTTGTATCTATATATATTCTCAATGTATAACAGTTGAAACATACTCATGGTTGCATGTATCACCAGAAACTTGTCTTCAAGTGGATTGACCCAGATCATGGCACCAGCCATTCAAAATCTAACCCATCTAAAGAAACTGTAAGTGATCACACATGCATCAATAAAACCAAGTACTTGTTTTTCTGTTTTATCTTTTGTGATTTTTTTTATTTTCTAATTTTTTTTTTTTATGAACTGCTAGGGACTTGTCAAATAACAATTTGACGGGGTTGTGCCTAAGTTTCTAGCTGATATGAATGTAAGTTTGAAAAAAGATAATGTTTTCTTAGCTCCTCACTTTAAGTTCCCTTGCTTGAGTTTTACTCTTTGCCTACCTTAACATAGAGTTAAGTGGGACCAATCTTAATGGCCAACTTCCTCAAAAGCTTCTATAGAAAAAAGAACTGAAGTTAAAGTAAGATTTTATCGTATTTTTTATTTGATGATTATCATGCCTTTTATGGAATAGCTTTTGTAATCCAGAGTTTTGAAGGCAACCCTAACCTTTTTTCATAGAAGGTTCACGTGTACCTAAACTAAGTGAAAGTAGGCATCGCAAAAAGATTATATCACCACTTTTCACATCAGTTGCTACCATGGCAGTTCTTATAGCTACTCTGGTTTTGTTTTTTGTTCTCAGAAAGAAAAAACCATCAAGGGTTAAAGGTACATTCCATGGAAAATTTATAAATTTTTACAAATAAGATTACATATCAAAGCTATCCAATATCAGCTGATATTTTGTATCTCACAGAATGGTAGAACACCAAGAACATACAAGCCACCAAGAATAACGAGACAGAAAAGGTTTAGTTACGGAAATGACAAATAGCTTTGAAAGGATTCCTGGGAAAGGAAAGTTTGGTATGTTAATGGTAAAGGATCAGTAGCTGTTAGACTATTTTCTCAGACTTTAGTTCGTGGATTTAAACAGTTCAAGGCGGAGGTACTCATCAGACCACAATCTTCCTTATGAAAATGTCCCTTGAATCTGAACTATAATATTGAAACCATGACTTGTCCATGATCGTTTTGAGGTTTTATAGGTTGAAATTCTTCAGAAAGTTCATTACAAAAATCTAGTAAACCTAGTTGGATATTGTAAAGGAGATGAATTAGTTCGCACCTCGAGTACATGGACAATGGGGACTTAAAAGAGATTTTGTCAGGTAATTAAAACCAATCTAATTAATTAGCAATGTTTCGGTTTCTTCATCTTTTCATCAAAATCATTTGAACCGTATTTAACTTTATTATAAGTTGCGCTAGAGAAAAAAATTGTGCTAAAGAATAAAAATAAGGAAGAGTTACCAAATAAATCATTACAAAAATATCATTAATCCAAATTTTAACTAAAGCTCGGTAGAAACCGGTTCAAATATAAACCAACACTCAATCGAGATTCATTGGAAATTCCCCAAATCGTAGAACTGATTGACCATCGGAGCCGTTGAAGCGAAAAAAAAATTAAAAAAAATAATAATCAGAGAGATAATTCCACTCCTTTTATAATCTGAATATCAGATCAAAGGTAAAAATCGGATTTTTCTTCCTCTCCTTTTATAATTTGTACTTGAAAGATCGTTTATTGTGACCGGACGTTGATTTTGCGAATTGGGTTTTTTTTTTTTTTTTGTGATTGCTAATCTTTGGTGCAATGTGTCGATTTTGTGGTTTTATTGAGTAGTTTCGCAAGTGACTATTGTGATTGAATCAATTGGGCGTATCTCGATTTTCACTGTTTGGTTTTTTTTTTTTTTTTTTGCTTCGTGGGTGAAGTGATTGAGAGGTGTTTGTTTCGATCGAACAAAGTGAAGTGCAACTAATTTATAGTTTTGAATTCAATTGGGTTTTAATTATTTTTAATTGTTGCATTGTAGAATAGTCGTAGTAGGTGAGATTCAGAGATGGCTCCGGTTGGTCCTCGATCTGGTGATGCCATCTTCTCCAGCATTGATCGTGTGGTAAGTTCAGATTTTTGAGAATCTATTTTTCATTGCAGTTTATAGAGATACTGTTTGACTCTCTTGGAATTTCGATAATATTTTGTAGAATGCAGAGTTGTTTACGTTGACGTATGGTGCAATAGTGCGTCAATTGCTTACTGACCTCGAAGAAGTCGATGAAGTCAACAAACAGCTTGATCAAATGTATTCTTCTTTCTATGCTCTCTGTATCTCTCTTCTTCCATGGCATTTAGATTTGATCACTCGCTTTAGTTTTTGTCTCTTTTCCCTTTAAAGTTTTGATTTTTCACTCTTGTGTTGATTATTTACTACAACTTCGAACCTCCTTTTATCACTAGATTTCTGTTTATTCTGCAGGGGATACAACATTGGAATCCGACTTATCGATGACTTTCTAGCCAAATCTGGTGTTTCCAGATGCGTTGATTTCAAGGAAACTGCTGAAATGATTGCCAAGGTTTGCTATTTTCATTGGCTTACTTGTTTAGTATCACGATTTTGCAGATTTCTTAGCATAACTTTTCCTTGCTAAAAAAGAACATTTTAATGTCAAGTAGATATCTCATCTGGTTTTTTCGTATTGAGAAGAAGATACAAGCTTTGTGTTTATTACGTAGGTGGGTTTCAAGATGTTCTTAGGGGTCACTGCATCAGTGTCAAGCTGGGACGCTGATGGGACTTGCTGCAGTATAATCTTGGAGGACAATCCGCTTGTTGATTTCGTGGAGCTTCCCGATACTTGCCGAGGTCTATACTACTGCAATGTCTTAAATGGAGTCATTAGAGGAGCATTAGAAATGGTCAGTCTCCTTTTTTCTATTTTCTCTCGACATCTTTGGTTACTGAAAGCTGCTTTTTCAAGCTTCTCATGTAAAACATTAAGAAAATTTTCTTACTGCCTCCATTATCCATTGCACAACTTGTTAAGGCTCAGTTTTTTTTTTTGTCTGAGCATTGATCAGGTCTCAATGAAGACAGAAGTGACGTGGACTCGTGATGTTCTTCGAGGAGATGATGCTTATGAGTTGCAGGTGAAGTTACTGGAGCAAGTCGCTGAGGAGTATCCTTACAAGGATGATGAATAAATGTCACTCTTATCCACAAAGAGAAACTAATTACTATTTGTAGTCTCTTTCTATCTCTGCATTCTTAGCATTTTTTTCCCGGAAACACAAACTATAAGCTTTGAAACTTTATACTGCTTTATGTTTGGTACTAAACCGATTAATCCATTTCTTAATATTCTTATAGCCGGTCAATGTCAGAAGAGATAAGCGTATCAGTGTTACTGAAACCAGATAATACGTAGATCAGTTCAGTGAGATCGGTTTTATAGGTGTCTTTCAAACTCTGAAATTTGCGTTATGTAAGACTATCAAACACCTTTTAATAATCATATGAAAATCTTACAGGAACTGACTTTTGGTTCAAAAATGGAAATTAAAATGGTCGGAAACAAATTAGAATAGATCACAAACAAGAAAAGAAAATCTTATTTCCCCAAAACATCAAAAATGGAAATTTTGATCTATTTTTCTCCTTTTTTGGTCGACAACAAATTTGGATCTCTGTCTCTAGTCTCTATATATAGTAACCCTATGCATCAAAACTCCATCACCTTTTTAGATACGAAAACGTTTTCATATCTGATCGATCGACAAAACATTTTTCTCCATGATTAATTCTCCCATGACGATGAACGAAAACGTGATTCTAGATATCATCTCTCATTGCCCCGCGACGGAGATTGGAAAATTTCGTCTTCTAAACAAAGACTTCAACAAAAGAACTTATCAGTTCTTCTTTCTCAATCATCATCTTCAGAGAACCAACTCTGTTTTCGGTTATTTCATTCAATACTACAGCCGGTTTAAGTATCGCTCCAGCTTTGTGTCCGGCATCGAAGAAAAAGAAGCTTCTGGAAAAAACGGAATCTCGCTTGAGTTTCTTCCTTCTAAAGATGTAAAGATTGAAGCTTGTGACACACTCCATGGGATTTTGCTATGTGTCAATGATGATAGAATCAAAGGAGGAAGAAGAATACCAGATTACATTGTTTGTAAACCGGCTACGAAGCAGTATCGGCTCATACCAAATCCAAAAACCCGGTATCTCACTGTTGCAACAGGCTTAGTGGTGATTCAATCGAAACCGTTTCGGTATAAGATCGTTAGGGTTTCTGAATCAATGACACACGAGAGAAGGAAGATGAAGGAGGGGTTCTACAGTCTGAACTGCGAGATTTTTGATTCTGAGTCGTTCGCATGGAAACCATTGAATGATTTGGAAGTATGTAAAGACGAGTTTTTCCGAAAATCAGATAAACCGGTGTTGTCGTACGGTCTCCTGCACTGGCTAACGACAGAAAACAATGTGATTCGGTTCTGTATGCGAACAGAAACTTGGTCTTTCTTCTCGGTTCCATTCGATATAGTAGACGATGGGTGTTTAGCTTTGGTCAGCTACGAAGGAAAGCTAGGTGTGGTGAATACGAGACAAGGAGATGATTTATGGGTACTGGAAAAGAGTTTTGGAAAGTCTTGGGTAAAGGTTAAGGATGTGAAAATTACAGGGACACAAGGTAGATATGTTGAACCTCTATGGTTCCTAAGTAACGACGTGGTATCAATGGCGGGTTTCGATCGGCTCGGTCTCTACAACACGAGTAACAACAAGTCTCGATATTTGCATATGAGGACTCAAGATTTCTTCATTCCCTCTTATGAATCGGCCAAAGATTGTTTTATCCCTTTTTACTCTAACTACGAAACTGTTGGTTTGAACAAAGATTCAACAGCCGTGAGGCAGCAGGCACAATAAAAGATAGGAACTAAAGAGACGAAGTCCCAATAGACTCAAGAATTGGAAGCAAAATCAGAAAATTATTGTCATACAACTATTATCTGTTCTTGTTTTTCTGTTGCTCTTTTTTAAAATACTTATTCTTTTTATATCTATATCCCTAACGTTTCAATACCTTTGTTTAATTAACATCCCAATACATGTGTTCTTGTATTTGGACTCTGTTTTTTATTTTGTTTTGAGGTTGAACTATTTTGGTTTTGCCCAGTTTGTATTAATATTATTAAGAAAAGAACATATTCGGTACAAAAATCATTGGATTTGACTAGGTTGAGAGTTACAATTACAAGAATTCTCAAGATCTGGACCAAATACTAGAAATCAATTCAGCGGTGGGTTATAGGGTGTGTGAAGTGTGCAAACGACAATGCCCAACAAATTTAGAATTTTCTTTTTGATAAAAAAAAAGATGAGAGTCCAAATTTTTTTGCTATGGAGAAGGTGAAAGTGTAGAAAAATGTAGGTTTTCGTAGGAAGAAGAAGGTGAAGACGTGAGTTTTACAAAAGTTATTTATGGGGTGAAGCATAATGGCTTTGATTGGTAATATTTGTATAATTGCGGAATGGCAGAAAATTAAAAAAAACTGCTGAATAATTTTAAACTTGCGGAATGAAAATTGTGGAATAATTTTTTTGTGTGATCGGATACGTTTTGGCGGAATGACGAAAAATTAATATTTAAAGACTAAATTTTACTATATTTTAAATATATATCAGCATATCATAAAAATATTAAAATTATAATAAAATAATTATTAAAATTATTAGAAATTATACATTTTATTACTATTAAAAAGTAAATTACATTTTTATTACATTTATAATATAAAAATCTATTGAGTACGTGAATCCCAAATCAAACTAGCAATCTCATTTCTTATAATTTGCATATATTGACATGCATTTTTTTCTTCATTTTCTATTTGAGCTTCCAATGTCCTTTGATTCTGGTTGTTTTCATCTTCTCCACAAATATCATCATGTGATGTTTCATTAAAATCAATATCTGGAATCTGAGAAATCCGAATAAAATTGGGTAGTGCCATAGTACCTTGAATTACTTTATTTTGTATTTTCTTGTTATACATCGGGTGATCATCTAAAATTCTCCATTTTTTTCCAGACGCCAAAAGTACGTTCTATAACCGAAAAAAGTGAAGAGTGTAGCTTGTTAAATGTTTCCTCTTGATTACATGGTGGTCCACTTGTTCGTACAGATCATGTGATGCTTCATTCAAATTTAAATAGCCATCCATTTTCAGCTCACGATCATATATTTCTAAAAATACTTGATGCATGTGTTCCGACCATAGTTTATTTGGCTACAATGTTTCATACATTTAACAAGAAAATAAAATTTCTATATATGGATCTAATATAATTAACGAACAACTTGCACTAAATGATATATAGAAGTATAAATATTTATTAAGCAGAACATATCTCTCTGGTGTTTGACATGTTTAAAGCATGTGGATGCGTAGGTGAAGAATCCATTTGTAGTTTATGGTTATTTTAATAGAAAATATGCTTTGTAGTTTATGGTTTTGTTTTCATTTCAATGTAACAAATCAATTTATAGTAGCCATTAAGAGTGTTGAACTAATTTTTTATGTACAGGTTTTTATTGGTTTATTTAATGGTAGTTTAATTTTTTCAATCTGTTCCACAAAAAAGCAGGTGAGAGACATTTATTAGCATAAAGCAGTTTTGTTTGTATTTTTTTAGGTGAAAATGTGAGTATGCGGAATAATTTACATTCCATGTTTTTTGTGATTGGTAAAAATCCTGCGGAATCGCGTTTTTAAACGTCATTCCGCCATTCCGCAGGTTATCAATCAGGGCCAATATTTAGTGACCCTGTTACGTTTATTGTCACTTTTGGTTTTTCAGCTTTTTTTTATTTTTATATTTTTCGTTGTTTACTTTTCGGTATTTTGTTACCCTTCCCTTTGTTTTGTTTATGTCTTACAAACTGTCAGAGAGCAATAGGTTAGGTTACAATCCTCTGATATTTTGTTAAGTTACAACTGGTGTTAGATACACAGTACCATGACCAATTATAAACCAAATCGATCTCCAATTGATTCAAATGCTCTTTCTTACGTTAATCATCACTGTTCAACCTCAAGGTTAGATGTTGTTTGTCACACTTGGAACAACATGAGGTTTTATTCTAAAACTTGTATGCACGTCTCCACTCTTTGAAGAAACTACTCAAAGAGTATGCCATCTCAGAGGCAATATCATATCTATTTGTTGTAACAACATATATATATATATACTAACATCTGTCGTTGACATATTTAAAAACTTTACCTTGTGGTACTTTCCAAACATTCCAAGACATGTAAAGTACGAGGGTCAAAGAGAAAGAAGATGAAGTTGAGTTTTACAAGATGACCCGAACTTGGAGTTTGGTTTTTTTCAGGGCCTGCTCTGTTTTTTTTCTGTTTGAGAAACTTATATTTTGGCAGTTGAGAATGTAATGGATATATCCATAAAGAAATGGTTATTCTAAGTGCCAACTTGAGAAGCTGACAACTGACCACTCCAGACTTTAGCATGTCAAAACGTGGGGAAGATTTCAATATTTGATCTTTTTGAAGAATATGAGAAAATGGTGAGATATCTTTTATGGAGTTATGTATGTTTTATGTATCATATTTACTATTTTTTATACATATTGTTCAAGCTCAAGATAAAAAAAGTAAGAAAGTCTTTGTCTTATGTTTCAAACTTTGAGTTATATTAGTTGAACAAGAAAAAAATCATTTTTTCACTTTCTATGAGTTTCCTCATGTCTTGTTAGAATATATCACTTTGGATTGTGTTCTGTCTAGTGAGGGATCCATCAACCGTATTAATGGTCAATTCAGACTCTAATTATGTAATGAGTGGAAAAAACTGTCAAACTGTTAGGATTTTAGAAGTCTGAATAAGAGCTTTAAAGTAAAAAGACAATAGAATTGTTAACCCAGATCTGATCGTCGATCCTACGTCTGGGGTGAGAACTGACTCTCATAACTTCCACTATTATCAAAGTGAATTACAAGAGAGTTTTAGGGTTCAATAATCATACAAAATTAGAAAACCCTAAAGATATATATATATATAAGGTACAAGGCAAAACTAACGATAGACTTTGTCACTAATAAATTAGGCCCATTATCCTCATAATCTCCACATTGGGCCTCAATTTTCGTCACAAAACAATATGACCCATTCATCTTGGCCCAAAAGGTTGTCCATGAAGCCTCTTTTTTTCAAAAAAAAAAACTTGTCCCCACATCCTTTTTTTCTTCGATGTACTAAGGCAAAGAGAAAAAAAAAACTCTTCATTTTTCTTCACCTTCTCTCTCTTCTCAACTTCTCATCTCCATTGTCAAAAACAATTCTTCATGCTTGATTTCTTTTAATCGAGGGAAAGCTTCATGACAAACCTTCCAGATCCGTCATCTACATCGCATCCTCCGTCGATTTTGCTCAGATTCGGGTAAGAATCATAAAACTTCATCTCTCACTTTTCCAATTTCAAATCTCCCATTTTTCTTCACCAAAATCTTCAATTTTACACCGATTCTTTCATATCCAAGCTTGTTTTTATGTTAAGAACCAAAAACTAACTTGATTTGGCTTTTTCCGGTCAAAAACGAGCTTTTCCGGCGAGATTCAAGCGATTTCCGGTGAGTCAACTCGCGTGTTGACTCGGTCAACTCGCGTGCAGAAAATCAACAAACCAATTTGGGCTTCATTTCTTCTCTGGGCCGCCAGGTCAACAAAAACAAACAGTTGGGCTTCAACTTGTTCTAGGTCACAGTATTTTAGCCCAATCTTCACCTTCAATACCTTTTAGGCCAGGTAACAAAAAACATTTTAAAAGCCCATATTTGTTTTTTTTTCTTTCTTTGACTGTAGTTGACCGGTGCTGACAGCCATTGACCGGCGTTGACCTGCGTTGACCGTCGCCATCTCCAGTGACTTTTCCGACGAAAATTTTTCTTCTCCAGAATGAAAGGTATGATCATTTCAAAGCATCTTTCCTTCTTGACTGACCTCTGAAAACCCAAAACAAACCCTTTTTCACACTCTTTCCTTTTTGTTCTATGTACCTCGCACTCCACCTTGAGCTGAACACCTACAACTCAACTTAGCAACCAGGTAATTTTTCATCATCTTAAGTCTAAGAGAATACACATGATTTAATTTTTCTCTTTGAATTTGCGAGGCACAATTCGAATGATGAGAATTACATGGCGTTGTGCAGTAGTCTAGACAATGTTCACCAAATCGCATCAGAGATCGAATTTTGGCCCAGGTAAAGCTTTAGTTAGGAAATCTGCTTTGATTCTTGCTTGTATGGATCTTAGATAGGCGAACATAACCCTTGGCCACAATGTCTCTGATGAAATGGAATTTGGTTGCCATATGTTTAGTTCTTTCATGATAGACTGCAATCTTAGCTACAGCTAGGGTACTCTGTGAATCGCAGTGAATTGTAACTGATTTGTTGTTAAAACCCAATTCGTCACACAAACCTTTCAACCAAATTGCCTCTTTGACTGCTGCAGTAAGAGCCATGTACTCTGCTTCAGTTGTCGAGAGTGCCACAACATATTGTAAACCAGACTTCCAACAAACTGTATTTCCCCAAACTTTGAAAACATAACCTATAACTGATCTTCTCTTATCAATGTCTGTAGCGTAATCTGAATCACAGAAACCCTCAATATAGAACTCAAAGTTAGACTTTTCAACTTTTAAACTTCTTCCTGAAGCTCCTCTCAGATATCTCAATACATATTTCATTGTATCCCAATGTGTTCTTCCAGGATTAGCCATAAAAGGACTGATCAAACCAACTGCGAAACTCAAATCAGGTCGTGTGCTAATCATGCCATACATTAGACTTCCAACAGCACTAGCGTAGGGAATCTCATCCATGTACCTTGATTCCTCAACCTTTTTTTCCTTAGTTAGACTCTTAAGTCTATGATGAGTTGCAACGGGTGTTACAACAGCCTTTGCTTCTGCCATCCCAAAATTCTTCAACACTTTCTCTAGGTAGTGTTCTTGAGATAGAATCAGTGTCCCTTTCTTTATGTCTCTCACAATGTCCATACATAGAATCCTTGAAGCAGCTCCTAATTCCTTCATTTCAAACTCGGAACTTAGCTTTTCTTTCACTTGTTTAATCTCTTCTTTATTTCCTGACGCATTCAGAATGTCATCCACGTATAAGATTAATTAGATCACCTTTTTTTTTCTTAATGTTCTTCATGTAGACACACGAATCCAATATACTTCTCTGAAAACTTTGATCCTTCATAAAAGTATCAAACCTGACATTCCATTACCGTGGTGACTGCTTCAAACCATATAGTGACTTCTTAAGCAAGCAAACCTTGTTCTCATCGCCTTTTTTAATGTATCCTTCTGGCTGATTCATGAGTATCCTTTCCTCCAATTTTCCATGTAAAAAAGTTGTCTTCACATCCATCTGTTCTAACTCAAAATCCAAGTTAACCACCATAGACAGAATTGCGCAAATTGAAACATGCTTAACCACTGGTGCAAAGATCTCGTTGTAGTTCACTCCTTCCTTTTGTAAATAACCCTTAGCAACCAACCTTGCTTTGAACCTTTGCTTCTCGATTCCTGGTATTCCCGGCTTCAATTTAAATACCCATTTACACCCTATGGGTTTAGCATTCTTTGGCTTGTCAATCAAAATATATGTCTGATTCTTATCCAATGACTCCATCTCCTCGTCTGTTGCATTCTTCCAGAACTTAGATGTACTTGATCTCATAGCTTTCTGAAAACATTTAGGTTCATCTATATCTTGATCTTCAGCCGTTGATAAGGCATAAGCCACGAAGTCACTGTCTTCTTAATACCTAGAAGGCTTCTTGATTTGCCTTCTAACTCTGTCTCGGGATAAAACATAATCATCTAGATCCTTTTCTTCATATGAATCTGATTGTTCCCCACCATCCGAATTTGCTAAACCATCCTCAAACGATTCTGACGTTTCTCCACCTTGATCCATGTCTTGTTTGTCATCTATATCTCCACCTTCATCCTCAGTGTCTTCGTTCTGTGATGGTGAAGGTGTAGGACCTTGTATAAGACTGCTTAAACGACACTCTCCTCTGTTTACCTTCAGCTTTAGATGATTCAAAATCAGATTCTTTGTTAATGGCGTTTTTGTAGACTTCTTCCTCATTGAATACAACGCTTCTGCTAGTTGTGACTATCAGCTCCTCAGGTAACCAAACTCTGTATCCTTTGACCCCAAACGGATATCCCATAAAAAACCCTTTAACTGCTTTCGGTTCGGTCTTTTCTTGAGTAGTGTGAACATAAGTAGAACAACCGAATCTTCTTAAGTGCTCGAGAGTGGGTTTTGTACCTGTCCAGACTTCTTCAGGCAACTTGTAGTCAATAGACGAATTAGGTGATCTGTTTGTTATATATGCAGCTGTTGAGGTAGCTTCAGCCCATAATTCTTCTCCTAATCCTGATTCAGCCAACATACACCTTATTTTGTCCATTAAAGTTCTGTTCATCCGTTCTGCAACTCCATTCTGTTGAGGCGTGTAAGTACATGTCTTGTGCCTTGTTATCCCAGATTCATTACACAATGCATCGAACTGTTTGTTGCAGAATTCAAGTCCATTATCTGTTCTCATAAATTTTATCTTCTTTCCAGTTAGATTCTCAGCTGCTTCTTTCCAATCTCTAAACTTTCTGCATGCTTCATCCTTAGAACTCAAGAAGTAAACCCAAACCTTCTTTGAGTAATCATCGATAAAACTGATGAATTATCTGCATCCTCCAAGTTATTCTGGGGTTGAAGGAGAACCCCATAAGTCCGAGTGAATGTACTCTAGGATGTTGTTGGTAGTGTGTTTTGCCTTTTGAAAACTTTGTCTATGAGATTTTCCAAGCACACAGTCTTCGCAGAACTCCAATTTGTTGACATATTTGCTTGGGAGATAACCTTCCTTGACGAGGACATTCATATTTTTCAAGCTCATGTGACCTAACCTTGAATGCCATATCATCGTCTTGTCTTTCTCAGCCTTGGTGATATTTGTTTCTCCACCACATACTTTCCCTTCAAGAAAGTACAATCCTTCCTTATACTTTCCTGAAAGCACCTCTTCACCTTTTTGTAGAAAATAACACGGTAGTCTTTTCCTTCATAAGTACAACCGGATTTTTCTAACATACCGTATGAGATCAGATTTCTGCCCAAACCCGGCATGTATCTGACCTCACTAAGCGTGACTACAATTCCATCAGCATTCTCAATCCTAATTTTTCCAATTCTCTTTACCTCACTGTTACTGTTATTCGCCATCAGAACCTTATTTCCATCAAACTCCTTAAGATCAAATATCACATCTTTGTTTGGTTTCATGTGAAACGAACAACCAGAATCCATTACCCATTCTGACTTAGAATCATGAATACTCACAGTTAATACAACGGGCTGTCTTGGCTCAGTAACAACATTAGCTGAATTATTTCTTTTCTATCTCTCCGGACACTCCCTTTTCCAATGCCCTTCTTTCCCGCAAACAAAACAGCCAGATTTAGAAACACTCTTGCCTCTAGAACTCGACCTTCCTTTCGATTTTCTATTCCACTGCTTTGAGCTAACTCTGATATCTCTTCTTTCTGATCTGCCTATGTTCTCCACTTACAGTCTTTCACCTGAAACCTTTCCCTTACCCAGAAGACCTTTTTCTCTTAACTCTGTTTCCTTTGAGTCAGCAGCGTTAACCACATCTTCAATTGTAAGAGTTTTCCTTTTGTTACCATACTTCAATGTGTCAACAAGGGAATCGTACTGCTTAGGCAAACTTGACAGTATCTGAGTCGCTTGATCTTCATCACTGATATTAATATCTAGACTGGTTAAGTCTGAAATCAATTTCAAGAAGTCATCCACATTCTCTTCAATTCCCTTGTGTTCATTCATTTTGAAGCTTGCAAATCTCTGTTTCAGATAGATCCTGTTTGGAAGCGATTTTTGTTGGTAGTCACTTTCCAATCCTTCCAGACACCTAGAGCTGTATTCTCTTTCATAACCTTGCGAAACACACGATTTCCCAGACTTGTGCAAATCAGATTCCTTGCGTGTTTATCCATCTTGCGCCACTTCTTCGAACCCCTTTCGATAACCTCTACATACAAACACATAAAGATTTCGGGAAAACCAATGGGAAACGATATGTGACGCTGAGTACTTCTCCGATGGAGTAAGGAATTGTTATAACTTTAAAGTCACTTAAAAAAAAAGTTAGATAATTAGAGCTTACTTCTTGTATGGTAATTACGATGGTCTTACTAATTTCTTCAGTTTTAATCTGTTACTAAGCTCCATGCATTCTACTTATTGAGAGTATGCTTTAGCAATTCAGCTCGCTTTATACGGATAAATCAATTTTTTAATTTGTCAAAAAGGAATTTTTTTATATTTTAGATGTTGATACACATTTATAAGGATGTTATAATATGCTGGTGATATACTTGGATTTCTCTTATTTTTTTGCTTAAAAATTTTAAAATATTTTCTAACCATTTTACAATAACTATGTGTATAAAAATAATTTTTATATTTTATATTTTAAATTATTTCAGATCAAAATAGCAAAAAAAAAAAAACACAAAAGAAAGCAAAAACACATTGAAAAAATAAGTCTATCATACCAAAAGGTATCTATTACATCCAAATATATCTACTACACTGAAACATATCTATCACATTGAAAAAATAAATCAATTATTCTAATATTAGATCTATCATTCCTCTAACAAAATTATCGACCAAAAAACAATTTTTTATCAACAAGACACATATGAACATGGTCCGAACGTAGCGTGTGAATGATCTATTTTGTATCTACATTAGTTGCATTTTCTATAGTGATAGAACCCCAAAAATTAGTTCTGAGATAAATATTAAACTCGGGCGCTTTTCCCATATTTTCGTAGTTACCATACTTGAAACGTATTCTGATAAAATACTTGAAGCCTTTCTCTCGTGTAGGTGTCACCTCGTAACAGTTTCTCTTTTCTTCAGGAAAGCTCCTAATACTATATAACTGTTTCTCAAGAGAATTTATCTGAGACTCAGGACCTATGATTTGTTCCGGATTGGACAAAGGCAGCATCGGAAATATGCTTTATGTTTGTTGTCTCATAACTATAGCTTATATCTTCGGGTATACCACAATATATACTGATAAAACCTTTATATAACAAACACACACAAAATACATGAAGTCTTATATAAAGCATAGACATATTATCTTGGATAAGCTCTAAAAGAGTGCATCCCAAAATATCATTAACAAGTTGATTTTGATAAGATATGTTTAATATAATCCTAATAGGATTAAGAGTTGTCTAATTCTAATAGGAATAAAAATACTAATATAAATATAAATATGATTAGCAAAGATGTGTTAGCACTATATATCATTGTTGAGTTGTAACAATGATATAAGAATAAGAAGAGTAATAGAGAACATTAAGAGCTTTTGAATATTTAGTTTTGAGAGAGCTTCTAAACATTAATAAAGAGAATTGTCTTTATTTAAAAGGTAAGTGTATTCTAAAGACTTTAATTGGTATCAAATTCATTAGGATAAAATCACAAAATTTTGAAGAAACATCACAGAGATTATACAGGCCTACACACGTTGAAACCAAGCCATGGAAGACAACAATACAACATGGTCAAAGAAATTTTCACCACCATCGATCCAATGTCCGATGTTAAGTGCAAAAAACCACATTGTGTAGACTATGAGGATAAAAATCTTGCTGAATATATAAAAAGTACGGGATACAACTAAATATGGTACAAATGATTCCGATAAAAACAATATCGCGATAGGATTATTGTTTCATGCAATCCCGAAGGCTCTTATTTTTCAAATTGGCGAATAAGATACACCTAAAGGGATATGAGATGGAATAAATCAAGACACATAAAAGTTTAGGGAAGTAAGAATACAAACTCTAATATCTGAATTTGAAAGTATTAAGATGAAGGATTTAGGGATAATTGATAGCGTTGAGGGAAATTTATCGGAGCTATCATCTAAATCTGCTACTCTTGGTAAAATCATTGAAGAATCCAAACTCGTGAGGAAGTTTACTCAATTATATACCAAGAAATAATATATTCAAATCATAGCCTCGCTCGAGCAAGTATTAGACCTAAAGAAAATAGGATTCCAGGACATCTTGAGAAGACAAGAAGCCTAAAAAGATGGCTTCTTGTCGAGGAGAATCACGGAGAAGCACAAGGTGAACTCTTATATGCAAATGCTGGACATCAAGGCTTTGCGGGATGAAGAAGAAGAGGACATGGAAGAAGTAGCAGAGCAAACAGAGGACGAGGAAGAGGAAGATACAATTCACAAGAACGGTCAGCAAATAAATCTGATTTAAACCAGGCAAAAGAAAAGAAGGATAGATCAAAAGTAATTTGCTATTGTTGCGACGAACACGGACAATTCGCCTCCACATGCCTTGAAAGAATACAGAAAAATCAAGAAGCAAACAAAGTTGAAACATAAGAAGTTGACATAGCTTTGTATATATATGAGATCATATTCTCAAATGAAAACAATATCATTCCAAAGATATACAAAAGCAAAGAAGAGGAAAAGGGAGCTTGGTATCTTGATAACGGAGCTAGTAATCATATGACATGCAATAAATCCTTATTCTCGCAACTCAACGAAAGCATAAGAGGCAAAGTGAATTCGGAGATGGATCTTGCATCGAAATAGGAGGAAAATGATCATTTATTTCAAAGCAAAACGATAGAGCAGAAACTTGTTTCAAATATATATTACATTCTCGAACTTAAGAACAACTATCTAATCTTGGGACAAGCTACGAAAACCGGGTGTGATTTAAAAATGAAACAAGATTATCTAACACTCTATGATCCAGGAGAAAGAATTTTGGTAAATATCTTAAGATCACCAAATCGTCTCTACAAAACAAAACAAAACAAAATATAGGAAAATAATATGTTTGCATGCGAGCATAGAAGATGATACTTGGAGGAAGTACACAAGGATTAGGACATAAGTTTTAAAACAATCAACACCATGTCTCGTTCTCGGACTGCCAAAGATAAGAGAAAATACAATACTATGTGAGTTATGTTTAGTTGGAAAACAAAATCGATAATCATGTCCAAAGGCAAAAAGGTTTAGAGCATCTAAGCCATTTAAGATCTTGCACGCGGACTTATGTGGTCATGTTACACTACCAACTAATGCACATACATGTGGACAACCTTGATAAAGAGAAGAATGAAACAAGAGATGAAGCAACAAGGGATCTGAGAATGTTTCATATAAGATGGGGAGAAGTTGAAGATGCAGGAGAAGAACCTGCAATAATCAACAATGATCTACAACAAGATCACGATGAGATTGAGTCTATCGATCAGGAGAACCAAAGTAAACTTGACGACAAAGAGAACACATATCAAATAGACCAACCATTCCGGAGATCAATTAGAAAAGTAAGTAAATCTACTTATCTCAATGATTATGTACTCCAAGCTAAAGTAGAATGTGAGAGACTTTTACTATCTTTAAACGATGAACCATCATGCTATAAAGAAGAAAGATTCATTTTTAAGTGGAGAAAAATATGCATGGAAAAGATCACTTGAATCAACAAAAACAAGACATGGTTTTTAGTTAATAGACCAAGTGGTGTAAACATATTAGTCTCAAGTGGGTTGTCAATATCAAAAGAAATGCATATAGTACTATCAACAAGTACAAAGCAAGATTTGTAGAAAAATGATATGTAAAAAAATCTGACATAGATTTTGATGAAATATTTACATCAATTGCACGACTTAAGACTATAAACTTACCTATTGCATTGGCAAATGATCAAGTTCAGCGAAATGAGAAGCGTAATAGGAGTACAAGACATGTTTAAAGATAAGTTGAAGTTTAAGGTGTTGAATGTTAGATAAGCTTCAAAAGAATGCAGTTCAATATATGTTTAATGTAATCCTAATACAATAAGGAGATATATCATTGTTGAGTTGTAACAATGATATAAAAATAAGAAGAGCAAGAGAGAACATTAAAAACTTTTGAATGTTTAGTTTTGAGAGAATTTATAAACATTAATAAAGAAAACTGTCTTTATTTAAAAGTTAAATGTGTTTTAAAGACTTTATATTCAACATCAAATAAGGAACTAAAGCACTGTTTATTTGATTGGTCTTGCGCACAAACAAGAACAACGACAACAACAAAGATTGCGAGTGAAACTAACGGAAGAAAGTTCAAATGTGTCATCGGTCACAATTCTCAGTCAGTTTTTCGTAGATTAAAATTTAACTTTTATACATGCAAAGCTTGTTTCTTCAAAGGTTATTTTCAGTCATTCAATAGACATGTTGCCTATATGTGAGCCATCTTTTCTTAAAGCATATACTAACGGATGTTTATAAGCCAAATGTGAGATTTGTGGTTTAATGAGGAGCTTATATTAATATCATCATGTGAACTAACTGTGGATTTTCTTAGTTGACAAAAACGTTCTTGTGACGTACTGGAGATAGTAATGCCAGAAAGTCCATCACAACGATTATCAAGTGGGATGATCAAATCTAATTAACCACATTTTTTGGTTCTCATATGACTAAACTGAACTGGAGCCCATAAAACTTTGGGCTTCAAAGATAACTGGGCCAAACCGGTAATAGGGTTTTTAATTAAACAGAAGACATTGATAGAGAGAACAAACGCCGAGGAACCGTTTTGTTCTTGCTCGCCGTTTTGAGCGGAAAAGCTTCCCCAACCAGTGGCGATATCCTCGGATCAGGTTTGATCTTAGTCAAATTTTGAAGTTCCTTTAGGAAAAACACATGGATTTGACTGCAAATGTTTAAGGTTCGTCGCTAGAGTGAATAGAAAATTCGATGTGTGAAACGTTTAAAATTTCGTCGTCGTATACTTGTTTCGTGATATGCCAGTGGTTGTGTTAGGCATGTGAAGTTATGTATGACCAAATCTCAAGTAGAGGTGTGAATTGTGTTGTGGGAATGAGTGAATTGATCAATGTAGCAATTAATTTGATTGTTATTGAAAAGACACAAATTTGATTGTTATTGAAGAGGAACACGTAATGGAATGTGATATTGGCTTATCTTTCATTTTGCAGTTGGTGCTGAAACAGAGGATTCTCAGATTGAGCTTTTGTTGAAGGAAGTCAAAGGGAAAGACTTGGCCGAGCTGATTGCTGCTGGAAGGGAGAAATTGGCTTCTGTTCCAAGCTGTGGTGGTGGTGTTGCGATGGCTTCTGCTCCCTCTGCTGGTGGTGGAGGAGGCGGTGCTGCTCCTGCTGCTGAGTCCAAGAAAGAAGAGAAGGAAGAATCCGATGATGTAAGTTCACTTCCTTTCGGGCATAAGCCTTGATCTTAAGCATTACTTTTAGAGGTGTCAATGGGTTGGGCCAACTAGACATGTCGAGCTGGAAATAAATTTTTATTAGACCTACATGGACATGTACAACAACAATGGAAACAAAACCATTTGAACATATGTCTAGTTGGGACATATCCATGAACAACAGGGACACAAAACTAATTATAGTTTTCGGTTGTTACCAATTTCAGAAAAATTGATTATTTTTTTCACTTGGTTGGTTTTAGATTCGAGCTTCCAACAATAAAGAAAAACGAAGATTAGAAAATATATATTTGGTGATTATATTTACGATCGTAATTGTTAGACCCATCTTCCAAGCTCCAAATTCCAAACTGCCCCATTGATTTGCTATAAATATTTCTTTATACATGGATCACCATAAATATTATAAATAAATATTTTTACCAATTAAAATAAATTATGATATGTTATTATAATTTAAATTTAAATTTAAAATTGTTAATTTATGTAATGTATGGAAATAGTTTTTATATATTATTTACGAATCACATGCATAATCTAATTTATTTTTAAAGTTAAAATTTAAATTAATATAAATAAAATATATTACAACACATAAAAAATTATATTGTTTAGATTTTTCTATAACATATTTGCAATATTGTTTCTTATTCGTGCCATATAATCCTCATCTACTGCATCTGTTATATGTGATGTTTTCGTGTTGTACTTTAAGCTTATGGAGGGAAAAGACTGGGAAGCTTCATCTTCTAGCGAAAACGAAGCTGGTTTTGCAGTCGATGATGACGAAGAATTTCCTTCTGGTGGTTCAGGATCCAAGTTACAATTCAGGTGGATTAAATTCAGCAACTCATTTCTGGATTTCGCTGTCTGCGTTAAGCTAATCATTCTCTTTGTTTATTGTGGGTTTGCACATCGTAGAGTTGGATCTTCAAAGGCTCGTTGGATTAAAGAATTAGGAATGGCTGAAGTTGAGGTTAAAAGAGGGAAACTTTGGACAACAACTGGGATCATTCGTAGTGGAAAGACATATTGCTTCTTGGAAGAGGCTTTGTAAGTGGCAAACAAAGCTTTTTTAGATCAGTTTTTACCAAAGGAAGAGACTTTTTAGATATGCAGTTTTTTACTCAGTCATCTGATGAAGTAATCTCTTCCTTTTTCGCATTCTCTTCTTCTCGTGGTAGGTATTTGAGTGAAATAGGAGAGTTGCAGATCTTAAGTAATGAAGATGATGACGTAGTGATCCCATTGAAGGAGTTGTATGAGAAAATTGCAGAGGAAAAAAGTGGCTGCTGTTGGGAAAACTACGAGGTTTATAAATACTTAAAGGGTCTAGGTTACATCATCGGCAGGCATGGAGTTCCTTGGACGTCAAAGAATGCTGCCATTACGACACCAAGTGGTGAAGAAGAGTCAGTTTCTGCCGGCGGATGTCCTGAAGACAAGGATACTGTAACTAGACTCTTGGGAGATATGCAAATATGTAATGCAAGAGCGGTTTTTGATGTGTATTTGCCAAACAGCCGGTTCAAGAAGTCTTCTCCTGGCCAACCGAACTTTGTGGCTTGCTTCTCGGGGTAAGCTTTTGGTTTCGTTAGTCCGAACTATGAAAGCAAGTTTTTCAATATGCATCTTAATCCTCTTTTGCAGGGACTCTCCACCAAGCAAAGAAGATATTAAAGTCCTGCAAAGCCGCATAGCTGCACCGTTAATGTTCTGTCATATCGCTCAGGGCCGTGTGAGTTTCTTTTCCTTCAGTTCCATAGAACTCCCTGTCTTGCCATAAATGCAACCAAAAGAAAAACGGAATGCTTTTGTATTCATATGACAAACACACAAAAGTCACCAAACTGAAAGTAGTTTACATACACGGAAGAGTAACTTTGATGATGCGTATTCATGAGGTAATATGTACTACAACTATCTGTTTTTTTTCTACAAGGCATTAGTAAGAATCTTATAAAGGGCCAAAAAAACAAATTGAAAAGACAGAAGCTTCCTTGAGTGAGATAGCAACCATTCCGGTGTTATTGTCGACAGATAGGGATACAAGTCCTAGTATGTTTTTTTTATCGTGTTTTCTTGAACTCCAGTGGCTTGTATAATACCTACAAATGTATATAAGTTAGATAAAAAAAGAGCTGATCAATTTTTGTTCATGACCTGCTATTTAGATGAATAAAGATTTTATGGTTATATAATATAATATATATATAAATCTCATAAAATTATAGTTATATAAATATTATATATATATATATTGGAAATTGAAGATATTATATTAATAATACATGAACTTTATGTATGTGGATTAAGATACATTGTATTATATTAGTTTATATTAGTAAGATATGTATGTGGACTAAGATAAATTATATTATATAAAATATCTAGAGTATTAAAAAAGTTAAATCTAACCTATGCTACAATAAACATTATTGATTAATTTATTGTACCAATATTGTTATGCGTTTTTTTAATCGGAGACTAGTAAGCAAATTGGAGTAATTAGAAACAGAAATTATACGTGTATATATATATATGTATTTTTTGGTTCTCGTCGTATTATATATATATATATATATTTTGGTTCTCGTCGTATATTGTAACCAAAGTATATTATAGCAAATAATTTTGGAATTTGACTGCTTACCTTTTACAATGCATGTTTGAAATAATGATTTTTTAAATTCTTCATTTTTTAGAAACCAACAATTTGAAGAAATAGTAGTCTTTGTTTACGTCGACATCCAAATCTTTATTTGTGTTTTAACCAATCTATATTTATGTCGACTAAAATATTCTTTCCAAAAATATGAAACAAGACACTGGGATAAATTTTTGTTTTAGCCATTTAGACATGACGACTAATTATGACTTCTGATTTGGTTGCAAATTTTTTTAGAAATTGGTTGACAAAAAAAAAGACTCTTCGAAACATGTATATGAAATTAGGAGTGATTTATATCAAAATGACAAATTTTCAGTTATTCAAAGATAAATTTTTAAATATATTAAAATTTAGGGTTATTAAACATGTGATTTTAAAATACCTTATAAAATCCACTGTTATTAGAAATATTTAAAGTTATAGATTTTAAGACATTTCTTATAATTTTAAAGTATTTTGGTGGATTAATTTAGTTAAAAATTAAAATCTAATGATTTTAGATGGGATTTTAAAGTATTTAATTCAAATTAAAAAAAACTTTTAAAATTCATCCAAAATTATCTTAAAACTCATCTAAAATCAAATAATTCCGAATCCTCTCAAATATTAAATTGAATGTGTTGAAGATAAGCTTGAAAACAAAGATTGATAAGCAATGAAATAAATATATGATTAGGAGTTATCTAATCATATCTAACTTAGGAGTTATCTATGTTAGAAGATAAAGTTTGTTGTGCAACAAAATCCCTTAAGTTTAGGAGCTATCTAGACTTATATAAGGAGGCTTATAACCTCAAGTTTATGTGTAGATTTTGAGAGATTGAGAGCTTAGTTTTGAGTTAATTTTCTAAGCAATAAGAAGAGCATATTTCTTATACTTGATCTCTATTCTGTTTTTTCTACTAGCTTTGAATTCTTTAATTGGTATCAGAGCTAGAAGATTAAATGGGAGATCTTACTGTTACAACAACAAAACCGAAGGAAGGAGGAGGACCTTCCGCAATCCATTGTCCGATACTTACCGCCACCAACTATGCAGCATGGAGCCTGAGGATGAAAGTTATGCTACAGCTCAACAAGGTATGGGAGGTTATTGAAGGAGATAACGAAGATAAGGAGAAAAATATCTTAGCAAAGGCGCTCTTGTTTCAATCCATCCCTGAGACTTTACTATTTCAAATCGGTGAACTATAAAATTTGGGAAGCCATAAAGATGAGATACGTGGGAGCTGATAGAGTTAAGGAGGCGAGACTACAAACCTTGATGACAGAATTCGACCGACTCATGATGAAGGATGCTGAATCGATTGATGATTTTGTTGGCAAACTGTCAACGATCTCATCAAAGACTGCAGCATTAGGTTCAGTCATAGAGGAGTCAAAGCTAGTCAAGAAATTCCTTAAAAGTCTCCCGCGGAAGAAATATATTCAAATTGTAGCTTCTATTGAGCAGATGCTAGATTTGAATACAATCGGATTTGAAGAAATCATTGGGCGTCTAAAAGCTTATGAAGAACGTATCTTCGAGGAAGAAGAAACACATGAGGACCAAGGCAAGCTGATGTATACTGACCAATATAATCAAGCAAACAGAGAGTATAATGGTACTTACAGAGGAAGAGGTCGAGGAGGACGTAGCTTTTATAGAGGCAGGGGACATGCACGCAACGGAGGAAGAGACCTGTCCCAAATCACGTGTTTTCGCTGTGATAAAACAGGGCACTTTGCCTCCACTTGTCCTGATCGTTTACTAAAACTGCAGGAGATACATGAAGCAGACACTAATGACACTCAAGGCGCAGATAGACTCATGATCCATGAGATGGTGGTGTATTTAAACGAGCAAAACTGTAAGCCAAGCGAGTATGAAATCAAAGCAGGAGAAGAGAACATATGGTACCTCGACAACGGAGCTAGCAACCATATGACTGGTAATCAGAAGTATTTCACAAGCATTGATACCTCAATCACTGGCAAGGTTAGGTTCGGAGATGACTCACGAGTAGATATTAAAGGGAAGGGATCAATATCCTTTATTGACATGAATGGTGAACCAAAAACTATGACTGATGTGTATTATATACCTGATCTACGGAATAACATCATTAGTCTTGGTCAAGCTACAGAATCAGGCTGCGATATAAGGATGAAAGGTGGACAACTCACAATACACGATCACAATGGAAAGCTGTTTGTTACTGCAGAGAGATCAAGAAATCGTCTCTACAAGGTACGAATGGGGATCAGAAACGCGGAACTCTTGTATCAAGCAGCAGTGAGTGAATCCACTCGATGGCATGCCAGATTGGGTCATATAAACTACGATAAAATAGAAACGATGATTCAGAGAAAGATTGTTGAAGGAATACAGAGTATTTCAATCAACAAAGAGCTATGTGGATCATGTCTAATGGGAAAGCACGCTAGGCACCCCTTTCCAAAGGAGACAACGTTTCGAGCCGATACAAACCTGCAGCTTATACACGGAGACTTGTGCGGACCTATAACACCAAGTACGGAGGCTGGAAATAGATATGTGTTCGTTCTTGTAGACGACCACTCTCGTTATATGTGGACAGTCTTGATGAAGGAAAAGAGCGAAGCATTTGCTAAGTTCAGAAACTTCAAACGGATTGTAGAGCAAGAAGCAGGAACACATATACAAGTACTCAGAACAGATAGGGGAGGAGAGTTCGGATCACAAGAATTCGCAAGTTTCTGTGAAGTTAATGGAATACGAAGACACTTCACGGCCCCATACACCCCTCAGCAGAATGGAGTGGTAGAAAGACGAAATCGAACTCTAATGGAAATGGCGAGAAGTATACTTAAGCATATGCACATGCCAACTTACTTGTGGGGTGAAGCAGTAAGGCACTCCACGTACCTGATAAACCGTGTTTATACTCGGTCACTTGCAGACATGCCACCATACGAGGTTTATCATGGCAAGAAACCAAATCTTTCTCATCTACGGACGTTTGGTTGTATTGCGTATGCAAAAGTAGATAAACCTCACCTAAGAAAACTTGAAGATAGATCACGCAGGTTGGTTCACTTGGGAACAGAACCAGGAACAAAAGCTTACAGGTTGTTTGATCCATGTCAACAGAGGATAGTGGTGAGTCGAGATGTAATGTTTGACGAGACCAAAGGATGGAATTGGAGATGTAATGATATCGAGAAGGGAGAAGAATTCACGGTTGATATAGAAGGATTCTGGAATCATAACATGGACTCAAGTGAAAAACCTGGAGGAGAAACCGAACAAGATGAAAGCAAAACGGAACAAGGCAGTTCAAAATCTTCTTTGGCACTTATGTCGTTGAGTAACAAAGAGCTAGGAGCATCTTCAGCTGATTCAGTAATATCAGAATCACAAGACGAAGGAAATGACATGTCTGCATCAAGTGTCGAAACTCATTCTCCGTGCCTGAGACGATCAGAAAGACAAAAGACTCAACCAAAGTATCTTGATGATTATGTACTTCTAGCAAAAGAGAAGCTACTTATGAGCATAAACGATGAACCCAGAAACTTTGAAGAAGCAAAAGAATCAAAAGAGTGGACACATACTTGCAAGGATTAGATTCATTCGATTAACAAGAATCACACTTGGAATCTAGTGGATCCACCAGATGGGATAAAACCAATTGGCTTAAAATGGGTTTTCAAGCTTAAGCGTAACTCGGATGGAAGTATCAATAAGCACAAAGCTAGGCTCGTGGCTAAAGGATATGTGCAACAACACGGAATAGACTTTGAAGAAGTTTTTGCTCCAGTCGCGCGGATCGAGACGATACGTCTGCTCATCAATCTTGCTGCAACAAATGGTTGGGAAATACATCATCTTGAGGGTTTCGAAGTTGCGGGTAGTGAGGATAAGGTGTATAAGTTAAACAAGGCACTATATGGTCTACGACAGGCACCAAGAGCATGGAACTGTAAGCTGAATCAAATACTTGTAGGACTGCGCTTTCAGAAGTGCCTAAAGGAGCTATCAGTCTACAGACGAACAGAAGGAGGAGAGTCATTACATGTTGCAGTCTATGTAGATGATTTGTTTGTAACTGGGACAAACACGAATGTCATCTTTGAGTTCAAAACAGAGATGTCTTCAACATTTGAAATGAGCGACCTCGGGAAGTTAAGCTATTATCTCGGAATAGAGGTTAAACAGAGTAATGAAGGCATATCCTTGAATCAAACTCGGTATGCTTTTAAAATACTCGAAGACGCAGGCATGACAGACTGCAATGCAACTCAAATCCCAATGGATGCAGGAGTAAAACTTTCGAAAGCAGAAGGGGAAGTGGAGATTGACGCAACAAGCTATAGGAAATACATAGGTTGCTTAAGATACTTGCTCCATACGAGACCCGACTTAGCTTATTGTGTTGGAGTTTTGAGCAGGTATATGCAAGAACCAAAAGAATCTCATGGTGCTGCCTTGAAACAATGTTTAAAGTACTTAAAAGGAACAACATCGTATGGACTGGTGTTTCGACGCTCAACATCAAAGATACTGAAACTCGTTGGGTACAGTGACAACAGTTATAATGTGGATCCTGATGATGGTAAAAGCACAATAGGACACATATTTTATTTGGGAGACAGTCCTATTACATGGTGTTCACAAAAACAAGATACAGTTGCATTGTCTTCTTGTGAAGCAGAATTCATGGCAGGAACAGAGGCTGCAAAGCAAGCTATATGGCTTCAAGATCTTTTAAGTGAAATCACGGGAAGACAAGGGGACAAAGTCGAGATAAAAATCGATAATAAATCAGCAATTGCTTTGACAAAGAACCCAGTCTTCCATGGACGAAGCAAGCATATACATACTCGTTTCCATTTCATCAGAGAGTGTGTAGAGAAAGATCAAGTATATGTGGAGCACATTCCAGGAAATGAACAAAAGGCAGACATCTTGACGAAAGCACTTGGAAGAATCAAATTCAAGGAGATGAGAGATCTTATTGGAGTGACAGATTTGGCAAGTAAGGAGTTCAAGCTTAAGGGGGAGATTGTTGAAGATAAGCTTGAAAACAAAGATTGATGAGCAAGGAAATAAATATATGATTAGGAGTTATCTAATCATATCTAACTTAGGAGTTATCTATGTTAGAAGATAAAGTTTGTTGTGCAACAAAATCCCTTAAGTTTAGGAGCTATCTAGACTTATATAAGGAGGCTTATAACCTCAAGTTTATGTGTAGATTTTGAGAGATTGAGAGCTTAGTTTTGAGTTAATTTTCTAAGCAATAAGAAAAGCATATTTCTTATACTTGATCTCTATTCTGTTTTTTCTACTAGCTTTGAATTCTTTAGAATGTAACCCTTTTTTATCAGTGATATATCTCTAAATAAGATGCTATTTAAAAAAAAATATCATGTGATGTAGAATAATTTATTGGGCTTTTGGAAAAACAACAAAGCTGTTTAGAAAAACATCACTCATTTTTGCGTGTACTTTTTCCATTCATAAAAACCAGAAAACATAGCTCAAATTAAAACAAAGTGTCTAATCAACAAAAGAAAAAGAGTATGCAAAACAAAGAGAAAAAAGAGAGACATAGATAACAATCTCAATTCTCAAACACACGTTTCATCCAACACCTAATAATGAGCCACATCCATCTTTCAAATTAGCCATATCTCCTCACATTTTTGGGAATCGCTATAGCTAATGTCTTTTTTTTCTTTTGCAAAATAAAATGGAAACTATAACAAAAATTCCGACCAAAAATAAATAAATAGAAAAAGATGTCAGGTGTCAGTCATTGTTTCATAGGTTCGTGTCGTGACATGCTTCGTGTGTAAAATTCGTGTTACTCAGATGAATAGAAATTAATTTATGAAATAATCGTTCAGCTTGTAAGTCCTCTACGCAGCAAAACTAATGGTTGACGCGCTTATGTCGTGTGTAAAAATAAGTGTTTGTGGTAACCATTTTGTAATTTAATGTATTTTCAGCCTTGGTTAGTGTTAGGACAGAAATTAATTTGTATAGAAATGAACACAACTCTACAAGGCATATAAAGTATTATAGAATAAGTTATTTTCTCAGATGTTTTATATTCTAATTTTTGTTTCATATGTTTAATGTTTTGTAAGTTTCTATAAATACAAATTTAATGGAGTAATATAAAATATAACTTTAATTCTATATAATAGTGGTGGTTGTAATAGTGGTGATTTATAAGGAACCTAAATAACATATAAATGATATATTAATATAGAATAATTTATTTATTTATTTTTTTGTCAACAAAAAACTAATAAATATTATAGAGATTCTTCTATCAAATTCGGTAATATCGGACTGATGTGCTTCATGACAGTTGCGTAGTTCCGAGTTTCACGTGCGAGTTTGTCTGCTATGGTATTTTGTTTCCGTGGGATGACAGTTATCTTAAGCTCTTCGAAACAAATTTTGCAGTGCATATATTCTTCCAAGTGAATTGCAAATGCTGGCTACTTTTTCGGTGAGTTTATCATCTTCACCACATCATGACAATCTGTTGCAAAAACAACTTTGACCCTTTGATATTCAATCATACACTTAATCGTCCAGATAAGTGTCTCCATCTCACTATGTAAAGGGGATAAACTAGAGATGATATTCCGAGTTTCAAATAATTTTCCTTCTATGTTATTCTTTTTACAGAACCAACCTTGACCTGAATATTTTTCAGACTCCTTCCATGATCCATCACCTTGACAATACCACATATCCTGCGGCAGTAGCTCATCTCCACCAAACTGTGGTTCCGATGTTTGGATCTCCGTAATTTGTGTACTAATTTTCACTAATTGGGCTTATAGCCATAACTTTCCTTCGGTTTCTGCTTGCCTAAGTATTTCTCGTGGATCTCTGTCCCTATTTGTGAAATTCTTCTCATTTCTGCTTTTCCATAGGTACCATATTATCCATGGATAGTAATCGTCTAGATTATTCGGAGATTTCTTTGAGAATAAATATTCGAAGTTCGAGTAAATCGAATTTGATGGAAATATACCAGGATTAGAGGGAACATTTGATAAAGCCTATGTTTGAAGTGCTGGTGGGCATTCAAACAGGACATGATTTATTGTCTCTTCCTCTATACCACATTTGACACACTGAAGGTCGCAATTGATTTTTTGTGCATTCAGCTTCTGTGTCACTGCAACACAGCCTGATATCGCTTGCCAAATGAAATGTTGTAATTTCGGGGGACATCTCGTCTGCCACACCCGAGCTTGAAGAGATGTGATGGTTGGACCATATTTAACCTCGTGGTCATCCTTATCAGGGAATTGTTGTTGGATCTTATAACCTGATTTAACCGAGTATTTACCATTTTTTGTGAAGTGCCAACCCATGTTGTCCGGTCTATCAAACCTATTAATTGCCATTGAAAGTATTAAAGTCACATCCTGTGGAATAATAACTGAGTGTAGCAAAGGAATATTCCAAGTCTTTGTCTGCTGATCAATTAAATCTGTAACCCTAAGAGATTGGGGATAGGACCCTAGTTTGCAAGTTGCTGGTCTCGGGCGGGGGGCTGGGATCCATGGATCATTCTATACAAAAATGCATGAACCAGATCCAACCCGTTTGATTAGTCCTTTTCTAACCAGAGATCTAGCTGAGATGATACTCTGCCATCCAAATGACGGTGAGTACGATTTTATTGGATCTAGCGGATCCGTGTTGCGATAATACCTACTCTTGAAAACCTGTGAGAATAATGATTCTGGTGTTTCCAGTAATCTCCATAACTGTTTTGCTAACATTGCTGTATTGAAATCTTCAATTTTCCTAAAACTGAGGCCTCCCTCTTTCTTGTGTCTACACATCTTATTCCATGTCATCCAATGCATTCCTTTATCATTTCCGTTTGATAAAGTTCATTTATAAAGTTTAGTATAGTGTTAGAATTAGAGTTTGTTGTCTTGATTATAATAAATCCGAATAAAGTTTAAAATGAACTTTCGTTTGAGATAGAACGGACAAGTTATCATGTTGAAGAGTATGTGTATGTTAAGATGTTATATCTTATAAAATATATGAATAATATGTAGAACTAAATTTATTATGTAAAGAGACATGACATGTCACATGTTATAATTATAATTTTAGGAACCTAACCGTAAATAGGGTGAACGTGATTCTGATTGGAACAAACAAATAATACATGTGAGCCATCAACAACCATGTAATGATACTCGCTTGTCTGCTTTTCTCACATAATGGATTATCAAACCGTTTTGCGTCAATTCTCCTTAACCGATTTCTAAGATGCTTAAATTGGTTTATGAAATTTAAACAACAACCATATATAATCGGAAAAAAATGAAAAGAATAACACAAAAATATCGAGAAACTAACGGACATTAGCGTATGTCTTTTATTTTGTAATTATATGTTTGTATCGTATCATATACATGGTGAATTCTCATTTTTCGTAAGTATTTAATAAATTATATAAGCACATAAACTATTTAGATCATTAACATTTTCGTTATGCTTATATTTTTAAATCATGATTATATTTTTATTAATGAATGGTTCAAACACAATATTCCATTACTATAAGATTAAATATAGAGTGACCATTTAGAGACCTAAGACGATCCAAATAAAAATTAATTTTGGTACTATTTTATAAGTATTAAGGTGTAATAATATTAATGTAAATAAATTGTGTTTTTATCTCTCACAATTTAATAGTTATATATAGACTTAATATTTCGATGAACAAAAGCAAACTTCCTCTAATCATTCCTGCGACACTTCACTTTATTTTTCTTCAACGTTACATCAACCAACTATTTTTTTTTTTCTTTTAAGCTATTTTTTATTTGTTTATGAAACTTTCTAAAATATCTCTTCAAATTTCATGAAATTTGTGGCAGAGTACAGTGAACATAAAAGATATTGCCGAGCCAATACGTGCGCTGCTTACTTCCAATCAAATGTACTGTGAAGGTCGGATTCTGGCTTAAGGTTAATAGGAGTTAGCTTGGTGAGGATATAAGGTCATTCTCTTATCTTATGATTCTTATGGGTATATACGCCATATTTGATACTTCTACTTTAACTACTTTATTGTCTCTGACTATAACCAGTTCTACTCTTTTTTTTTGTTGATCTTCCTCGGTAAGAAGATGGATGTCTCAATGTCGGTATCTTTTAATAAGAGGACAAAGTTTTTTTTTAATATGTGATCGAAGTCTCGTGTTTTGTTTCAACTTGATGCTTTGATAAAGCTTTGTGAATCTTGCTCTTGAAGATACTATAAATAATTGACTATCATGTTTTTTTTTAATTTAAGATGAAAACATTAAATTAAACTCTCAGTAAATGGTTTTGCTGCAGACAGATTCGCTCTCCACTTTTGGTACTGAACATTTTCTTATATTACATTTATGGTCCTAGTAGTGCTTTGCCGTTTTTATATATTTTAGATAGACATTACGGTATTAGTGGTGCTTTGACTTTTTAAATATTAAAAAATCAGGCTTCTCTAGTCTCTTTAATCACTTGTTTCCATGCTCATACTATCTCGGCACATTATTATGAAATGTTCCATGTATGTTATGTTGTATATTTGTGATATTTGTTTTGTTGGATTCTATTTATGTTTGTGTTATTATTTCAGATGGATAACAACATATAATGAGCTTGAATGATGATGACTATATGAGTGGGAATGAACCATATCAAGCAATAGATGAAAACAATCATGTGGCAAAGGCAGATGAATCTAGGCATTCTAGGTGCTGGAAATTTTTTACAATAACTGGAAAGATGTTTTCTTATGGTAAAAATGATATTAGATGCAACCACTGTAAAATTCATTATTACTTGAATCTGCATAGAAATGGAACTAGTACACTGTTTCGCCATATGCAAATTTGCTTAAAAACTCTTGGAAGTACCTGAAACTATTACTAGAAAGATTGATATGATGATAATCCGTGAAATGATTGATGTTGCTATAGTTAAGCATGATCTTCCTTATTCATTTGTTGATTATAAAAGGATTAAGGAAGCTTTTGCTTATGCCAATCATAACATTGAGTTTTGGAGTAGAAATACTGCAGCAGCTGATGTTTTTGAGAAAAAAAAACCAAACTTAGATAGATTTTAAGTAAAGTTCCTGGTAAGATTTGCTTGACTACTGATCTTTGGAGAAAAATCATTGTGGAGAGTTAATTATGTTGGACTGTTCATTATATTGATGCAAACTGGAATTTCAAAGGAAAGATAATGTCATTTTGTGGTTTTCTTCCATCTCATTCGGGTATTGCTATTGATATTGCTATGAAACTGATTGAACTGTTGAAAGCTTAGAGCATCCACATCAAAGAGACCCTCTCTGTCTCGTACGTGCCAATTATTAAAAGAAAAAGATAAAAAAAATTTTTAACTGAAATATCTCAATGGGATGAATATATTGAAACGACTCTTTATAAGTTTCATAAAATATATTATTATTATAATAGTTTGATATTAAAATGAGTATCAAAGATGCTGGTGGTTTTAGGAGTTAGAAAAGAAAGTGATTACTATTACTGTAGACAATGCTTTTTCCAATGATAATATGCAAGAGGTTTTAAAGAGGCAACTTCTAAAAGATTAAGTGTGTAGTGGAGAGTATTTTCACGAGAGTATTTTCACGTATGATGCACATCACACATTCTGAATCTCATTGTTCAAGATGGATTAGCTATAATTAGTGAAGCTTTAAAGAAAATAAGTGTAAAGTTTGTGAAGGCTTCATAGTCTTAGAGAAAATAATGTTTTTCAAAGCTGTGTGGAAACTGTTGGGATTCATACTAAAGCTGGTCTTGTTTTAGATGTGACAACTCAAATGAAACTCAACCATTTAATATTATCTATAGTTATCCAATTTAAAGATGTATTGCGTAGCCTTGCAGAAGTGGAGCCGTGTTATAGGAGTTATCCTTCAGATATGAGTGGTCAAGAGCAGAGCTTATATGTGAGTTATTTGAGACATTTAATGAAATAATTAATCTGATTTCAGGCTCATCTTATCTTACTGCAAGTTATGGCATGAGACTTCTATCACATATCACGAATAATATAGTTATCGTACCTTACTGCAAATATAGTTATCTCTAAAATGACTGCAAATAGATATCAAGTAAGCAAGGTGAAGCCAAAGAACAAACCAAAACAAATTGGATAGATTAATTTTTTCTTCAGATATTATGGGTTATTCCTTACTTGCTTATTCTAATTTGTTCCCTATTGATTAGGGAATTTGAGAAGATCCCAGACTTGTGGTTGTCAAACTAGTTATTGTCTAATGTTAAGTCGATTGAGAAAAATCTTTTCTGTTTTGAAATTTTTTGTAAGATCTGAGAAATTTTTTTGAAGTTAGTAAAATATAGAAACTATATTTGATAAAAGTGAAGGAAAAACTAAAATTAGTAAAAAATCTATTAAATTAAACTAAAAGTATAAATTTTTTTATATTTTAGTTAATATATAGAAAATGTTTTTATATTTAAAAGTTTTTTAAAAAGTTTTTCTAATTATGATAAATATATATAACGATTTTATATTTCAGTTTTTTTAAAACGTTTTTCTAATTATTATAATCATATATATAAACATTTATATATTCAAAATATATTAAAAACGTTTTCTAATTATGATAATTATATATTAAAAACGTTTTTATATTCAAAATATACTAAAAGTTGTTATAATATGTTAATTATATATAAATACGTTTTCATAATATAGTTAATTATATATACAAAACTTTTTTATATTCAAAATATATTAAAAATGTTTTCATAATTATGATAATTATATATTAAATACGTTTTTATAATATAGTTATATATATATGAAAAAATTCTATAATATTTTTATTATGTATTAAAAACGGTTTTATAATTATGTTATATATTATTTTAAAAAAGTTTTTAGTTCTTATTAAAATGTATGAAAAATATCTAACCAGTCTTAAAATATTCTTAACCACAAAAACATATTTCCAACAATTCTAAAACGTTTCTAATATTTCTAATCTAACAACATAATCTAACCAATAACTCTAACAATTTTAACATATAACTAAGGGTTCTAACAACTCGAAATTTTTAAATCTAACAATTCTAACCAAATCTAACATTTATATAACCTAACTTTAAAATTAAAATCTTTCATTTTAAAAGATGAAGGGAAGAGAGGTGGGCATGGACATTCTTGGCTGAAAAAGGGAAATAATCTCCGGAGAGAAGAAAGGGAAAACAAAGAATAAATGAGAGAAAAATGAGAAGAAAATCAATTATGTGTTTATATTTAAATTTTTTTTGATAGAATATTTTTTGGAAATCTGTTGAAAATAAATTAAATATCCCTTTAAATTTTTATGAAAATGGTCAAAATTATAGAATTTTGTAATACTTTTTTTGTAATTCATCAAAAATTTGACATAATATTTCTTATATTTATTGACCAATTAAATAGTACATTTATTCGATAAAATCTAGGTCCTTCGAAAATTCATAAAACTTTTTTGATAAACCTAAAGTTTATCGACATATTCAAATATTCAAATGTTTTCAAGTGTTAATCAAATTCATATATCCTAAAATTTTGAGAAATCTCTCGAAAATTTTCAAAAATTTTAAACAATAATTTTCCCTATTTAGGATATGGGGCATAGAGGTTTAAGAACATTAACAATTGACCTCATAAAGAATAAAAAAAACATATGGTTCCAAGTTTTATAACAATTACATTACGAACACAATAACTTTTTTTTGGGTCAACCGAATACAACAACTTATAAATACCACTGATGTGTTTGTCTTAGATTTATAAAAGAATGACATTGCTTTTTTAATTTTGATTTTCTGATTAAGGACTTTAATGTTTTTTTTAGCTTAGTGTCCCTTAAACCTTACATCTCATTAATTGCCAATTCATTATCAAAAAGTGAGGTTTTATCATAATCAAGCTATGACCTAAGATTTTTTCTTGAGACAATCGTCCTCTCTCCCTCCCCTTTCCCTTTGCTCAGAAACCCTAGCCGTTGTACACCTCTGCCTCTCTGGCTGTCGTCTTTGCCGGAAAGGGCTTTTTCCTTCTCTTTTTCTATTCTCTTCTTCTTCTTTTCTTGCTGAGCGCTTTTGCCTTGGGTTTTTTCGACCTTCATTTCGGTGATTGGTGGTAGATCCAAGTTTTTACAGATCTGGACTCTCTTGTTAAAGTGACAGTGTTTTTTTGGTGGTGTTAGAGGTGTCTTGCGGATCTCGATCTGGTGAGGACAGGATTGGGTAAAGCTCCTCAGGCGTCTTCTCCGGCGTTTTCCTTGTCCAAATTCTCTCATGCGGCTTTTTCACGATTATCCGGCGGTGTTCTGGTGATTTCAGGCAAAGATAGATCGGAGTGTATCGAAGAGAAGTTTGAAGGTTTGATTCTTTTGAGTTTGAGTAAGATCATCTATTTGAAGACGTGGGTGTCTCTGTAAGGAGCTCAAATAAAAGATTGTCTCCAGCAACATGAGCAGGAGAAGACTCACCTTTCGGTTAATTGGGTGGCAAGTTTCCTTTGCGGTGATGGTGGCGGTTGTGGCACCGACGCTTCCTCGCTAGGGTCTGGTGTCTCCAGTTTATTCCGATTTTAGAGTTTTCTTGCTTCTCCGTATGTGGAGGCTAGCAACTTCTAGCCTCCTTTGATTTGGAGGCACAACGTTCTTGGTCCAATCTCAGATGGGCGGTTTTCCGGTGACGGTAATAGCGATGACTCTAATCAGTCGGGTTCTGTCTTCGAGACAGTCTCCTGGTCCATAGTGGCTTTGATTGCTTCGATGATTTAGACCAGTGTCATTTGGAGAGTATTTTTATTTTATTTTGTTCTTCTAATGTCCGAATAAAAGTTAATTGGATCAAATTAAAAATAATCTTTTTTTTTTTTTGTTAACTTAGTCTATTGTTTTTTAATATCCACTTAATTATGTAGGATGCTGTGTCATGAATTTACCAATGGTGTAATTCATCATTGGTAAAAAAAGTTTTAATTATGTAATTCTCATAGTCCTTGTTGTTTGTTTAAGCCTTTATAACTGCAATATCATCATTGAAATATGATAATTGTCGTTAAAAAAAAAAGGCCTACGATTTTTCCAACGCAGTGACTTGACCAACGCTTTTACTTTTCTTCCTGCTTATCTCCTTTTCCTCTTCCTCCGCAGCTATCGAGAGAGAGAGTGAGAGAGAGAGAAACTATGCCGATGTCCGTACACTCAGTCACCGCCATGACTGCACTATCATACAGGTCCCAAACCTGGACTCGGTCTTTCCGGAATGTTTCGCGCCGTCGGATAGGCGGCAGTTCCGTGAACTGCTTGTTGGAGACGACGGAGGCGGATCGGTGGGTGAAGCTGAAGAACGGGAACGACTCACTGGAGATATGTAGAGTTCTCAACGGTATGTGGCAGACGAGTGGAGGATGGGGAAAGATCGACCAAGACGACGCCGTTGAGGCAATGATCCGATACGTTGATGCTGGCCTCTCCACCTTCGACTTGGCAGATATATGTAAGTATCTATAGCTAATTTATCAGCGAATTTCTCGGAACAAGTTTGAAAAGAGATTAGAGAGTTCTGATGCTATGTTTTTGTAACCAGAAGATTTAAATTTGAAATCTTTTGTGTGGAGAGTGATGAATGTGATTTGTTTGTTTCTTTGGTGTTTAGATGGTCCTGCTGAAGATCTTTATGGCATTTTCATCAATAGGATTCGTAGAGAGCGACCTCCAGAGTATTTGGAAAAGATTAAAGGGTAAAGTTTACTGTTTTGTGAATCATGTAGAGATCAAAACTCACTTCCAAGCCAATGGATCAAAGTTTGTATTAAGAAATGTTTATGATGTAGTTTGACAAAATGGGTCCCTCGTCCTGGGAAGATGACAAGCAGCTATGTTCGTGAGAGCATCGACAGATCTCGGAAGAGAATGGATGTGGCTTCTCTTGATATGCTTCAGTTTCACTGGTGTTACTGTCTTCACTTAATTGCTAGTTGTTGATGTGTTCTATCTTTTTACTAAATAGAAAAATGGACATGTTTAGCAGTTTCTGTAGTGACCATTTTCACTCTGCGTAATCTGTAAATTGGTGTAGGTGGGATTACGCGAATGACGGTTATCTTGATGCACTGAAACACCTCACTGACCTAAAAGAAGAAGGTAAGCAATAAGAGAGAATATATATCTCTCTCCTTTCTTGTGATTTTCATTTTATTTTTATCATCATGGTTCCAATTGCAGCATTAATATGCTTGCAGGTAAAATCAAGACTATTGCTTTGACAAATTTTGATACCGAGAGGCTTCATAAAATCTTAGAGAATGGAATCCCTGTTGTTAGCAATCAGGTGATGTTCGGATATCATCTGCCTTTCTTAACTCTTTTTCCATTTCTCTTGCAAGTTCCTTTATTGTTTTGTTTTCTTCATGTTGGGCTGCGTGAAAATTCTTTCCAGGTGCAACACTCCGTCGTAGACATGCGTCCTCAACAGAAAATGGCTCAGCTTTGCGAGCTTACAGGCGTCAAACTTATAACGTAAGATATCTCATTATACTCATTTGAAATATTCTTGTGTAACTTGTTCATCTGTACAAACTGACTTAACCACACATCATTGGTTCTTTGAATGCAGGTATGGGACAGTAATGGGTGGCCTCTTGTCAGAGAAATACCTTGATACCAATCCAACCATCTCCTTGAAGACTCCCTCTCTCCAAAAGTACAAAACGGTAAGCGTTTTAATCTTTCAAACATTTGTCCCGTCTAAACATATTCCTAATTGTTAAAATGATAGAAAGGGAAAGCGATTGAGTAAAGGAGCACAAACACAAGATTAAAGGGTTGTCCGCCTTTTTATTCACATTGTTGTCAAAAAAAAAAAAGTAACGCTGAACTGAAAATCAAAACTCCCAAAGAAAACAAGTCTCTAAACCTTGAAAGCTCTTTAGTTTTGGGTGAGTCTCACATCTGAGACTTCATCCCTATATATAGTAAAACGTAAAGTGAAACCTAAACTAGGGAAGTAAGTGTAATTTGAACACAGGAAATTGAAACCCTCCTTAAGCTAGGGAATCAAAGTTGAATGAGTCAAGTCCCATCAGTTCTCATTGTATGAGTTTTGATCATTACAGTATCATCCTACTTTTTACTGTTTTGAGATTTTTTTAAAGTTGCATTACAGGTAGTTGATGCATGGGGAGGGTGGGATCTATTCCAAGTTTTACTTCGAACAATGAAGAGCATAGCCTCAAAACATGGAGTCTCTATTCCGACAGTGGCTGTGAGATACGTACTAGATCAGGTATGTTACTCTTCCTCGTATCACATAAATTACTCTTACTCTTATGTCCAATTTTGTTTTTTGAAAAATGGAAATCTCATCGCAGACAGGAGTTGCTGGATCAATGATTGGGGTGAGACTCGGGTTAGCTGAACACATACAAGACGCAAATGCTATATTCTCATTGGTATTGGATGATGAAGATGTGAATAGCATACAAGAGGTAACCAAGAAAGGTAAAAATCTTCTCCAAGTGATTGGTGACTGCGGAGATGAATACCGAGGCTAATTATGTGATCGTAGATACTAAATAGTATCAACTCATGTAATTACAGTTTCATGTGTGGAGAATCACTTTTGCAATAATAAAACTTCTCTGGCTGATTTTGATTCGAAACCTTTTGAGGAGCTGGGGTCAAATTTTGTAAACGGATACCAAGTAGCTTTCTCTCAATTACAATGAAAATCTCTCTCGATAAAAAAAGAAGAAGGAAAATTGAAGCCCTAATTGGATCTTCAGAGCATCTCTCTGTCTGAAATCCAATTTGTCTAATAAACCAATCTGTTTGTTTACTATTAGATACATAAAAGCATGACCCTTTTCACTAGCAGAAGTTCTATTTATTGCAAACTCTCTTTTGCAACAGGAGACTCTAAATGAATACAAGTCTTTTAGTTCCCACAAGCTTTGCAATCCTCCTCATGTGCCAAGCTCCTTCTTAGCTTCTAGCTTCCACTCCACTCTTATTATTCCTGAAGCAGATCCTCTGGCTCTTACCAGTCTACAGTGTCTTAATTTAATTATGCTTACATTTTTACTAAACCAAAATATGTCATCGTCAGTGTCTTGAGTTGAATTATTGACTTTTTGTGATACTTTTGAATTCTTGTAAGTAGGTTATGTTAATCTTCTTCCATTGTAGAATATTAAAACGTTGATATCGTACAATGTATTTGAAATTATAAATGTATAAATAAAAACTTGAACAATATCTTGGTTTCAAATACTAAAACTTCACCAAAGCTTTATATTTTGGGGTTTTGCTAGAGAAGGAACCCCAATGTGTTTGTCTTCCTCAACCCACTGCAACAATTTGCCTAACGTTTTGGTCCAATTCAGGTGGTATAATCTTCAGCTTATTGACCCAGTAGCCGAGTTGCTCAGGAATACAGTTCGATCCAGTTGACCCGTAGGAATTGAGCTTATTTACTGAACTTTCGATGCCAAGAAACCCAAACACATCTTCAAACATAGGGCTCAGCCTTTTCATCTCTTTAAGACTTAGGTTCTGAAATTCACAGGCTCTTGAGACACACAAACTTTAACTAGTTTCCCAACTATGGCATGACCTGACCTATAAGGCATCCACACACATTTTTTATCTAAAACTTGTATGCACGTCTCCAATCTCTAAATAAACTACTCAAAGATCGTGTCACCACAAAGCCAATATCAATATCATAAAAGATGATCCGAACCTGTAGGGTCTGCCCTGTTTCTCTTTTTCTCTTTTTTTTTTATTGATTTGAAAGTTATATTATTTTGGCAGTTAAGACAATTTATAGAATTTATCCTTCGAAAACGATTATTTTTAGTGCCAACATGAGAAGCTGACCACTGACAACTCCATAGCTTAACATGTCAGAACTTGGGGACAATAGGAGAAAATGGTGAGACATCTTCTTTATGGAGCTTCGTGTGTCTTCTGTATCACATTTGCTCTCATACATGTTGTTCAAGCTCAAGATAAAAAGGTAAGGAAATTTCTCTCTTATGTTTCACACTCTTAAGATTATTTTAGTTCAACAAGATGAAAACTATTTTATTCTCCTTCTATTGTTTTCTCATGTCTTGTTAGAATTCATCACTTTGGATTGTGGTCTGTCTTCTGAGGAATCTCCATATACTGATCCATCAACCGGAGTAATAGTCACTTCAGACTCATATTATGTATCGAGTGGAAAAAGCATTCAAATCCACAAAGATTTGGAGAGAAACAACGTGAAGAGCAATATGTGACGCTTTGCACAGACTCAAAACTCTGTTAGCCAACTATACAAGGGATTTCGATGTTTTGTTTAACAAAAAAGTTCGACATGGATCTTATAGTCCTAGTAAGTTAAGTTAGAAACTTTGAGCACCAAAACGTTACAGAGATGTGAAGGAGGGATTTGCCTCGTACAACTAGTGAAAACGCCTAAATCAAATCTTTCTCCTATCATCATTTCTGCTGAAATTTATTATTGTTGAGTTCCCAACTGTAGAAACAAACAGGGATAATGGTGCGTAAGTATACTTTCGGTGCATATGAATGTGAACATTACCTGTTTATTGAATTTTGATATAATTGAAAATGTTTTTTCAGTTGTTGCTATCAAGAATCTCCAAGAATTTTATGGATTGAGTAGAATCAATTGGCAAGGAGATCTATGTGTTCCCAAACAGTTCTTGTGGGCTGGTCTGATCTGCCACAACATCTATACTTCTTCTTCACCAACAATCACTTCCTTACAAGATCATTTCAGTTGATCTATCATTGTTAAATCTTGTATCTATATATATTCTCAATGTATAACAGTTGAAACATACTCATGGTTGCATTTATCACCAAAAACTTTTCTTCAAGTGGATTGACCCGAATCATCGCACCAGCCATTCAAAATCTAACCCATCTAAAGGAACTGTAAGTATCACACATGCATCAATAAAACCAAGCTCTTTCTGTTTTATCTTTTGTGATATTTTTTTATTTTTTATTTATAAAAAAAAATTATGAACTGCTAGGGACTTGTCAAATAACAATTTGACGGGGTTGTGCCTAAGTTTCTAGCTGATATGAATGTAAGTTTGAAAAAAGATAATGTTTTCTTAGCTCCTCACTTTAAGTTCCCTTGCTTGAGTTTTACTCTTTGCCTACCTTAACATAGAGTTAAGTGGGACCAATCTTAATGGCCAACTTCCTCAAAAGCTTCTATAGAAAAAAGAACTGAAGTTAAAGTAAGATTTTATCGTATTTTTTCATTAGATGATTAACATGGCTTTTATGGAATTGCTTTTGTAATCCAGAGTTTTGAGGACAACCCTAAGCTTTTTTTCATAGAAGGTTCACGTGTACCTAAACTAAGTGAAAGTAGACATCGCAAAAAGAGTATATCACCACTTTTCGCATCAGTTGCTACCATGGCAGTTCTTATAGCTGCTCTGGTTTTGTTTTTTGTTTTCAGAAAGAAAAAGCCATCAAGGGTTAAAGGTACATTCCATGGAAAATTTATAAATTTTTATAAATAAGATTACATCAATGCTATCTAGTACATCAGTTCATATTTTGTATCTCACAGAATGGTAGAACATCAAATGCATCCAAGCCACCAAGAATAACGAGACAGAAAAGGTTTAGTTTCGTAGAAGTTACGGAAATGACAAGTAGCTTTGAAATGATTCCTGGGAAAGGAAAGTTTGATATGGTGTATCATGGACATGTTAATGGTAAAAAACCAGTAGCTGTTTTAGTACTTTCTCAGACTTCAGTTCATGGGTATAAACAGTTCAAGCCGGAGGTACTCATAAGACCACAATCTTCCTTATGAAAATGTCCCTTGAATCTGAACTATAATATTGAAACCATGACTTGTCCATGATGGTTTTGAGGTTTGTTAGGTTGAACTTATTTAGAAAGTTCATTACAAAAATTTAGTAAACCTAGTTGGATATTGTAAAGGAGATGAATTAGTTCTCATCTACGAGTACATGGCCAATGGGAACTTAAAAGAGCTTTTGTCAGGTAATTAAAACCAATCTAATTAAGTATATAGCTGTAAACATCGACGATCCTATAATAAAACTCTCTGGATCATTAGCTAATTTCCTAGTTAAAAACACAAGGAGACACAATGGTTAGGTTTTAAGGTGGGAAACTAGACTGAAAATAGCAGTTTAGGCCGTACAAGGTTAGTGAAGCCTAACGAACATATTAGTTCTTCATGAGGTAATCACTTCACCTGATAAAATTTTGGTGTAGATGAATTTGTTGCACTAGAATTGGAGTATTTGCATAAAGGATGAAAACCACCAATTGTTCGTAAAGACTCGTCCTCGGCGCCCTCTTTGTCCGGTTTAATCAGATTGGTTTATTTGGTTTAAGAGTTTTTTGGATGATAAGGAATTTTACCGGTTATTACTTGGTTCTGCTTTTTTTGTTTTTTCGGATCGATTTTGTAACTTTAATTTTTTCTCCAATAAATCTATAAACTTTAAAAAAGTATATTTTAAAACCGAATAATACAAATCGGCAAAGTATCGACTGCATCTCTTCGCCCTAGAGTTTTCTCACAAGAATCGACGTTTTGGCGGTCCTGTCGCGACGGCGTTTCTCGCTGTTTCGCGGTGTGGACCTCCCTCCCCGGTTACTTCTCGTTATGCGCTTCACCAAAAGTAACAGGATTTGACGGCGGCCCGGGAAACGAACTCCAAATCTCCGATGGCAGTGAGGTGTGGTTATCGGAGAAATCATCGGCTACGTGAGCTCCGGGTTGCGTCTATCTATGGTTTGACGAAGAGACAACGACCGCTTCCGCTTTGGGACGCTGAGGTGGTCTCGTTTTCGGAGCCAGATCTAGTTTTCAGCAAGACCTAGAGATGCCGATCTATCTTGTCCGATTTGGTGGGTCCGTCTGTTGTCGCTGTCTGGCCGTGGTGAAGGCGGAGACTCCGTTCAGGGATGGCGGGTCCTTTGACGAGATTTCTTGTCGGTTTTTGCTCGGTTAGCTCGACCGGATTGAAAGGAGCGTCGAGATGCGGTGGCGTTTTAGGCGAGCCGCGAAGCAGGGGATCTAGAAGGTAATCGGCGGCGCCGTAGCGGATTTCGAGTGAGTTCGCGTCTGTTTGCCGCGGGAATCTGCCCAGGTTTTCTTTGCCGCTCCAGGAGCTCGGTGGCTCTGTTCCATGTCGGTGACGGATCGGGGACAGCGGAGTTGGTCATCCCGCTTGTTCTGGCAAGTCACAGCGGCTCGGTACGCCTCCCGTTCTCGCGACCGCCGGTGGCAGCTTAGAAGGGAGCGTGATTCTTTACCGAACGCGGCGTTTCGTGGTTCAAACCCTAGCGTGTTTACGTTTCTGCGTTTGACGTTTTGGGCCAACTAGTTTTTCTTTTCTTGTTTCGTCGATTAGCCCAAACCCATTGTACTTTCTCGGACTGACTTTCAGCCCATGTTACACTGACCCATTTAAGGGTTTCATAATAAAATAAATCTAAAAAAAAAACCGAATAATACAATATTTTACACCCAAAACATAAAAAATAATTACCCGACAACGAATGAACCCACAGTCGCTTTCTCTCGTTTGTTCAGACGATAAGAAGGGAAGAAGTAAAGAAGAAGACGAACAAAATACCTGATTTCTTCAATTTATACTGTTTATAACTATTTATACTATTTATTTTATAATTTTTTTAAAGATGGTCTAGAGGGGTGTTTCCCATAGATAATTTGGCATATGTGGAAACGTAGAAATGACAAATTTTATAAAAACTTAGACAAGAATCCTTAAGATATTCTCATGTGGCGTTCACAGAAAGAAAAATATGGGGAAAGCATAAGAAATAGAGCAACAACATATTCTAGTATTAGCCCCTTGAATAGAGTCTTTGCAACATGACACATGGTGGTGTCAAGTGGATGGATCTTGGAAGGAATCCACTAAATTTTCAGGACAAGGATGGGTATGCACTAGGAACGGATGGAAGACCTATTGCTTGGAGTTAGGAACACTTGATGTAGTCAGTCTCTCCTATACGCTGAGCTCGAAACGCTTATTTGGGCAATGGAGTGTATGCATGCATTCCAAAGATTATAAGTGGTTTTCACAATCGACTGTCATGATGTTGTGAAGATTGTGTATTCACCGGACGAATGTCCAGCCTTCATAGTTCATTTAGACGAATTCAATAGATGTAAACATTACTTTGATGCTATAAAAGTTTGTTCAATCCACAAGCGAGTAACACAAGAGCGAACAACTTAACACAAAGTGTGCAAGGTCTCCCAACAGTACGTCAACACGTCTCCTACAAATTTGTTAGCTAGAGCCTTTTAAAATTTTATCATTTGTTGTCAAAAATATTATGATTTTATCGCTAAGACGCTTTGAGTTTTCAGTTTGCTTTTCAATACAGAGACTTTATGCATTAAATGTGTATTTAAGGAGTTTGCTATCATTTGAAAAGCTGTTAAATGCGTGGAATTCATGCTAGGTTAAAATTTACAAGATGATTGTGTTTCAATTTGGTATCAGAATGTAAGGTTCGTTAAGACAGTTATGATATGAAATATGGTATCTCAAAACCAGAGTTAAGGCCTTTTTTAATTAAAACCTTAGTCATAGCTTACAAAATAAGCAATAATTTTGTTTTTTCCTATTTGCATCAAAATCATTTGGACCGTTGCATAGAAAAAGAGTTTTGGTAAAGAATGAAGAGTTAAGCCAAAAAAGTAGTAGAAGAATAGTTGGGCTAATTTTGAGTTAAGAAAAATTCATAAGGTTAAGGACCTAATGAGACTCATCTACGTATAAGTAAAATTTATTATCTCATAATTTCAAGAACCATAGTCAGCAAAATTTGAGCCCAAAATTGTAAGTCCAAAATGATTAATAAAGGTAAAACAAATTTTTTTCCCAAAAAAAAAACTTCAAATTTAGAAGCTCACTCATACTAATTGGTTTCAAAGTTATAACTGTGGAACCAATTGGTTATAGTGGAGGATTGACTTTAATGTGGAAGGAAAAGATTGGAGTCACCAAAATAGAAGCAATAGAGAGATTCATTGACGTGAAGGTCTGTTGGCAGGGCAAAAGCATTTACCTTACAGGAGTCTATGGTAATCCGGTTCGAGGTGAAAGACAGAATCTATGGGAGGTTCTTTTAGCCAAGAATCAGACAAGAGAAGCACCTTGGATGCTCATAGGGGACTTTAATGAAATTATTGGGCCTGATGAAAAAGAGGAGGTCGAGGAAGGCCGGAATCATCATATAACCCATTTAGATCTTTCATAGTTAAATGTGGATTGCAGGAACCTACCTCTTTTGGTAATTCAATGTCTTTGTTTGGCAAGCGCGGGGGTGAGCTGATACACTGTAAATTGGATAAGGTCCTTTGCAACACGCAATGGTTAAACATGTTTCCTAAAGCCACCTCTCAGTACATGCCTAGGATTATCTCTGATCATAGCCCCATTTGTACCTATTTGAATGGGAAGGATCACAAGAGGAAAGGAAAATTTAAATATGATCCAAGATGGAAGGAAAAAGAGGGCTTCAGGGACGCGGTAACATCAGGTTAGGAACTTAGCTATCATGAGTCATTAGAGACCTCAACTGAAATAGACATTGCTAGGCAAATAAGTGACTGCAGAAAGGAACTGGCACGATGGAAGCGATCATTTCAGTCTAACTCGCAAATCAGAATCTTAGAATTAAAATCCAAGATTGATTTTCTTACTCATCAAGTTTTCTTCAGATTTGAAGAATAAGAATTTCTGCGAAAAGAACTGGAGATAGCACCCAGAGATGAAGAAGTCTTTTGGAGGAATTTGAGCAGAGTACAATGGCTGTGAGCTGGGGACCGTAATTCCAAGTTCTTCCATGCTTGTACAAAGGAAAGGATAGCATACAATCGATTTAACATGTTATTGGATGAGTCTAAAGAGCAACTGTCTACTCAGATGAGGAGATGGGGAAATTAGTTGTCAGTTTCTTTAGCAACCTATACATGTCAGAGCTGCACAATGCAAGCGAGGCGCATTCTTCTCTTATGTTCACAAGTGTAACCCCGGTTATCATGGATGAGATCAATCAAGCTCTTGTCTCTGCCTCAACGCTTAACGAAGTGAAAGCAGCAGTCTTTGGACTCAACCTCAATAAAAGTCCGAGACCGGATGGGCTCTCCGGGGCTTTCTACCAGGACAATTGGAATATGGTAGGGCCCGATATTCTTGTAATGGTCTGTGATTTCTTTGATTCTGGATTTCTTGATTGTCGCATCAACTATAATATCATCTGTCTCATCCCAAAGAAGTAGAAATTCACCAGAATAGGATATTTCAGGTCAATCAATTTGTGTAACTTCGTTTATAAAGTAGTCTCCAAAATTCTGGCATCAAGGCTAAAGAAGTATATGCATATGTTGATCTCTGAGAATCAAGCTGCATTCGTAGAGGGGCGACATATTACAGATAATGTTATAATAGCACATGAAACTATACACGACTTAAGGACCAAAAAGGAAGTCTCATCCAAATTCATGGCAATCAATGGCATGGCAAAGGCGTTTGATAGAGTTGAATGGCAGTTTGTTAAGGACTATATGAGAGTGATGGGGTTCGCAAAGCCTTGGATAAGCATAGTGATGTATAGCAAAGAAATTCTAATCAAGTCAGTGGCTCAAGCTATCCCTACATAGACTATGGTGTGCTACAAACTTCAGAAAACAATATGTGCGACACTAAATCGACAGGTAGCACGCTTTTGGTGGAGGAATAATAGCACTGATAAAGGGGTTCACTGGATGCAATGGGATAAGTTATCAAAGGAAAAGGAGCAGGTGGATTAGGTTTCAGAGATATGGAAGGATTTAATATAGCCCTCCTAGGCAAGCAAATATGGAGATTAGCTTCCTATCCTCAAAGTTTGATGGCGCGAGTTCTCCAAGGGAGATACTATAAAGGAAAGTCAATTTTGGAAGCTCGTATGGGAACAAGGCTCTCTTATGTTTGGAGAAGCATACATCAAGATAAACAGCTGCTACGTTTAGGCCTACAAAATTTTTTGGTGATGGTACCAACGTCAGATTGTTAGAGGAACCCTGGGTGGTTGAGGACCATCCCAGACCTCCAGTACTAAGAGCGGATTTTGATCCGGATCAGACAACTTTAAACTATTTCAAGGAAGGTGGATCTGATGAGTGGAGACTAGGCCGATTAAGAGAGGCTTTTGTTGATGAGGAGATCAGACTGATAAATAAAGTTAAACCTGGAAAGCATACCCCTGTCAAACTTTTTAGTTGGATTCATCAAACCGATGGGAACTATACGGTGAAATCTGGATACAGGTTCTGGTGTAATCTGTTTGGTCATTTGGAAAGTAGAGCTCTCATTAGGAATTCAAGTTTAGAAAGGCTTTTCGATGAGATATGAAAAGTGAAAACTTCTCCTAAGATCCAGCATTTCCTCTGGATAATCCTTACCCATAGTTTGACGACTAATCTTGCTTTGAATAGAAAGCGTCTGAATGTTCAGCCTGAATGCGCACGATGCGGTGCAAAGGAGGAAGATGCTAATCATATATTTTTGTCATTGTGGATTTGTCAGGGCAGTATGGGCATGAACTCCGGCTGCTTATCTCTTCTAACCCTCATCAGAAAACTTAATCTATGCCAATTTGGCTCTTTGTTTATGGGATTCAAAGGGAAGACAAGATACCAAACTGTGGCCATGGGTCCTGTGGCAATTATGGAAAGCTCGGAATGAGCTCATTTTTGAAGGTCATCATTACCATCCTATGAAGCTAAGTCTTAAAGCAAAGGAAGATGTCAAGGAATGGGATATGGCGCAACAAGTAGAGTAAACTACAAAACCTCGAGCTCCAGCCTCTCCACTCGTAGCGACCTCACGGCTCCCGCGAAAGTGGAAGTCCAATTCATCTGGTAAGTTTGTTTGTAACACTGACACTTCATGGGAAAGAACGGATGTAGTTACTGGAGTATGCTGGATAATTAGGGACTCGGTATGATCAGTTAGGCTATATGGTGCTAAGACGTTCACGTAGCTCCCCTCTCTGTTATCTGTTGAAGCAGCAGCACTAGTATGGGCAGGAACATGCTTAGCAAACCTGGGCTATAAAGATGTCTGTTTCCAGACAGATAGTTTGAATTTTTATAAAGGCAGTTAACGATCTGAGTCTTTGGCTGAGTCTAGACTCTTATACTCAAGATCTTCAAGACATATTAACAAAGAATCCCTCCTTTTCAGTTCAATTGATTAGGAGAGAAGCTAATAAGGCAGCAGACTCGATTGCCAAAGAAGCTCGGAAGTGTCTAGTTTATTTTGCTACTATAGATGCATCTTTACCTTCTTGGTTGCAAATGTGTGTAAGGGGTGATGCAGCTGTGCTCACGTGAACTCTTATGGTTTTTCAATGGAAAGTTCTAATCATTGTTATATAAAAAAAAATCTCACTCATACATTCTAGAAATAGATAAAGCTCTTGATAGATTAGTGGCAAAGAGGAAACTATTGGTGAAGTACTGCCAAAACTGAGCCGCCAACAGCCACCAGGAAAGACAAAGGAGGAGTCACTACCTATCTAGAAGGAAGAAGAAGGCATATTTGACCAAAATAGCAAAAAAAAAGACCACAAAAGAAAAAAAAACATCAAAAAAATAAGTTTTTCATACTTTCTATTATATCAAAACATATCTACACACTGAAACATATCTATCAGACCGAAAAAATAAATTTATCAATCATTTTAATATTAGACCTATCATTTCTCTAAAAAATTTATCAACCAAAAAACAAATATTTATCAACAAGGCACACATGAACATGGTCTGAACGTAGCGTGTGGATGATCTCATTGGTATCTACTAGTTGCATTGTCTATAGTGATAGAATTCAAAAATTAGTTCCGAGAGAAATATCAAACTCAGGCGCTTTTCCCAGATTGTTGTAGTTACTGTACATGATACATGTTCTCATAAAATACTTGAAGCATTTCCCTCGTGTAAGCATCACCTCGTAACAGTTTATGTTTCCTTCAGGGAAGCTCCTAACACTGTAGAACTGTTCTTCAAAAGAATTTATCTGAAACTTAGGACCTATGTTATGATTTGTTCCGGATTGAGGCACCATCTGAAATGTACTTTTTATTTGTTATCTCATAATTGTAGCTTATATCTTCCATTATACCACTATATATACTGATAAAACCTGTATAAAACACATACACATGAAATACATGAAGTCTTTTATAAGCATAAACATATTATGTTGGATAAGTTTCAAAAGAGTGCATCCCAAAATATCATTAACAAGTTGATTATGATAAGATATGTTTATTGTAAGCCTAATAGGATTATGAGTTGTCTAATTCTAATAGGAATAGAAATACTAATAGATTAAGAAAGATGTGCTAGCACTAACAATGATATAAGAATAAGAAGAGCAAGAGAGAACATTAAGAGCTTTTGAGTGTTTAGTTTTGAGAATTTTTCTAAACATTAATAAAGAGAATTTTTTTTATTTAAAAGCTAAGTGTGTTATAAAGACTTAAATGTGTATCAGAGCATTAGGTTAAGATCACAAAGTTTGGAAGAAACATCACATAGATTATACAAACCTACTCACATTGAAACCGAGCCACAGGAGACGACAATACAACACAGTCAAAGAAATTTTTATCACCATCTATCCAATGCCCGATGTTAGGCGCAACAAACTATACGGTGTGGACTATGAGAATAAAAATCTTTCTGAAGAGGAAGATACAATTCACAAGAACGGTCAGCAAATCAATCTGATCTAAATCAGACCAAAAGAATGATAGATCAAAAGTAATTTTCTGCTGTTGTCATGAACCCAGACACTTTGCATCCACAAGCCCTGAAAGAATAAAGAAAACACAAGAAACAAACAAAGTTAAAACATAAGAAGTTGACATAGCTTTGTATATGCATGAGGTCATATTCTTGAATGAAAACAATATAATTCCAAAGATATACAAAAGCAAAGAAGAGGAAGAAGGAGCATGGTACCTTGATAACAGAGCTAGTAATTATATGACATGCGATAAATCATTCTTCTAGAAACTCAACAAAATCATAAGAGGCAAAGTGAAATTCGGAGATGGATCTTGCTTCGAAATAGGAAGAAAATGGTCATTTATTTTAAAGCAAAATGATAAAGCAGAAACTTGTTCCAGATATATATTACATTCATGAGCTTAAGAAAAACTATCTAAGCTTGGGATAAGCTACGAAAGTCGGGTGTGATGTAAGAATGAAACAAGATTATATAACACTCCATGATCCAAGAGGACAAATTTTGGTAAAAATCTTAAGATCACCAAATCATCTCTACAAAAAAAACTAAACATATGAAAGCCGATATGTTTGCATGCGAGTATAAAAGATGATATTTGGAGGGTTTACGCAAGGATAGGACACATAAGTTTTTTTAAAAAAATCAAAAACATATCTCAACAAAAGATGGTTCTCAGACTTCCAAAAATCAGAGAAAAGACAAGACTATGTGAGTCATGTTTAGATGGAAAACAAACTCGATAATCTTTTTGAAAGGCAACAAGGTTTAGAGCATCTAAGCCAGTTGAGCTCTTGGACGCGGACTTATGTGGTCCTAGTACACTGCCAACTAATGCACATAACAAATACATATTTGTTATCATTGATTACTTCTCAAAATACATGTGGACAAACTTGATGAAGGAGACGATTGAAACAAGAGATCAAGCAACAATGGATCTGTGAATGTTTCATATATGATGGGGAGAAGTTGAAGATGTAGGAGAAAGACCTGTAATAATCAACAATGATCTACAAAAAATATCACAATGAAACTGTCTATCGATCAGGAGAATCATATTAAACTTAACGACAACGAAAACACAGATCAAATAGACCAACCACTGCGGAGATCAACTAGACAAGTAAGTCGACCCACTTATCTTAATGAGTATGTACTCCAAGCTGTAGTAGAATGTGAGAGGCTTCTACTCTCTATAAACGATGAACCATCGTGTTATAAAGAAGTAAAAGTTTCATCTAAGTAGAAAAAAATTAACGAAAGAGATCACCTCAATCAACAAAAATAGGACATGGTTTTTAGTTGATAGACCAAGTGGTGTAAAAGTAACTGATCTCAAGTGGTTTTTCAAGATCAAAAGATATGCATATAGTAATATCAACAAGTACAAAGCAAGACTTGTAGCAAAATGATATATAAAAATATCTGGCATAGATTTCGATTAAGTATTTCCATCAGTTGCATGACTTAAGACTATAAAGTTACTTATTGCATTAGCAAAGGATCAAGTTCAGCGAAATGAGAAGCTTGGTAGGAATACAAGATATGTTCAAAGACAAATTGAAGATTAAGGAGGTGAATGTTGGATAAGTTTTAAAAAAATGCAGTCCAAAATATGCTTAATTTAATCCTAATAGGATTACGAGATATACCATTGTTGAGTTGTAACAATGATATAAAAATAAGAAGATCAAAAGAAAACATTAAGAGCTTTTGAATGTTTAATTTTCAGAGAAATTTTAAACATTAATAAAGAGAAATTTTAAACATTAATAAAGAGAGTTATTTTTATTTAAAAGTTAAGTGTGTTATAAAAACTTTATATTCAACATCTAATAAGGAACTAAAGCACTGTTTACTTGATTAGTCTTGCACACAAAAAAAATAACAATGACAACAACAAAACTTGCGAGTGAAACTACCGGAAGAAAGTTAAAATGCCTCAATAACAATTCTCAAACAGTTTTTTATAAATTGAAATTTTAACTTTTATACATGTTAAGCTTGTTTTTTCCAAAGTGATTTTCAGCCATTCAATAGACGTGTTGCCTACATATGAGCCACCGTTTCTTAAAGCATATACTAACGGATGTTTATAAATCAAATATGAGATAGTAATGCCAGAAAGTCCCTCACAACGATTATCAAGTGAGACGATCAAATCTAATTAACCACATTTTTTAAGTTCTCATATGACTAAACTGAACTAGAGCCCATAAAACATTGGGCTTCAAAGATAACTGGGCCAAATGAAAGTATACCGGAGACATTGATAGAGAGAACAAACGCCCAAGAACCCTAGCTGTATATAAATCAAATACTTTCCTCATTTCCTCACTTCTTCTTCGTCATCGCCGTCTTCAAAAACTCTAGCTTTCCTCCTCCTGCGAGATCCCTTCAACTTCCGAGTAAGCTCCTCCTATCCATATCAACTTCTCCTTCTTCTCGATTTCTCAATTGTTATAATCTTTTTTCTTACTTACTCTTCTGTTCTCTCCAGAAAATGAAGGTTGTCGCCGCGTTCTTGCTCGCCGTTTTGAGCGGAAAAGCTTCCCCAACCAGTGGCGATATCAAGGATATCCTCGGATCAGGTTTGTTCTTAGTCAAATTTTGAAGTTCCTTTTTAGAAAAACACATTGATTTGACTGCAAATGCTTAAGATTCGTCGCTAGAGTGAATAGAGAATTCAATATCTGAAACGCTTAAAATGTCGTCGTTGTATACTTGTTTCGTAATAGGCCAGTGGTTGTGTTAGGCATGTGATGTTCTGCATGAGCAAACCTCAAGCAATGGTGTGAAATGCGTTGTGGGAATCAGTGAGTCGATCAATGTAGCAATTAGTGTGATTGTTACTGAAGAGGAACAAGTAATGTAATGTGGTATTGTCTTATCTTTCATTTTGCAGTTGGTGCTGAAACAGAGGATTCTCAGATTGAGCTTTTGTTAAAGGAAGTCAAAGGGAAAGACTTGACCGAGCTGATTGCTGCTGGAAGGGAGAAGTTGGCTTCTGTTCCAAGCGGTGGTGGTGGTGTTGCAATGGCTTCTGCTCCCTCTGCTGGTGGTGGAGGAGGTGCTGCACCTGCGGCTGAGTCCAAGAAAGAAGAGAAGAAAGAAGAGAAGGAAGAATCCGATGATGTAAGTTCATTTCCTTTCTAGCAAAAGCCTTGATCTTAAGCATTACTTGGTGAAATTATGATGGCTCACTTCGTGCTTTTTCTGTTAATTTGCAGGACATGGGTTTCAGTCTGTTCGAGTAAGGCCGTATACTTGGCCTCTGATTTTGTTGTCTTTTGGAATCTATGTTGTTGTTTTTTAGTTTGTTCTCGTTCAGTGTCTTTGACATTCCTGAAATTCTCAAGAGATTTTTACACAAATATAATCCGCATTTGTGTTTCAAATTCTTGCTTTTGATACCTTTAACAAATCAGCATTTACATGTTAAAGATACTCACAAAATATGATTACAAAAAAAATTACCTTAAGGATATGTACTTTAAGGTTTCAATTCAATTCATTCTCAACGTTCTTTGATCTAATTTCAGTTATCTTGTTTTCGTCACAATCAGTTTAACATCAGCCTTTACACTAAAATAATCCTCACTATATGTCACTTACTAAGAACTTTAGCTAATATTTCGGTTCAACTCGGCTTCTATGTATCTTTTGCGTTCTTCAGTATGAGAATTTTTCAGTTATTCTGATCAAAGGAGAGCAGAAGCCTCTATGTAGTTAAAGATTCTGAAACTAAATGTAAATAAACCGAAAAAAATAAATGTTTTCAAGATATGGAAACTAAAACCAAAAGAATAGAGTAGTAGCAGCAATTCCAAAGTTTCTCACATACGAGAGGAATGAGTAAGCCACTCTCTATTTTATTGACTCGTTACTCCATCAATCTTCTACCTTTTCACTCTTGAACCTCTGGCTGCTGCTTCTTTCCACCTGATTTCATGTACCAACCAATCGCACCAACGACAGCCACTACGCCCGCCACAACCGCATAGTTTCTGTCCTTGTCTTCTGACACTTTTGGGCCTGATTCAGCCGATGCTGATGATGAAACACCACCACCACTAGCCTTGGCTTCACTTGCTACTTGTTCTCCCGGACCCTAGTAGTTCATCACAAGTTGTGTAAATTATCTCTTTTACCTAATAGAAAACTTCATCTAAATGAGCTATTTATAGTTTCAACTACTAAAGTTAAAGGAATCATTACCTGTCTTGCTATCTTCTCAAGCTTCTCTTGTTCCATTTTCTGCAATATTAAAGTAGCTAGTTATGAGATTAATTTCCATCAAAATTATGTAGAAGACCCATAAAGTCACAAGAGGAACATCATATATGACTCTTAAAAGAAAGAAAGAGAAAGTATCTAACGTGTTTATAGTTCAAGCTGGATGCTACAAGGTTTGGATAACAAATAGATTTAACTCCTACAATTACACATGAAAATACTTCCCTTAAAATCAAAACTAAATATTATATAACAGAGAGAATCAAGAAGGGAACGATAAAAAAAATAATAATCATCATCTTAAAAGGAAAGTAGATAGACTGCTTTGAGGACTGTAAGTCTAATAGTTAACAACAGAGATAAAAGAATCAAGATTCACAAAGGGATCGATACAAAGTTTTCATCATCATCATAATAGGTAGGTAGATAGAAATTAGTCTAATAGTTCACAGTAGAGTCATATAGAATCACTTAGGGATCGATAACATTTTTTTATAATCATCAGAAAAGGAAAGTAGATGAAAATTTAGCTCTGAGGATTCTAATTCTGATAGTTCACGATAGAGACGGATAGAATCAGGAAGGGATCGATCCAACGTTTTCATCATCATCACAAAAGGAAAGTAGATACACTTATAGCTTTTGAGGATTCTAAGTCTACGGAGAGTAAACAGACGACATGTAAAGAACTTCACCTTGATGAAAACATTCTCAGCAGCCTTTTCCTCTTCGCTAAGAACTTTTCCACTAGAGAACCTGCGAGACACAAGTCTGATAGCGCTTCTGGTTGCCATGGTAATGAACAAGTATCCTGTGAATAAAACATGATAAATATAACATCTATGAAGGTAAACATCTGCCACAAAAACATCTATGAAGGTAAACATTTTGTCATTGTCATTCATACCAAGCAAGCAACTATATGTTTACATCACTTAACGAAAACATTCACTACTGAATCAAGTATTAGCTACTACTCTACACGATATACATTCTGGAGAAGAATAGTCAAAACAATTATACTTTCATATAAAAACACAGACAAGAGTCTTAAGTCTCTGACTGGATCCTACTGGAGGCTGTAAATGTAAGTGTTTATAACCAAAACAGTGCAGAATCAGCTCCTCATATACCCATCCGATCCAACCTAGCGTTACGAAAAAGTATAGATTAAGCACAATGAGCTCAAAACCAATCGATTCGAGAAGGTTACAAGCGAAAGAAACTGAATGGATCATCCACTCATCGGCTTTGTGAAAATCCGAGGATCGAAGAACCAAACAAGCAGCTAGTACAAAACAGAACACTAATATAGCAGCAGAGATGCAAAACCTAATACTGGTCTAAACCAGAGAAACGAAAACATCTCCAAAAATTCCATACGATATCTAAATGCTGGTATCGCGACGGATACAGAAAACGTAAGCAGAGAAAAAAAACCTATTCGTGATCCTAAAACATAGAAACGAACACAACATCTCTAAAACCATACGACCTCGAAAAATGTTGGTCTCGCGACGGAAAAAAAAAATCGATGACGGTGATTAGATCGACAAAGATGAAAGCGTCAAAAAATATTTCGAAACGAATCGAAAACGAGAAGACATGAATCTTAGGGGAAGAGAAACCTCGTCGATGGTAGATCGTTAAAGTGCGTCGGCTGCAGATGAAGACCGCTTACAGAAAAAATGACAGTGTGAAGAAATGAAGAAGAGACGTGGAAACAGAAGGAGAAGTCTAGATGGCGCGAAATGGGCTGAAACATCACAATTATTGGGCCCAATATTGTTACTAATTGCATCGGCGTTAGACTTTTTTTTTTTTTTAACATAAGACACACTTCAATTTTATTAATAATTAAAAATCACACATGTACAAAAGTTATCAACCAAGCAGGTATCCGATACTCTATTACAGGAGGCATAGATTCTCTGACCTTTTTAGCTAAACTTTCAGTCATTTTATTGGAGGAAGCATAGATTCTCTGATACTCTATTACAGGAGGCATGTACAAAAGTTATCAACTGCAACTTATAAATCGGATTTTGGCTAAAAACATGAAGCACATCATGATTATAAGCACTAAGAATCGACCATCTATCCGGATCACTTATAGCAGAGTACAAGTTGGAACAATCAGTTTGAAAAACTACATTTCAGTGCACATGTTGGATAGGCAGGAGCAGGCCCATGCTAAGGCTGCAGCCTCAGCATGAAGCGCCGATTGAAGGTGCGGGAATGTCTTAATTCCAAAGAACCTAATTGAGCCATGACATGATCTAAGGACCCATCCCATTCCAGATCCTAGTGAGTCTACATTCCATGAGGCATCTATATTGCAAATAAAAGTACCTGGGGGTGGTGGGCGCCATTTGTGAGGTACTCTTGATTCATGTCCTTGTTGAATTGGCATAGATCGCCGAACACTTAGTGCACCCTCTTCCTTATGTGTGTCCTCCTCTTGCGCTTTGATCCAGTCTTTCCCATCCTTAAAAGCTTGAAGAGCAGAGATCTCTAGTGGTGGTGAAGCACCTTTAAACCAGAGGTCATTCCTTGATTTCCAAATCCTCCAAATTACCCAGGGCCATGTGTTTATATCTTCCATGTTCTTTGTCTCCCATAAGCATTTGGCGATGTTGGCATATATTGATGAATCTGCTTCTGGCGAAAGATAAAACTAGCAGGCGTTAAGGCCCACATGGCTCTTGCAAAACCACACTTGAAGAAAAGGTGATTACTGTCTTCATCTGCAGATCTACACCGAGGGCATTATGGAAAGGGAAGTATCCTTTTCTTCGTGAGAGCTGCCGCAGTGGGTAATGTGTTCGAGAGAATCCTCCACAAAAGATGTTTAATCTTTGGTGTTGTCCTTGTTGACCAGATCACAATATATAGTTTGTCTAAGCTCGGATTTCTTACAAAGTCAGGGATGTTCCTCTGACTTATGTGATCATACCAAATGCGATAGTATGATTTGACCGAGTACATACCGCCCACTTGATGCAGCCAGCTATAAGGATCCTTTGCTTCTTGCACAGATGGCTTGATTTTCATGAAAATCTTACTTTCCTCATGCCCAAAAACCTCAACAAGTTTAGATATTCTCCATTCATCCGAGTGATGCTCTAAGAGATAATCAAGCGATATCTCTCGAGGGACCAGATCGTCCCTTAAAACTGGAGGTTTGGGTACCACATCAGGTACCCAAGGATCCTCTAATAACTAATGCCATGACCATTACCAAAGTTCTTTAGAATACCAAGACGCATCAAAGATTGAGCACGGTGGATACTCCTCCACGCATATGAGGGTCGAGCACCAAGAGGGGCGAGCACCAAGAGGGGCATCAAGAATGTCTGAGCTCTTGAAATAACGTCCTTTGAGAGTTCTCGCTAGAAGGTTGTGAGGATTATTAGCAATCCTCCAGATTTGCTTGCCAAGAAAGGCTATGTTAAAACCCTCTAAGTCCCTGAAACCCATCCCTCCAACTATCTTTGGCTGACACAAGTCCTTCTAGCTTTTCCAATGTATCCCCATGCCTGTTTCTTGACTCTTCCACCAGAATTGAGCATTTATTTTATTAATTACTTTACATGTAGTCTTTGGGAGAGAAAATACAGACATTGTATAGGTGGGTGGATCTTGTAACACTGCCTTGACAAGTACTTCCTTCCCAGATAATGAGGGTTACTTTGTTTTTCAAGAGCCTAAACACTTGGAAATTCTATCCTCTAGGTACTTAAGGGTTTTGATCTTCGACCCCAAAAACATCTCTGGCAGTCTTAAATACGCTCCTTTTCCCCCTTCATTCACAATACCAGAGGTCAACTTAATCACATCATTCTTCGAATCATAGATACCCGCACCATAAATAATGCTTGATTTCATCAGGTTTATCTTCTGTCCAGAGGCTTCACTGTAATCTGATAGGATTTGCTTGACCGTTGAAACCTCGGATGGAGAGGCTTTGCAGAAGAACATGGAATTATCTGCAAAGAGCAAATGGGAGACACGAGGGCATGTGCTTGCTAAGTGAATTCCTGTCTAATGGTGATCTTGCTCTGCCTTCTGGAATCTCTTTGCTAGGATCTTCCCACACAGTATGAATAGATAAGGTGAAAGAGGGTCACTTTGTCTTAAGCCTCGCGAAGGCAAAACCTTTCCAAACGGTTTGCCATTAAGAAGAATGTCAAAAGAGCTGGTGGTAATACAAGTCATAACTCTGCCTATCCAGAGCTCACTAAATCCAAAGGTTCTCAGAGTATCTTCTAGGAATTGCCATTCAACGCGATCAAATGCCTTCATCATATCCTTCTTAACTGCTATATGATTTAGAGTTATTTCTTGTATATAAAGTTGCACAAGCTTATAGGTCGGAAGTCCCCTATTCGGGTTGGTTTGCTCTTCTTTGGAATAAGGCATATGTTGGTGTAGTTGAGACGTGGGTTTAGGAAGCCTGTATCCATAAACTCTTGAACCATTTTGCAGACATCTGACCCCACTGTAATTCATTTGTCTTTGTAGAAAGCTCCTGTCATTCCATCTGGTCCCGGACATTTGTTTGGGTTCAACTCAAATACAGCTGCTTTGACCTCACTTATGGATATTGGAGTTATAAGTCTTGAGTTCTGGTCACTTGTAACCATTGAATACATTTGAGTGAACATTGGAGATGTTCTTATAGAGCTTGTGTCTATCAGCTCTGATGAGAAGAGGTCATTGAAGTAGTTGACGAGTAAAGTGCCCATGTCCTTGTCAAAATAAACTAATTGACCCGATTGCTCATTTAGAAGCGTCGTGATATGGTTGAAAGCTTGTCGTTATTTGACTTGTGCATGTAAGTACCTTGTATTCCTGTCCCCCGCCTGCAGCCACTGGATACGACTCAAGGTTCTCCAGAAGATTTCTTCTTCTCTATAAGCTTTTTCTAGATTGCTTCTACGTTTCCAGAGCTCTTCCGAGTCAAAAGATTCCTGGTGGGTTAATCGGTCAATTTCATCTTTGAGGTGTTGTAGTTAGAGCTGGGCATTAGTGCGATTGTTTGCTTTCCAAGAAGCGATTCTCCTATGCACTGCTTTATTTTATATATATTTCCATCTCAAAAGCATCCTCTGAAGCAGGGTCACTCTCCAAGTTCCAGCCTTCCTTAACTACCTCATTAAAACCCGAATGTGTTTTCCAACGCATGTTATACCTAAAGAGCTTCTGACCTCTTCGGTTCTCCTCCCTAAGAGAAACTAACAAAGGATTATGGTCAGAGCGTACTCTAGGCATGTAACGAGTGGTTGTATTTGGGAATTCACTGAACCATTTTGTATTGCAAAGTACTCTATCTAACTTACAATGGATCAATTCTTTCCCCCGTTTCCCAAACCAGGATAGCGAATTACAATACGAGGTGGGCTCTTGTAATCCACATTCAGCTATGAAAGCATTGAATGGGTAAAAGGATGATTCCGCTCGGATGCGACCTCCTCGTTTTTCATCTGCAGACGCCAGCTCATTGAAATCTCCTAATAACATCCATGGAGCTTTCATGTGTTCTCCAATACTGGAGAGTCGATCCCAAAGTTCTTGTCTTTCACTTAGAATCGGGTATCCATAGACGCCGGTAAGGAAAAAGTGATGGTTTTGCCACAAAATCTCAACATGAATGAATCGCTGATTAGCTTACAACTTCTTAACTGAGTATTCCTGCTTCCACATCAGTGATAAACATCCACTTAAACCAATTGGTTCCACTGTGAGCAGATCATAGAATCTTAATTGTTGACAAAGCATTTCCAATATGTGTCTCTTGTTTTTGTCTCACAAAGGAAAACTAAACCCAGGGCTTGCTGACCATACAAGTCCCTAAAGTGTCGAACTGTCAGGGGTTTCCCCAAGCCCTGACAGTTCCAACCGATTATCTTCATAGAGAGTTTGGTGGTTTCTGGATAACCACTAACATTTTCCAAGCTGGTGTTCTTTCAGATACTCCTTGAGATGAAGTAATCTCCTCTAACTCTTGATGTTCTGCAGATGAGATAAGTTTCTGCCTTAGGTCTGAAACCCCGTCTGATGTCAAGCTAATGTTTCCCTCAGCTTGAGGACCATCAACAAATGTGTCTTGAAATCCGATAGGCGCTTTTTGAAGTCTAGCCCTCTTCTTTGATTGATTTCGCTAAGCACTAGTCTTTTGCTTCCTCTGTGAGGGGTCATGAGCTGATAATTCGGCCATATCTTCAACCTGGATTCTCGAGTTCAGAATTCTCCCCGATGTCAAAGGTTGAAGAAATTCCAAACGTTGCAGGGCTGGGGTTATCTGCTCATCTGTATTCGACAGGATCCTTTTAGATGTGGAGCTCAAATGCTCTGATCCTCTCTCCTCTGCCTTCTCATCTGCTGATTGTGATTCTAGCTGTTTCTGCAACGTCAATCCCTTCCCATTATATCTCCTTTCTGCCAGACCTTTCTCAACAGAGTTCTTGTCTATCAATCTCTGCTATGGGGTCAAATGATCCGAGACTTGAATTGAACCTTGATCGGATCGCTTTTCATGTATTGAGCCTCCTAATATTCTCCTGATTGGTTGCTGAATTTCACCATTTTCAGAAGGTGAAGAAGTTCTATTGCTTCTGGAAGAGTTCCTTAATGGAAGCTCATTGATTCACCCAGATAGATCCTCATCACTATGAGCTCCAGTAACAAAGGGATGGTTCCTGCTTGCAGAAACTTTGTCCGGGTCAAAAATTCCAAAGGACTGTTTAGGCACTTTTGGTTTCCATACTTCCATTTGCTTCCCTTTGCCCTTATCCCGATATGTAGCTGTCCCCTTCCCTTTAGACTCTCTGACTCTAGGTTATCTCGCCTTAGATTCTTTGATCTTCAGGGAGAAAGCACTAAGATGTTTCATGCTTGTGATGATCTGCTTCTTTCACTGAGAGAGATAGTCTTCAACAAGATTACCCTGCTCTTTGGAAATGCAGGATGCATCTGACAGAGGATTTATTTGGGAGGGTGCAATGGTAGTGGTCATGTGTAAGACGCTTGCAATTTAGACATAATTTTTGAAGTTTCTCATACTCGAACTCAATCACTGTGGGCTCCCCCTCATTGAAGCTGATTAAGGACTTAAAAGTGATTGGCTTTTCTATAGGGATCCAGATCCTAGCTCTGACAAATTCTAAAGACTCTATGTTATGTGCATGAAGCTGAATTTCATCAGAGACTTCTCCAATAGTAGTTCCCACTCTTCTAATTGTCTCCTCTAATATGTAGTTTAAGGGGATATTATGAATATCAACCCAAAATAGAATCCTATTAAGGAGATCTGGTGAGCCTTGAGATGACCATTTCACCCCCGCTATCATCCACCCATTTACAGACCAAGGGCCTTTTTCCAAAACTCGCTTCATATCATATTCATACTTAAATATGAATTGAACACGATCACTCCCAATAGGGCGTGCTCTAACAAATTGCTCAATATCCCAGATCTTAAGGAGTGCTATAGCTAATCCAGATGGCTTGATTGAAGAAGGATTCAGGATACGAGCAATAATACTTGATTCAAGCTCATTTACAATGGTCTTTTTCTCAGAGGCAATAATCGAAACTACACTTCCAGGTTGGAATTCTTCCTGACTACTTAGTTTCCTGATTTTATCCTCTTCTTTCCTTCTATAGTGTTTCCTCATCATAAACGAGAGCACTAATACCAATCGCCTAGCTAAAAATCAATATCTAAGACTCAATCCTAGACACCAAGCCTAAGATCGAATAGTAAGGAATCCACAGATAAGACCGGAAGAACACACTCCTCCCAAGACTATATGTTCGTACAGTGCATGAGAGATGTGAGTTTCAGTCTAAATCCGGGTAAGATGTCGAACCCAGAAAAGCTGGTTGTTAAAGATTAGCATCTCCGAAGGAGAGCACCATAAGTTAGCCGAGGCAACTCGAAGAATGGGAGAGGTTAGAAAAACCAGAAAAAAAAGAAGGAAAAGGTAGAATCTGTGGGATGATATGTTTAGGGAAACAGATCCAGTAGAAACAGATCTACAGGGAAAGAAATGGTGGAAAGGGGAGGTTTATAGAGTGCTAGATATGCCAGAAGTTTAGATCTAGAGGGATTAAGGGGTAAGGTACCGGCGGATTGCAAAGGAGATGGCAAAGATCTGAATCGCCTTTTCAGTCGCCATTAGGGTTTCTTTTTCTCCTCGTGCTCAACCATGCACATCTTTGTTTGCATCGGCGTTAGACAAACAAAAACATTTGTATAAGGGACAATTTCAAAAATATTATTTTTGGTATACCATCATTCAGGTTCATCACTAAACGAATGACCATTTTTTAAAATATCACTTATTTATAAAGTAAAAGATATAATTCCCTTTATGTTAAAATATATTGGGTTTTTTAATTTTTTTAGGATTGAAAAACATAATTTTTTTCTCTTATTTTTACAAAAAAACTTTTAGCAAATGATTCTCTAAAACATAAAATCTTATACAAATTCGGGAAACTTTATAAATTCTTATAAAATATTGAAAAATTATAAAATTTTATGGGGTCACATAACTTCTGAACAGATCGACAAGATTGGCGAATCTATTTTGTGATTGAACCACATATTTACTTTCTGATTGAACCACAAATCTAATATGTGATCAATTTTGTAATAGTCGGCTTAAATCCTTGTGATTCATTTGAATTTTCTCGATCCGTGAGAAGGTAAGTGTTTCGCTTGTCATTTTCATTATCCATAAAAATTATTATTGTGAATTTATCTTAGATTTTACCATAATTACTTTGATTTTTTTTAAAAAAAAATCAAAGTAATTATGGTAAAATCTAAAATAAATACATATATAAATTTCAATAGAAGATAACAATTATGTTATTGACTAAAATGTATTTTTGAATATCACCAAATGAATACTTGATAATATTGTTTTCTCAGACTTATCATTGAATGAATACATGATAAGATTTTTTAGCACATTGTTCGTCAAACTCAAGTAAAAAATTATATTTTTGTCTTATGTTGCATGTCATTAAAAGACCGTGTTCTTTTATTAATATCAGAACGGTTAATGGTGTTATTTATCATATTTTTGAAAATGCATATGTTGCTTTGGATTTGGTTCCAAATAATATTTAGTTAGACTGTTTGGAATTTTATTTTGAAATTCAGTTGTTTTATGATACTTATGTTTATTCTATATTCATTGATTTCCATACTTTTTATAATATTTATACATATTCCACTGCTAATTATTATATTTTTAATTATCTTGATTATTATGCTTTATTACATATAAAGTTAATTAAATAATCAAAAAATTATAAGGTAAATATATAATATTAAAATTGTATCACAAACAAACGGAAATCTGTTTATGTGATTAACAAAAATTTCACGAAATCTGATTTTTAATTGGCAAATCCAATCTGCACAACTAAAATTAGTTACTTCATTCTTCTTATGTGGCAGCATATTTAAAAATATATCATCCTTTAGATCAATTTTGCACATATCTGCAGGCCAACAACCTAATAATCTTCAAATGGACACATTTGTATGTTACTTCTTTTATATAATACAGATTATCATAAACCCAAACTCATTCTAATTTTCAAAACTCATAGAAACTAAAAAAAAAGTTGTCACTAAAGATGTCTACGGGTGACCAAACACATGCGTATCTAGTGAGATACAAACCCGACGAATGCGAGTTTATGCCATGTTTCATGAACTTAATTCTAGATAACACACATTTGATGTTGTATTTTGTAAAATGTTATGTTAATTTCCAAATTATTTCACCTATCATACCTTTGTTGATGATTTATATGTGTGTACATATATGTAATCAACAGTTGCTTTTCCCGTAAGTTTCAGCCACAGTTGACAGTACTCCCATATTTTACTGTCTCCTGCACATTACAAGAAGCCTTCCGTTACAAGCACTCAACTTTGCATTGCACGAAACATCTTTATTTTGGTTTTTTTCTTTTCTTTTCTAAGAGAAAAACAAATATATTATCTGTTATTTTCAGTTTGATCTTCATGAAAAATCAATTGCAAATTATAATATCTTTTTTTCTGTTTTGCCTTCAACTACACATCTAACATCTTTTTTCTAATCTAAATCCAATCCATGTGCTACTTTATCGATACATATCTTTGTCTTATTTATGGATTGGGAACCAAACAGTGAGAATAACACGTTAGCTACTATTTCGAATTATACCAAACTCAAGAAAATTTTTAATTAAAAAAAAATTGTTAACCAATTGAAAATAAACATCTCAACCTACTAGAGCTTTAGCCCCACTTGGTATTCCTTTTTCCCCTAACATATTTTCCTTTCTATTAACCAATTTTATGTAATTCATATAGAAAATTAGTTTCTTTGACCTTTTAAATCTCTAAGTTAGTCTAAAATAGATGTTTAATCAGTATTGGTGTGTTGACCATGAGGGCCTTTTGGTCATCTGACATTTGTAACACCATTAGTAAGCTAAAGAAATAGAAGCAACATATTAATGAGTTGTGATAGGCTCGTAACGCCAAGTCTTGGGTTATATAACAAGTCATCTTCTTTACTGAGGGAGACAAAAAAGTTCTGGAGGAACAATGACAACAACAAGACAGATCTTGGAACAGCCACAATCGCCATTTATTCAACGCATCAGGAGCTCGGGGACCATAAGCATCAATGGAAGCCCTATGATTGATGACAAAGAAGAGGAGCTTTCACGCTCTGCTTTGGCTTTGTTTAAGGAAAAAGAAGATGAGATTGAGAGGAGAAAGTTGGAGATTAAGGATAGGGTCCATACAAAGCTTGGACTCGCTGAGGAAGCTACTAGAAGATTAGCAGAGATTCGGGAAGTAAGTTTTATTTAAGATGTTCAAGAACTTGGACAAATATTTTCATTGTTAGAGAGTTGTTGTTGTAATATTTTCAGGAGCTGGAAGCTCTAACCGATCCAATGCGAAAGGAAATATCTGCGATAAGGAAAAGAGTCGATGCTATTAACCGGGATCTCAAGCCTTTAGGACAGAGTTGTCAGAGAAAGGTAATGAATGTGTATTTTAAGATGTTCATTAATCTTTATCTTTCTTTCAGATTCTTATCTTAATGGTTTTTTATTACAGGAGAAAGAATTCAAAGAAGCACTTGAAGCTTACAATGACAAGAACAAAGAGAAAGCTATGTTTGTTAGCAAGCTAGTTGAGGTGAAACATTCCGTCTCCATTTGTCTTTTCTGTTTAAAATGATCGCTGTTTTCTGAATCTTTTCTGGTATGATATGTGTTCAGCTTGTTACTGAAAGCGAGAAACTGCGAATGACAAAGCTTGAGGAACTCAGCAAAAGCATTGACATTTCGTTACGCTAACACCAAGATGATGACAATCAAAAGGTTGCAAAATCAGCCAGCTTTTCTTCTTTCTGCTGCACTTTTTTAATTGTTTGATTCGGTATTTGCTTGTCTTTGTGATCAAATCTTATTTCCTGATTTAGCAGAAATGTGTTAAAGATTCGGTATGAATTCACATTCTTATGTTTTCATGTCTGTGATAATGTTGCACAAATATATTCTCCTTTGTTCCTGACCTCGCAAGTTTTGTAACTGGTCAAAGCAACCTGCCTCTTAGGCTATGACATTTATATGGAACACAGAGAAGCATATGCAAACATTGTAAGTCTACAACCTCAGTAATAGATGAAACTAATGATAACTTCATAAATCTGCCTCCCTCATGCAAATTTCAAAGCCAGGACATAAGAGCTTTCTCTCTCTCTTGACGATCATCCTCAGCTTCTTCTGTTGAAGTCTATCACTAATATTCCCTGATCTCTTTTGCTGTTTCTCCACCTTAACTTTCTGTTGCCCTTCAATAATTTCCTTCCACTTCTCTGCGTTCTTCTCGTGCCTCTTCTTTTCCTTGTAGATTCTCTTCTTTAAAAGCTTTATATCATCATGAATCTTGATACCATAAGCTATGCTTATAGCGGCTTGCTATGCATGCTATGTATGCTTCTTTGCAACAAAGTCCCCTTTCGCTGTATCTTTCTTCAAATCCTCTAACTTTATTGCCATTTCAAGCTCTTTCGCCTTAGAAACTCTCATTTTCTTTCTGTTTTCCCTTTAATCCTCACATTCGTCTTCTTCCCCAATCTTGACATAACCATATGTAAGATCCTTCACAGCCTCTTCAACAACATTTAATTGTTCAACCTCAGAGAGCATGAGTCACTCTTCCTCTTAGTTTGCTGAAAACGTTGTCTCACCTTCTCATATGTACCATCTTCTTGCAAACCAGAATTCATAGGCTTCATATCCGTCTCATTATCCGAATTATCCTTTCCCATTTTCAGCTTCAGATCAAGAGTAGTTAAAGAAGATTTTTCTGGATTCAACCTATCTCTCTTTAATCTGCATTCTTTAGGTTTTCAATTGTTTCTCTCTTGGCAATGTCTTTTTCTGCTTTGCTAAGACCTTGAAACCACTTCTTTTATGTATGGTCTTCATCATCGGGCAGATAGATCTTGCAGGGATGAGCTCTATCAACTTTTCCAAAGATTCAGGATGCTCACGAATCATCATGTGATTCATATTGAAAATGGAGTCTGATTCAAGATCAAGTTTCTCCTTTTTATTTGACATCTACAAATATAGCCAAAAACCAATCACAATCAGAAAAATTCTTTTTCAGAAAGATTAAAAAAAATAAAATTAAAGAAATTACAAGAAGACACATTTAAGAGATTAAACATCCAGAAGATAGATTCAAACTAAACCCTAATTTTCTCCTCAGCAATCATAAGCAGACGGACATCAAAGCTATACAGAAATACATAATCCATCGAAACATGATATACTTCACAGAAAACGAATTCGAAGTGAAATCAAATTATTGATTATTTCGAGAGAAGAAAACTTTTTTATTGTAGTTCTTGCAAAAGAACCCTAACCTAAAGCTTAGGGCGCAAGGAGTGTGATATTGCAAAGCACGCGTGTTGGGCCGATTTTTATAGCGCCCTGAAATAAATGGGCCTCTTCAGTGTTAACAATACCTATAAATTATACACATCCATTGTAGGACAGAAAATCAAACCGAATTGAAATCGGTTCAGTTACCAACCGGAACCTATTTATGATTTTGCTCTTTTCTGCTTACTCCGGTTTACAAGTCGCCGGAGAGGGAGAGGTAAGAAGAGGTTTCTGCGATGTCGTTAAACCCTAGCAATGGCGGAATCGACGAAGAGAAGAAGAAGGCGAAGGTGGTCGTGATAATGGGTCCCACAGGATCTGGGAAATCGAAGCTAGCTGTTGAATTGGCGTCTCACTTTCCTGTGGAGATCATTAACGCCGACGCAATGCAGATCTACAGTGGCCTCGACGTTCGCACCAATAAGGTTGTTAATTTGGTTTTGTATTGAAAACAGAGGAAAAGGACAAATGCTGTAAACTTTGATCAAATCCGATTATAGCCTTTTATAATGGAAGAGAAAACAGAATTTTCTACAAAACAGGAATTCTTTACACAACTACATAAAATAACAAAATAAACTAAAAATAGAACATGATTTCAACACCACTAGCAACACCACTAACAATGATAAGCACCACTAGTTTCATGCTTAGACTAATTCAAACCAAATAATTACTTTTTTTTGGCGCCAATATTTCTTCTTCACTTCAGTAACCGAACTTTGCAGACACATCCTCCCCTAAACTAAACACCCTGTTTAATTTATCCGAGGTACAATATTCATCGCAAGCAAATCCCTTAGTCTCTCATATGCATCCATTTTGATTGGCTTAGTCATAATGTCAGCTATCTGATCTTATGAACAAAAATGTATCATCTTAATTAGACCATTATTTACAAGATTTCAAAGGAAGTGATATCTGACATCTATATGCTTGCTCCTCTTGTGCATTACTTGATTCTTAGCAAGCTTGATAGTGGACACATTGTCACAAAACATGACAGTACCTTCACACTCTTCTTGATTTGCTCCAATCCAATTCAATATCTTACGCAGCCAGATGAGCTGACAAGCACAATTTACCGCTGCTACAAATTCTGCTTCTGTAGTGGATAACGTCATTATAGGCTGTCGTTTAGAAGACCATGAGATTGCAACATTGCTTAGGAAGAACACATATCCAGAGGTGTTTTTTCTTGTATCTAAGTCTCCAGCATAGTCACTGTCAGAGAAAGCTTCAAGAGTGATGTTTCCATTTCGCTTGTAGTGAATTCCCAACTTTATGGTACCTTTAAGATAGCGCAATAGTCTTTACAGCTCCAAGTGGCTTAGATTTGGTGAATCCATGAAGCGACTTATCAGACTTAGTACAAACATTAAGTCAGGTCTTGTAGTTGCAAGATACATCAAAGAACCCACCATTTGCTTGTACTTACTTGCATCTATTCGTTCGCTTTGATCATCTCTTATGAGCTTGGTTCCTGGAACAATTGGGTTTCGCACCGGATTGCAGTTGCTCATTTCAAAACGATCAAGAACCTCCTTATGTACTTTCTTTGGCTCATGTAAATACCAGTGTCATCTTGAACGATTTCCACTCCTAGGAAGTAGTTCATCTCTCCAAGATCAGACATTTCAAACTCATTTTTCATGTCTGATTTGAAATTCTCAACCATACTCAATTTGCTTCCTGTAACTATCATATCATCCACATATAGTGAGACAATAAGAAGGTTACCTTCTGCATCAGCTTTCACAAATAGTGTTGGTTCATATGGACACTTCACCAATCCTTTCTCCAAGAAGTAACCTTCAATCCTGATATACCAGGCTCTGGGTGCCTGTTTAAGAAAATACAGAGCTCGCTTGAGCTTCTAAACCTTTGCATCATGACCTGGTTTCTCATATCCTTGCGGTTGATCAATGTAGACATCTTCAGTAAGTTCTTCATACAAGAAGGCACTCTTGACATCTAATTGGTAAACTTTCCATGCTTGTTGTGCTGCGACAGCTAGGATTGCTCTAATGGTATCCCACCTTGCCACAGGAGCAAAAATCTCAGTATAGTCCACTCCATGTTTTTGTGCATACCCCTTAGCTACCAGCCTCGCCTTGCATTTGTCAACTCTTCCTGTCTCATTGAGCTTTGTTTTAAATATTCATTTCACTCCAATCGTATTAGCTTCAGAGGGTAACTCACACAGCTCCCATGTGTGATATCTTTTTATGGATTCTATCTCTCTGTCCATAGCTTCTCTCCACTTCTCTTTCAGTACAGCTTCTTCAAATGTGGATGGATCAGTTTGCAGAAAACAGACCAAATGCGCTTGCAAAGTTGACATGTCCATCTTCCTCCTCAAATAGTCCTTCTCCTATTTCATATTCTTGCATCTAGATCGGCATTTTCCTTTGCCTTCTCCCTTGATCTATCTCTTCTTCATTGTTTGCAGCAGTTACTTGTGTCTCTTCAGCGGTTTTTGCTCCTTCTTCATCACCTTCCTTTTCTACAGCAAGTGGTTCTGGTTCTGTTTCACTTTCTCTGCTCCATTCCCACATGTCGTCTTCATTGAATGTCACATCTCTGCTGATGATGATTTTGTCTAAAATTGGATCATACAACCTGTAAACTTAGGATTCCTGCTTACTCTGAATAAAACACATTTTATGCTCTTCTCATCAAGTTTCTTGCGCTTTTCCTTGGGTATATGTGCATACGCAATGCATCCAAACGTTTTGAAATACTCAACAGATGGGATTCTATTACTCCAAGCTTCTTCTGATGTCTTTCTTTCCAGTGCAGAGGTAGGCGTACGGTTTAAGACATAAGCACTCCAGTTTGCTGCTTCAGCCCAATACTTCTTAGGTACTTTCTTTCCCATCAACACGCATCTCACCATATTGAGCAAGGTTCGATTTTTGCGCTCTGCTACTCCATTCTGTTGAGGAGTAAAGGCTGCTGTTAACTGTCTTTGAATACCAAGTTCACTGCACAGACTCTTGAACTTGTTTGAGTTGTACTCCCCCCTCACGATCGGTTCTTAAACACTTTATCAACCGACCAGTTTCCCTTTCAATCATTGATTTTAAAACTCTTAAATGCATCAATAGCCTCAGACTTCTCGCCTAACAGATATATCCAACACCTTCGAGAGAAATCATCTATGAAAGTGATTATATACCTCTTCTTGCTGCTTGATTATGAACTTATAGGTCCACAGAGATCAGAGTGAATCAGCTGAAGTCGCTCTGTAGCTCTCCAATTACTTCTTTTTGGAATAGCTTCTCTCTGTTGTTTTCCAGCTAGACAGTCTTCACATAGCTTAAATGGTATCTTGATTTCTGGTAAACCATTAATCATCTCTCCATTCTTGAGCGCTTGCAGTGCTTTGTAGTTTAGGTGACCAAGTCTGCAATGCCATAAATAAGCATTGTCTTCTGTAGTTGTCTTGAACCATGTTGTTTCAGACGGCAACGCATTTGTGGTGACCGCAAACATGCGAAGCCATGGTTATTTGCATGATTTTTCCCCGAGATGGATGATACAGTTTGCAGGTTCCTTCTTTTATTAGAAACCAGCAACCTCTTTCAACGAGTTGTCCCATACTGATTAGGTTGTTATTCAACCCTGGAATGTATTACACATTTGTTAGAATGTGAGACATCCCATCAACTTCCATTTGTATGTTTCTCTTCCTTGTGACATTCATCTTTGAGTTGTCTCCCAGTTTGACTTGGTGTCGATAGCTTTCATCAAAGTCACTGAACAATTCCTTCTCACCACTCATGTGATTGCTGCAACCAGAGTCGATGTACCACACTTTCTTTCTCTTTTCTTCGTCGGTATACGCCATCAACACTAGTGCCTCTGTTTCTTCTTCTTCTGCGTAGTTTGCATTGTTGTCTCTGCTTGTGCACTCAAACTGATAATGTCCCAGCCGATGACACTTGAAACATTCAATTTGGGATTTGTCAATTCCTCCTCTGTTGAAACTTCTTCCACGACCACCTCTGCCTCTCATTGATCCACGGAATCCACCTCTTCCTCGACTCCATTGTGTACCTCGTCCATACGCATACACATTCATCACTTGCTCCTCATTTTCCTTCTTCTTAAACTTTTGTTCATGAACTAGGAGCGAGCTCTGCAATTCGTCGATTGTGAGGTGCCTGATATCTTTGGCTTCTTCTATAGCACAGACCACGTATGTAAAACGTTCTGACAGGGTTCTCAGCACTTTCTCCACAACTTTGGAGTCTGGCACATCTTCTCCAAAGTTGCGCATATCGTTGGCTATGGTCCACCCTTGAGAAGTATTCGGACACACTTTCTCCATTTCTCATCTCTAGTACTTCGAACTCTCTTCTCATTCTCTGCAATTGCGCACTTTGAACACGTGCATTGCCTTGAAATTTTGCCTTCATTGAATCCCATAATTCTTTAGAGTTGTTCTTCACCAAAATCTGCTTCAAGATTGTCTTATTGATTGCTGCAAACAAGTAATTCTTGACTTTCAGATCCTTGAGCTTCAATTCAACGAGCTATGTTCGTTGCTGGCTGATTAACACCGTTCCTCGTGGTGGTTCATTCACTCCATCTTCGATCAAATTCCACCATTCCTTAGATCTTAGTAGGTTTTCCATCAGCATCGCCCAATGTTCGTAATCACCATCGAACTTAGGTATGCTGGGTAAACCATCTTTGTCCATGTTTCTCTTTCACTCACACACCCGTGTTTCCCTTTGTGTTTACACTCGTCTCACAATTTACTCACCTTCTCTTTCTGTTTCAATTCACTCTTCTCTCAACCTTGTGCTCTGATACCAAATGTTAATTTGGTTTTGTATTGAAAACAGAGGACAAATGCTGTAAACTTCCTTGCATTGATTAAATCCGATTACAGCTTTTTATAATGGAAGAGAAAACAGACTTTCCTACAAAACAGGAAGTTTTTACACGACTACAGAAAATAAAAAACAAACTAAAAATAGAACATGATCTCAACACCATTAGCAACACCATTAACAATGACGATCACCACTAGTTTCATGCTTAGACATTTAATTCAAACCAAACAACTACTTCTCTTTAGCGCCAATATTTCATCTTCACTTCAGTAACCAAACTTTGCAGACTCCTTAACAAAGGTCACCATCAACGAGCAGAAAGGTTTGACTTTGAAGGTCTAAATGTGAAAAATTCGAGTATTTAGCTTGTTTTTTATGTAAGTTTTGAGGATCTTAGGAGTGCCTCATCATCTTCTGGGGACGGTGAGCCCAGATATGAGTTTACGGCGAAGGATTTTCGAGACTTTACCATTCCAGTGAGTACAAATTTGATACCTCTTTTGAAATTCAAAATTTCGAACATTTGTTTGTTTGTTTGTGTTCCCATGGTGAATCTGATAATCATATGGGAGGATTGTGTTAGAGAGAGATTTATAAATATTTGGATCCTTTCACAGTTTCATCAAGGGCCAAGAATTACAAATTGTGTATAGGATTCAATGATTTTTTGCCCTCATTACTTTAAGTAATCACATTATGCTGCTCTGTATCTTTAATGACAAATGCTCTTTAAATATGGACAAAGTCACCTTATAAGTAATGGTTTGGTAGGTATGATATACTTAGGATTGATTTGTTTCACAGCTTATTCAGGAGATCCTTTCTCGCAATCACATTCCAGTTCTCGTTGGAGGAACAAATTATTATATACAGGTGATCTTGTTGTTGCTTTATTCATGTCTGGTTTTGTGGCAAGATCACTGTATGATTAAACTTTGATTAACGCTGTTATCTTATCTTACTAATGTTGTTCATGTAGGCAGTTGTGAGTAAATTTCTTCTGGATGATTCAACAGGAGACACGGATGAGTGCTGTTTAAATGTTGCTCCAGGTATCTTGAGTCTCTATCAACACGTAAATTTGAAAACTTTATAACCAGATAATGAGACATTTTCCGCTTGAAGGCTTCTTAAAGAACTTGATCCTGTGGCAGCAAACAGAGTTCACCCTAATAATCACAGAAAAGTGAAATTTCTTATTTGATATATTCTTCTGTGTGGATAAATAGCCAAGGATCCTGATTTTATGTGGCTTTGCCAGTCTGTTTACTCACTCTGGTCCGATGTTATGTAGATTAATCAATACCTAAGCTTGCATGCTAGTAAAGGAGTTCTTCCGAGCAAGCTATATCAGGAAAACGCTGCAGAGGTAGGTTTCTTCTTCTTTTAATGCCCCTTATCTGCTGTGGGAAGTTAATTAACTAATGTATGCGGCAGGGCAGAACTGGGGATGCATCGATGCCTCTCGTTTTGATTACTGTTTGATATGTATGGACGCTGTAACCACGGTGCTGGACAAATATGTTGGACAAAGAGTAGATTCCATGGTAGATGCGGGACTACTTGACGAAGTATATGACATCTACAAACCAGGAGCTGACTATACCAGAGGCTTAAGGCAGTCCATAGGTGTGAGAGAGTTTGAAGACTTCCTGAAAACATATCTCCCAGACAGAAATAGTTCCGCTAATGGTTCATTTTGTGGTTCGAAGAGAGCAAGGATGATAAGGCCTTGAAGAAGAATCTGAGGAAGATTCTTGATTTTCCAAAAGATGATAAGTTGAGGATTATGTTGGAGGAAGCAATTGATAGGGTGAAGTTAAATACCAGAAGGCTCCTACGTCGTCAAGTAAGCAAAACGTTTTGGTGAACCTCTCTAATACAGAATTGATCCTTTATTGCTGAAGCATTTATATTTGGTATGTTGTGTTTCATAAAAGGAGAGTCAATCGGCTAGAAACGGTCTTTGGCTGGAATATCCATCACGTTGATGCAACAGAGTGCTTATTAAGTAAGTATACACTATGTGTTTCGATTAAAGCTACTTATAAAACAAACCTTAACAATATCTCTTAGTGGTGTGTGTGTGTGTGTGTGTTTAAAGGCAAATCTGAAGAGTCATGGGATGCGCAAGTGGTTAAACCGGCGACAGAGATCCTCCAGTCTTTCCTGAACACAGAAACTGAACTGGGCATGATTCAACCTTAAAAGTCAATTGAAAGAGAACTATGGAGTCAATATGTTTGTGAGGTACAATAAATTTCTGTCTCAGTTTACATAAAGTGGAATCCCTGAACAATGAAAGCATGTGGTTGAAGCAGGCTTGTGGAAACAAGGTACTAAGAGGAAGACACGAGTGGGAGCATCACACACAAGGCCGGGCACATCGTAAGAGAACCACTCGACTTAATAAAGCTCAATTTTTCAAAAGCAGAGAGAAGCAACAAGAAGAAGAAGTGGGGATTGCAAAGAGACATCATGAAAACTGAAAAAGGTTCATAATGTCAATATTGGACCCATCGAAAAGAAAAAGCCCATAACCCATCAAAGCATTACAAAAATTTTTTTTACTTTTTATTTTGTATATGCAAAATTGAATGTCTACTATAAATTTCTAATCACAGCACTTTTTGTAAGGGCCATATTTGATTCAAGCCAAAATATCGACAAAATCATAAAGGTAAAATATTAGTTGTTGCAAAAAGGTAAAAAAAAAAAAAAGAGAAAAAATAAAGGAACAGTTGTCCTGAAGAATGGGGCTATAAAGGGAAAAGCGATCACGAGATAAATTAAAGGATAAATAAATATAAGAGAGACTCCAACAAAAACGGTCCTTAATTTTCTTAATAGACACGTGTCATACTTTTACTGTAACCATAAGGGCAACACGGTCACCCTAAAATAGTATTGCAATATCTCTATTTAAAGATTTTGTTATTTTTTTCAAAACACATGGTACGTTCCAGATTTTAATTTTTAAATCATATAATTTATTAATAGCAATACAGATGAGAGACTATACTACTACAGTACTGCTAATGTATTATTGAAACTTAAATTTTCAAATGATTGACTCTAAAAATTTTGTTTTCTAAAAATGTAAATCTTATTAGAAAATAAAATATTTAGATTTTATAAAATAAACTATTTTAACAAATTTGCTGATCTTATCTACTGGGTCCATCTACTTGCTCCTATGGCAAAAAAAAAAGAAAGAAAAAGATAATAAATATGAAAGCAATAGCAGTTGATGCTTCGTCGGACTTTTAATAGTGAAATATCCAATATCGGAAAAACAACAATAATGTTCTTGAAATCATAAGAAAATAAAATTTGTATGGATTAGCAATTTTTTTTAAAAAAAAAGTAATTCACAGATCAAAATATTTTTATTAATCATCTAAAAATAAAACTTTCAATCTAAAAAACTATTTGAACTTGCGGAAAACAGTTTTTTAGTTTACAGACCACTTTTTATCAAACAAAATTTAGAACCAACATTAAAACAACATTAAACTAACCAAATAGATATCGAATTCATTCTACCAAAACCCTTTGTTGATCTCGGATAATGCATAGTCTATACAATAAAATACAAAAGCTTTATTACCTTTTACAATTATAAAGATCGTATAGAGTTGAAGGATTATCAGTTTAAATTTAGATATAACAGTTTTGCATTCAATAAATGATTAAAATATTATTGGTTTGATATCAGTTCAGTATTTTTTTGGTATCAAATTGATTCAAATTTTCACTAAAATATCCGATAATATCTTGGATAGGGTTCAATATCGGATTATCGGTTTGGTATCAGATTGGTTATACCCGATAATTCAAAATTGTATCCGAAAAAATATTGTACCCAAAATAAAAAAATTGAATCGGTTCGACAAAATGTAAACAACTAAAATCCGTAAAAGAAACACTAAAATTTATATGTCATATATATATATATATATTCAGATTATTGGATTATCAGATAGGTTTTGGATCGTTCTTTATTAGTATAAGATATTTTAGATATAATAATTTTGCATCCAATAAGATTCAGATATTATTGGTTTGATTTTGAATTGGATTAACCAATACGGATAAAATTACCACCCTAGATCATACTATATTAAAATATAATGTTCCATTAAAAAGTTGAAAATTTTGAAATATTATGTATGGATTCACACAACTCGATCTCGAAGCAACTCCAAACAAATCTACTATAATCATTATTGCAGAATTTGTTTATCTTATTTAAAAAATGACTCGCCATAAATATAAATTTTGAGACAATCTACGCGAGCTCACTCATGCGAAAATAGAACTATACGTTAACTCATTAATATACTTTAGAAATTGACCTCTTCAAAGTGACTAAACCATATATAATAATTTTTTTTTCTATATGACCATAAATGATTATCATGTAAAAAGTAAAACCCACATCATGATTCTAAACTAATTTCGGAGTTGAAAAAAACGATATAACTATGATCAATATATCTCGAGAGATTTGTCCATAAATTAGTGTAGATCTTGAAGACAGCTTTATGTCTATATATTCAGGTCGGGTTTTTTGAGTTTTGAATTCACCAATTTTTAAAAAATTTAGTTTGAGAAATCAAAATAAAAACGTGTGTTTTAGACTAACCGTATTATTTTGTGTAAACTTTGGGTTATGTGACTCCACATAATTTTACATAATTGTTTATAGAAATTATGGGTTGGCCTTCTGACTGAAAAATAAATGATGTCAAAGATTTTCTAAAGAGAACTGTGTGAGATGTAAAGTCCACTTCTGCACAAATCAAATGCATAGTTACATTAATGTTACTTTGTCATTGTACCAATTAATAAATACACAATTGTATTTTTTTGACATATATACATAATTGTATTCGAGGAAACTTCTCATTTAATTATAATGTTTTTTTTAAGAAAATGAAGGATAAATATAATAGACATGGCTGTTTGCCTATATATATGGGGTACACTAACATTTACAAAGGACACATGCAGGGCCATGTGAAGAGCCCTAAGCAAATTTAATGCAACTGTTCCTCTGAGGATACCGTTAGTTATTAGTATTTCTTTATCTTTAATCTTTTGATCTATTTTTCAGTTTTTTTTTATTTCCATTGACTCTCCCTTTCCTATTCATCATATTAATTTTGTTAATCACAATTTAATTAGGTAGATGGCAATGAAGAAGATTGAAGTTAGGTGAATGTTAATGATGTGAATTATTGTTGTTAAATACTCCATCTGTTTTTATTTAATTGTCGTTTTACAACTTTTTTCTTGTTTCTAATTATCTGTCGTTCTCATTTTTCAATACAATTTTTGTTAAAAAAAAATCCAAAAATAACCTTATTTAATATAACCCTATTTATAGTAAATGAAGATCAAAAACCAATTATACCCAAAATTAATTATACTAATAATCATTTATGATAAGGTTAAAATAGTCAATAAACAAAATTCATTAATCTACGAGAATTTTTCTAAAACGACAATTAAAAAAAATTGGAGGGATAGGGTTTTAAAAAGTTCCGTTCGAGTGATATTAACGTGTTAGAACTTCAAGATAAATATAATATCAATGATGTGAATTATTGTTATTAAATAGGGTTTAAAAAAGTTCCTTTCAACTTTACTCTTAGGTTATATTAAGGTGTTAGAATTTCAAGAAAAATATAATACTATCTCAAGTTTTTTTTAATTGTCGTTTTAGATAAATTCTCGTAGATTAATGAGTATTATTAGTTGACTGTTTTAACCTTATCATAAATGATTATTAATATAATAACTTTTGGGTATGATTGGTTTTTGATATTTATTTACTATAAATTGTGTTATAGTAAATAAGGTTATTTTTAGATTTTTCTTACCAAAGTTGTATTGAAAAATAAGAACGACATATAATTAAAAATAATAAAAAAATTGTAAAACGACATTTAAATAAAAACAGAGGAAATATCAATGATGTGAATTATTGTTGTTAAATATCGACTTTACGCTTAGGTTATATTAACGTGTTAGAACTTCCAAGATAAATATATTACACGTTTGTATGACAAAAATCTAAATTAAATGTTCACATAAACAATAACATAATATATATATATATATATATAATTTAGGTTTTCATGTCAAAAACGTGTTACTCCACGAGATCAGTTCGACAGAACAACTACTTGGTTAAAGAATGATATATAATTACATTTTTGTAAAGATAAATTGATTCGAGGAAACTGATATGACTCTTTGGCATCGAACTCTCAGGTACTATATGGAGAAGTAAATATTTACAGAGCTAATAGTAATCTTTGGATGATCATACTATAAATATATAACTATATATAGTAGGGGAGGGGCTGATAGATTTTGATTCGAAAATTAAATTGTAAAACAAAAGGGGACCAGTAATGAAGGATAGTGAAAGCAATACAGACACTGTGCGGCACATGTATCCCCCTTCACTATTCAATTTTTGTTTTCTTTTTTTTCGTATTTAAAAAAGAAAACAAAATGTTTAGCACATTCGTAATGAGTTTATAAAGAATACAATGAATCTACACAGAGAAAAATTCAAAGCTTCAGAGGAAGAAAATAGAATGCATTTTGTAGAAAGAGTTGTAAATTGCTTCAGGATTGATGCTATGTAGTACACATATTTGAAAGTAATAAACATATATATATATATATATATTTATAATTATAATACTGAATTATCATCTATCAACTCTATCTAAAATAAACTAAAACAATCGAAAACGAGATGTTAGTAAAATTCATTTTTGTTAGTATTGGATTTTACTCATAAATCTGAACCAAAGAGAATCTAGTTACCAAAGAACAATCATATTGTATTAAAGATCAATCATAACAATCAGTATAACAATCAGTATTGATATTAAATTTTATGTACATAAATATATTGTAAATAATTTATTTTGTATAATTGTAGCTAATTTTCAGTATATATATTGTCATCTTCAGTAAAATCATCGTATTTTATAATATTTTATATAATACCAAAAATTATAAAATTTTAAAACTTATTATTTCTTTTTTTTCTTCTTTTTCTCTACAAATATTTAACCGCCACAACTTTTTTGAAGAATATTGCTCTCACCACCAGATATTTTCAATCCAGACACTCAAACTTTTCTCATAGTTAATATGTCAAAGTGTCTATAAACTCACTTCCACCAATTATCTCATGTGGAATCGACAAATTCATGTCTTAATAGATAGGTATGATCTTGTTGGACATCTTAATGGCTCTATCACTATTCCACCAGCCACCATCACTGTAGGCAATGCGATCTCGATCAATCCAACCTATGGCATATAGAAATGTTAAGACAAATTCATTCTCACATCTCTCATTGGTGCCATATCCACATCAATTCAACCTACTGTTTCTTATGGAAACACTACACTGAAATTTTATAAATCATGACATCAACCTAGGCCAAATCAAATAGGGACCACATCAAACAACTAAACACTAAACTAAAATAGTTGAGAAAATATAACAAAATAATCAACCTGTACATATAATCACCACATGACTTGAACTCATCATTCTGGAGCCACACATCATATAACCTCGGATCTCAACAGTCTGTTGTTTCATAAGTCATACAGTGGTGGTGATGGTGTTGTTATTGTTGATGGATCAATTTTTCCAATCACACACATTGATTTAATATCACTTCCTTCTCATACTTGCAGATTGAACTTACATAAAATTTTGTGTTAATGATATTGACAAGAATCTCATATTAGTACGTATATTGATTATGTAATACTAATTGTGTGTCTGTTGAATTATTTTCTACATCCTTCTAGGTGAAAGATCCCAACACGGGGGTTGCATTACTCCAAAACAGAACTAAAAACGAGTTTTATGAGTGGCATGTGACACCATCTCAGACCGTAGCCATTCATGGTTCATCGAGTCCAAAAGCCACTTTAATTGTGGCACTCTCGATTAGACCACCATTTATCGCCAATGTTAAACACCATTGTTTCAAGTTTTTCACTTCTTGTTGCTTATCCTCAAAAACATTTGTCCTGCTCAGATTTCTTTTTGATAAGAGTCATAAAATACTATTTTCTCAAAAAAATATTACCTCCACAAGATTAATAGAAATTCTTTTCTCTGATGTTTGAACTTCTCCTTGATCAACTTGTGTCCATTAGAAAACAACTTACATATGCTCTTACAAAACCATTACTCCTGGTAACATTCAATAGTTACTCAAGAAATATTGGAGTTACACAACCACATCCATCTTGAGGAGGCATATCAAAGATCAATGATATCAATCAGTACTGATATTAAGGATGTGTTTATTTACAGAAATATATTTTCATTAACTCATTTTGTAAAGCCTTAGCTAATCTTGTTGGAATAATATATTAATAAACATGTGGACTTATAATATATAGTTAAAATGTAAATGAGAATTTGCTTAGGGCGGTCAAAGATTTTTGTAACTTACAAATTTTGGTATTAAAAACCAAATAAATTTGGCCATTAAATCTACTTGACCACCAAGCTATTCTTCTCCTATAAATAGCAAGCTACCTAGAAGGGAAAAATGATCCCTTCATTCTAAAGCAAAGAAAAACACCATTAGACACATTGTAGATATTCTTTGAGAAGTTTCTAAGTGTTGAAGCTCTCTTGAAATATCTTTTTGGTTGTTGGTGTTAGGTGTTGGTAGCTAAGGAATTCACAAGGTTTAACAGGTTCTAACTTCCTCTATATTCTACTTTTATCTTTCAAAAGTAGATTTTTGTTCTTGAGTATATAGTAGAATATTATCTCGTAGATTCAAACATGAATGAAACATGTTTGTCTTAATATTTGGTTGTATCATGGGATTCAAAGAATGCATGAAAACCGTCTTATTGCGGGCATTTTATTGAGATAAGGAAAGAGATCATCCTGCCTCCAAATTTTTTTTTGTTCTTATGATTCTAAAAATAAAATACTTGTTTATTTTTCTATTAAATTGTTAATATCAAAATGATTGTCTTGAAATCATGCTTTGATAATATTATACTAATAATCATGTTCATTAGATTAATTCTTGATCAAAGGATAATATTAAAATATTAAATAGTGTTAATATGGTTTTGCTATTTAATTATATAATTAATATTATTGAATTATATAAATGTTATAATTATTTTGCTAAAATAAATTATGATTACATGAATGTCAATATTAAAGTTTATATATATATGTATGCATATATATTAAAATATATATATTTATATGTGAGTTTAATAATTTATTTCAATCTCAAGAAATAAATTGTATTGCAAATTGATATTTCTCAAATCCGGTTTTATAAGGTTCTACAATCTTAACTCAATAAAACTTTTCTTTTTAAACGGATTTGTTGTATGAAAAATCGAATTTGCAAAAACCAAATTTTTTTTTTGTTGAAAAAAAAAATATAAGTCGGTTTCAAGATTTCATGACCGGATCGATCGATCCGGGTCTCAGATCGATCGATCCTTATCGGTCGATTGAGAGAAATCAAACAAATTGAACACCAAAACTGGTACCGCGGGTCAAGCGACCGATCGATTGCCATCCGATCGATCGATCTCGTATGATTGATGTTGTTAACCGAAAGAAAAAATATTTTTTTTAAAAAAAACCAAAAAAAAAACAATTAACGACCAATTTTTTTTGGCAAACGTTTTTTTCTCAAAACCAAATATTAGTGGTCTAATACCATTTAATTTATTGGTCAAACATTATTTATTTCAATCCATAAAATATTGAAATATTATTGGTAAAACATCATTAAAAATTAATAAATCTTGGTAAGACGTTATTTAATACCAATCAATTTTGGTAAAACGTTATTTAAACCAATTATTTTTTACAATTAATTGTAATTTTTTTTTAAGAACCAATTAAATTTTGGTATAGCGTTATTAATTATTAATAAAACAAAATCTTAATAAAAGCGAGTTTGTGATTTGTTTTTAATTTTTTTAAACAAAAAATTAAATCGGTAAAAATGATTAGCGATCGTGATTTAATAACATATACGTTAATAAATATGTTAGTGTTTTTGTTATGAAAATATAATTAAGATAAATCATGGTAATGATCTTTTAATTTTATACGATTTAATCATATAAATATGATTTGCTCAATTCAACAATAATTCAAAGAGTAATTGGTGATATTAATTTGTTATTGTGCATCGTTAATCTATAAAATATTTTTTACTTGGTCTGATACTTGTTGAATTTTTTAACAAAATTTCAGAAGTAATTAATTTATTTTTCTACGATTTATTGTTGCACTCATTAAAATGATTTTTGTTTCATTCTAAGCATAGACAAAACCAGTTTAAAACGTTAGCAAAAGTCACACTTTGACTTCTGTGCTGGAATTTAATATTTCAGAGATTTAATAATATTCTGGAAATTAATTGGATGATTATGCAAATTATCTAAATAATTTAAATAGCTTCATCCTGCTTTTGTATTAAATTAAATTGTTACTTTCTGAATTTAATAATTATAGAAATTAAAATTTAATTATTATGAAGGTGCTATTGGTTACGAGTCTAGTGAGTCGACACATCAAATTCAATTTGATAGTGATCTGCCACATATGATTGTGCCAAATTCTGATGTATATCAGAATGTCATGTGAGTGCCTAGTGCTATAAGCATAGGACTAATGATTGACAAAATTGATGGATGTCAATTCATTATATGGCATGAGAAGATTTATATCTCATTGACTATGCTGAAATTAGAGATGTAACTCAAGGAGGATAACATATGCTTTCTCTTGAGAATACTAAATAATAAACCTTTGGGTTTAATTCACACTTATTTATGTGATTTATTTACCCATTAGAGGAGGTAAAAAGTATTTTGTGACTTTCATTGATGATAGTACAAAATATTGCTATATTTACTTGTTACAAAGTAAAAATGAGACTTTGGATAAATTCAAGTAATATAAGCTGGAAGTTGAAAATCAACTCGGAAAAACTATAAAAATAGTTCGAAGTGATAGAGGTGGAGAATATAAAGGACAGTTTGATGCATTTTGTAGATGACATCATTCATCAAACAATTGCTCCTTACTCACCAGAATCAAATGAAATTGCAGAACGCAAAAACCGAACTTTAAAAGAGATGATGAATGCAATGATGCAAGAATCATGCGTAACCCAGAACATGTGGGGGAAACTTTAATGACTTCAGAACAAACAGTGTTGGCTAGGTCAACAATGGAATCTGAGTTCATTGCGTTGGACAAAGCAGCAGAAGAAGCATAACATCTTCGAAATTTTCTAGAAGATATTTCGATGTGGGAAAAACCAGTGTCATCGATTCGGATACACTGCGATAACCAATCGGCTATAGCACGTGCTAACATTAGCTTGTAAAATAGCAAGTCACGTCACATAAGTAGACGACATAAGACCATTAGACAGTTGATCTCAAGTGGTGTAATTTTGCTATATTACATCAAATCAGCTGATAACTTAGCAGATCCTTTTACGAAAGGTCTGACCTGAGATCAAATATTGAAATCATCAATAGGAATGGTTTTAAAGCTTATGATTTAACGATGAAATTTGGCGGTAACCCCACCTATACTTTCTAGGTTCAAAGGGACAACTAAGTCAAATTAAGTCTAAGAAAACATTGTGAAACTTATGTTTCTACCCAGTTCCTAATAATGATAAACAGTGTTGTCTGCAAAATTGAGGGTAAGCGTAAGCTTTTAATGATTTCATCATATTTATTTCAAGGAAGTAAAGCAGAATACTTCGAAATAGAATATGAGAATCACCTGTTGAGTGTGAAATGGGGCCGTTTCTAGGAGAATAAGGGATTGTTGTATTCTCCAAATTCACTCAAGAAATACCAGGCATGTTCAAGGCCAAAATGAACACAACGAGAGAGCGAAAGTTCTACTAGAAAATATAATTGTGTTATATCTATTGTTTCAGTTTACACTAGAAATTTGGATGGTTCAAGACATCGTGTTCACCAACTGGGCTTGTAAACTCGATAGATTATAACAGTGATTGCTTCAACGCTGAAAAATGCAACATTTTCATATACAGTTATTTTTCGCATATACTCAAGAAAGTATTTTTCAACTTAAATTTATCCTAAAAATGTTTTCAAAACATCCTCAATGTTTTAAGAGTCAATTCTATTCATGTGGGGGATTGTTGGAACAATATATTAATAAGCATGTGGACTTATAATATATAGTTAAAATGTGAATGAGAATTTGCTTAGGGGAGGTCAAAGATTTTTTGTAACTTACAAATTTTGGTATTAAAAACCAAATAAATTTTGCCATTAAATCTACTTGACCACCAAGCTATTCTTCTCCTATAAATAGCAAGCTACCTAGAAGGGAAAAATAATTCATTCATTCTAAAGCAAAGAAAAACACCATTAGACACATTGTAGATATTATTTGAGAAGTTTCTAAGTGTTGAAGCTCTCTTGAAATATCTTCTTGGTTGTTGGTGTTAGGTGTTGGTAGCTAAGAAATTCACAAGATTTAACAGGTTCTAACTTCCTCTATATTCTACTTTTATCTTTCAAAAGTAGATTCTTGTTCTTGAATATATAGTAGAATATTAGCTCGTAGATTCAAACATGAATGAAGCATGTTTGTCTTAATATTTAGTTGTATCCTGGGATTCAAAGAATGCATGAAAACCGTCTCATTGCGGGCATTTTATTGAGTTAAGGAAAGGGATCATCCCGCCTCCAAATTGTTTTTTGTTCTTATGATTCTAAAAATAAAATACTTGTTTATGTTCTTATTAAATTGTTAATATCAAAATGATTGTCTTGAAATCATGCTTTGATAATATTATACTAATAATCATGTTCATTAGATTAATTCTTGGTCAAAGGATAATATTAAATAGTGTTTAATATGGTCTTGCTATTTAATTATCTAATTAATATTGTTGAATTATGTAAATGTTATAATTATTTTGCTAAAATAAATTATGATTACATAAATGTCAATATTAATGTTTCTATATATATATGCATATATATTAAAATATATATATTTATATGTGAGTTTAATAATTTATTTCAGTCTCAAAAAATAAATTGTATTGCAAATTGATATTTTTCAAATCCAGTTTTATAAGGTTCTATAAATCTCTCTGTGGAGATATTATCGCCTTCGTTACTCAATAAGATTGTTGCATTCTATAACATTCTATACTATTATTGTTAAAGTGATAAATAGTTAAAAATTTAGTCAGAGTAATATATGCTAAGAGACACAATACTCAATCTAAAAAAAAGAATATGTTAAAATGAGAATCTCATCATTTAATCATATTTTAATGAGAAAGACCGAGATGAATGTTACAAACTGGGATGTGAAAGAAGCAATTTGTGAAAAAAAATGAGAGCAAGCTATATAAAATGTCATCGTACAAAAGGGTTACTTTTTCAATACATAAATTTATCTAGCACTAAAGTGTGAAATTTTGCATAGATGAAAACATGAAAGATCATCGAACTCAACCTAAATTATGTGATTAAGATCAAAAACATGTTGACTGTTTACTCGACAAGGCTGCAAGGCAATAAGCTATTTAACATAAACGTTGAAAGTATATTATTGCGGTTGGACATTCTGACAACAGTTCAGTCTGCATACAAATTAAGCAAACTTTAGCAACCTTAGAAAGGAAGAAAATTTCTTCCCTCATATTCGATTGAAAATTGTTGGAATCCAAATCACTCCAAAGACTAGACATTTATCTCCATCCTCAATTTAAAAAAATTCACATGTTTGTCCATTTCGACGATGGCGTCGTATATTTTTAATAAACTTATTTATGCATAAGTTAATCAAGTTCAAGATAGGTTTACAGTTTTACGTTTACTAGTTCAATACTAATTATTCTGACCTTGGTCTTGCTAGAGTGAACCATAAATTTTAGATAGATCGGGAATTACAAACCCTAAATCAACTCTAAATTGAGATATGACAATACCAAAATTGGTAGTTAACAAATCCGAGCTGACCTACACTCAAATCATGTCAACAAATTTATTCATGTGATGAGTTATAATTTTATATTTTTAAAATTTTTAGTGGACATAGTTCAATGAAAAAGATATGGTTAATTTCAAATTTATAAAATTCATATGTAAGTAAGATTTAAATATTTTTGAATTTTTTAAATAATATGAATGTTTTAGAAATTTCATATCAAAATATAAGAAAACTTAAAATAATATGTAACAGATACGAACTAATCAACTTATCAATTGGTTTTGTATTAGAAATCTATCATATTAGAAAATAGTATCAGAGTCCAATTTGTCGTTTTGACTCATGATTGGCCCGAATAAGATTTATGGTCTATCTTCGAATGAGATTTGGTTCAAAATTGAGCGAAAAATCAGAACATAAGTTAATATATTCATTATGAAGTAATTTTAAATTAAAAACTAATGGAACTTATCATGGTGATTTGCTTGATGCGAATCTCGTATTGGTTTCTATAACGAATAGCATCACCATATTATCTTATAGTAAAGGTCCAAATGAATTTTTATGCGAATTATTTAAATTGCTGTAGAATCAAATGAATGAAATTAACAGTTAGAATAAAGAAAAACGTTAATTGTTTTTCTAAACTAATTGCACGTACTACTTAAAAATTTGCTTCAGTTAAATGATAATGTTTAACTTATACAATAACCCAAATGTCAAAGAGATATAACAATTATATATATATATATAGGTTAAAGCTCGATAGTCTATTTTTTGGTCAAAAACAGCTTAATACTAGTACTTCATTATTGTGAACTATATCCAGGAGAGTAGTAATAATATATGCAACCTGAATCAGTTCATGTAATGCAAATGTTTTTAATGAATTAAATATAATGCAAGAATGATCCTATTTTTTTAATTTCTTTATCGTTTAGCGTGAGAACGTTTTAATGGGCTCCCCCTCTCTCTCTCTCTCTCTCTCTTCTAAGCCCTTTTTATTTATTTTCGCTTAATAGCTAAATTATTTAAAAATTTATTACATTATATTATATGTCGAAGATGGTAAATTTGTCAGGCAGTCAAATTCTAAATTGGCTTTAAATGAATCGAAGTAATTATATTGTAATTTTATGTTGACCGAATCTTTCATTTTGTATACTATACCCATATCCCTGATAAACCATTCATTACAGAGATATGGTTTATCACTTAAATCATTTTACGTTTACATGCACTACTTTTAAAACCCAATATTTTCTATGTTTTACATAATCAAATCTCTCAATCGCACAACAAATTTAACTCTAAAAAGGCACAAACACATTTACAATGTAGCCACCTAAAACTCTCCAAATCAACCAATCTTGGAAAAATCGTTGCTTGAATGGGATGTCACCACCTAAATCTCTCCTAACCTAAACATAATCAAACTATAATTTACAACGTAGTCACCTAAAACTTGAATAAATTGCTAATCACCTAAACTTTTCCTAACCGAAGACATCAAAAAAAATATATATATATATATATATATATATTAAGCATGAATAGATTCTAGGGTTTTAACTTTTGCACTTTAAAGAGGCTCCATGCATATCTTTATAAGCGTGCACATATGCCTCAATTTATTCTCATCTTATTTCACACTCATTCATTCTTATTCCCTTAGCTAAAATCATCAATTTCTCCAACATTAGTGAATCTAGAATTGTAGAAGACCTTAATCATTTAGATTATAAATTCACAATGTTGCAATAACAAAAAGAAAAAGAGTCCTATAGATCATATTTTTCCAACACATTGCTTTCAGTTTAAGATTAGGCAATGATCTTGAGTTTATAAGAAAAAACAAAAACAAGAAGAAGAAAAAACAACAACTTGACATTTAGAATGATAGAATATCAATCTTCCTATGAAGAAATTCACATTTTGGAATCTCCCAAATATTAAATCACAACTCCAAGAAAATAATAATGTAAGAAAAATCTATACTCCTTCCAAGAAGAAAATGTAAGTGAAAAAAAAACAAACCCATAAAAATCTCGCAAATATTAAAAAACAGAACCAATAAACCTTTTTCTTGCAAAAATCAAAACGAAGAAAACAAAAAAAAAAAAAAAAATTGGGTTTTTGTTTTTGATTTTAAGTCTTACAGGCGTAAATGAGGAGAGAGAAATCAAGTTTGTCTTGTTCATCTTTCTTAACCATCTTCTCTTCCAACCAAAGCCTGCTACTGTCTAAACCATTCCTTGTCCTAAACATGAACACAGCTTTTCCACAACCTTCTGGATTATTAAAGAACCAATCATGAACATCCCACATCAGATCCACTAGTAACCCATCAACGAAAATCGTCTGATTCCCTCTGAAATTCCATTGTAGCCTCTTCACTTTCGTAACCGTCTTCTTATCGATACAAACAGAGAGAACAGGGGAATGATGAATGCTCTGTTTCAAACCCTCTGTTTTCTCTGCGTTACATCTGATGACGATCTCGTGTGAATCTCCTGACTCAACGAATTTAGCCTTAGTTGAGTAAAAAGCGTTCCCGGAGAAGTATTCTTGTCGAGCAATCAGAGATTTTCCCGAGTCGAAATCAAAACCGAAACCCTTTTTCCTGAGAGTTTCTTCAGAGGATTCTCCGAGAAGGAGACCTAACTGAGCATCGACGAGCACGATAACGTAGAAGCCTTGAATCGGTTCAGGACTCAGGTTCGAGTCGTATTTAGCGGAAGAAAGATCCCAAAAAACCTCGATTTTACCGAGATCAGAATCGACGGATTTGTTTCCTTTCTTCTTACGGAAGAAGCGAGAAGACGTGTTGAGTTTGAGAGATGTTGAAGGGTTTTGATCTGCGGAGGAAACAGAGATGCTGAGACCATTGTTGTTGTTGTTGTTGTTGTTGAACTGTGAAGAATTGTTCTTGTTGCACCATGTGACTTTGATGATGAGATGCTTCGAGAGTAAACTGATTCGGTAGATGCTTGTAATGGAGGTTTGTATGGATGGTATGAGAGATGGAGATATACAAGCGTTGCTGGTGTTGTACTTTGAACATGATGATGATAACGATGATGATGATAATGGATGGGTCACGTTTATTGAGTTTTCGCTGAAACATGACACCAAATCTCTCATCTTAAATGTGAATACGTAACAAACAAATAAAAGAAAATGAAAATTTCCCAAGTTGGTTTTTGTTTGTTTGCTTCTTGAGACAAAAACAGTGTTTTTTTGTGTGTGTGTATGTAAAGAATAATTCAACAATTACCAGAAGATAAAATGTTGAGAAGATGATGAAGAAGAAGAAGAAGATGAATAACTGATCTGGGTTTTGAAGATTGGGTTGCTTTTCTTTTTTTTATCTCTCTTTCTTATTTTATTTTTGTTTTTAGAGAGAGAAAAGAAAATAGGAGAGAGAGAGAGAGAGAGAGAGAGAGAGAGAGATGGATTAGGGTGTCTCTGTGTGTGAACTGGTACCAAGAAGACTGCAAATGAATGGAGCTATAAGCCGAATTTAAGTAGTTTTGAGCTTTATTTGTCTAGGGGACACAACTTTTTTTATATGTTATTGTAATTGTGTATGCTAACTAATTTTAAAAGATTTAGTACAAATTATGTCTTATTTTTATTTTTATTTTTATTTTATTTTATATGCGAATTGAAATTGGTAGTTAGTCAAATATGACTTTTAGATCAACTCTTCAGTTTTTAATAAATTTCCAAGTTCTGTACTTTGAATTTAGATTTATTATTTACACGACAAAATGATATAATGTCACATTCTTATTTCTGCTAAATAAAAAAATCTATATATATATCCAAAAAAAGTTTTTAGTTTACTACTCTATAAATTAATATTTAAAAAATTTATAATTTCTATAAATTAATAAATATTTTCAATCTCGTATTAGATCGATGTTTGGTAGAACTCGATAAAATAATAAGATAATTATCTATTTACAAAATCTTTATAAATATATAGCACCATTAGTATCATACGTTATTAATTATAAAAACTTATCAATATCTATATTTATATTTATATTATATTTAAGAAATTTAATCAAATATGATTCTAATATAGATTTTTTTTTTCATAAATTTTCATTCTTAGAGTTATTTCAAATATTTTGTACTGCATTAAAAGTTTTGGTGTTATTTTTTTGTATTACATTCAAAAACTATAAAATAAAAACTCTAGACGTAATAAGTTTTTTATACATATAATTTTCTTCAAAACATGTAAATCATAAAAGTAAAATTATAGAAAAATAAAAAAAAATTGTTAAAAAAATTAATTTAAATAAAAAATTAAAAACTAAACAAATATATGTTTTAGTTAATAATTTATTAATTTATTAATAAATTAATATCTTTTTAAGTTAATAAATTTTTACAGTTACAACGTTATTAATTTATAGTAGTGTTATTGTAGAATTCTTCTAATGTAATGGGTCAAAGCAACTCTTAAGTTAGTAATATAGACATAATATCATCTATATAATTTATTGATAATTTGGTACTGAACCATTTGCATAGTTAAAGAAACCGTGTCCGTATAATTAAAGGTAGGTTAGTAATATAGTAATTACGAATGTACGTTTTTATTTCATCTCTTCGAGATAACGTAGTCAAGTCGAGAGTTACAACTTACAACCACTATAAAAACAAAGAGTTTCATATAACTAATTAATTAATACCGATGGATTTCACTAAAGATTTCAAGGTTTTATGCGTACAGTTTTATTAGTCATCTATGGATAGGTGGAAAAAAATATATTGAATCCGTTTCGAAAAATTAGATACAATTAAGAGTTTTGGAACTTGATAATGTAACTTGTATTAACTATTAAAAACATTGGTTATATTTATAATCAAAATTTTATAAATAAACAAAGTTTTTTTTTTGTCAACTTATCCTAGTGGATTTAATATCTCATTTAACATTGTGGAGTGCTGGATTCTAACACTAAACATGTGTCATGAATTTCAGAGGTGGCCACTATTGTACTACATAATTCCATAATTCCGACAAATAAAAAGAGTTTTAGTTATAAAGAAACAAAATAATAATAGTTTTGGTCTAGAAGCAAAACAAAACTTAATAACTTATAAATTAATAACTCTTTTAAAAGAAAAAATTGTTGGTAAGCACGAATCTCCCACTTCCAACAAATTAATTTCAAACATTAACCAATTCAACTATTAAATATTTGTGAAAAAAAAAAGAATTAGTCAAAAAAAGAAAAAAGTTTTATATATAACTGAAAATATATGTTTAGGGTGGAGAAGAATTTACATGGATAAATGTCATAATGATAAATAACTATAAATTCTATTTAAAAATCTATCTAATTTGTCGGAATTATGTGGTACAATAGTGGTTACCTCTTAAATTGATTACACATGTCTAAAGTTCGAATCCAACATTCTTCAATATTAAAAGAAATATTAATACCATTAGACTAAATTGATAAAAAATATATATATATATATATATATATATATATATATATCTAGTTTATAAAAACGTAAACACTGAAGGATTCTTTATATCGCAAAACCGTTGGAAGCACCGCAAATACAAGCACATATATAAAGGACATTAACATATTTTAAGTTCGATTACTAACTCCATGCTAATGATGAGTGATAGAAAAGAGAGACTAGAGAATGGAAGGAGAACGTACGTAGTTCATGAAAGAAGCAATGCATAAAGAGAATTATCTATACAAAGGTAAAAGTAAGTTCCCTCTTCACTTGGAATATACTATGTTTTTGTGTACTCAGTGAATCCTCTTGGGGAGAATTTTAACCTTACTCCCTAAAAACCTATATACGCATAGCAATCATCCTAACATATGACAGATATATGAGTCATGATCCTGAGATGAGACTTGTCACTTACACCAAAAATTCTGTCTCAAACAATTAGCTATGAAAGGAGGGAAAAGACGAGTATCTCGCCTAGAAAGAATCTAAACAAGCTAAGAACAAATCATTTACCTCGCCATGACGACAAAAAGCAGCTTTTCAGAAAGCAGTATTTTGTTTCGGAAGGCCTATCAAAACAGAACCAGCCCAACAACCCAACGTACGTGAAATAGTATCTGAATGTCTAAGAGAGTCTTCAAAAGGCAGAATCTTACTGTTAACAAACGATGAGCACGTGTCTTATGGTTGTTTCACAACAGGCAGCCACAGCCAGTTTATGATCCTACCAAACCAGGCACTTTCAGTTAAAATATGAGAAGTACGATCTTTGACCTTTGAAATGGTATTTTAAGTTCAGCCAGCTCTCGCTAGAACAGCAAAATAAAAAAAATTCGAAAAGATGGACAAAAATGTTATTATAGTAAATTATTCGTCTAGTAATAATTAAATATGAAACGCTAAATCGTCAAACATGACTAGAATCCAATTTTGTCGATATAGGTCTCTAACACCCTCCTGTCATTTTCTTAAATGCACCCTTATTATTTTGCCATCTAATGACTTCTGTAAAAAATTCCGGATTGCATTCAGTTGTCCTTAATCGAGTCTCATAAGATTTGATGAAACTAATCCCTTACAACCATTTTGTGTGTATCCTCAACAATTTGATGGAAACATGAGAGTTCTTTAATAATTAAGAATGATGACCATTTCTATCAATTACAATTTAATAAAATAAACAAATCCATTAAGTGCGTTCGTTCGTTGTTTGTTGGAAACAAAAAAAAGAGAGACAAGAATGATGTTGTGTTATATAATAAAATAAAGTAAAAGTTTATGAAGACAGGCTAACATATGGAGATCCGATAGCAAGTATCTTGCTTTTGGAGCTTTCTGATTATTAAATCAAAATGTTTTCAACTTATGTTGGATCTGAATCTTAATAATAATATTATTTTCAAAATCAACTTTATATGTATTACATTCATGTTAATTATGGTGAATGTTAATTATAAAATATTTATAATGAATTACAACTTTTATGGTTAAATAACTATTATTAATATTTTATATTAATTTTCTTGCTTAATAATATTTTAACTAAATTAATGACTGAAAATAAAAATATATTATGTATAATAAGATCTAAATTTCGTTTTTCAGTAAAACTTTTATTTTTGTTTTTATATTTATATTCCAGCTCAATATGAATTTATATATATATATAGATATTTCTTTTGTAATTATTTTCTAATGATATCTTTTTGGATATATATTTTTATTTCTTATAATTAATTTAAATCCAAATATATTTATTTTTTGTTCAAAACCAAATAAAAATATAACGTTTTTTTCAAATCTAAATTCAAACAGAAATGAAAAAATAAATAAAATCATATTGACACTTACTACAAGTCGACTAATATAATCGAAAATAATATAAAATAGTTTCCATATATACTTATACATTTTTGTTAGACAATTTATAGTTAGTCTCTTTTTATACCTTCGGTCACATCAATTATGTAAATATAAAATGATGTAATTATGCAGATGTGTGACATCTTGTGCTGATAGTTTGCGTTGCTTACCTTTTCCACTAGTTCGACCAACTTGGGAAAACATCTCAGGAACGACCACGGGATAAATCGCTCTCTCACCTCGATCATCATGGCGAGAAGGCCGTCTACTCTTCGTCCGAACCCTATAAGGAAAATAATATTCAGCAAACTGTGAGACTTCTTCATTGAGGCTCTGTGTGACAATAAATCCTTCTACCTTGCTCAAATTTATAACTTTTTTCTTCAAATAGAACATGTACCGCTCAAAAGGATACATCCAGCGATATTGAACTGGCAATATCTTCCATAACATCGAAGAAAGACGGAGGAAATATCTTCTCCATATGGCAAATGATCAGAGTGATATTAGCATTTAAATTCTGGATCATGTCAACTGTCAGTGTTCTAGAGCATAAATCTCGGAAGAAGGCACCAACTCCTGTTATACATAGTAGTATAGTATAAAAAGATTTATGATATAAGAAATGGTAAATATTTTTAAAAAGATTACACATATGTACCTGCAATTGCATGATGTATATCTTTTTGGAAAAGATATATGAAGGCAAATGGGAGAAGCCACTGCATAACAACATGACAATCATAACTCTTCATGCCAATAAACTTACCCTCCATAGTATCAACGCAGTTATGTAGGTTAGATGCGTATCCGTCAGGAAATTTTATGTCGTCTCGAATCCAATCCAAAAAGGCTTTTTTCCTGGATGCATCTAACCTGTACGCAGCCATAGGGCATGTACCATTCGGTTTCACATGAAGAGAAGGACGGGAACAAATTAAGGGCAAATCTAATCTGGACTTCAAGTTGTCTTTTGTCTTTCCTTTGATGTTTAAAACTGTGTTCGTGATATTGTCAAAAAAGTTTTTTTCAACATGCATGACATCTAGACAATGCCTCAATAGGTGGTTTTTCCAGTACGGCAAACCCCAAAAAAATACTCTTCTTGTGCCAGTTATGATATTCACCAACACCGTCAACGGGCACATGACCATTACCTCCACATTCAGGTGTTCTCACAGCCCCAAAATCTCTTAACTGTCCCAAAATATTGTTACCATCAATCTTAGGAGGTGGACCATATAAAACTTGTTTGTTCTTCGTAAAATGTGTTTTAGAACGACGGTAAGGATGATCTGCAGGTAAAAACCTTCTATGGCAATCAAACCAAGAAGTCTTCCTTCCGTGATGCAGTTGGAATGCATCAGTGTTTTCTTGGCAATATGGACATGATAATCTTCCATGCGTTGTCCACCCAGATAACATACCATAAGCTGGAAAGTCACTTATGGTCCACATAAGAACCGCACGCATGTTAAAATTCTGCTGCCACGAAACATTCAACACCATGATCCCATAAATTTTTTAACTCATTGATCAAAGGTTGCAGAAATATATCCAACGATCTTCTCGAATGCTCTGGACCAGCAACTAAAATAGACAGAAACAAAAATTCTCTACGCATGCACATCGATGGTGGCAAATTGAAAGGTGTTACAATAACTGGCCACAACGAATATTGTCTTCCCTGCCTTCCAAATGGATTGAAACCATCCGTACATAACCCGAGGTATACATTTCGGTGTTCGTATGCAAAATCTGGATACATTGATTGAAAATGTTTCCACGCTTCTGCATCAGAAGGATGTATAATCTCTCCATCTTGACGATGCTCTGCATGCCATCTCATGGACTCTGTTGTGCGCTTAGATTGGTATAGCCTCTTCAGTCTCTCCGTTAATGGTAAATACCACATTCGTTTGAATGGAATCGACACTCTGCCACTCGTTTTTTGAAACCTTGGTTTACGACAAAACCGACAACATTTGCGGTTTTCATCAGCTCTCCAATATATCATACAGTTGTCGATGCACACATCAATTACCTAGTACGGCAAACCAAGACCTGCCACAAGTTTCTGAATCTCGTAGTATGATGCTGGTGAAATATTATCTTCCGGCAAAATATCTTTCACGAAATCAGCTACAGCATCAACACATTCTTCAGATAAATTGTAGTCCGTCTTTATATTCATCATCCTACTAGCCGATGATAATGGTGAATGCCCTTCTCTACACCCACTATATAGTGGTTGATTTGCTGCGTCTAACATGTCAAAAAAATTTCGGGCTTCTGAATTAGGCTCTTAACCCCTAGAATTCTCATGTTCTGACTGATGCATTTGCTCTGTGAACGCATCATTCACCATCTGAACCGTACGTCCACCTACATCTATATATGTTGTTTGTTCTCCTAAGCTACCCGCAATATATGGTTCACTAGTACTACCATATTCGTAAGTAGTTTCTCCATGTAAATATCAAATCTTATACCCCGGCATAAATCCATTTTGGTATAAATGATTCCAAACTAACTCAAACTTAACATTACTATTATTACAACACATTGAGCATGGACATTTTTGATCTTACCATCATAGGCTCGTTCATCCAAGACCTAAAATATCTACTCATTTCAAGAAATTTTGAGAATTTTTTTTTTGAATTTTTTCGAATTATGAGATATGCGAAGAAACTTGGGGGTATATATAATGAAGCATCCGTCAGATTTCCCTCGGATATCCGTCGAAAAATTTCTGACGATGTCGGCCACCCTCGGAAAACCTTCAAAAAATTTCCAACAATGTCGGCAGCCGTCAGAAATTCCTTACAAAATTTTTGACGGTCTCGACAGGCGTCGGAAATCTCTCGGTAATATTTTTGACGGTGTCGGCAGCGTTCAGAAATCTGTCGGAAGTATTTTCGACGTTGTCGGCAGCCGTCGGAAATCGGTCGAAATTTTTTGACGGTTTTCTATCCTCAGAAATCCGTAGGAAAATTCCGAGGGATTTCCGATGGTTTCCCTTCTCTGTCGGAAGTCCGTCGGAAGTCGTAAGAATTTTTTGACAATAATCCGACGAACTCTTTTCTGATGCTCAACTAACGGTAATCCGACAGAGTTTTTTGACGGACGAAACATCCGTCGAAAATGCCGTCGGAAAAAGCTATGTTTTCTTGTAGTGCAAGTATAAACCAATCACACATCAACTTATGCTAAATGTGACTAACAATTTTTATTATAAATTTCATGTTTTCCATCAAATCTAGTTCTAGTTTTAACAAAAACAATATAAAATATTTTAACGATTGAGACTATTATGGCTTAACCCCGGTAAAACACTTTGTCCAAGTAATTTATCAAAAATAAATAAAAATTTATTTTTCATCAATTTAGTATACATTAACCAAGAAAAACTAAATAAACAAAAATTTATTGAATTCTTTCATATTAGTTATATATAGTCATAATATATAAATAAAATATGCCCTATTATTTTAATATATTTTAAATTTAATTTAGACTAATACCTAACCAAATTCAAATCAAAACAAATTTAAAATTTTTAAATCTAAACGAAAAACAAATAATAAATGAAATATTTTATGGTGCTTTTTGATACTCATTAAATTTAAAAGCTAAAAAAATTAAAAAAATTATAAATTAGATTTTAATTTTAAATAAAAAGATATCACTTTTAAAAATATATTATTATATATCCGCATACACATGAAATCATTTAAATTATATACAAACAAGATCAAACTAACGCAACTAAAATTTTTCAGTTAAAATTAAATCTGCAACTTAGACATAAATTGAATAGAACCAAACTTCTCAACTTCTTACTACTGGTTGAAAATGTTACAAGTTTTGGTTTAGTTAGGCTAAGCCTGGGCATTCGGATAATCGAGTCGGGTTCGGTTTGGGTATTTCGAGTTTTGGGTATTTCGGATCCGAGGTTAAGGATCCATTCGGGTATTTTTTTATTTCGGATCGGGTTCGGTTCGGATCCGGTTCTTTCGGATATTTGATAAAATATCCGAAATTTATCCGATACTAAGTTGTATGATTTCGGTTCTAGTATTTTAGTACTCGTAAAACCCGTAATATCCGAAATACCCGAAGTACTCGAAATACCCGACTATTATATTATCCGAAGTATTAAAAATATATGAATTTTATCCGAAATACTAACATATATTTTTAAATGATAACAATTAAATATAATATAAATCAAATTTGAAACATTAAAACATTGTAATATTCATCAAACAAAAAGTAAATGTAATAAACAAGAAACAAATATGATAAAGGAAAGCAAATATGACATAGTTTACATTCGATAATGTATTTAGAATTCAAAACTACAAAAAAATAAATATGAATGGCCGTCTTTAAACTATGAATATTAGATGAACTCTACATTTGCTAATATAAAATATGATACTAGAAAAACAGATCAAATTAGTACTTATTAACTAATAAGTAAGTGAAAACCAACCAATTAAAGTTAAAAAACAAATAAATTAGTAATTAACTTTAAACATAAATATATATAAAATTGAATTCAGTTTTAAAAAATACTAATTCGGGTATCGGTTCGGATCGGGTATTACCCGATACCCGAAGTATTGGAAGACAAGATCCATTCGGGTTTTTCAATACTAAAAAAATATATTCATTCGTGTATTTTCGGATCGGATCCGGTTCGGATTTTCGGATCCGGATATTTTGCCTAAGCCTCTATGTTAGGCAGTTTCAAACAAATTAATATTTTTATTTATAATTTTTTTCATATACCTAATTATAAAAAATTTTAAAAAATATATTTAAAATTTTAAAATAACAACATATATAAACTAATTTATCATATTTAATAAAAAAATTTAAATTGAACTGAAATAATAATAGAAAAATTGAATTTGGAATCAAATTTTCAATCCAATATACATGAAAAATCGAACAATCAAAATCTGAATTCTTAAATCAGAAACACAACTTTAACTAAAAAATTAAATTATATATATTTTAAAATTTATAAATGTTAAACAAAAAGGAAAACTAAAAAAATATTAATCAACTATAACCTTTTGTAAATATTAATGCATGTGTAAGAGCGCAGATAAGTCAACTAGCTATGACTTTTTGAGTGATGATAAATTAACGTCTTGACTGTAACCGTTTGCTGATAGAGGACTCTTTCTATTCACTTTTAGTTATGTAAAGCCACTCAAGGCAAACCAACTTCGAACATCTGCGCAAGAATTTAATAAACCGTTTATGAAATATTTAGAAATGACGTTAAAAACACATGATAGTTCATTATTTTGTAACTAATTTGAAAAAGAAAAAAAAAACAACTTGGTAGATCAAAGTTTAATCCTAGGGATTTGTTTCTCAAGTGCGACATAAAATTCAAAGCATATTATTTCTTTTTTTTTGGTGTGTGTGCAAAAGTAGCATATTTTATTCATTTAAAATCTCAATCAGTCAAATACAAGAAATTAAAAATTTCAAGCCCTTTTTATCGTAAAAAGTATTCATGTCTATTCAAATATTTTTTATTATCGTCTTCGATCAGTTCACTTTCGAATTAAATCCAAATTATGACACGGTAGCAACATTATTACAAACCATTAGAATACAAATCACGATCATATACTATTCTTAGTATGAATAAAACGAATCGTTTTTCATACTCACAATTACATCAATACATTTTCTGATTTTTTTTTTTAACTACGTCGTGTTTTTAGAATAGTTCATTGCTGGGGTAATTCGTGGGCTAGTCAAGTTTGCATACAAGACGTTGACGTAGTTAAGAGGAGCATGATTTTGGCATCTAGATATTGACATTATGAAATCATAAAGAACCTTATTGTATACACATACAAAATGTATTCAATTGGTGTTAGAAGGAATGAAGAGAATTAAATTGAGAGAAAGGGTCAATGCTACTTGGTTCATAAAACTTCAGAAACAAAAAATTGAAAAGTCATGTGGTTGCATGTGGTAAGAAGGTACGTCGAAATCAATAACATCCCATGAGTCTTTTTTTTGTAGCCTTAGAGTGGTTTATGACTTTTTGTTATTAAAAACTTAAATTTTAAATTAATTTTCTCTACTGAATCTAGACCTTTATATGGCCCCATTTGAAATTAAAAAAATAAGAAGAAGATAATATTGGCCTAATTAAGAATTCGGGAAACCGAAAAGGAGAAAGAAGCTTTGGTGTAAAAAGGGATGATGAACAAAGCTTGCCTTGAAATGATAACTATTATCAGATAATAATTTCTTTTGACAATGCCAAATGTCAGCATCGATTACTAAAAGCCAGTAAGATGATATGGGTTCATGATGGACACACTTTCACAAGTTGAAAATATATGTTTAGATATTGATTGACTAAGAAATAGAATGGTTCTTTATCTACTCTAAGTTAATATTTAACCATTAATTTGGAGTGTAAGAGTACAAGAGTACATTTTTTAACCGGTGAAATAAAAGAAACAAAGATTATGTGGTTTTTATCAGTATTTAAGATGTGTTACCATTCAAAATCAAATCCACATAATGCATGTTTTTAATAATTAAAAAATTATGTCGATGATTGTAATTAATTTTATTTTGTGGTTTTTGATTCACTTGAAAATATGTTAAAAATGTGAAAATCATGTGGCAAAATAATAGTTATCTCTGAAATTCATTATACATCTTTAAGATTTAAACTTAATATCTCGTAATACTAAAAAAAATATTAAAAGTATTAGATTAAGTTGACGAAAAAAAATATGTATTTTTTTTTTTTTAAAGTTTAAGGTCTAAACCGTAATATCTTTGGGGGTTCGGGACTAGATGGTTAATAATGCTATGACATTGAGTAAATAATCTCTTACAAAAAGTTGGAACTAAGTCATAATAAATTCAATTCCTTGTACTAACTACTAGACTACCACAACTTTGGTAAAATAAGTCGGCAAATCGATATAAACAGCAAGAAAACTAAAAGAAAATGGACATGAAAAGAGTAAATGAATTGGCAAATGGATACGAACGGCAGCTAAAATATAATACTCAAATGGATAGGAACGTTTAGATAATTGTGATTGTGATATGAAATGGGAACATCGACAGCAAACCCTACAAATATACAAGTCTTCTTATTGAATGGTCTCTCTATTCCACTTGTGAGGGTTTACGGTTTAGTGTCCCCATAACGGACCATCATGTTTAATTAAGAACACCCATGTATGTAATTAGCTTCTCATTCTATCACATTGCAACACTTTAATAGGTTATTAATAATACTTTTGTGGTAACACTAGATTTATATATTTAATTAACACAATATAAGCTGCTTTTTTATGTTTGATTTTAATATGACAAGTGGAAATTACCTACTATACCGAAACTCAAACATCTAAAAATTCTTTATCCATGAACTTTTTAAAAGAGATCGGACATTGTGCACATATAAACACTTTTTTAGAGTTTTTTAGATTAAATTCTATTTTAAAGAAACCTTATTTGCCCATAAAAAAAATCTTAATGTCATATACCATAATACAATTTAAAAAGAGCAAAAAAAAATTAGTTTAAAAGATGTATTAAAATCATTTTAAACTCAGATATTCACATATCACAATATCTCAGTTTCTATAATTTTTTGTATTACATTTTCTTTTTGCTAAATTATTTTTTTGTATTACAGTTCTTGAGTTTCTCGTCAGTGGACTCTCTTTTTTTGTATGTTAGATACATCTTATGTATAATAAATTTGTAAAATGATGAAAAATATTAATAAAAATAACTTAAAGATTGTTGAAAAAAGTAAAATAATAACAATAACTCAAAGAATAGACTTGTGGGTGGTTCTGGATGATTGCAAAATGCCGCTATTCGGCAGATTTATTTCCCTGACAGTCAGATTTTTTTCTTTGTGAAAATAAATATTACAAATCCATCCTATTGTAGAATTTGGACACAAGACCACAAACTTAAATACTTACAAATATAAGCCCACACTAATGAATAACATTTAAGATTCGAATCTTGATTCTTATTCAAGAATTTGAGTCAGGAGAGCACGACATCATTATGAAGAAAAGTAAGTTTGGGCCTGGTTATATATTACTCAGAGAGCCAGAGAGAGAGAGAGCAAGTACATTAAGTATCAGGGAACCATGGCCTTAATCAATGGCGTCGTTTAGGGAGAATATCAAAAGCAAATTATGTTTAAAGTGCTGAATTTTTGGTACAGAATGTGAAAATTTGATTTGTTATGTGTTGCTTTGTTGTCATAAGTCGAATGTGCACAACCAACTGCAGAGATTAGGAGCAGTTAATTATAATAAGTCCAATTTGCCTTTTAAATCCAATACAAAATGAGACAGCACTCGTCTAAGTAAGATTTAAGTAAACATTAAATTGATGATTTATCATTTGCCAGACATGTGTGTGCATATATATGAGAAAGTAGATTTGTAAGGTTTCTTGAAAGTTTGTTAGCTAATCACTTTCTCTCATGAAACAAAGTTTGACATTATTGCCAAATTAATATAAAAAGTGGTTTTGACAAAATCTTTATATAAATATTTAGGTCGGAAACACGAAGTTTGGTGGAAGCCCTCAACAGTCATCCACATGAATTTACTATTTTTTATTTTTGATTTTACTAAATCAAATCCTTAATTTGTTTAACCAAATAAATGCTCATATTTATCTCAATCTCAATTTTTATTTCAATTTCTAAACTTGTACAACCCAAAAAAAATCAACCTTTTTAATCATGTCTTGGACAGTTTTGTTTCTATTAACATCATCACTCATAAAAATATTCTTAACATTCAAAAAAGAAAAAAAATTTCATCAATATCAAAAGATTCATTTTTTGGTGTCTTTATTTCAAATCGGTATTTAAAAACACAATATGGAATGTTTCAGATAAAGAAATGGGATTAAAAAAATATAGATAATAAAACATATTCACGAAATTTGAATGGCTAAAATTATTATCTAAACTTTCGATAACATAAGTAAAAGTTAATTTCTAGATAAATAGTTTGGATAATTTTTAAGTTTTGGGAATTTCAGACAACATCTATCCCTATTGTTTTTTGTTTTTAAGCCATAAACGGTTAGTCGATTATTCATTAATCTCACTGAAGAGGGGAGTCGAACTCAACAGGGATAAGATGATATCGGTCTTGATGGACTTATGTTATGCCACCAGACTATAAGCACTCGTCTCCCGATTGGTTGTTTACGTCTGTGTATGGATTTATATTAGCATTTAGAGTATATTTTCTAAACATGAATCTATTAACTTCAAAAATATTTTTACGTTAAAGTACACGCCAAATACAAACGAAATAACTTTTTATCTTGGTTTACATTTGCACTTAGTGTTACATGTCTCAAAAATGTGATTGAAATAATCAACACCTAGATATAAACCGCCTCCACTAAGAATTTTGATACCCACAGAATTTTGATACCCACAGAATTTTGTTTTTAGTAAGGAGAACAAGAGAATCAGATTTGGTTTTGACGATCCTCTATTTTCTTGACCGAAGTGGAAAATAGAAAAAAAAAAAGAAGTAGAGAAGCTGTTCCTGGGCTTGGTCTGTGGATAATGGCAACAAATTTTTCAGAAAGGGCAAACGAACTTGAGTGCTTTATTGAAACCACATGGGGGCACAAAGCCAAACAATGACCATTCACTAATCATTATAAAGACTATTCTTCTTGTTTTAGTATCAAAATGGGTCCCAAAAGCAAACTTCCATATTAATTTTGTGGAAGACTCATACCAAAACTAGAGCCTGCAAAAATCATCATTGTATATAGTTTGTAACTTTCTGAAACATACCCATACGAACATACCCACTTTCGTGTCTTAAAAACGTTTTGTGTGGTAATGGCTGGTTTCAAGTCTCTCTCAACTAAGCATCTGCAAAAATCTCTACTTGACGGTGATTTCTATGCATGTCTACTTGAAGAGAGATGAAGCCAAGAATATGTGATTGGAGAACCAAAATCTCAAGAGATATTCGAGAATAATAAACAAACACAACTTCATTGTGTTAATATGGTTTTCCTTCACAAAAACAACTCACACTTTATATCGTAAATACGTTCATGCGTTGGAAACTATAAGAGAAAATTAGTACCAAAGTGAAGCTATTTTCACAACAGGACATATGAAGCCAAGAACACATATCTCGTGATATATGAAATCTACTACTAGTCTCTATGCAGAAGCTTTATAACAAGCAAGGGAATAAATGCACAGAGGGCTTAGCACATCTTTTATTTGAGTCAAAAACCAAGGCTAAGGAACATAGTTTAATTAGTAGAAACGTGTAAAGTCTCACCCCATGCAAATGATCTTATTTTCTAATTAAAAATAGTTGTATCGAGGAGAAATTATCTTACATTCTGACAATAACTATGGTTTGAATCACCATTTGATTAATAACATAAGAACCCAAACAAAAGGAAGTAATAACATCTACCAATACATGTATCAGGGTTCCATCTAAACTGAAAGATTGCAAATGCGGTAGAGAAATTTAACTTAAAGAACCTGAATTTTCTTGAAAACACCAAACATAGCGCAAAAAGCCATCCATCTACTTCAGGTGCTGCCTCTTAGATGGGACTGACATAGTTAGCAAATCTACCTGTCATGAAAGATGCAAAGTTGTTAGAATCGTAAACATGATGGATTTTTTGTTGTCCTTTCTCTCTTTTCATTTCTGAGATCTAAATCACATCCTAAAGAAGCTCAAATACCACACCACAGCCAAATGTTGCATCTTCCTCAAGGAAACGCAACTAAAGAGATTTGATTTGAAGCTCAGACACCCAAACACAGCCAAATGTTGCATCTTTCTCAAAGAAACACATGTACAGAGATTTGATTTGCAGGAAATTCAATAACTGAAACCAATCATACCCCAAGAAATTTTTAGCTAATTGTGTAATCTATGTAATTAAGACTAATCCAAACACAAAGGTGCACAATTAAACCAAACGAAAGCAGGTTTTGGCTATTACCTTCATAAGATGTGACATCCGAAGGGAGCTTCGAAACGAGGCAAGCTGCAGCAACGACGCTATGAAATGGTTGATGCGTGCTTAGTTCTCGCCTCAGAAACCTTTCAGATTCAAATAAAAATCCAAAATTTATCACAAACATAGTAAGTAAAAAGCACTCGGATTCACACGAGGACGACGAATTTTACCTGGGAACAGAAGAACTTTCGGTTCGAGTCTGACGAAGAGGCGAAGAAGTGTTGAAACGCGACGATGGGGAATTAGGGTTTTGGGGGGAGATTCTAGCTCTAGGTGAGATCAAACTTCTTCTGGTAGCGGCTCTTAAGATGGAGCCCAGAGACGTAGACCTAGAAGCGATGCTCGTTGCAGCCATTTCTCTCCTCTTCGTTGTTTCTACTGCTACTGCAAAATCCCCAAAACCTCGGTAAACCGGAATCACTAGGTTTGCGTACAAATTGGTAAATCTTTAACACATTATTTAAATTTGATTTCAATTTTGACAAATTTTCCCGGTTTTTTAAGTTTAGAAACATAGTAATCAAATTGATACCAAATATTCATTACGAATTAATTTGGTACAACTTTGGTTTGGACGGTTTGTAAATGGCCTACACAAGAATTTTTTTTTAAGTAATTGAAATTGAATAGAAAAAAAGGAAGTTATCTTTTCAAGAAATTTCAGTATTCACAAATATCATACAAGAACGCTATTAATATTAAGTTAAACAGAAGTTTTAGAATTAGCTTTAGATTCTTCTTCGGTTATCGACTCGGGTTTTCTTGAAGTCAGGTTCTGTTTGCAGATTCTGGCTGCTTGGTTGTGATCTCTTTTGGTTACCACTTTCTTGAATCTGCAATGTCACAACAAAAGTAGCCAATGAAAAAACGTTTAGTTTATGATCTAAAACGTATGTACAAACGCCGTAGCCCGTAGGTTCTTTACCTTATTGAGTTTCTCCCTGACAGTTTTAACCGTTTGATTCATTGAAGATGATGCAAAATACTCCTACACAATCCAGGTTAAACCCTTTATCAGTTCTCTTTGTTACATAGAAACACAGGCCAAGATATCTTCAAAGTTTAATGACACAAATGTCGATATGTTCAAATGAGCAGAATTCAAACACAGACCTGGTCAGACGAAACTCGAGTAATAGGAGCGTTTCTTCTATGGAATTGGTACTCCATTTCTCTTTGCAAACTCCTAAAAGACAAAAAGAGGAAGATGCAATCTCTCATGCGGAGCTCGATGCATTTATTGATACAAAGGAAGGACCAAGTAAACAATCTTTCTTACCTTTGTGGGGAGAAATTGTCGGTTTGAGCCAAAGCCGGTCCAGCCGATTTTGTGACTTGGGAGGCGTTCTTGGCTTTCTGGGCTGTTCACAAGATGAAACATGTAGAGTTGTGAAGTTTATATTGTTATCCCATCTATGCTGTTTTTAACCAAAAAACACTTTACTAATCAATGCTATAAACAAACACGATATTAGATTTGCAACATGTGATGATAAAAGTTTGATAAGGAAAAACTTACCTTTGTCTCTAAACCAATAAAATAAGTTCATTAAGATAAATATAATTAACATACACGGTAATGAACTAAGCCTATGACTTTTTTAGATCCGCTATTAGTACAATGAAATTGCTCATGCCACTTTGAAAAGTAGTGATTCTTAGTTGAGAGCTTTTTAAGTTCATAATCTACGGAAGAGACACAGTTTATACCCAATTTCTCGAATGATAAAATGTTTCTTGTTGTTGCAATTAGTTGAAGTGTGAAATAGAAAGCTTACGGTTGGTTCTTGCAAGCACTTCTTTCCTCCTTGTTTCTAACTTATCCTTTGTGTCACTGAGGCTCTCGAATTCAGGAGCATATGAAATCTGGAGCCGGTTTCCCAAGAAAACTGATTCATCCAACTTCCTCTTTGCAAATCTATCAAACATAAACATATCTTCACCAAACAAATTCTTCCTCTTGGAACCAAAAGTAGAAACAACATAGTAACAAAACAAGTTAGACAGATAGAAAATTCCGACAGATTTAGCCTAAGGATCTGAAATCCAGATATCAATCATCAAACCAAAGAATCTACACTTAGGCATGTCTTGTCTTTGGAAAATCTATTAAAATGCAGCAACAAGACAAATCATGCAGCACAATTCGACCAGATTTAGCTGCTAAAATCAGTCATTCACTAAGGCAGAACAGTGATGACTTTCACCATACATTACTTGACGATTGCTTGAGTCTGGAATCAAACGAAAAGCCAAATAGGAATCTGATAATCAAAGAGAAACAAGAATCAAAACCTTGCATTAGCGAAGAGACGAAATTTAATCCAGTAGACATCCGTAAACTCCACACAGTCTTCTGCATCCATAGGTTTACATCTACTCAAAATCAAAATCAAACGAAGCAATAAACAAAATATCAGAAGCGAGAGGAACAATGGGAGAAACAAAAAGAGAGCAAGAGCAATACTCACTCTTCAACCTCTCCGTAAGTAGTGAATAACCTCATGAGATCGTCACCACAACCTAAAGCCGGGACATTTCGTACTACCAAGTATCTAAAACCAATAAAAAAGGTTCAAAATCTCAAAAAAAAATTTGAGGCAGGACCAAGAAGAACAAATCGACTATAATATCATCAGACCTTGATTCATCGCAAACTGTATAGACCTTAACCGCTGGGAGACCCTCTTTGTATCGAGCCATCTTTCTTCTGCAATTCTGAGACGTAAGTAGAGAATAGAGATGTTGTATTCGGGTAAATAACTCAGCCCAACCCGAGCCCGAAATGAGCCCGCCCACTACGAGTCTTACTATTCTTTTTTTATTAGATAGAACTCAAAACTTTAATATGTCTAATATTTTATATGTACATGTTTTCTATATATTTTTTTTTTGTCAACTACATGTTTTTCTATTTTCTTAAAATAAAAAAAAAATTCCAATAAACTATAATTTTTCTTTTCTATTTTTTATTAACAATACAAATGACAAAACTCTTTATCATCCTTAAATACCATTTAAAAAAAAAGTTATTTAAAGATGTTCTGCATAACTAGTATTACTAGTAGTATGATCCAAAATCATAGAGAATATTCTACAAAATTAAAAACATGCAATTAAGTTAGTCAAATCAAAACAACAAAGCACAAGTATTTGTAAGTCCTCGTGGCAATACTTGGAAGTCCAGAAGTCTTGTTTAAAAGCGATCTGCGATATATAATCCACACACATCATTGCAAGCTAAGAACATAATTTTTAATTCAGTTATTCTTAACGAGCTGATGAAGCTACCATAAACTAGTTATCTCTCGTCCCCACCACCGCCCAAACCATCAACTATAATTTCGACATGATCGACCCCTAAGGTCGCCTAAGCCATCGACTAAAAAATTTTCTGTAGACTTAAGGCATCATGACCAGCCATTTGTTCGTCTTTTTCTTTAATGTCATCTTTCTTTTATAGTAATCAAAACATCTTTTTATGGATTATTATGAAAATGAAAGAGAAATATTAATTTGGAAATCTAATCTTTTTAAATTTTGATGGAGTTGATTTCAAATTATATATCCTACAACAGTCCTATAATTGATTTGGAAAATCATGTAGAAGTGTAGAAATTTGTGTATTAATTTCAAAATCAAACTTATTGATATTAATTAGCAACTATATACTATTTTGGAAATTTTGTCAAAATATGGTAAATGTTTAGTTTGTTGTATTTTTACTGATATTTTGTTTTTAAATAGTTTTTCTCTAGTATATGATATATCTACTATGGTTTCCAAATTTCCAATGTCAATAGTTTAATTGAAATCGACGTTAAAGACTCACATATCAGTTAAAATGTCAAGATGTTCATCATGGCACCGAATGTCAAATTTCTGAGAAAATATCAAAAAATTCTTCATTCGTTCTTCATGATAAAATGGAACAAAAATCTCAAGCAAAAACACGTAATGGAGAAACTAGGAAGTGGTCAGGTCTCAGATTCAGGCTAGAGCGAGAATAGTGGTGTTATGCGAACACTCACAAACTCATTTCGCCTCCATAATTGCAAACCCACGTCTCAAGCTTACAGATTTGTGATCAAAACCTTAGTCAAAACCTCTCAGTTAGAGAACATCACATCTGTTCGCGTCTTAAAATTTCCGAGAAATTTAAAACATCCAAATCCATTTTCAAAAATGTCATCTTTAAAATAAAATATGGAAAACAGATACATAGTGATTGCAAGATTAATAAAAAAAAAATTATATTAGTGTGTTATTTTTAAAAATTTCTCTCACTATTTAAGAATAACACACTAATTATCGTATGAAAATAGACCTACAAGCTGAGAAATTGGGTGGGATCCCATATATTAGAACGTTATAGTTTTGGAGATTGTATATTATACATCACTTTTTTATTTACTTAACATTTATTTAGAGATATGTAGTCTCTGGTCATTGTGAGGGATGCATTGGTCAATTGAGCAATTGATTTTTTTTTTCCAAGTATGACTTCTTTCATTTGTTTTCTCTATAGTTTTACTCTTTGATGAAGCAGCAATCTGTCCAGAGCTAAACCAACGTCCTAATCGGATGAGGAAACCACCAAAATAGCAAGATCAACCGTTTAGACCAATATTTTTCCTCACTTCTTTTATTCCCCGCAAATAAGAGAGATTGTGTTCTGTTTCTTGACTTGTAGGGACAGAACTCACATTTAATTTCCTCATGTCTATTTAAGCATATAAATGTATATATATTAAATATAAATATAATATAAAAATCGTTATTTTTAACTAATTTTTATTAAAACTTAATAAAACACAAATAAAATTATAAGAATCATATTGCATAACGGTGAATACCTCTGAAATTCATCATACATATTTATGGTTTGAATTCAATATTTTGCAATGTTAAAAGAGATATTAAAAATTATTAAGTTAAATAAACCAAAAAAAACACAAATTAAAATAAATTAAAATTTTGTTACACTAACAAATTACAAATAGTTATTTTTATGGTTTTAGTAATATTTTGTTACACTACACACACACACAAAAATCCATAATCCATCTTTAAATAGAAAAATAATATTTTTTATTATTAAATAAAATATTTGGTGGCACTAAATAAGAAAAAATAAAATAACTGTGGAAAAGAATTGGTCAAACCGGTTAGTCTTAGTACTTGGATTTGGTTTCCTCATCTAAATTAGGACGTTAGTTTAGCTCTGAACCGATTGCTGCTTCATTAGAGGCAGCAAACAGAGTTACACTACTAATCTTCTCCTTTGTGTTACAGTTCCTCATTTCTCTTCCAAACAGAGTCACCAATCTTCTGCTTCATTAGTTTCATGCCCACTTGGCTAACTTAAATTTCCTCATTTCTCTTGCATTGTTGATTTCTTAAAGCTCTCTAACACATGAATATGTGAGGATATCTGCAATTTTTTTATCTGGCATTAAAGAATGAAAGAATATCAGAGTTTATGTAAAACTAGTTGTAATGTTAACATAAATAAATTCCACCAAAAATTTCGATATTACAACTAACTAAACTTACAATTTGTACTTTACAAATCCTTGTGAAGAACATTCAAAAGCTTCTTATGAGAATCTCTGTCCACAAGCTTTTTCTCTCGCAACATCTCCAATAATTTCGTCGCTTCATCGTACTTCCCTTTCCTGCAACTCTCATCAACAAGTGTTCTATACGTAATCAAATCAACCACACGCCCATTCTCAATCATCTCCCACAAACAACTCATCGCATCATCGATCTCACCGCTAAGCGCAAGAGCATTAACAAGAGAGTTATAAGATTTCCCATTAGGAACAAAACCTTTTCCTTTCATCTCATCAAGCAGCTCTCTACCATTAATGGTCCTACCTTGAGCACATAGCCCATGTATCAGATAATCATAAGTAAACGAATTCGGCTGGCAATTGTAAACCACACTCATCTGGTGGAATATCCTAAGAGCATCGTTTACGTGAAGCGAGAGAACGTAACCTTTAACCAAACAGTTCAGAGCAAATACGTCTGGCTCAATCCCGTTATCAACCATTTGTCTGAACAAAGATCTTATCGTCTCCATATACATATGGCTCGTGTAAGAGTTGTTACCTCGACCCAACAAGGCCTTGAAGAGAATATGATAAGTTCTAATAGTCGGTCTACATTCCAAGTTCTTGCTAGTCGTCATGTGTCTGAATATATTCACCGCGCGTATCAATTTCCCCGCTTTCGTGAAATAGAAGAAGATCGAGTTGTAAAGGTTTTCGTTGCCGATGTGACGAATAGAGAGCACCTGGTTCACAACATCATCCATTTCTTTGTACATTTTCGCAGCTCCGAGCTTCCTTATCGCGATGTGGTAAGTGCAGTTCTCGTGTTTGAATCTTGGCTGCTGCGACGCCCAGTTAAAGAGGTGGAAACACACTAATGGGTCTTCTTGAAGTGTTATAGCGTGAGCGAGCTCTTCAGGTGTGAATCTTGGTGGGAGCTTTGAAATCGTTTCTTGAAACTTAGATTCATCAAGAACAGGTTTTTGATTGTTTCTTTTGCTGATTCTCCTTCTAAGTGAACGCGTTGGGACTGTGGTTGAGTATGTTATATACATAGAAACAGATACAGATCGACCTACACTTTGATTCAAGATAAAAAGCTCCTAATCAGAACCACCTTTGCAGAATCTGATGAAATCATTTCGACCACATGCTTTAAATTAACAAGCATCACTAATACAGAGAAACATAAGTACCTAGACAAGAGGTGCGTGTAGAAGAACCAAACCCAGTGTAAGCAATGACACTATGGAATCGTTCTTGGGGCAGAAAACTTCTGGGTTCGATAAAAGTTTGGAACTTTGCGTCAAAGTAAGATAAACCAACAGACAAACACATTCAATTCAGGAGAAGAGAATCAAAATTTACCTCGAAATGGAACCTCCGAATCGAGTCTGAAGAAGAGATGAAATGTGGAAGCGCGAAAAAGTGGAATTAGGGTTTGTGAAAGAGAAACTAGCTTCGGGTGAGATCAAACTTGGAGCAGTAGCGATTTTGAAGATGGAACCCATAAACGCAGACCTAGCTACAGCCATTTTCGCCATTTTCTCAGCTTCTGCAAATCCCAAAACTACTGTACCCTCCGAAAGTCCGAATAGAAGAACGGTTCAACTGAATGAGGTTGTAAATACTAAACCCGGTTCAATTGTATAACCGTTATGTTTATTCGATTATTCGGCTTACTGCTCGATTAATAAACCAAACCGGAATATTGATCGGAGCCCTTTTAACAAACCCAACGACATTTTAAACACTAGGCCCTGGTCTGGCCCGTTTAATTTTAGCATATGTATAAATATTGTTTGAGTTTATGCAGAATCATATAATCGGCAATGGATTTATGACATCACGCAATTATTTGGGACGTAAAAAGAAAAAGAAAAAGTTAAAATCTGAATCTTAATGTTAGATTAGATTTTTCCACTCATTGAAAATCATCCATAACCTTTCTTCTAAAAATTTCACATTCACTGTTACTTCTTAGAACTTCTGACACTCTCTCTCTCTCACACACAACTGTACTTCGTCTCTCATCTCTTTCTTCTGGTATTTGAAGAAAACCCTAATTCCCATTTCTTTGTCGTTTTCTTCTTCAACTCTCTTCTCCGACGGGAGAGATTTTTCGTAGATCTAAAAAACTTCAATATGCAAAGCTATAGAAATCTGTAAAAAAAAATGTCAAGCTCCGACCCGAAAACCGGACCAAAACCCGGTCCATGGCCTCCAGCTCCAGAGTCCTCCGCAATGCCACCGTCTACATGGGCTAAACGAACCGGTTTTCGTCCCAAATTCTCCGGCGAGACTAACGCCTCCGGTTCCGGTCAAGTCTCATTGCCTGCTTCCGTTAGAGCCAGACAATCAGAGTCCCAGCCGGATCTCGAAGCTGGTCATCCTCGCCTCCGTCCTCCTCCTGTCCCCGCCGTTGCTAACGGTGAGACAGATAAGGATAAGAATGAGAAGCTACCTCCACCTCCACCACCGCCACGACCACAACCTCCTTCTGGTGCTGCTGCTCTGGTTAAGGATCAGTCAGTTAAGAGACGGAGAGATTCTGATGGGGTTGTTGGAAGACCAAACGGACCCGATAGAGCAAATGGGTCAGGCGACCCGGTTAGAAGACCGATCCGTATTGAAGAGACAGTGGAGGTTTTGCCACAGAGCATGGATGATGATTTAGTGGCTAGAAATTTGCATATGAAGTATGGACTAAGAGATACGCCTGGACTTGGTGTGTGAGAGAAGATTTAATCTTTTTAATTATTTGATGAAAGGAATCATTTGTTTAATTGTTTTTGCTTCTCCTCTGATCGTGACCTAATAATTGGTATATATAATTATGTAGATTCCTTTGAGATTTAAATGTCAGAAGATATGACTCAATAGATCTTTAAAGTTTCTCACTTTAATTGTTCTTTTAAATTGTGTTAAGATTAATTATGTTTTTTTAATCTTCTGTGTTTGTGTGTTTCAGTTCCAATTGGGTTCTATGGTTTGCAGCATTACCTCTCGATGTTAGGTTCACTTATTCTTGTTCCACTGGTTATAGTTCCTGCAATGGGAGGTTCGCACGTAAGTGATTCTTCTGGTCCCTCTAGTTTGATCAATGTGGATTGCATTTAATTCATCTTTTTAATTTCCATCTGTTTTTGGTTTATAGGAGGATATTGCAAATGTTGTCTCGACTGTACTTTTTGTCTGCGGAATCACTACATTGTTGCATACTTCATTTGGGTCGAGGCTTCCTTTAATACAAGGCCCTTCTTTTGTTTTTCTGGCTCCGGCTTTGGCCATCATAAACTCCCCAGAGTTTCAAGGTTTGAATGGAAATAATGTAAGTAAGAACACAAAACCTCTTTTGTTATCTGTGTCTAACTTAAGATGTCATTAGAAAGACTTATGCACTATGCAAGATTCGATGGAAAACAGTCTTTACTTCAGTTTTGTATTTGTGATGTGCTTCTGCATTTGTCTATAGCATTGATGTACCCAATGCAAGTGAAATCAGTTTTTCTTTGGTTTGTGAATTTGTTCCGGCTTGTCGTCATTCTCTTTATGTGAATTCATATAGATTTCTCTTGAACAAAAAATTTGACATCAAGTACTGTGTTTTGGTTAATACTGTAGAACTTCAAGCATATCATGAGAGAGCTGCAAGGTGCAATCATAATTGGTTCAGCTTTTCAAGCAGTGCTTGGATACAGTGGCCTGATGTCCCTGATTTTGAGGTATACATCTCTGCCTTTGTCCAAAGTTGACACCTTCCATATATATAAATCAAGCATTAATTATTGTTTCCTATTCGGTGTTTTTTCTACACATGGTTGCGTGGTTTTCTGTGGTGCTGTAATTACTTGTGTTCATAATTCTCTTGACCTTCTATTTAGGTTGGTGAATCCTTCCATATATAAATCAAGCGTTAGTTATTATTTTCTATTTGGTGTTTTGTTTACAAATGGTTCTTGTGGCTTTGTGTGGTGCTGTATTTTCTTATACTCATAATATCTTTTGACCCTTCTAAATAGGTTGATCAATCCAGTAGTAGTTGCTCCGACGATAGCTGCAGTTGGACTTTCGTTTTACAGCTACGGTTTCCCGCTTGTTGGTAAATGTCTTGAGATCGGTGTAGTGCAGATACTACTTGTGGTCATCTTTGCTCTTGTAAGTTTAATGAAGTTACTGTTAACCGCTTTTGACAAATAAAGCTTTTTTGCTAGTTTCAAGTTTTAGGTCAAGCTTATCATATCATATCAGGTTCATGTTAACACTATTTGATACTTTACAATTTTTGCTGCAGTATCTACGGAAGATCTCAGTTTTAAGCCATCGGATTTTCCTTATCTATGCGGTAAGGTCATGTGGTATTCATCTGACATGTCCCACTCTACATCCGATTTCGACTGGCTTTCTTAACTTCTTACTAACAGGTTCCATTGAGTCTTGCAATCACTTGGGCTGCTGCATTCCTTTTAACCGAAGCAGGAGCTTACACCTACAAAGGTTGTGACCCTAACGTTCCCGTCTCAAACGTTGTATCAAGCCACTGCAGAAAATACATGACCAGAATGAAGTACTGTCGGGTTGATACTTCTCATGCCCTGAGATCTGCCCCTTGGTTTAGGTTTCCTTACCCCTTGCAATGGGGTGTGCCGATATTCAGCTGGAAAATGTCTCTTGTTATGTGTGTGGGCTCCATTATTGCTTCAGTAGATTCGGTTAGTGTTTCTTACTTAGATTCAACCATCAAATTAATTAATTATTTGAAGTCAAAGTGAACTTTTAGTAATCAGTTTGTGATATGCAATGCTTTTGTTTTATGGTCAGGTTGGTTCGTACCATGCTTCTTCTCTGTTAGTAGCATCAAGGCCTCCTACGCCTGGTGTTGTGAGTCGGGCAATAGGTCTTGAAGGTTTCACAAGTGTCCTAGCCGGTTTATGGGGTACAGGTACTGGTTCGACCACCCTAACCGAAAACGTTCACACAATCGCTGTGACCAAAATGGGAAGCCGCAGAGTCGTTGAGCTAGGCGCGTGTGTTTTAGTTATATTATCCCTTGTTGGTAAGTAAGTGGTCACTGCTTATTTAACAAATGCAGTAACTACGATTCATCATTAAAGAGATCTGATGTAGGCTTTTGATATCCTCAGGTAAAGTGGGAGGGTTTATAGCATCGATACCTCAAGTCATGGTTGCTTCTCTTCTTTGCTTTATGTGGGCAATGTTTACGGCTTTAGGTCTTTCAAACTTACGTTATAGTGAAGCTGGAAGCTCGAGGAATATCATAATCGTCGGGTTATCGCTATTCTTTTCTCTATCTATCCCTGCTTACTTCCAGCAGTATGGCATTTCTCCAAACTCGAACCTTTCTGTTCCAAGTTATTACCAACCTTACATTGTTGCTTCTCATGGACCTTTCAAAAGCCAATATAAAGGGGTACGTTACGCTTTGTCGTAAAATCCACTTTCTGGATCAAATTTCATGACAAAAATCATAAACTCGTGGAGCTTTTTTTTTTTGCAGGTGAACTATGTTATGAACACGCTCTTATCGATGAACATGGTGATTGCGTTCATCATGGCTGTGATTTTGGACAATACTGTTCCTGGGAGCAAGCAAGAACGTGGGGTTTATGTTTGGTCTGATAGTGAGACTGTAACGAGAGAACCAGCACTTGCTAAAGACTATGAGCTGCCGTTTAGGGTGGGAAGGTTTTTCAGATGGGTGAAATGGGTTGGCATTTGAAAGAAAATCTCAGTGGCAGAGTGGTAAATAGTTCAGATGAGAAATGCTCTTTTATTTTGTTTTTTTTTCTTTCCTCTGTTATTTTTAGTCTCTCAGTTTTATATAACACGGTTGAGTTTTCTTGTGTCGCAAGTTTGTCTATTGAACAGAGAACATGGAAGTGGATGTTGTTGTAAGTTATATAGACTATTATGATCAATCCTTTTGTAACTAGATTAATTTTTTTATTCTTTTTGTTTTTCTTTTCACTTTTACTAAATATTTAACCTCTTTGGTTGGATAATTGATTGCAAGTTTAACTTTCCCATTAAAAGAGTGTAAAAATGAGAGAATATTCACGAAGTTTGCGGTGAAATCCTCTTAACTATGTGTTGTTACGGAGGAGCCTTTTCCTCTACATACAATGAAAACAAATTATTCTTGTGGAACATAACATGATCAGCTAAATATTGATGATGAGTTCAAGTGAGAAGCATATTTGAAGAGAAAACTCAAGAATATTTCTCTTTTTGTTTTCATACCCTACAAACTTTAAAGTTTCAAATATTATTAAATATATCTAAAAACTCTCAACTTGTTGAGACAAATATCATAATTTATAATAGTGACTAAAAATTTATTATGGAATTCGAACTTGGTAAATGAGATATTAATGCCAATATACTAAATGAACAAAAAAAACTCTCAACTAGATTTTTTATGATAAAACTCTTCAACTAAAAATTTATAACAAAATAAACCTTTTATCGAACTATTAAAATCTAGATGTCTATTTTTTTTTAAAAAAAAAAAAATCGTGTTTTGATTTGTAAAAACGTGAATCGTAGTTCGCTTAGTAAATTATAAAACCAGACATTCCAAATCGATGTTCTCGCATCCGACAATGAGATTCAAACATAACACATTTTCATCAGTATATCAACCATGTTAATTTTCGTTGCTGCAGACAGTATATTTGTTCACATATCAATCTGCATTTTCGAAAAAACATAATAAACTGTTCAAAAAATATGAATGAGATTTTCTGAATTTTTTTTATTAAAAACACTATTTTTCTTTCGACAACATCATCAAAAATTATAACTTGAAAAACACATGAAACTCTCATATTGCTCAACAAAAAAAAACTCGATATTTTTTTTTAATTTAGATTTCAGTTAAAAGATATCTATTTTAATAAAAAAAAATTGTTTTATCATTCATTCATCTAACAAACTTTAGTTTAAGATTTTATTGGTACAAGAGAAATAACTTGTAAATTTTGTTAACAAATCTTTAGGTGAACGTTTTTATCATTACAACTTTCGTTAAAGATTTTAAATTAATGGGGAGATACTTAAGGGATTTTTCATTAGTATATCTTAGTTGAGGGTTTTTTTCCATTAAACTTTTTGTTGAGAGTTTTAAAATTAATATGTTGGTACTTGGGGGGCTTTTTCGTTAAAGTCCCTTATAACATATAGCTTTTATACCAAGTTAACACATCCATGCCAGCATCATATAGCAGAAAGAGTAAAAGCTTTATACTTCCTATCGATGAACATAGTCCATGTCTGCATCATTTATATCTTGTTTCTTCTTCTGTTACTCTGCGTTTAGGATTAAGAGTGCTTAATTTAGAGCATTTCTAATATATTACTTTATTTTTTTAGTTTAAAATGGAATTAAATTTTACTTCAATTCTATTGCATTTTTTACTCCAAAATGAAGTAATAAATAAAAAATAGAATAATAAATATTATTACTCCATTTTCAGAATAATCCTACTTTTTATTCCATTTGGGAATTAGAAATAAAGTACAATTGTCAGAATTATGTGGCACAGTGGTGGCCACCTCTAAAATTCATGACAAGTCTGGGGTTCGAACTCATCACCCCTTAATGTTAAGAGCGATATTAAAGCTACTAGGCTATGTTGTCAAAAAAAAAATAGAGTACAATTAGAAAAAAAATTATTGTAAAATAGAATTTAGAATAAAGAATGGAATAGAATTAAAGATGATCAAATCTTTAGTCCAAAAGCTCATCTTCTGTTTATCACCATCATACTGGACTCGAACCACAAGTTGAATCTCGAACCAATTTCTCAATAGTGATATTTATGGTGTGTTTAACGTTTCATTATAAGGAAACTTGAATCCGGATAATAAAAATTTTAATTATGTGTAATTTATTACATATGTCTATGGTTCAAATCTAATATTATGCGATGTTAAAGAGAATATTAAAGCCACTAAGCTAAGTTGACAAAAAAAATTAAGAAAATTGAGCGGATATATATGTATAATGTATTGGTATGGACTTTGAAGAGTTGGTTACAAATGGTATAAGAAAATACTCAATTATTTGGAAAGGTTTGGTACTTAATACGACAAAATAAAAAGTAGATGGATATGTTGACAAAACCAAAAAAAAAAATAGATTACTATAATCTTTTCCCTTACCACTTTTATATCAAGCAATAGCATAATATGTACTATAAATGGGTGGATATTCAAATATAGTTAGCTGATGATAAGAGAGAAAACAAATATATATATATCATAAACTTACCCTAAATGATATCTATTATTTTTCAAAATTTAATGATTATGAAGATTTTGCAAAACCTAAACATCTTTGGGCTTTGATCGTTTTGGGCCAAACTGAAAAAAAAAAAAAAAAAAGTATATATGGTGGTGGTAGGTAAAGGATGGTGAGAGGCAGGAGAGCACTCCACGCTCTTCTTCTCCTCTCCTATAACACTAAACTTTGTCTTCTTAACAGAGCTTCATCATTCTCACACTCTCAATTCAAAAACAAAACATGAGAACTCTTCTACCTTCTTCTCCTCCCATTCTCAATCCAATGCTCCGTTCTTCCCAAACTCCGGCGACGGTAACGGCGTCACGGAGACGCTTCATTCATTGCGGTAAGAGATCTGACTCCTTCGCCATTGGTTTCAGCAGCTCTGATTGGCAAAGCTCTTGCGCCATTCTCTCTAGCAAAGTCGTTTCTCAGGAACAATCCGAATCTCTTGTTTCCGCCGTCAACGGTTATAACAACGGCGGAGCCGAAATCTCTGGATTGAATTTAGTGCCGTTTGATAACAAATCGTTGGTTTCAAATCATCAATCCAAGCAGAAGCCTCTTAGCATTACGGATCTATCTCCTGCTCCGATGCACGGATCTAATCTCCGAGTCGCGTATCAAGGCGTTCCGGGTGCTTACTCTGAAGCCGCCGCCGGTAAAGCTTACCCTAACTGTCAAGCGATTCCTTGCGATCAATTCGAGGTTGCGTTTCAGGCGGTTGAGCTTTGGATCGCTGATCGTGCGGTTTTACCTGTGGAGAACTCTCTCGGAGGTTCGATTCATCGGAACTACGATCTTCTCCTCCGTCACCGTCTTCACATCGTCGGAGAAGTTCAGCTTCCTGTTCATCACTGTCTCATGGCTCTTCCCGGCGTTCGGAAAGAGTTCCTCACGCGCGTTATCTCTCATCCTCAAGGACTCGCTCAGTGCGAACACACGCTTACTAAACTCGGTCTCAACGTCGCGCGTGAAGCCGTCGACGATACAGCCGGAGCCGCTGAGTTCATCGCCTCTAACAACGTCCGCGATACCGCCGCGATAGCAAGCGCACGCGCCGCGGAGATTTACGGGTTAGAGATACTCGAAGACGGGATCCAAGACGACGCGAGTAACGTTACGCGTTTCGTGATGTTGGCGCGTGAACCGATCATACCGAGAACGGATCGACCGTTTAAGACGAGTATTGTGTTCGCGCACGAGAAAGGCACGTGCGTTCTGTTCAAGGTGCTCTCAGCCTTTGCGTTTAGGAACATTAGCTTGACGAAGATAGAATCGAGGCCTAACCACAACGTTCCAATCAGGCTCGTCGACGAGGCTAATGTCGGGACGGCGAAGCATTTCGAGTACATGTTTTACGTTGACTTCGAGGCTTCGATGGCGGAGGCGCGTGCACAGAACGCGCTTTCTGAGGTTCAGGAATTCACGTCTTTCTTACGTGTCTTGGGGAGTTATCCGATGGATATGACTCCTTGGTCACCATCGTCGTCTTCTTCATCATCATCATCTACATTTTCATTGTAACAGTGTAATCAAACCAAATTCACAAATCATTGCAAACGTAAAATTGGAGAAGAAAGTTTATATAACTTTTTTTGAAGAAAAGAAAATAACTTTTCTCCAACTATTCCATAAGATAGAACGTTTGGGTGTTTTGTTTTTAAATTTTTTTTTTATTTAGCTCATTTTTCAGAGATTAGTAATCAACTTTATTGGTTGATAATAATCGATTGGATCATACATCATTTTCCGTTTATATTAAAAATTAATAAACACTTGATATTACTAAACCAAAAGTAAGAGGAGTGCACATGTTGTAGAATCTAGTGTGGATTAAAGAAATAATCTGTTAGAGAGTTTAGTGATTGAGTTTCAAGTGGATAATTAATTTGAATGTAATAGCTGTATCTACAAGTTATAGCAGAGACAATTATAGTCCGAATATGTTTAGTTGTTTACAACCTAAATTCTACGACAAATAATTTATAGAACTAATTATCATACAGTTACAATCTAAATGGTCATGTCATATTGTCAAATAATATTTAAAACAATTTATCTCTTTTCTTTTTCGTCCCTTCTTTGATGGTCTTTCGAGTTTCGATTCAAAGATCATCAGAAGTTAGAAGCCCACAAATATGAAATGGCCCATATAAAGATGGACTCATATAATAGCTTCTTCTTTTTCGATAAATAAAGAGTCAAAGATTTGAACTTAAATTTGGACATGCAAGTCTTTAATGTAAAACAATATGAAAATACTAAAGAGTCATGTCTCACAACATAAATCAAATTAAATAATGAAAACATACCTAAATAAACCCAAACCAATCATATGCAGGGAAGAGATGATGCCGCAAAAGAATCAAATAAGGGAGATATGAAGAAATCAGCCTTAGCTTTGGAGAAAGAGAAGTTCCCACAACATAGCGCCATTGCTGCTACTGAGCAGGCAGGAACGAATACTTATGTTGCGTCTCATTTATCGATTTATATTTCTTTACTAAGCATCACCGCATAAATTATTTAAAAATGAATACTTTGATAATATTAAAAGAACAAAAACAAAATGGAAATCAAATTGTGAGAAGCTCTATCATCTGGGGGAGGCAACATCCCAAACAAACAGCCTAAACAAAACAAAAATCAAAAATAGTTTTCTTCTCAAAAAGATTTCAAAGAAAAAAAGTTTTCGTAGCAAAGCATCAGAATTTAATATCTAATTGGGGTGGACGACTATCAACTTCTTTTTTTCTTTTTTTCTTTAATCATTGGTCGATTGTCATATTAATTCCAATTTCTGTATTAAAAATTTGATCTGATTTTTTTGTTTATTTTTAATACAATGGTTCTACTTCAAAATAAGTGGATATGATAACACAATTAGGCGACGTGACGCATCAAATTGAAAGAGCTCATCATATCCATACCAGACCAAAAAAAACTAATATTAGGTCCACTCCAATTTTTATTAGTTTTAAATTAGTTATTCCGTTAAATCTCACATAAATTAATCATAATATGAGGTTTTCTTACGAAATCATATATGTCCACATAACTGCAGATAATATCATTTATTTTCTTCTCCTTGCACCAATAACTCGAGTTTGTTTTTATTGCAATAGTTAATGTATGCTTCATTCTTTAAATTAATAGTCAATTTAACAGAACCGTCCAAACGATGTCGCTAGTGTACAATTATTGAGAGACTAATTGTAATGCAACTTGGAGAGGAGATTGATGATGGCTCACAAGGCGAGGTTGGTCACCGTCTCAGGCATCTTTCAGTTATGTCGCCGTTTGGGCCCATCTTAACTTTCTTGTTCCTGTCACGTGTCTTTTGTTTGTTATCTTATACCATTTTTTTTTTACATCTTCAACTCGGTTAAGTGAGACTTCTCTTGTATCCAAGCTTTGTTCGTTGAACGTGAGCACCAAGTGAAAGAGACTTCTTCAAATCTGTCTATTCATATAACTTATTTGCTTTACATAAGGGAAGAACTCAAATATAATTTTTTGTCAACGAACTCAAATATATATATAAAAATAAACATGTATGATATAATTAGTAGCTTTCTAACATTCTTTTATTTCATTACATTAAATAAAAGTGTTCTTACATGCTTGGAATGCATTACACAACCAAAAAAGTGCTTTGATTTTATATAAAAAGCTAAAATTATTTATAGATAAATGAAAGTAACCATGTGCATGACTACGTAATTAAATTCTATTTTATTATAATTTTTTAATCAACCAAAACTTATTTATAAAATTACAATCAAAAGAACATTTACTGGTAAATTTTGTAATCGGAAAAACTGAACAAATAAATCAGTAAAAAACAGAGCTCGCACTCCCTCCAAGCCTATACAGACCAGTGTATTGTAATGAGACAATCTGACTTTTTATTATATCTTTACAATGTAAGCCAACTCTTATATGATAATGTTGTGCGTTTTTTTCCATCTACATGTAATAAATTGTTGCTTGGAAGCACATACGATCGAGGGATGCATTGGCTAAATTGTTTACATAAGAAAGTTACAACCTAAGGGAATGAACTTATCCTCATAATTACATCGATTTCACAATACAAATTGATTACGAACAATAAAATATGTTGACCAAAACTAAAACACTAATAGGGGATGTATTGGAATAATTAGGAGTTTAAAATTTTTTGGAAGTTTTTATTTTTGGTGGAATTGAAGTGGATTTTAATGATTTGTGTTTTGAAAAGAAGTGGATTTTAATGATTTTTAGGTGATTTTGGTGGGATCTAATAATAATAACAATAATTTATTGGTGATTTGGTAATATTTCTTTTGAAAATTTTAGATGATTTAGTAATAATAAATGAAAGAAAATGAATAAAAATCTGCACAAAAGTTACTTGGTTTATATTTTTTTTTTTCAAATAAAATGTAACGAGATTTGAGATTTCAGTAAATTTGAAGAAGTTTCAAGATATTTATAGTATTTTTCAATTTTACAAATTATTTTAAATAATATATAATTTTAAATTTTTCATTTTTTATATAGAAATGAAAACGTAATATTGAAAATATCTCAAATTTTGATTTCCAACCTTTTCTCATTTCTAAAAAAAAAATTGATTTTGTTTTTTTTATAAGAATAAAACTAAAAAGGTAAAAAAAGTTTACTTTTAGTTTGTTTTTCAAATATCATCATAAGAACTGGTAAAATATTCCTTATTTTTAACTATAAATTATCTCTCTTTTTTTAAATCTTATTTAATATATTTTATTGATAAAATTCCTAATTTTTAATAATCTGGAATGTTAAAAAATTTGTACAAATGATCAATATAATAATTTTGGATTTCAGACAAAATTTATAAATGCTAAATTCAATAAAATGATTTGGAAATCTCTCAAATCACGGATTCAATAAACCTCTAAAATTTTATTAAAAACAAAATAGTCTTAATGAAAAATAAAACACACTACGACAATTATAAAATAGTATAAATAAAACACACTAAATGAGCACATTAAAAGAAAAAAAAAGTGGTCAACTCCAATTAAAACCTAGTCGAACTTGGTTTATGTGACCGGTAGATAATTCAGAGCCACCAAACCAACACAAAATAATTAGAGGTGCGGATTACCTATAGTAGCCGGTTCCCGGTTCCCTCACTCCTTTCAGAAACACCCGAGCCATTTCTCACCCTTTCATTATCTACAATCCACACTATAAATACTTTCGTCTTCAACCCCAAACTTTCTCACATCCAAATTTTATCCATTTTGCCTTCGTTCTCCTTCACTATTTACAGTTATGCCACTCTGGTTATAATTGCTTCCTGTGACCGGCGCCAATACAAGAGCCTCCGACGAGAAATATTTGAAAATCGCTGATTTGTTAAACATGCCGGTAAACTCGAAGAACGCTAACCGGAAAGGAATCTCTGGAGAAACAGAGAAGAATCGCCGAGGAAAGTTGCCGGAGAAAGCGATGTCGTTTCACGGCAGGGGAACGATTCCTCACTCGAATCTTGGAGAGCTTCGAAGACCAAAGACGTTACCGGAGTTATTCTCCAACGGTCAAACCATCGTCGAACCGGTTTCTTCGACTCCGCCGCGTCTGACGAAACTGCTTCTCAACGTGACGGTACAGGGAAGTTTAGGAGCTCTGCAGATTATCATTTCGCCGGAATCTACCGTGAACGATTTAATCGACGCCGCGATTCGTCTTTATGTGAAAGAAGCTCGCCGACCTTTCTTACCGGAATCTGAACCGTCGCGATTCGATCTCCATTACTCGCAATTTAGCCTCGAAAGTATATGTTCCTCTCTCTTATTATCTTACAAATCGTTGCGGCTAATTTTGCGATTCTGAGTCTCTGAAATTCGTTTTTTAGGTATTGGAAGAGAACAGAAACTAATCTCGCTTGGATCGAGGAACTTTTTCTTATGTGGTCGGAAAGAGAACGGAGGATTCGTCGGAAGTGGATCGTCGGAATCGTGTTCGAAGGAAGCAGAGAAAGTGCCTAAAACTGGTTTTCACTGGCTCAAATTCATCGGATTCTAGAAGTTTTTTTTTTACGATTTTTTTTTTTACAAATTAAATTCAAACTTCTATTTATTTTTTTAGGAAATAAAATGTTGATTTTAGGAAACTTCGTGTTACCTTCTTAGATATGGCAAAAAAAAAGGGATAAAGATGGTTTGCTTTCTTTTATGAATAAAACGTTTAAAATATGTATATAGAAGAATTAAAGTCATTAACTAGTGGTATATGATGTATCTTTTAATCAAATTATATGCCGAAGATATTTGTAATTGCATATTTTTTTATTTTTATGTTATCGAACTTTGGTTCTGACTTTCGGGTTTATGTAATAAGGACTTCTGCCAACCTTTTCCCAAATTAAAGTCACATTTTTGTGACAACTGACAAACCAATTTGGTTTCGTGTTACTCTGATCTCCCAGTTTTATACTCATTGATTCTCTCATCTTTTACGTAATTAGTTTATAATTAATTAGTGGTTGTAAGCAGTAACTAGTATTCAGTGACAACATTCGAACACATTTTTTTTTTATTAACATATTTTTATAACATGCATACTTGAAAAATTGAAATTTTATAACAAGATAATGAAATATCGGTCCGTGGAGTATGGAACCATTTATCACCCGGTATGGGCCATATTTAATATTTCTTCTACAAACGTATATAGTATACAAATCATATGGGTACTAAACTATGCGAAATTTGCTACAATATTTAAAATTTTGTTTTTGATGGTAAGAATGTTGATTTTTCATAATTACTAAATCAGTCGTGAAATGTATTTTTTATATGTTTTTGTTTTATTGACAAAAATATATTTATAAAATATCATTATTTATTTTTTTACACGTAAATAAAAATTGGAAAGTGAATAAAAATAAATAAATCTACCATTCTAATTGTGGTAGATTTATTAATAGATTGCTAGATTTATTTAAAGTTGGTAAGTTGGTAAACTTATTTTTCAGTTGATAGATTTATTAAAAAAACAATAGATCTAATATTATAATAATAAATTTATTTTTGGATAATAGATTTATTGGTTGAATGGTAGATTTATCTTATTAGATTTATTACTGATTGGTAGATTTAGTTTGTGTGATAGTAGACTAATATAGTTGTGGTAAATTTTTGATTACTAGTGGTAAAGTTATCATGCTAATGATGGTAGATTTGTTTTGGTTGGCGATAAATTTGTTTGTAGTTAGTATATGATAGTAGATATATTTTTAATAATGATATATTTTTAATAATGTAGTAGATTTATTTTTTCCGGTGGTAAAATTATCAGATATTTTTTTTCAGTTTACTCATCAAAAATTACAATTGATAAATTTATCTCCTAACGTTGTGGAAGATTTGGAGTAATGGTAAATTTAGAGTGATGGTCAACTTTGATCATGATGATTGACTTATTTATATCCTAGAAAGACAAATGTAGATTTTACCTTTAACTAAAAATAAAAATTTGCAAGAAAAATCTACTAACTATTGTTAAATGCTGATAAATTTGTCATCCATATATAATAGTAGATTTATTGTTTGACATTGGTAAACATGATAAGATCCTCTTTTTTTTTTCTTGCCAAATCCAACAACTGAGAAGACAAAACAAAGAATAAATTTACTTAAAGAACCAGTTTGCTTATTGAAAAAGTTTTTTTAACTTTTCTTTTGATAATATTCATATGCAATAAGAATCTATGAAACAAAAACGACATGGGTAACGAATCCGAAACAAATCAGATACAAAATCATCCACAAACAAAAATATAGCACACAAATTATGTATATTATCTGAAATAAACCTACTATCATTTAAAAAATTGTATATATCGTCAAATATATCTGTTAGTACCAAAAATGTCTACCATCATTTATACTTGAATCTATTATCGCACATACAATGTATCATATTCTCAAATATTATATCTACCATCATTAAATCATAAATCTGCTATCAAATAGATGAATATTTTTTTTTCCATCACGTAAATCTACCATCATTTGCAAAATATATGTTCCATAAATTAACAAATAAATCTATCATCGTAATTGACTGTAGCTAATATACAATCAAACATTTTTAGCTTTTTAAATTCGTCATCAATCATTTCAACTCATTAAAAAAATCTACCACCATTCCTAATAAAATTTATCACCAAATTTAACAAACCGCAAAATTCAAAATAAATTTTCTTCACCGGAATAGTTAATATCATATACATAATCTAATTATTACCGTACAAAAACATTGTTTCCGCTAAAAACATGTCAAAAGTTAAAAATGATGTTTTCAAAGTTTTTGAATAACTACTAACAACTAAAATAAAAATTAGATATACAAAAAATCTAACATACAATTGATGAACGCAACAAAATAAAACCGTAAAAATCATCGAGACTTTTTTATGCCAAAAAAAAAACTACAAAACCCATCGAAGAAGATGAACATTTACTCTCTGGAAGATGTCGGAACGTCATATTGGAAGAGGCGGCTGACAAATTGAGGATTGTGCGAGAGAATCACCTTACTTCATACACGCTTGGGTGGCTTCAGAGAGGGGTAAGCATTCACATTACACATCGTTTTACAGGCATTTCTTATTGGATCTTACTATCAGAATCGTTCTTACTATTATGTTGCTCCCGTGGACACAAGTCATTTACTTATGGACAGACCGTGAGAGTTTAACCACAAGATCATTCACATTGGAGCTCAAAATAATTATAGCTTCATTTGGGAGACTCACAAGATTCTCCTTGTTCCTTCAAGGGAAGTTGCACTTCCGGCTCCACCAGTGTCCGAGTCTCCACTTCTGCCACTTGTAGCTGCTCGTAAGACCATTCTTATATGTTCATACGCTGCATTTGCAACAGAGCTTAAGCTCGAAGGATTTGCTCTCACGTTACTCCCAGCTTCATGCTTTCGAGTTTTGTCTTCGGTGAACATCAAAACACTCACCGACGTGCTTGAAGTGTGTGTTTCCTTCTGAGGCTCCTTCCAGCCTACCTCCTTTGTGTAATATCCAACATCAAAATAACTATTTTTTTGGAGTGACTCTTCCTAATAGACACCATTATCGTATGAGTCCACTAGAGCACGAGGAGCTTCACTGACAGGTGGCAGATCTTCTGAGAAATGGATATATTCAAGAGAGTTTGAGTTGTTGTGCTGTATCAGCCCTAAATTTTTTTAAATAATAGATATATGTGTTGATAGTCGTGCTATCAATAGGATAACAGTCCACTACCACTTTTCCATACTTCAAGATTACTTGCTAGACCAAATTGGTTTTACTACTTTTCTCCAAAATTGATATCATCAGATTTGTATTTAGTCTTGTTATCACTACATATTATTATACTAGATTTTTCGTCCACACTTTGCATGTGCATAATAAATTTATGAATATTTCTAAATTTTACAATTATTAATGTAATTTAAGTATTAAATTTAAATTTAAATTTATTAACTACATATACAATAAAAAGTTATTTAAAATTTTAAAAACTATTGTCTTGTTAACTACTAATTTTATATTATTTATAGTATCATATGTGTAAACTTTATGAAAAATATGAAGTATAATTTGTATGAATATTTTAATTTACGATATTTTATGGATTATTGTTAATTATTTAATTAATATTTATGATAATATTATATATTAAGTTATTTTTTAAATATTAAATGTTCTATATCATTAACTGTGACAATATAAAATTATCGTATATGTATCTTTTGAATTTAGTAACTAAACCAGTTAATTTTTGATACATTTTTATCACATATTTTAACATTAGAGAAAGTTTATAATTGTCATTTTGTATTTTTAGAAAATCAAATTGCATTTTTTATGATCAACATCGAGTTCGATTTCATAGTTAATATTCAAATTTGTTTGAAATTAAATATATCTTCTTTAAACAAATTTAGATACATGTTCACATCAAAATTAGTGTTGAATCTTAACAATCAAGATTTTGAGCTAAAAAAAAATTTCTCATAGTCCAATATTTGTAGTTTAAAAAATCAAAGTTCACTTAATTCCGTTATTCTTCTATGGATCTTCGTTCAAACATAATATCAATCTTTCTACATTGATTTCTAATTTACGTCATCAATTATTAATTTTTACGAAATAAAATAGAGTTGATTTTTCAATATCAAATATATCAATTAAAGAAAATTTTGACATCCAACATACCTTGGTTTTGTTTATCCTTATCCTTTACATTTATTATTATTATTAGTTTTTTCCTTAGAGAATTTTCACATTTTCTGTGGACTTAAAAATTTATAATTTTTAAGCTAAAATTATATAATTTATAGTATTAGTTTTGAATTTAATTAATTATATACATAGTAAAAACATATATTAAATATTTTATTTTTGAAACTACTTTTGATCATTCTCTCATCCATGATTTTACTCAATATTGGGTAACTTTTTCCTACAAAACTACATATTATATTTATGTTATGGTCAGTAAACATAGTTTAACTTTAAAATTATTTATTTTTTATAAAAGATTTCATATGGTTCAATCCAATTTTTTATATATGCTGTACGTAATGTCAATATTTTTCTATCAGATTTTATTTTTTATACCATCAACTTTATTTTTAATGTCTTCTTAATCAACTCTTTCTTTGTTTCTTCTTCCTCTTCTTTATCTTTGAAATTTTTTCATCTTTATTTTTTTCTTTCTTCGTTATAATCATCTTGGATGTTTAGACTCCTGCTTCTTACAGTTTTCCTCATTTTCTTATTCTTTCTTCTTCATTTTGATTGTCTTCATCTTTACTAAAATACAAATACCATTAGTAGAATACAAACAAAGAGCCAACTAAAAGAGAGTATTTTAATTTATGATAACAAATATAAAACTAAGATAGACAAAAATTAAGAAATGGAAAGTACTTCTATGATAACCTATAATAAAAAAACTAATAAAAAGTAACAAAATTTTATAATAATTTAGAACTAAAAACTAAGAAGAAAAACAACTAGAGATGATAGAGAAATATCAAACTCTAGAACATTATATATATATATATATATATATATCAATAATATTTTTGTAGGTTCAGACATAAATGTATATGGATTTATCATGCTATTTTTTAAAGATCAATTTTTTAACGAAAAGGAAAATTATCATTTCTAGATCAAAACATATATGCTGAATATCTATCCTTTTTATTTACATATTTTAGTTAATGTCATTAAACATGATTAGTTGATTTACACAATCTAAAATTGTATTATGCTGGGCGAAGTATGCTATGAACTTTTTTTACCATTTGGAACAATTTTGAATGAACAGATAAATATTGATTTTGACAGGTTTTAAAAAGGAGAAATTCTTAATTACCCAAGTGAAATTGTAATTAACTTCCCCATAGAACACTTGAAAAAAAGTTCACGTGTTTACTGAGTAACATATTTTTCGTTTTATTTTATTTTTCCTTTAAATATCATTTTTGAATTATGAAATTTTATGTTAAAGGTCTAACCGAAGAGAAAAGTGGCTATATATATATGATTTATTATTGTTTTAGTACTGTTTTGTCATCACGAAATGTTTCCGTTTGTGTTCGTTCAAACAACTAGTCTAAATACATCTAAAATCCATCAAATAAGGCGGATCCTATATAAGGCCCATTATAAATAAAAGCCCATTAATAAAGCCAACCAAAAAATAAGAAACAAAAAATTGTATTCATTTTTGTTCAAAACCCTACCGGGGAATATGAAAAAAAATCTGAAAGAGTAAGAGCATCCTTATAAATAAGCCGCTTCGTTCTATCTTTTTGTTTCAAACAACTCTAAAACCCTAATCTCTTCATCTTCAAGCAGCCACACGCACACGCACACCTGCGCATCTTCCTCCTTCGCCAGCTATGGAGTTTTGGGGTATGTCTCTCTGAAATTATCTATTTTTAACTTCTATCCGACACCTTTATTACCTGTGCGGCCACTCCTAATGACTGTTTCCGCCATGAATATCGTTTGATAAAACCTTTCGTTATTCGCAATTTCTTTTTGAAATAGCCTTGAATCTAGTTTCACACGAGCTTGTTTGTTCTTATTACTTATGCCTGTACTGCCTTTGTCTGTGCTTGTATTGAATTGTAGGTATTGAGATTAAGCCTGGAAAGCCCATCAATGTCGAACAAGAAGATGGGTATATGATCCATGTCTCTCAGGTTTGTATCAATATCTATGTGTTTTTTCTGTAATTCTTGAAAGATTGTTCTGTGTAAAAATAGTGTTGATTCTTGTGGCTTGTTCTATCTCAGATTACCCTTGGTGAGTCGAAGAAGGTGGGAGATGAGACTGTTCAGGTTTATGTGAAGGTTGGTGGTGATGATAAGCAAAAGCTTCTCCTCGGAAACCTCTCTCAGAAGATTCCTCAAGTTTCTCTTGATCTCATGTTCGAGCAAGATTTTGAGATCTCTCACGAGTGCAAAAGCAGCAGTGTCTATATGCTTGGTTACAAGACCCCTGATCTTATGGATGATGAGCTTTACTCTGGTGAGTTCCAATTCTTGAGCCAATGTTTCGATACTATGATGGTTTTATCTGTATTGAAGCTGGAAACTAATCTTTTTTTTTGCAGATTTTGATTCAGAGGATGAGGAAATTCCCATGGATAGGTTTCAAAGTGGTAGGTTTACTTTACTATGCCACTGTCTTAAAGTTTACTTTGTGGCTTTGTTACGAATCCTAGCTTTGACATTGTTATTTAGAATTGGAGAAATCAAACGCCAATGGGCTGAATGATCAAACGGCCAACCTTGAAGCTGGTGAATCTGAGTCAGATGACGAAGATGAATCCGACTCTGATGAGGTATTTTACCTTCTTACTTATAAGTAGTGCCAAAATTTCGTTTTTTAATGAGACGGGAGTAGCAATGTGTCAGTCAATCAGTTGAAAGCTATGATCTTGATGCTGATTTTTGAAATGTGACGCACGTTTTCTTCTGTTTATTTGGTTTAGATGAGTTCAGATGATGATGAGGATGACTCAGAAGAAGAGGAAGAAGAGAAAGCACCTGTAAAGGTATTTTCCTAAAGAATTGGCTCTTTGCACTTAGAGCTAACGAACACTTTAGCTTTGAAAGCTTGTGAATTTTGGATCAATAATCTAATGAATCAAAAATAGGTGGAACTTCCGAGCAAGAAGAGACCAAATGGTGGAGCAATGGACAACAACACAGTTGTATCAAAGAAAGCCAAAGTTGCAAGTCAGCAGAAGCCATCAGGTAACAAAACTTAACTCAAGATGGAGATAAAAGATCGTAACTTTAAATATGAAAATTGGATTAATGGTTGGTTTTAAACTAATTTGGTGCAGGCGGGCATAAGGGCCATAAGAGCGGCGGTGTTCATCCTCCAAAAAGAAACTAGAGAACGGGCCAAGTCACATTTTTCATATAAAGTTTCATAGTTTTCCCTATTGGTGAATGGGTTGCCTTCGTGAGGATTTTGGGTTCCGAAAATTTTTGGATTGTTAAATCATTCAAATATATGTGATGTTGTCGTTTGGGATGTCAATGGTTTTAAATGAAATATGCTTTTTATTATTCAACAATTTCAAATGAGTGGTGTAATATGCCTTTTGCCTTTTATTTGATGAATTGATTATCAAATTGTTTACGGTTATAATGTGAACAAACGATTGTTCTGTTACGAAATATAATTTTTTTTTTTGTCAAACGAAATATAATTATTTAGGCAATAAAATTACCGGTTCGTGTTGCGGAATTTGAATATAGAACAATTTTTTTATTGATTTTTTTTATATTGATAGGAAGTATAAGAATCAGCATATAGCATACGGACAATTAATCAATAAACTTTAGTCCAATTCAGAAACTGATGGATGTGGTGTTGAAGTTTTATTTGAATTTTTACTTTTCTTTAGATTGGTAATCAATTTATACGATTACAAAAAAATTATAAATAAATAATTAATTAACAGTATAAATATATATATTTATATTTATAAAAATATCAAAAAATATATTATTATAATAAGATATAAAAATCATTAATTCAATATAATTAGTAATAAAAATTATGTGTATAATATTTAAGTTTAATTTAAATTTTCTTTTAATTTAGATAAAGTGAAGATTTAATGAAGTAATTTTTTTTGGAGATAAATTTTAGATTCAAAAATATTTAATTTATTAATTATATACATGTATATATATTAGTGATTAAAAAATATTGACCAAACTAATTTGGTTTAAAGATATTACAAATATAAATTATAATAGATAGTCAATATTAATTACAAAATATCAATAATTTACTATATTTTGTAATTATAACATCTAAATCATAATTTTATTTATTTGTTATATATATTAATTTTTAAATGAAAATTTGTCTTTTTTAAAAAAATATTTTTTCTTTTTTAATCATCTATCCGTAATCGTAAATAGCCAAGAAAATCAAATTTTGATTTTAAAAGATTTGAAATGGGAAAACGGCCAACCTGGACTGTTTTGAGTACGCTTTTTATACCTAAATTTTGACATCATGCATTTTTCAACCTTAATCATTCTATTTTTAAATTTCAAACATGAACTATATGATATTTAGCTGATTCATACATATCTGTTAACGACGTTATACGTCCGTTTAATCTTGCTGACTACCTGCATACGTGTCCAAAACAACGTCGTTTTGGACGTATGAAAAATATTATTCAAAATAGTTCAGGTAGATTTTGGTAATATATATTTATGATTTATATTTAAAATTTTGATATTTAATTATTAGATTAGGATATTAGACAGATATAAATATTTCTTTTTGAAATTAAAATTAATAACTTATATAACTATAATTTAAATATTTAAAATTAATATTAAAATATACGTTAAGTAATCGAAAATAATATTTTATAACTTGTATTAAAATAATCACAGAAACCTATTAAAATAATTAAAATTTTTAAAATAAATTTAAAATTCCTGAAAAATAAAATCTTTAGATAAATAAAAATATTTTCAAAACAAATCTTGAAATAAATATAATATATAAATAAATAAATTAGTATAGTATACTCTATGGAAAAATCAAAATAACATTAAAAATAATATTTAATAAGAATATCTAAGAATATTTAATAAAATTATTTAGATATTCTTATTAAATATTATTTTTAATGTAAATATGTTTTTAATTGTGAAATATAAATAGTTTGATTTTAATAGAGTATTTTATACTAATTATTTATTTATAAATTATATTTAGTTTAAGATATTTTATAACCTATTTTATTTATCTAGAAATTTTAGTTTTCAGAAATTTTAAATTCATTTTCAACTTTTTAATTATTTTTATAGATTTCTCTGATTATTTTAATACGAGTTATAAAATATTATTTTCGATTATTTAACGTATATTTTAATATTAATTTTAAATATTTAAATTGTAATTATATAAGTTATTAATTTTAGTTTCAAAAAAAAAATTTATATCTGTCTGATATCCTAATCTAATAATTAAATATGAAATTTTTAAATATAAATCATAAATATATGGCCAAAATCTACCTGAACTATTTTAAATAATATTTTTATACGTCCAAAACGACGTCGCTTTGGACATGTAGGCGTGTAGTCAGCATGATTAAACGGACGTATAACGTCGTTAAGAGGTATGTATGAATCAGCTAAATATCATATAGTTTAGATTTGAAATTAAAAAAATAGAATAATTAAGGTTGAAAAATGCATGATGTCAAAATTTAGGTATAAAAAAACGTACTCAAAATAGTTTAGGTTAATTTTGGTCGTTTTCCCGGTTTGAAACAGTCTCAAAGTTTTTGTGATTGTTTTCAGACGGTATTTACCACTATCATTCATAAATGTTGCATTTGTTGATGATAGTAGGTTAACCATTCAACCCCTTGCATAACACAAAAATACACTTAATATTTAATAATTTAGTGTATAACCAATACAATAATTGATCATAATATTCTATAAATATTCGAAAATACTTTTATGTCTTACCATTAATAGACGTTTATTTATTCATCCTGGATCTTTTTCTCTCTTTCATTGATTTATGAAACTTTTTCTTCTCTTTTCAACTTCTTTGTTTCCCATTTAAACACAAAATAAATCAAACTCTTGAAAATCTAAAAAAACATAAATGAATTTTTTGCATATATCATAGTTTGAATTTTTTGCATATATCATAGTATTATTCACGTTTCATATAAAATAGTTTAGTCTCTATAAAAACGTAGACTAACAATATGTTATATTTGTCTCTATTTTTATTTTAAAAATACTATTCATGTGTGGCACGCAATAGCCAAAAAGACATGAATCAACGCTAGAATATACAAGTCGCCGTCAGTGTGGCTAGTTTTTTTTGTGTTGCTTAAGTCGTATATGTCTATCTTTTTTTTTATCATAAATTTTAAATGTAGCCTAGGGCGATAATTTTATCCGATAATCTGATTTGATATCAGACTGATAATATTCGAACTGATACCGATTATTTTAGAATCTCTGCTAGACAAGTTTTATATATATATCCATTGAATTTGGTTCAATTCAAATAATATTTGAAATTCATCGGATAATTCGATAACCAAACATATATTTTTATTTATATTTATTTGGTTTGGTTTTCAGATTTTAGTTATTTACATTAAGTCATTCGGACTCAATTTTTTTATATTTCAAATACAATATTATCAGATATTCTATTGAAAATCTGAACTGATCTGATACCAAAATTACCAAACCAATAGTGTTTTGATCATTTAGTTAATAGAAAAAAATTTAAACTCAAAATATCCAAATCCAAATCCTATAATCCAAATTCTCACCTCTACATGGAGTTGTGAGTGCGTGACAACTTTTGTTATGTTCTCAATGTCACATAAAGTCGATCTATATGATGAATTATGATGGAATAGAATGCTTGTCATCGAGTGCCTGAACATAAAAGTAACATCATTTTTTCTCTTTTTTGAAATTTTTCATTAAAACTTTATAAAAATTCAAAATCGTCCAAAAAGGTTCTTTTTGGTTATTGAGTTTATTAGCTCGTTATAGATGTTATATTCTTAACAACAAATACAAAATTGGTTACTCAGCAAATTGTCCCTTTTTCTATCGCTGCCTCTTTTTTATTGAGCTTCTTCCCAGTTTTTTTTTTTGACAATTTCTGCCATCCTAAAAATTTCATGTGGGTTCCAAACTTCCAATCAATATCTTTTAAAATTTAACATTTCTGATTTTTTATAAATACCATATGATCTATGAAATTATCCATTTTGGCTGTTTTTGGAAAATTTTGAAAACAAGTAATCAAAATTTGAGAACACTGATGTCATAAGAAAAATATATTGATGAATATTAGATAATGCTCAAGTTTGAATGACCAGTAGATATTCAAAGAAAACATGATTTATAGTTTATACTTCTGTTTTACATCTACCTTACTGTAAATCATAAATGATTTCTCGTAATTTCAAATTTCTTGTAACCAAAATACATACTGAAATAGCTTATCAAATAAAATATTTTATTTTTGGAATACATTCAATCTTCCATACAAAAGACTCAAGTGAAAAAACCTATGGTCCATAGACAACAATTGATTATCTTAAAATAATTTGATTTTACTAAATTGTTTTAGTAACTTCGAAAGTTATTATAAAAATGCTAGTTTTATAATAACACTTCTTAAAATATTACTGTTTGCTCTCTACTTTTTCTAAATACCATTTTACACATATTTTTAAAATCATTTATAAAAATAATATTTATAAATTAGGTTATCAGAAAATATCTATAAAATTTTATAAAATTTAACTAGAAATATTATATGCCTTAATATCCACATTTTTATGTGTTTTAGGATTAGTCTAGGCTTCAACTTAGAATTCTTCCAATTAGCAAAATGAAAAATAAAAACATTGTCACATGTTTAATTAAGAATTTAGCATGTTTGTAAGGTAGGGATGAAAATAAAGAAAGTTTACAATCCAATTTGTACAATGGGAAAAGTTTATAAACGTTAAAAACCAATTACATAAATAATATTTTAATAAAAAAAAATATTTTTAAAAACAGGTATCATAAAAATAACATTTTGAAAAATCATAACTTTTTGGAAAAAAGAACTTAACAACTTTAAATCCTCATTTTCTTTTATATTTAAGTGTTAATAAATAGGTCATGCGACCAAACAAAAAAAAAATTATGCAACAAATAAAAAAAACATACAAATCCAAAATGATAGATGCCTCTGCTGCTTGGAAAGCAATTATCCTAACCGTTGGACTAAAGACCCATTGATATTTGATAATAGAGTTCGTATTTGGTTAAAATTTTCATTAAAAAACAGCGAACATATCTATTCAAAATTACAAATTACTTTCACATTCAAAACTACGAAGTTAATAAATGACATTGTTCTCATCATTTATTACCAAAAAAAAAAAAAAATCTGAGCTCAAACGCAATATAACGGATGCATATATTTTCTTCTAAAAATATAAACGCAAACATTTCTGTCTAATATCATTCGGTAGAAACGATTAACATATTGTTTTCTGAGTTCTGACAGATGCAACATACATGGCCAAAGACACCAGCTAAAAGGAGAAATTTTGATAGCAAAATATAAAAGGTATACTTGGAACCGTAATTATATTGTTTCCTTAAAAGGAAAGAAAAGAAGGTAAAAACAAGTCTGTGGGATGACAAAAAGAAGAAAAGAATGGAATAAAGTTCTTAGAATGCCAAAACGATGCGTCTTTAACGAGTGTGTTGATAATTAGTAACATTTTTAGGAAGCCACTGGTTTGGATGTTGCCTTCTTCACAGCTTCTGCATAAGTTCTGTGCTGATAGGTTAAGGTCGATTCGAGCAAGTCCCACAGAGATGTCTTCGGGTTCCATCCTATTTTTTTTAGTCCAAAACAAACACCCAAATCTATCAGATTAGCCCTTGATTATAATGTTTAACCATATATTCATATGGAAATTACCGAGTTGGCGGTTGATGATGGTCATGTCTGGGATTCTCTTGTCACTGTCATCATAACCTTCCCCGTAAAATTCTTTTGAGCTAACATCAACCGTCGGGCTCTCAATAGCTCCCTCTCCACTCACTTTTGCGTAAACCTGAAACATGATTTGATTTTGAGATTTGAGAAGAAAAGACAGAAAAATGTAACTCCTTTCTACTGTTTTGAAACCAATCTTCTTCACCTCGGTCATCATTTCAGCAAGCTGTCGTACTGTAACTTCGTTGTTCGGGTTGCCTACATTGAAAATATGGCCGTTTGCCCTCTCGGGGTTTTCCTGAACCACAAACACAATATCATTTGTTGGAACTTCTTTGTTAACAGTTTGTAAACGAAAAGCACAAAGGATGATATGATCAATAGAACTCACGATCATCAAAAGGACAGCTTCGATAGCATCCTTTATGTAGATAAAAGTTCTCTGTGATTCTCCACCATCCACAAGCTTGAGAGGCTCACGCCGAAGAAGATTCTGGAAGGTAGCATTGCATCAGCTCAAAAGCTTGCATATATATATACAAAATAACATTCGATATAGACTTGGATTTTTACTTACATTACTAAAGCAGGCGAGAACACGAGGGACACCTTCACTAGGACCGTCAATGCCGGGGATGAAATCCATCCGAGGTCCAATCCAGTTAAACGGTCTTACAATGGTGAACTTGAGTCCATTCTCAGCACCCTCAGCTGTCACAAGAAACAAGTGAAGTTAAATGTAAACCTTTTGGTTTTTACCACACTATATTCACATGTCGTCTTAAAAATAAAATGCTTACCGTAAACGAGTCTCTCAATCAATTGCTTTGCACACGCGTATGACCACCTTTGCTTCTCAATTGAACCAAATATGCAAGGGGAAATATCTTCTTTAAGAACATAAAAAGAAGGATCCTGTAGAAAGCACAACAAACAAAATTTGTAAACAATGTAGCCAACATTTGTAAGCAATGAAGGTCGAAGAACCATGTTTCCTACATACTTAAGATTCCATATATTCCTAAATTGAATAATAATAAAAAAAAATAGGCTTCCATGTCTGGTTGATAAACTAGTTCGCTAAACTCTTAAAAAAATTAAAATTAACAAGATCTACTGAGTAATTCATAGTTTGACCCATGTAATTGCCCCATGCATAAGAGAAATGAAAGAAAATGGCAGCTTCAACAAGTTCCTCATCACATTCATCGGTGAAAGTGATGAAAAGTAAAAACACGATAAAATGTTGAAAGCGAAATTTGCAAAAGAGGCCTGACCTCACGCAGAGGATGATCCTTGGGAAGATAGCTTCCTATGGTTTTTCCATAAACTTCACACGTAGAAAAGTGAATGAGGCGCTTGTTGTTCTCAGAGCAGTACTTAACCTACATAGCCAACACATTAACCAATCAATCACAACTAATAATAAGCTACACAACGATTTTCCACGATTCTTTGAACTGCTTCGAACAAAAGCTAAAGCAAAAAGCAATGAACGAGGTAAGTAATACATACAACTGGAAGCGCGTCAATGAAATTGCTGTAGATGGTATCAAGAGGACGCGTATTGTAATCAGCTGGAGTACAGATCGCAGCAAGATTTATAGTCTGAAGAGCAAAACAGATCAAAATTACATTAGACATTACTGATATTGAACAGTATGATAACACATCGAGAAAAGTAGTCAAAGCAGATAATCAAAGAGGAACGCCGGATTCGGAAATTAAACCGGAATTCAGATCTGACGCTGCAATCATCAATCATTTTCAATTTCTCTCAAACAGTTTCTTATTTGCTTAGGTGTGTATGATGAAGAAACAGATAAACGAGAAATAGCTATGGGAACAGCTATACATTCGCATTACATACCAGATCCGCCATCTTGACAAGTCCTTCAAGCCTTGAATCATGCTTGATGTTGATGCGATGAAACTGGATCCGACCAGCCCATTCAACCGTATCCGGCTCGAGCAAGTGTTTGATCTTATCATTGTAAACGTCGAGCGCAAACACCTTGTGCGGAGTCTCCGTCATCAGCTTTTCACAGAGATGAGAGCCGATGAAACCTCCGGCACCGATCATGCATATCGTGATTGGCTTTATCGGCCTGCCGTCCAGATCCACTCTACCAGCTCCATTCGCCATTTAAAATTCAGATCAGAAACGAAAAACAGCAAAGCAAGCTTTTCTCTCCGAAAGAGAATCCTTCGATAACCCCGCGCTTTCTCTCTATGAGATAACAATGGCTGTAAAGAGTACGAAGGTCAGAGAGAGAGAGAGAGAGAGATTGTTAATGGAGGGAGTGGTGACGATGGATGTTTATGAGGGGAGCATCGCATGTGAACCACTCTCTGCACCTGCGCGTGGTTTATACTCGCTTAATCTTTGCCTCCATGTGATATTTTTCATTTTCACAAGTGTCTCATATTTTTTTGGTTTATTATTACTAAAAATATGTTTATTTAATTATTCGACTTGCTGGTTTTACATAATTCCGACTCGCAAGTCTTTATTTGTGGTAGAAATTATGTGTTTCTAGTTTTACAAAAAAAGAACAAAATAATGATGTGTTTAGGCAGTTAAAAAAACTTACTTCATAAAGATTAATCGTAATTATGTCATATATGTCGGCAGAAAAAAATTAAAGTTGCCCGACCTAAATTAAAAAGGAAAGTGAAAAATAATTAAAAGTTATATAATCATATCAATTGACTCAGTAAAGGATCAAATAAAAATATAGAAGAAAACTTAAAGCAAGCAACATTTGCAGATTCCATCTTAAAAAATTTAGTTGGGGAAGAATCCAGATGAATAACACAACATTTGCAGTGCTATGATAAAACAAAAATATGTTTTATGTTGACGTTATTTTAATTACGGTTGAATCTGAAGTTTCTTAATAATGCTACTAGTTTAAGGGGAGTAGTTACACTCTGTCCTTAATTAGTTTACCTTTATACGTATGAGGTTTGATATAATCTTACATATATTCGGATATGAGACATCATATACGCTTTTTAATGTAATATAATACGTGGATAATGAAGAATTTAGTTCACTATTTCAGTTAAATCTTATAATTACTCAGTTACAAAGGTTCAACTCCACAATTTATTGATTTATAGATATGAAATTTTTTCATATTTTTTTGTCAACATTTTTCTTTTTCTTTTTCATATTTTCTTTTTTTCTTTTTATATGAACATAGAATTTACCAAGAAAAATGTGTTTATTGAGTAACTTTTCTAGATAAAGACACTTTCCACAAAAACTAAAATCCACATAAAATGTCTGTAAATCTTTGAAACTAAAAAAGCTAGAGTTCGCCTCTCTTTTTTTGTTCGATCTAATTTTTCTCTAACTTACCTTCTTCTTCTACCCAGCCGTCAACAAGATCTGTGCTTCCCCGGTGGTCGGCGCTCTTCGCCGACGCCGGAGAAGGCTCATTTTCGTTTTCTTTTGCTCTTGTGCGGCTCTTCTCTCTCTTCTGTGCGGATGGTGGCTCGAGCTCTCCTTGGTCCCTGTGTTACCGGTTAGGCGTCTTTGTGTTTCGGGATGGTGGCGTTCAGGGGGATGCATCTCGGCTGCGGTGGCTTTTGGGTGAACCTAGCCTTGGGTGAACCTGAGCTTGCGGTGGTCTATGGGATTCATCATCTCTCGGTGGTTAGAGACCTTGGTGTTCCCGGTGTATGGCGTTGGACGTATCGGCTTGAGCGTTTGCGGCGTTTGAGCGTTTGGCGTTTGCGGCGTTTTAGCGTTCGAGGCGTTTGGTGTTTGGGGCGTTTGGCGTTTGCGGCGTTTGGCGTTTGCGGCGTTTGGCGTTTAGCACGTTTGGCGTTTGCGGCCTTCTGCGTTGTGGCGTTTGGCGTTTGAAGCTTTTGGCGTTTGTGGCGTTTTGGCGTTTTACTGCGTTCACGGCGTTACGTTTAGCGATTGCAGCGTTTGGCGAATGCGAATGCATTTTTGTGTTTGGCGAATGCGATTGCATTTTTGCGTTTGCATTCTATGATAACGTTCAGCGTCTGCGATTGGCATTTGGCTTTCAGTGTTTCGTGTTCGGGATTTGGCGATTGGGCATTATGACATTATCAACAATCTGGGTAATCACGTTTATGTAGTTCTTGAGGACGGAGCTTCGATGTTAGTTTTCCGGATTTGTGGATTGTCTAAGTCCGTCGTGGGATTGTCTAAGTCCGTCGTGCCACGATTCGACTTATCACTGGCCTTTTGTCTAGCTGTCATCTTTGCCGTTTAAGGGAGGTCGGTGGTTTTTTAGGAGATATCCGAGACCTCGACGTATCTACGATGGTTGCGTATAGTAGTTTCAAATCTAAAGAGGACAAGATTTGAAGATACTTCAAGCGTAACCGAAGTAGATTCTATTGGTTTATTGTTACCGGCTGGCTGATGATTGTTGGTTGTATCATCGGATTTCTCGTGGATCTGACCATCGCCTTTTGGAGGGTCGTTTTATTTGTATTTCTTTTGGATAATCTTGTAGCGTAATAGAGTCATCTAGGTTAAGTCTAAATTTTCATCGGGAAGTTTAGACGGTCTAATTCCTAGGAAAGTTGACTGAATTATACATTCAGTCCACGATTTTATGCTTTCGGGCAGTGACTCTGGCGTTGTTTGAGTCTATTTTTGGGTTGTTTTTTAGCCTAATTTTTAGGTTGTATTAACCTTTGTAAGGTTGAATTAGCCTAATGTTAGGTTGTAATAACCTATTTATAGGTTCCGATATTAAAAAATGGTATTTGCGTTAAAAAAAAAAAAAAACACTTTCTACATGTCTAATATGCACAGCTCATATACGATTACTTTAGTTCAAACAGATCATTTGTTTAGAATTCTCCATCTCATCAAACAACGTTTTTTTAATGCGATTAACTTAACACATTATTAATTAAGGCCAAGTTTTATATTTGCATTTTGCATAGAAAAGTCGTACAAAAAAAATGATATAGGTCTTCCTTGTAATCACTAATATTAAAAACGAATTTAGTAATACCATTATGTGTATATCGAGCGCATGAGTACCAATTGGCTTCTTCATGTGAGTGCCTCATACCCACTTCGCTGTCAACTGTTCGATCATTGATACTCACATGGTCTACAAAAATTAACCTTATTTTTTTTTTTATATATCATGCCAAATTTCCTCTTATATAATTGTTTTTCTTTTTCAATTTGTTATAAAAAGGAGCTGAAGACACAAAAAAAAAAAGAGAAAAAAATGATGAATAATTATTAGGTACCTCGAAAACACACACTTCCCGGTCCATAATCATATACGACTTCATATACATTTTTATTATTTAGGTAAATAATATTAGTCACTTTTGTTCTTGAACATTATTTTTTTGTCGGTTTTATTGTACTAGTGCTGCCTATAAATCACCATATGTCACTAATTCACTATATACATAATACGAACATATAATCAATGATACTTACAAGCTTAACGTAAAAGTAAATTAAGGAATATGCGAAACTTGTCACGTTAATGCTTACCAGATTTAACTTGTAACTAAAACAAAAATTATTCTAAGATGCTGACATTTCTATGAATATTTTCTCATACATTCAAATCGTATAGGTTAGTTTTCTTGCTTACCGATGAGATTTCATCTTGACTTTTTACATTTTTTTGAGTATACTTTATAGGACGATGTTTGTAACTTAGTGCTTAAGAAATGAATATGTTTGATGACTATAATAACTGAATTAAACACACACACAAAAAAAGATGAAACGAATTTTTGCGTAAACAATTATTAATAGAAGGCATTCATTCATTAGTCAGTTTGTAGTAAAAATCCATTAAAAACATTAAAAAAATTTAAATGTTTTGTAGCGATGTTCTTTTATTATGATGCAGATGTGTCAGCTAGATCATTATATGAACCAATCTTTGTCACTGAATTCATCAGCAAGTACCTGAATCTCAGGGACTAACAGGCCACTTAAGAACTCAGATCGTGTGATATCATGTTATACTGCTGATGAAATACTTCATTGGCTACTACTTTTGATCAACCGAAAAGTAAAAAACCATTTGGTTATCTGTTTAGAGTAAAATCAGGGTCTGCTATTGTGTTGATTGACAGATTTTAATAATTAGATTAGGATCTGGTAATTGGTGTGGTGATTAACTACTACTATTTTACTCTAGAAATTGATATTTATGTCTTTCAAATATTATTATGCTTGTGTTAATATGATCTTTTGAGTGTTAATGGAGTAATAATTTGGTATTAAAAAATGACAGTAAAAAGTGGTTTTAATCATAATTTTGTTGGGGAAACCAAAGCAGTGGAAAGGAAACAAAACACCTCAAAGATGGCTCAATCAAAGTCAAGCTCCTCACCTTTCTAGATCTCTTCCTCTTCATTTCCGCTCATCGGAAAACGCATACATTTTCTGATTCTGGGTTTCAATTCTTTAGAACGTCTTCTCGTTTGGGATTTGGGTTTGGATTTGGATCAGTTATGATCTACGATTTTCTACTGATATGATCTGAAATGAGATGCAGCCTAATCTGTTCCCATTCGGCACAGTTTTGGGTAATCCTTTTCTCTTCAATGGCGGCGATCTAAGCGAGTTTGGTGCTGGTGGGTTCGAGAGCTCTAGGGTTTTCTTCTTACTTCCTCTCTTATTATCCCAAGGCCAAGGGATGGATTTATCTAAGGTTGGTGAAAAATTCCTCAGCTCTGTTAAGTCTGCAACATCGCTTGGACTCTTACCCTCTTCTTCTTCTTCTTCTTCTGATCGCCCTGAGGTAGTAACTTGTTTCACTTTCCCTCTTACTCTCTCTTTGATTCGTAAGAGGAGGATCAATGTCATCTCTTTGAAATATTAAGGAGTTTATGGTAAACCCATTGTGTAGATTCCGGCACGTGCTGCAGCTGCAGCTGCTGTTGCTCGTGCTTTGGCTGGACTTCCTTCTGATCAGAGATTAAGTATATCTTCTACTGCTACTGAGCTTAGCTCAATATATGGAAACAGGCCTCCTCCTCAAGAAGTTGAAGAGCTTGAAGAAGGCTTCTATGAACAGGTGTGTGCATTCCATCACTTTATTTTTGGTGTTTGTGATATTGGGAGATATATAATTTCATCACTAAAGCGGATAAGGTCATTTCATTGTTTTGTTCTCATGTAGGACTTTGATCCAGTAAGGCATATTTTGGAGAATGTGCCCGATGATCAAAGTGAACTAGCTTATTTTGAGAAACAGGTACTAGCTCCTTCTCAAGTAACTGGTGTTAGTGTAATTTTTTTTCTGTTTGCTCCATTACCAATATAGTCTGGTGGAATATGATGCGACTTTCTTGAAGTAATAGAGGTGCCGATATATGTTTTGTTCGATAAGTTTAAAAGGTTTGTCTATTGTATAGGCCACCTTGAGGTTGGTGCAGCTGGATAGAGTGGCAGAAAATCTGTCTCACCATGTTATGGAGCATCATGAAGTTATGGGTGAGTACCTAAATTTGAAAAGACTCGTCTTTTCTCTTTTAAGGGAAACTGATATCAACTGAGAAGACCACATGCGTTCCGTTTTCTGAATACTAATATTCACTTTTGGTCAGTGAAGGGGATGAATTTAGTTAGAGAATTGGAAAAAGATTTGAAGATTGCTAATGTCATCTGCAAGGTAAGAGATTCATATTCCTATCATAAACTTACAAAAGCAAAACAGTGATTTTGATTTTCTATTTTTCCTGTTGCTGGTTTGACATTGGTTGTGGACGTTTTTGTGTGTTATCGCCAGAATGGAAGACGGAATTTGACTTCATCTATGAATGAGGCTTCAAGAGATCTAATTGTACACACTCATTCCAAAAAGAAACAAGCTCTTCTGGTACGTTCTTTATGTATTCCAGACATCTAACATCGCTGATCGTTTCTTTAATCTGTTTACTTGAATTTCCTTGCTTTATAGTTTCCTGCTGAAACTCCCATTAATATGCTCAAAAGTTTATGTACAAACTTACTCTGTTATATCGTCTATGAGCTGAGTGGCTAAAACTGTTGGACAAGTTCTACATGGAAGTACTTTGTTAAGTATATATGTACTGTGTAATGTCGTCTGATCAGCAAGGGTCAAAGTATCAGATTATTTTAATGTTTAAAGTATTGTTAAAACTTATCTTCTTTCTGTCATGCCTTCTTGCTTCTCTGGATACATTGTAACTAGAATTGCATGAATGTTTAATTTACTCTACGTGCAGGACATGCTTCCTATATTAACGGATCTTCGCCATGCAAGAGTAATGCAGTCAGGTCTTGAAGACCTTGTTGAAGAAGGAAACTATTGCAAGGTATAATTCCTTGTTTTTTCGTATAAGAATTATGGTGATATTATGCTGGAAAAACTAACAAGAGACCAGGAAATGTATTCCATATTATGTAGGCATTTCAAGTTCTATCTGAGTATTTGCAGCTTCTTGACAGTCTATCTGAGTTTTCAGCAATCCAAGAGATGACTCGTGGTGTTGAGGTAGTTATTGTTTATTCATGACCAACCATAGTCTTCATAATTTTCTATTGTCAGTCGGTTGAGCTTCTGATACTTTTTTCAAGGTTTGGTTAGGAAGAACTCTTCATAAGCTTGATTCACTTTTATTGGGCGTCTGCCAGGAGTTCAAAGAAGATAGTTATTTAATGGTTCGTAATCCAACTCATTCTCATTTTAAAGCTCTATCCTTCAAGATTCAAATTAAAAAGGATTGAATTGTGGGCCATCAATTTAGTCGGAGAACTAAAAATTTGCTTTAGTGGCAATAATTAACTTGTTTATGTGCTCATATTTTCAGGTCCTTGATGCTTATGCACTGATCGGTGATGTCTCTGGTCTCGCGGAGAAGATACAAAGCTTCTTTATGCAAGAAGTTATCTCAGAAACGCACTCAGTGCTAAAGACCGTGGTTAAGGAGGTATGTGAGCTAGATATTCAATTGTGGCTCCTATAGACTTGATGTTGAGGTAGTGGATGTAGCCGTCCATGCTTGCATGGTTGGATGTATTGAGCTTGCTGGTGTATGGTGCAATTATTATTATTATTATTTTTTTTTTCTGGTGTATGGCGCAAGCGTTTTTCCTTGTTGCTTAGATGTCACTTTTGATCTTAGCAGATACATGAAAGCGGACAATTGAAATAGTAATATATGTTAAGTGGATAGATATATTGAATGCTTAACAAATGTGGTTTTCTGAAAAGATGAAATCACCTATATTTTGAAAATTTAAAGATGGTTACAATTTGTTTTACACGTTTTGATCTATCTTCGATTCGTTCTGCATGCAATCTTTGTCATATGCGGCAATGCGTCTTTACCTCAATCTACTGAGCACTGAAATGTGTTTTTTAAAGTTCAGATGTCAAAACCAATCAGATTGTTGATCTTGTGAATTTTTTTTTTTTGTAGGATAACAGTGCTGCCACCCAATTTAGTAGGTATATTCTATAGTTATTACTGGTATCTATTACAGTACCTAACACTCCTACTATTCTTGCTGATTTATTTATATTGATTTCAGGCTTACATACAGCGATCTATGTCTTCAGACACCAGAATCCAAGTTTAGGCAATGTCTTTTGAGAACACTAGCTGTGCTATTTCAGTTGATATATTCGTACCATCAGATAATGAATTTCGCTCCAGAAAAGAAGGTAGGTTCCATTTCCTACCTTAGTATGTATTTAACATTTTCTAATTATTGATAGGGTTCTTGAAACAGCCTCAAGTTCTAATTTCAGTGCTACAGTCTGCGTTGTCAGATTTCATAGTCTTGAACTCCTCTGTCTAGACCTTTACACCCATTGTCTGAGCAAATATATCTATACTTACTGTAATTAGAGGGAATCTTAGCATACCAAAGCTTTTCTCTGTGTGTTTGTCTAGTTTGGTTTGGTGGTATGTAGAACTCTACCTGCTTTATTGGCTATTACTTGATTTCTTGGTTAACATACTATTAAGTAGGATATTTTTCCCACTCTTTAAGCACTCCATGTCCAGGAAGTGGTTGTTCAAGAATTTTGATTTCTTTGATTTTAGTACAATATACTTTTACTTTATTCCCTTTTGGCTTAAAAGATAATGGGTCATCATAAAATTTCTCTCTTTGATGGCTTCTGTGCTCGGTATCTTATTCATTTCCAACTTCCTTTAGGTTCTTTTATATATGTCGTCAGCATCAATTCCGTTTAATTATCTGTGATGGTTTCTAAGGGCAAAGCTTCTGAACTGGAACAGGTAGAAAGTTATATCACAACAAGTTCTGCAACAACTCAAAAGATTGACTCAGTGACAGACACTTCATTGGACCCACAGGATGGTGGTCTCTCCTCAGCCATGAGTTCAGCAAGCATACCTCCTTGTACCATTTCTGCTGAAGAGTCTGGTGGAAGAGAAACATCCAGTCCCGTGCAGCAAGCGTCTAATAGTGCAATAGACGAGTCTAGGGATTCTGGAGATACAGTATCTAGTGGTGAATCACCATGGTACTATCTACGAAAAGAGAGTGCTGCTTTTGTTTCAGAAACTCTGCAAAGAGGACGCAGAAATCTTTGGCAACTTACAACAAGCCGTGTATCAGTTTTGCTCTCATCCCCAGCTGCTTCTTCAACAAGTATACATCAGTTCCTAAAAAATTATGAAGACTTGAGCGTCTTTATCCTTGCTGGGGAAGCGTTCTGTGGATTTGAAGTTTTTGATTTTAGGGAGAAGCTAAAGGGTGTATGCGGAAATTATTTCACTGCATTTCATAGGCAAAGCATGCATGTAAGTTCACTTTCACAATGCCCATTGGACTGACATTGCCAATACCACATACCTAGTTACTTTCATGCATCACCTCTCCCACATGATATCGTGAAGGTAAGTTTTTGTATGGTTTTTCTCCCTAACAGGCGCTCAAAATGGTCCTGGAGAAGGAGACATGGACGAAACTGTCACCTGATACTGTGCAAGCTATTAATTTTTCCGGTCTTGTGGGGGATGGGGCTCCTGTAATTATGTCTTCCCGAAGTGCCTCTGGTTCTTCCAGATTCCCACATTCCAATAAGTCAAATGACTCGATTGATCCCAGTGGGAACAGGAGTGGATTCTCATATTGGTTGAAAAGTGGAAACCCTTTCTCAGCAAAGTTAACTTACTATAGAGAAGATCAAGACTACTCCTCAGTTAATGGAGATGCCTCTGGAGATTTTGAAGGGAATGATATAATTCACGAGGACGTTGTAAATCCCAAGATAAGAGATAAAAAACGCATTAACGGAGGTAGTCCTGTTTCAGGAGATGAAAACGAAGACCTTCATGCTGACTATATTGACGAGGATAGCCAGCTTCCAAGACGAAGTTTTACACGTAGTGTAACAAGGAGTTCTTCTTCACATTTCAGTAGTAATGATGATTTGACAGCTCAAACAGGATCCTCGCTTTGTCTTTTAAGGTAATATTTTCCCCAGGTTACGTTTGTGATACGGAATTGTGATAACTGTGTTTGTCTTAGGTCAATGGATAAGTACGCGAGGCTTATGCAGAAACTAGAAATTGTTAATGTCGAATTCTTTAAGGTACCAATCTAATTCTCTGAATTCTGCAGATTTCTTTACTATTCTTCTTGGATTTCTTTTCTAATGTATTTTTTACACATTTTTGGAATTCTGCAGGGAATATGCCAATTGTTTGGGGTCTTTTTCTATTTCGTGTATCAAGTATTTGGTCAAGAAAATACGAATTCAGGTGGAAAAGGAGTTGCCGACTCTTCCAACCGTGAGTACCTGATATTTTTTTTGTAATGTTGCTCCCGACCTGCTTCGGTATGGTTATGTTATAGCTTTTAAGGCTACGATATCTGAGGAAAACCATTTTGCTCAATATAGTATATATTACAAATTTTTGTAATGCAGATCGTTTGAAAAGCTGCTTATCCCGGATATCACAAGAGTGTGAGCAATGGATAAAGCCTCAGTTTTCATCATCACCATCTTCTTCACTTGCCTACCCCAGCACAGTTCATAGTCTTGCGGACGTGACTCCAGCAAGTCCCTTAAATACAACATCTGGTCACGTATCAGGCATATCTTTTAGTCTCAAGGTATAACTTGGTGATAGGTTTTTGTCAATCTGAAAACTACAATTAATATTGTTTTCTGTCTAGTAAACCTAAAGATACTATTTCATATATGAAGTATGAGAAGAGAAGAGCAGCTATAATAAAAGGTTTCTGTAATACATGATCATCGCTTACAGGAAAGATGTGCTGCAGTGGACACTGTTTCTCTTGTGGCTCGAATATTGCATAAATCAAAGGCTCATCTCCAATCAATGCTTATGTCAAGAAATGGCTCTCTGGTTGAAGACTTCTTTGGTCAACTGGTATGTGGCTCTCTCAGTTCTGATTTCTTATAAAAACTGGCTGAGCCGGAAATATATTGCCTTATTTGGTTGTGCTGTTGACAACATTACATACAGTCTGATTATACATAGACCTCTGTAGCATCCAATAGTCGTTTGCCTCTTAAAAATTAAAGGATTATGCAAGATGATCATAAGTAGTTTCATTGTATTCCTTTGTAACATAAATTCTCAAATATATATATATATATATATATATATATATATATTAGTTAAGAACTATTTATATAAAATATGTGTTAGCAAATATATTTGAAGGAGTTGCATTAAGTGGAATGATTCATCAGGTTGGTTCCGTACCTGATCTGACAGAGCACTTACATAGGACAACTGCGAGGATACTGCTGCATGTTAATGGGTAAATTGCTGTTCTACTTAAGAAAGTTTTTAGATGGATTCATCTTTCTCCTCTCTTGTGCCTTCTATTCTTATTCTTACTAACCTCGGATTTTTAAAACTGTTACTTAAATTTATATACTGTGAATTCAATCAGTATGGTAAACTCCAACCTTTGTTTTTATATTATTGGTTCTCATTGGGGGTATGTATGTCCATTCACCTTTAACTGATTTTGTAGATATGTCGAACGGATTGCTAATTCTAAATGGGAAGTCAAGGAGCTTGGAGTGGAGCATAATGGGTACGTTACTTCATTCAGTTACTCCATTTGCTGATCGATATTTGTACCTGCAACTTCAATTAAATAATAATATATAACTATTTAGATGTTCATAGTTTTTCAGAAGTATTCTTTTAGAGTGCTCGTGTTGTACAAAGTTATCATTGGCAAGCTGCCTACTTATTTGCTGAGTTAAGATTTGATATTCAGTACACGGTTGATGCTCTTAAATTTGATTATGACCAGTTTACTTGACCTACCGGACTAAACAGGTATGTTGATTTGATGCTCGGGGAATTCAAACACTACAAAACAAGGCTTGCTCATGGAGGCATTCCACAGGAGGTAAATGACTCTCTGACCTCATCAGTTCGAGCAGTTGATTAAATTGTCACAAAATATCATGCTTGCATCTTTGGATTGGGACATTTGTGGTGACTGATTTCCTGAGCCCCCGATTAGTAGTTGGCACCTGTTTAGGTTTTTCCTTCTGATTTTTTTTTTTTTTTTTTGTCACAATCAAAGCCGAACACATTCTGCTTCGTAAATTATCAACGGACAGCACGCAATTCAAATTTGATTAAGATCTCAGATTGAGCATATTTTCTTCTCAAACTATTGGGAAATCTGTATCCATCTTAAACTCTTTTTCACATATAGGTCCAAAACCTCCTACTGGAATATGGAGTTGAAATATTTGCGGAGATGCTGGTCGAAGGGTTATCTCGAATAAAAAGATGTACTGATGAAGGACGTGCTCTCATGTCATTAGATATTCAGGTACCTATACCCTCTGTTTTTCCAGTGTTATTCTCTTCTGCACTAGATCAGGAATTGTGTACATGAGTAGAATAAGTTACAATCAACGTTGACAGGCATTCCAGTATTGACATATAAACTTCATATAAACAACGAAGCTGCAAAGATTCTCAGGATAGGACAAACCTTTTACTCTGTATTGATGACATAGTGAATAAGCAATTGATACATTGAATCACATGTGTCATTTAAACATGCGTTCGCGGTATACTTAATTTGCATGGGAATGATTCTGGCCGACATTATCTATCTTTTTGTAGGTCTTAATAAACGGGCTACAGCACTTTGTGCCAACAAATGTGAAGCCAAAGTTACAGATAGTCGAAACATTTATCAAGGTAACCAAACCAGAAACTCATATGAAAGTGCAGCAGACTTAAGATCATAATGTGCTGGTGATACACAATTAAAACCGAAAACATCACTCATTTTTGCAGGCATACTATCTGCCAGAGACGGAATATGTCCACTGGGCAAGGGCTCATCCGGTAAACAAACAAATCTTTCTTTTCTTTATAATGTTTTGCGTAAATTAAATCGATGGAATTTGCTTCAAGTAGAAGACATGATGAAAATGTGTAAAAACATGGATTGTAAATATACAGGAATATACAAAAGCACAGGTCATTGGACTGGTGAATTTAGTAGCCACCATGAAAGGCTGGAAGAGGAAAACGCGGCTAGAAGTTGTGGATAAGATTGAATCAGCTGCTGCGTAGATCAAATCTAAAAGCTTCTAGGACTTTCAGTAACAGCAAAGTAATATTTACTTCTTTTCTCTGGTCTTGTTCTGCCTCGCTTTTGGTTCTTACTTAATGCATTTTGTATCGAGTGGTGTAAATTTGAGGATAGGCCCTTCTTAGTTACTGTCGTTGCTAGTGGGTTTGTGTAAAAGATCCTCCTCAAGTTGTACAGTCTTGAAGAGATTGTAACACACGTTTTCCTACATTTAAATACTTAATTAATGTCTCAATACTTGTATTATCAGATCATAGACCCCGATTTCATAGTGCAAACGCTCTTTAGTCATCAAGTTGTACCATTTTATGCCTTTGGATACTAACACTTATCAGTTTCAGTTTCAGTTCTTTTTTTATTCCTTATTATGATAAATGAAGAATTCCTTTTGTTATCCTGCTGACCATAAAATAATAAAACAGCAATGATGATAAATATATCATATATTTTTTTCAAATTTTCTAATTATTATTTGAAAATAAAAAAAAAACAAATCATTTGTAGTTTCGCTGTTCACTACAGATGGAATATCTTTTGTTTTTAACGTTTGAGTAATATTAAAATCAATCAGAATGAAAGGTATCTCATCTCTTGTGTACTGTCATGTTTCTGATGTGAAGTTGGAAGAAAGAATGGTTAAAAGACTTCAAAGTTGTGGAGACTTCGTTATATCTCCAATCATTTTTAATGCAACACATGGCTCATCTACTGGTACCTGTTGCACAATAAAACATTCAAAAACATTTTATTTTACAATTCTCCACCAAAAACATTCAATTTAATATGTTGCGTGTCAGTGTAAACGAGATCTATTTTAATCTGTTGATGTGAAAGAAAAAAATACAGAGAAGTAAAATATATATATATATATTTTTTTTAAAATGCCATTTTTTCATAGTTTATAAAATAGTCTCTTATATTTTTTTTTTTTTAAAAAAATATTTACAAAAATTTCATTACGTTTTTTTTAGACATACGCAAAAATTAAGAAAAATAAGTGCAAAAAAGAATACTACACTAGTAACATGTTTATCTAGTAACATGGTTTTTAATAGCAGTTTCAGTAATTTGGCATGTTTTAGTAATTGTCTCTTTTATGAAAGAGAAAATCACACAGATTCAGACACTTTTGTGTGAGGTACTAAAGAGAAGTCTTTTTTTTTATAAAAAAAAGTATTAAAGCGATTTGTGGTAAATATAAAGAAAATGCAGAAAGAAGATAAAGAAAACATGAGTGGCATAAAACAAAAGAGACTTGTGCTTTCGTTTAATTGATGCATCACGTATCTTTCACGTTATTCAACAATATTCAATAAATATGGATGAAATAAATAAACTCCCTAGCTACAGTATATTACTTAATAGTAGTACCACATGCAAAGTGAATGTACTGATCAGCTTAGTTTCGCAGGAAATAGTTATATGACATATACTATAGTACAAATTCGACAGAAAGAATATAAATGTGTGGAATAATCATAAATGAAAAAGAGAAGACTAGTGTACTTACAAAATGACCAGCACCAAGAATCCAATAGAAATGGAGATTTTTGAATGATTTTGTGAATCCTCTTGTTCTTGTTGTTCTATCATTTTCACAATATAATGGCTCTCTTTCCATCTTATTAAACTCTTGTAGCCCCTCCCACCTTACACATCATCATCATCATGTAATAACAAATACCAAACAATCTTTTTATTATTATGTATAATTAATACCAAACAACCTTAGCTGACGTATTTAATATTATTCCCTATGTATCATCATTTTTCTATCCCTATATATATATATATATATCTATTATGATTTGTGGAATATCTGTAAAACAAATTCACTTAATATATATATAAGAACTAGATAGTGTTATACAATGATTCATCCAGGTTTTTCCATTTACATATAATTTGGATTTCATTTTCGTAGATGAAGATTCTTCACTATAGAATGTAGATAATGTAAAAATGTGATAGGTCTTACTTGAGCTTGTGAACCCATGCTTCAGTTCCACTTGTTGAGCAGATAACATCAAGCTGCGTATAAACCACATGTCATTTATCTCATTCTTCTATTAATATTATATTTCAATAAACAAGTTTTTCGCAATATAAATGATTTTTTTTTTTTGTTTCATATAATTAAAGAGAATATAAAATTCATCGTTGATGCATGGTCTTACTTGTCCATTATAGATGGTCACATCTATTCCCTTGGAAAGAAGCTCATCGACCTGCCAGTATATATATATATATTAAATCACTCTATATTATTATTGTATATATTATTAAAATATCATATCTAACGTTTCAAATACTTATCAAAATTAAATTAAAAATCGTTAGAGATTGAGGACAGAATTATTACGCCTTCAATTGTGGGTCTCATAAAATCGGCTTGCATCGCTGTAAACACATTTCCCGAATTGTTCCCCCATCTGTTAATTTTACCAAAAAAAAAAATATATATATAATAACTAACATGTAACAACTAAATAAACTATAGTATTAATTAAGTTTGATATTATAAAAGATTAAGAAAGTTGCTTACGTGAGGTCTTTAGGAATAATCTTGAGCTTCTTTTTGATAACACCATTCATTAATTTATCAAGGTCTCCTTCATCAACGTCACTTGCACTTCTCAAATCATTTAAATATCTTGAATACTTCTTGAATATTCTATTTTCTTTTCGAGTTTCTTCGCTCGTTGTAAGCGAGACAGGGTCCATCGCAGAATCCAATAGAAAATTGTAAAAGTCCTACATTAAAAAAAAACCACCACTTTTATCATCAAAATTATTATTATTACATAATGTAATAAATAATGGATGAGAAAGATAAAAAAAGAGAAAGAATTACGACGGAATTGGAGTTGAGGCTAATTATAGATTCGAGTTGCATCCAAGTTTCCGTGGCTTCAACGTATTCACCATTCTTAAGTTGTTTTCTAATCTTCTCAGCTAAGCTGCTCCAACAACAATTATATATGGATTAGAGAGATAAATTATTATGTATTAATTAGGAAATTTGATTACCTATTAGAGAGATCCATCCCCTTGTCATCAAGTCTTGACACATAGTTGAGAAGAGATCCCCATGAAAACTGTAACCATTAATTAATCAAAATCATAATTATCATTTCAATTACACATAAATGAGACGGCTGAATATTCTGTTTCATAATATATATCGTTGTAAGATTTTTATTTTTGTTTCATAAAGAAATCGTTTTATATATTCAATACTGATTTTAATATATATATTTCCGTAACAATTTTTTTTGGGATTAATATGTGTGAATAAATCTATAATGACATTTCTAATGAAAAGAAACAAGCTAAAAGCAAACAATGATGAAACTCACCACAAAGTCTTCAGGGGATATCCAACTATCTCCCAAAACCACTCCTATTCACAGACAAGATAATGAATTTATGTATAATCTAACATTATTCGTTTCACTTTCTCAAAAGAAAAAGAAAAAGAAAAAAAAAAAGTCTCTTACCACCAAGATGAAGCTTCAATTTGCCAGATTGAACCGAATTGATAACCGATAAACCGAGCTTAACCGCGATTTTGCCACCATAAGATTCAGCAACAATGAAGAGAGGGCTTTGGTTCAAAATTTGGTTCTTGTTGAAGAGTTGTTGCAACAGTGTGGTCAAGTCCTTGGCTGCTTCTTCATCACTTTTCACATACAAATCATTCTCTTCCACGAAACTGTACCCTGCCCCAACTGGACTATCCTTTTTTTCCCCATTTTTTTTTTGTATTCATCAACAAAAACAATAATATTAAAATTCATCAAATTAGATACTACTCAACCCTCATTAATAATATATATATAATTTTTTAATATTGTTGGTAAATAAAAATTAAATAGAAAAAAATACCACAAACAAGAGATCAGCTTTCTTCAACCAAGTAGAATTTCTGGGCTTGAGAAATGTGTCTAATGGACCAACCTCCTGAAAATTCCCTATTCCAACTCCTGAAGCTCCCTGTTTCATCGAATCAAATAATTGAAACAATGATCAAAAAAAAAAAAAAAAAATATTACAAAGACAAAAAAAAACAAATGAGATAAGAACAACATGTTAAATAAAAGTAGATACAACCACATATACATAAAAACTTACAGGTCCACCTTGGAGCCAGAGGATTATAGGCCATGGCTTAGATGGATCTTCAACTCTATACGGACTTTTATAATGCCACCAAAACATGTGTGCTTCTATTTTTCGATTTTGATTTTGCAAACAAAACCCATTTAGTTACATCTAACCAACAATACATATGCTTGAAGTTGGACTTGAGAGATAAAGGACGTACTTGGTCTAACTTCGGCGTATCCCCAAGCTTCGGATCCATCGGAGTTGCTTCTAACAGCTTTGGTTTCTCCACTGGTACATGACACAATGAGACACAGAATCACCAGTTGTGCAACTGATCTCTTCATTTTAGACGACTGTTGTGGATCAAATTTCCTATCTTGATTGTAAAGAGAGAGAGAGAGAGAAAGATAGTTGAAATATAGAGAGAGATGAAGACAATAGGAAGTAATATATCTCTGGATGTCTACTTCGCACACTAAGTCAATGCTATTGGTTCACCTTATATGGTATATATACTTATATGAAAACAATATATTAATATAGAAAGTGACCAAAATTTTGTTTCTTTATAATAATTAACCAATAAAATTAATCCACGTTACTCTAAACTATTTTCTTTAAAATAGTTTTTGTTTTTGATTTATGAATATATATCTTATAATTGTATCTCAAATATAGATTAGAATGATTAGTTAAATATTTAATTTAAATTTAAAATTACTCTCTAAAAATCTAGATACTTAATTAAAAAAAAATATTTTATATATTGACGATAACATATAGATTAACATCTCTATCCCGGGTTTTTAAAGAGTTTATTAGGAGAGTTTCTAACATTAAAATGAATATAAAAATTAGAATTTTAAGAATTTCTTAATAAACTGTTCTAAAATTAGAGTTTATTCTTAATAAGTTTCTTAAAAAATATTCATAAAATATTGATAAGAATCTAGTAAGAGATTCTACTAATGCTCTTAGTAGTTTGTATTAGTGTCGTTGAGTCACCATCTCAGTTCAAATTTGTAAAATGCATATTGTTGACAGTAATTTTTTATATTATATATGTATTATCATTTTTACTAATTTTAGTTATATAATAATAATAAATGGATTAAAAAGTGATTTGAAAATAAAACTGCAAAAGTGATAAATAAATACATGTTAGAAATTATTGTGATTAACATTGAAGTAACATATTCTTATCATATCATCTTGTTGTGTTTGTTATACATTTACTCATTTAGATTGTGACATGTGAGTATGTTTATAAAATAATACACTAATTGTTTTTTCTAAGTGTAAAATACTAAAACTTTAGAAAAAGAGTAGCACCGAAATATCAAAGAGCTCGAGGGTGTAATACGACTTTCAAAAGCCAAGTGGTATTTAGGTGGAACCGGACCTCAAAGGACAAATAGTCTCCAGCTTAATCCGGTGGTGTTATAAGAGAGTGACTATGAACACTCCATCCGAGATGGAAATAAAACCATGTCTTAAAAAATACTCGGATTATTCAAAATCTTTTAAAAAATGTAAATGTAGTTCAAGACTTTATAAAAAATGCGATCAATAGTTCAAAATGAAAGTTCAAAGGCTCATCTTTATAGGAGTTGGAGAACTTGGTCACCACATATTGTGAGCCACAAAATAACTATTTATCTTAAGTGGATCTACTCTAAACCACTTTGACGGATCAATCAACTCAGTCGTCAAACTTGACCCCATAAAATGACTTAAACCGGACTCCAACATATATTTGGACATTTCTGCCTCTTACACAAGAACTGTCTAGTAGTAATCTTCAAGACTTTGACATGGTAAATGTTTGTTAAGCAAACTATACATTGGATTTGAAGAGTCACTCTAAGCGAGTCGTTACAAACTGCTTACGCAAATCCTCCTTGGTTTGCTTCTTAGATGACACTGACGCATGTGTGGAAACAACAGCAACGATTTTGAATGTATAAGTGGTTTCAGCATTGAATACGAATAGTATCATGCACAATCTATTATCCTTTTAATAAATAGTGTAGCTGAATTTAAACCGCCTCCCAAATGGATATTATTTGATAAAGCTATATAATATTTAGCCATTCGGGGAATTGACGTAAGGTCGATGCAACCACTGCACATGTTTAGCTACAGTATTGCGTCACTTTCTCGAGCTAACAAACAGAAAAAAACAAAATAAAATTTTGGAAAAGTACATCTGAATATTCAGGCAATTTAGTATCTAAACTCATACGTACATGGTTAACTTAGCTTTATGTACACCAAACATAAAAGTTCTTTTTTTTAAAAAAAAAAAAACATAAAAGTTCTTTAATTTCTGTTGTATGATAATTTATCACACAAATATCATCATTTAAGTCCATAGAAGAAACATATAAGAAAACTGGTAAAAAAACTCTGTTTGAAAAGTTACATTTTCCATCAAAAAGTTATATATCCATTGCCTTCCTTTTCTTTTAGAAAAAATAGCTACACCAAAAACTTTTTTTCTGGAACTATTTACTTCTTTTTTCTCAGATAGATTTCAAATCGAGACTACAATTTTTTTTTTTTTTAAAAAAAAAATCATTTCATAGATAATATATACACTATATAATAAAAATATACATTGAAAAGTGAATTTAACATGTTATCCACTGACAAGTTTTATTGGCAAAAATATCATTAAATATTAAATATATGTACACCGCATGATAATCTCGATATCTCTGGCAATAATTCTGAACTATCGACATTCTGATACCTAATTTTCGATATCAAAATTATTGTAAAAGATTTAAACTTTAAACTTTTTTTCCCTGATTTGAACTCACGAAAGCTTTCCTTCCAACAATGACTTCAATGTAGATTATTCAAGATTTTGACACACGAATAGTTTTTCTCTAACGAGATGAATCAATAGTATCTCGTATTCGTTTCCATAGTTGATATTTCAAGATCCCGTATTAGATGGATTTTGACACGTTCACCAACGGGATCGATACCAAACAATGGAGAAACGAGACAAAACAAAATTCCGTCACTTTTAAACTGTTTTTGTAGAGTTTTTTCAGTAGTCATCGATGGACCATGGCTAAAACTAAAACCAGTGGTTATAATGCAGCTTTCTAATAGTGATCCAAAACCAAACCAATACATCACAACTGTAAATGCGAGAACTTTGATTATTGTTGGCCAAAGTGGTTGCAGACGTTCGCCATGACCAGCCAATAAATTAATCCGAAAAGTCCAATCCGAATATGTTAAAATTTATTGATTTGATTTATTACATTGGATTGTAGGTGCATCAAGAAAATGAATTTATATATATATATATAATGAATAAATATGATGTAATTTTAAGGATACACTATTATGATCAAAAGACACAAAATGATAATTCGACTAATCTTCTTTGTTTTTTTTTTTTTTTTTTGTCACAATCCTTTTCTGTTTTTTCATATACTATCTATATCTCTTAAATTCTTAGACTTGCTATAAAATTTTGATTTTAAATACACAAAATTCTCTACATAAATTTAACAAAACTCTATGTAAATTTAACAAATCTCTTAACTTATAAAATCAATCAATTCTATCCCAAAAAAAACAAACAAACTCCCACTAAACTCCTCACCCTAAATCCTAAATTAGAATGGAGAATCCTAAGATAATGGTTTAATTATGTTTACAATTTATTTAGAGAAAGCAACTCTAGCCAGACAATGATTTATGCTATTGTTTAGACTTTAAACTTGTTCTGCTAACTATGGAACAAGAACTAACTTTTATAAAAATTTAAGACATTTCTCATGATTTTAATTTAGAGTTGAATTAAAATTTTCTTTACTCCTTTTGACCAAACATAGAAATAACTAATTATGAGTTATTCTGTTTTTTTTTATTAAGTTCAAAATAGGTTGGACTTGATAGACATAATTTCCAGTGGACTTTTGAATATTCTCCTTGTGCAGAATCTTTTAAATTAACCCATTAAGTTAATTCTGGAGTTTTTTGGTGTGAGCTTTTGTAACTAATTTTACCTTATTCTTTTTGCTTCTCGTGATGTTTTTTTTTTCCAATTCTATTCTCTTGAAAATAATTTTACCTTAAATCAAACTGGTCACTTTCATCGAAAGAAGTAGTTAGAAGCATTAAAAGTAGAGTTGATATTATTCTCACCTGACAAGTAAAACTTATAGTCATTGATCCACTCTAAAAATTAAAATGGACATTTTTCTTTTGACGTCAACTTTATATTTTTTTTTTCGGACTGGAAAATTTCCTCATATGAATCAAATGCAATCACCATGTTAAAAAGTACTGTGTCATCCTTAGATACCTGCCTTTGATATTGCTTAGTTCTTGATCTTCTCAATGTTAAGTGTTGCTTTTTCATGAATATACTTAACAAATTCAACCTTTCTTTTTCTATTTAAGGACACGAGGTCATTGAAAGGTAACAGTGATAAATCTAATGAAGTCAAGAGATTTAACTCATAGACAAACTAAAAGCGTGAAAATTTAGTAAAAGAATATACAAATTCAAATGCAACAAACAGTTTTCCTAAGTTTCAAAGTTCTTGTTAATGATAGTACACAACAAAATGGATAAAGTTATCCACTACCTCCATCTGAATTTAACACCTCTATAAAAAAACAATGGTTCTAGCAATTAAACAATATATATAGAGAATAAATCATCAACATATGAAGTATCTTATTTTTATGAAACAGATTAAAGTTTGCTATTTTAGAGAATCTATCTTTCTTTGATTTAGGCAGTTTTAGCGCAAAATTCAATAGATTTATCAATACACATGTCAATAGGAAAATACACAGGAGTTATGATATTAATGATGCGGAATATATAAAAAGTAATTTGTAAAAAGATGAATGTATAAGCCTACAATCCAAAAAACGTTTATAGTACAAACTTTTGTTAAATTAAACCTAAAATCCAATACTCTCACATCAAAATATTGAAACTTGGTAATAAAAACCTCCACTTATAAAACTTGTATATCATAAATTTTGAATATATATTTCAATAGATGGAAATACATATATATATATATATATATATTATCTATCACTGCACATTTAAAATTTTCATTTTAAAATTTATGTATAATATATATTAATAAGTTTTAATATGTATATATTTTAATTTTAAATTTAAATCATATTATTTACTTATCTATATATTAAAATTTCAGTAACATCATTTTGTCAAAAAATTCCAGTAATATCATTAACCTAACACATGTCTCTATCCTTTCTCTATTCTTCCCAAAACTATTCTTTTTAAAAATAAAAATAAATATTTAAAAGATTCAGAATATCTTCACTCCTAAATAAGAAGAAATAAAATATAATCTTCATTTCCCAACAATAAAATAAAATTGATATCTTATTTTCTCTATTAGCCTTAAAATCTGATTTTTCCTACTCTTTGTCTCCAGAATTAGACAATCGACCATCTCTCTCTCTCTCTCTCTTCTCTCCTCTCCTCTCCTGATCATCTTCATAAAGGTAATGCAAATGGCAAGAGTATATGTATACTCTTCGTTAGTTATTGCATTGTTCATAAAATGTTATCTCGATTATCCCATTTTTCATATTGTTACATTGCTTTTTTCTTTAACAAAAAAGAATAATAGGAGACATAAATGGAGGAGCCGAAATGGTTGGAAGGTCTCTTAAGAACAAACTTCTTCAACATTTGCTCTCGACACCGCGAGACACCGCGAAATGAATGCAACATGTTCTGTCTCTCTTGCCAAAACGCTGCGTTTTGTATCTACTGCCGCTCCTCCCTCCACATTGATCATTCCGTCCTTCAGGTTCACCACATTACATATATATATATATCACTATTCACTCTTCACCATTGGTCTAATCAGAGGAAACTCCAATTATTTTTATCATTGATCTTACGATGATTCTACAGATAAGAAGATCGTCGTATCATGATGTGGTTAGAGTATCGGAGATAGAGAAGGTAATGAACATAAGAGGAGTGCAGACTTATGTCATCAATAGCGCGAGGGTTCTCTTCTTAAACGAGAGACCTCAGCCTAAGAATTCGTCTCATGGCGCTGCGTCCTCCACTACCAAAACCATTTCCTACTTCTGCGAGACTTGTTGCAGAACCCTTCTTGATCCCTTTCGCTTCTGTTCCTTGGGTTGCAAGGTATGTTTACCTACACTTTAATTTGTTCTAAATGTATAACCGGCCTGGTAAATCATGGACCGATAAACCCATCAGTTGTCATATCTACAGAAACCCGGATGTATAATTATCAATAGAGTCAAAACCAATGTAACGGATACCTCTACAGATAGACCACCATGATTAGATAATGTATTTTCATAATTATTACTAATGTTTTGAAATTTATTTGTCTAGAGTCGAAAATGAGATAATATAACGTTTAGTTACTTGTATGGTAAACTGATCGGTTGATGTTAGAATATCAAGCATATATAGACAATGTATCTCAAGATCATAGTTAGATGTATATGTTACATTTTGCAAAATAAGGGAAGTGTATAATGTGATCATAAAAATGTCAGGTTGAAGGAATGAGGAAGAATAAGGAAGAGGAAAAAGAAGAAGAAGAGAGATTGCGTAAAGAAAGACAACAAGAAACGCATAAAGGCACGCATCCTCCAACTCATACTTCTAATTCTAGGCGACGAAAAGGCATTCCTCATAGAGCTCCTTTTGCCTCCTAATTTAATCAATCTTTTTCAAGAAATAAAAATTAATAAACTTTCCTTTAATTTATTTAATCCAACTTAATGGTCCACCCAAATTAGCATAATATATGCGTATTGGGTGGGTGTTTATATATTCCCAATTTGTACAATGTCCAGCTCACTTCTTACAATCATCTCACATGGAAACAACAATTTGTATAGAATAAAATCGTAAACAAATTCACCTTTGTGTGAACATTTTTATTTATTATATCATTTTTCAAATGAGTAGGATTGTAGGAAACTTGGTTGGAGTAAATTTGATATACTAATTCATTTTTAAAATATCCATATTCTTTACTTTAAAGCATATTATACAAAAAAAATCGAGAGTTAAAACCTAGCAACTCATTGCTAAAGGAAGGAATAACATGAAAATTAGGCAAAACGAGCGATACGAGAATATGTCGGTGGAGATGTTTGTATATTTTATCTCCTTGTAATAATAATCAAATTACTAATTAATCAATTTGGTGGTTTGAAGTTACCTTTCACTAGATGGCTAGCTACTTTAGCCTGAAATTTTGTTGAGTTACGTTTGTATATGTTTAATATAAGAGTTAGTATTTGTGGGGTTTAGGGCTCAATAATTGTGTATTTGAATATTTGTTAGAGGGACATGAATGTGTGTATGTTTTGTATACACACATGAAATGTTTCTCTGCTTGTTTTCGAACTTTAATGTTCTAAGCTGATATATATGATTGAAATAGTTTGTTGTATGCGTTAGGTATTCGAAAGGTACAATTACTTAAAATAAAGGAGACATTCATTTATTTAGATAATATTTTTTCGTTTATACTGTTACATATGTATTGACAGAAATTAGGGATGGGCGTTGAGGAGGTTCGGTTCAGTTTGGTTACAACCTTTGAAATTTTGATTTTTTTTTTTGGGTTATGGAAAACGTTTCTAATTTAACCGAATCGGAAGTTCGGTTTATCCTAAAATTATTGGCACCAAAATGAAACCTAATACCAAATTGGAAGTTCGTTTTTTTTTTGTGTGTGCGCCTAATCCTCAATTTTCAATAATTTTGGTGTATTATTGTACATTTCGATACATTTAGCAAAGTTCTTCGGTTTAGACAAAAAATTAGAAGAATTTTGAATAAATTAAAAAACATATAATAAATATTACAAAAGATTGGTAAATTGATCGGTTCATCTTTACCAAATTAATTACAGATTTTGTTTTAAAAAATTACTGATCAGATTCTTGAGCTTAAAACTAAAACTAAACTGAATTAACCAAGCTTCCGCTATGACAAAACAAAGTAACCAAAAAGAATATACAACAGAGATGGAAGAGACAAGGGGATGTAATTTGTCAAGAGTTCTAATTTGTTTTTTTTTTTTATCAAAAACGAAAAAAATTATGTGTGGATTGGTAAGGTTCTTCTAAACTTGAGCGGGTTTTGCGGTTATCGAGTTTATGCGCGCAGATTTTAGCGGTTTAACATCTGAGTTTAAGTACTAAATCTGGGCTGGATAATTAGCCGTGTCATGGGTTAATCAGTCAGGATCTCTGAAAATATTGGTGAATATAAAAAAATAGTGAATTTAATTAGAATAATATAAAGTATGATAACTATAAAACACAAATAGAAATAGCTAAATTCAAGCGGTTAGTATTATGAGTCCTTCTTGCTTAAAAAGAGTTGGCTTTTTCAGAAGGGTGTACAATTTTTTTTGAAAAAACATCAACACTGCTGGCTTATTTGTAAAATAAAATAAATATATTATAAAGAATTAATTAATCAGTTAAATATTCAGAAATTAAAAATTCGTTTTTTGTCAATTTAGTTTAATGATTTTAATATCTCTTTTAACATTGTAGGAAAAATCTCAAACATTGTGATGAATTTTAGAAGTAATCACCAGCCATATTATTCTCACAAATTAAAAAACTATTAAATTCCAAAATTAATTGTGCATTACTTAATTTTTCAGATCTTGATTTTTTTTAAAAAACTTCTTTTTCAGCAATATAATTCATGCCAGTCACCAATGTAACTCTCGACCACTCTTTTTTTCATCGTCGCATATGAAACACTGAAACAAATCACATAAACATCTGCATGGTCCCAAAGGTCGACAAACTTGCAACTTTATCTGAATATCGATCTATTGGTTTTTGTAATGTCCTTTACAAAATCATCTTGAATATTTGGTAAATCGACTAAAACAATTCATAAGCATTAACTAATACATATGTGGACATCAAGACCGACATAACAGAAGTTTACGATGGTATATAATGAAATTTTCTTGAATATACTTTGCAAGCGTTGGATTTTGATGGAAAATGGATTTTTTGGATCATGAAAACAGTTACTACAGCCAGATACTTAGTATTAACTAATGGGAATCTACAAGGTCGAATTACTCTGCAGAGAGGATTGCGCTAAAGGAGATCTATTATTGCCATATCTTTACATCTTATGCGCATATGTACTAAGTCATTTGATTGAACATAACTCCCGAAAAAGAAAATTTAGTGGTATTAAGATTGGAATTGGAGTTGTAAGACAAGAAAATTTTCAGCACTATGAAGAATATTCAGGCCAAATACTTAACCTTGTGAAATCAATGAGAACGTTCAGATCAAGAATACCAGGAGACTTGCAAAGTCGGTTAAAACACATCTTATGCATCAAAAACCGGGCGCACAGTCCATTTTCACACACCAGAAACTTTAAGACCTATAATCACACAAGCTTAAAGTCTCTGTTTATAATCCTAGCTTATAAAGTTTAATGTTTATAACCCCACAATTGAGACATTTTAAACCTATTTTCCAAAACCTCAATTTGTAGCGGTTTTGTAGTGAACCGTATCAAAACCAGTCCGTAACTGGAATAGCTTAAACCGACATCTTCAAAAATACCCGATTGCAGAAGTTCTTCAACCCAAGATTCATTTCATTTCAACCCTAGTTTCTCAGAATGAGCGGCAGTTCTCCTAATTATTGCAGTTAATGGATGACAATTATGTTTTCAAATGGGTTGATGAGGCGCTGCTGAACGAAGTGGAGAAATTGAAATAAAAAACCGAGAGACTTGAGCAAATGATAAGGGAAAATGAAATTGTTTTTGATGGGAGCTAGTATGAGAAGATGGTGTTTGAGAAGGTTGAAGTTGTTTTATGTGAAGGCTTATCAAGTTTGAAAAAGAAGATGGTTCTTGTAGTGGTAGGTTGTTTGATCATAGTTGGTTTAAGAAAATTGCTCTGATCTTCAAGTTTCTTGTTGAATGTTGTAGTTGATCGGTTAATGAAAATGTGTGACTTGATCATTTGAGTTTGGTTGTATGTTAGTTACGATTAATGAATATGTGACTTGATCATTTGAGCAATTGTTTGTTCGCTTGTTTCATTAGTGTATAACAAACAAAGTACAACCACGATCATAACTGAGAACAAGGGAATAAACGATCAGTTCACATTTTAAAATTACCAAAGATCAAACAACCAACATCCGACATACCAAAATACAAAATACAGACACTAGACCACAAACAAAAGATGACACAAACATTAAAAACCAATATCAAACTTCAGTTTCACAAACAAAAGATGACCAATTAGTTCACTAAAAACCAACATCAAACATCAGTTTCCTAGATTAGACCTAGGATCTAGACAGTGAAAACTAAGATGATCAACTGTTTTTTCTTCTTTGGACTCTTTGGCTCCTTCTTCACCTTTTTGAGAACTCCTTTTCTCCAAACAAGTTTGTCCTTGCCTTTAGAAGCTTTGGAATATTCTGATGTTTGTGGTGGTTGAGACGCTTGTGGTTGAGACAGTTGTGTTTGAGAAGCTTGTGTGAGAGACGGTTGTTTAGGAGTTTGCGATAGTTGAGGAGCTTCCGATTGTTGAGAAGCTTGGAATGGTTGTGAAGCTTGCAATGGTTGAGTAGCTGACAATGGTTGAGAAGATTGTGATTGTTGTGAAGCTTGCGATTGTTGGGGGGCTGTTTTTGTGAAGCTTGCATTTGTCGTTTGGCTTGTATTTTGTTCACGTAATTTTGCGCTTCCACCAGCTGTCGTGATAGTATATTAAATGATACAAAAAACAACATTAGATGAACCAAACTTTCTACAAAACTTCAAAACATTAAAAACAAAAATTAAAACATAACTCAGTTGAATGAAAGCGACTATTATGGCCTACTCCACCACATATTCCACAATGCATTATCCTCTTCTTCTCTACTTGCTTCTTTTTGGTTGGAGATTCGTGTTTTGGCTTCTTTCTTTTCTTATCAGGCTTATGCTCTTCATTATCACTTGAGACAGGGACTTCATGCACTAAGGGAGCATTATTAATTGGCCAGAAACGTATTCCTCTGACTGGTTTCAATCCGTTAGTATAGTTCTTCTTCCACATCTCTGTAGTAAACCAATGACATACATACTCTTCGGGTTGCATATGATTCTTCAGAATTACACCATAAGCATGCTCACAAGGTATTCCAGTAATATCTCATTTCCTACAACTACATGACATCTTATCCAAATTAACACGGAAAGGCTCATCGTGTAAAGAATATTTCCACCACCCACTTGTGCTTCTTATGACAGTACAGAGTGATGCTGCTTCATGTTCAGCCACAAAAAAGTTAGCAACACAAGGAGTGCACATACCTTGGTGATTGTGTGCTCTAATCGACCTTTCTGCAATTCTGGCCATTGCTAACCTTCTTATTGTCTCAAGCATTGGCATAAATGGCTTCTCTCTTGCTCTGACAATAGAAGAGTTAAACGATTCCAGATAATTATTATCAACATCTTCACAGAAATTGCCAAGTTTGTAGAAAGCTCTACACCAAGTTTCTGGTTTTGTCTTCATAAGATCATCATAAACATTCAAATCCATTTCTTTTATTCTCTCCAAATTCTGCTTATAATCTGGTTCATTATAACTCCAAGCTAAGTTCCAAATCAGAGGCTTCATCCACGTTTTTCGACCATGCTTCTTCTTGATGTTCCCATATATGTGTCTCACACAATTTCTATGCTCCATTTCAGACAATTCAATCGAAGCAGCCTTAATAATACCCTTGCAGCGATCAGATACCAGTATGTGGCCTTCACCATTTCTTAGCCCCAAGTCTTCTTTGATAACCTTAACAAACCACAACCAATTTTCGGTGTCTTCAACTCTAACAACTGTCCATGCTACTGGATATATAGCATTATTTGCATCTCTACCTAATGCAACTAATAACTGACCTTTCAATGTTGATCTTAAGAAGCTTCCATCAACACCAATCAGTCGCCTACAAGACTCTTTCCAAGTGTTTCTGAGAACTTCAAAACATACATAAAATCGGTTGAACACATCTTCACCAGCATCATTTTTTATGGTGTCAATATTCACCGTTGTTCCCTCATTACTTAGCTCTAGCTCTGAAGCATAATCTTGCATTCTAGAAAACTACTCAACATATTCTCTGTCAATCCAACAGCGTGCCTTGTTCTTAGCAGATTGACATTGATTTCGTGACACACTAATGCCCCATCTGTAATACCCCGGTTTGTAGTAGATTAGGTAAGAAGGGCTTAAAAGAATTGATTTGGCTACCTATGACACAAAGTGCACTTACCTTTTTGGTTGCACATTCGGAGAGAACTCCAGAGTTAAGCGTGCTTGAGCTGGAGAAATCAAAAGATGGGTGACCTATCGGGAAGCTGGTGAAAGCTGGTCAATCCCGATACCGTGTGAGTGAGGACAAAACACGGGGAACGGTCATGTAGTGATTGCAGGGACAGTAAACCCAGTCTTTCGAGCCTTTCCAGTAACGCACCGGACGTCGAACGAGGGTGGGGCCCACAAGGCGCGAGAGAGCAGGAGAGGCCCACAGACGTTGGCGAGTCGGGGGCGTTACAAGTTAGTATCAGAACCGAACCCAGATGAGTGTGGAGTCGGGTATGACTCACACCATTGGGGGTGACGGTCCAGATGTGCAACGAGGACGTTGCACTCTATTAGTGGGGGTGAATGTAATACCCCGGTTTGTAGTAGATTAGGTAAGAAGGACTTAAAAGAATTGATTTGGCTACCTATGTCACAAAGTGCACTTACCTTTTCGGTTGCACATTCGGAGAGAACTCCAGAGTTAAGCGTGCTTGAGCTAGAGCAATCAAAGGATGGGTGACCTATCGGGATGCTGGTGAAAGCCGGTCAATCCCGATACCAAGTGAGTGAGGACAAAACACGGGGAACGATCATGTAGTGATTGCAGGGACAGTAAACCAAGTCTTTCGAGCCTTTCTAGTAACGCACCGGACGTCGAACGAGGGTGGGGCCCACAAGGCGCGAGAGAGCGTGAGGGGCCCACAGACGTTGGTGGGTCGGGGGCGTTACAAGTTGGTATCAGAGCCAAACCCAGATGAGTGTGGAGTCGGGTATGACTCACACCATTGGGGGTGACGGTCCAGATGTGCAACGAGGACGTTGCACTCTGTTAGTGGGGGTGAATGTAATACCCCGGTTTGTAGTAGATTAGGTAAGAAGGGCTTCAAAAGAATTGATTTGGCTACCTATGACACAAAGTGCACTTACCTTTTCGGTTGCACATTCGGAGAGAACTCTAGAGTTAAGCGTGCTTGAGCTGGAGCAATCAAAGGATGGGTGACCTATCCTTCAAAGGATGGGTGACCTATCGGGAAGCTAGTGAAAGCTGGTCAACTTGTAACGCCCCCGACCCGCCAACGTCTGTGGGCCCCTCACGCTCTCTCGCGCCTTGTGGGCCCCACCCTCGTTCGAAGTCCGGTGCGTTACTGGAAAGACTCGAAAGACTTGGTTTACTGTCCCTGCAATCACTACATGACCATTCTCCGTGTTTTGTCCTCACTCACATGGTATCGGGATTGACCAGCTTTCACCAGCTTCCTGATAGGTCACCCATCCTTTGATTGCTGCAGCTCAAGCACGCTTAACTCTGGAGTTCTCTCCGAATGTGCAACCGAAAAGGTAAGTGCACTTTGTGACATAGGTAGCCAAATCAATTCTTTTAAGCCCTTTTTACCTAATATACTACAAACCGGGGTATTACATTCACCCCCACTAACAGAGTGCAACGTCCTCGTTGCACATCTGGACCGTCACCACCAATGGTGTGAGTCATACCTGACTCCACACTCATCTGGGTTCGGCTCTGATACCAACTTGTAACGCCCCGACACGCCAACGTCTGTGGGCCCCTCACGCTCTCTTGCGCCTTGTGGGCCCCACCCTCGTTCGACGTCCGGAGCGTTACTAGAAAGGCTCGAAAGACTTGGTTTACTGTCCCTGCAATCACTACATGACCGTTCCCCGTGTTTTGTCCTCACTCACACGGTATCGGGATTGACCAGCTTTCACCAGCTTCCCGATAAGTCACCCATCCTTTGATTGCTCCAGCTCAAGCACGCTTAACTCTGGAGTTCTCTCAATGTGCATCCGAAAAGTTAAGTGCACTTTGTGACATAGGTAGCCAAATCAATTCTTTTACGCCCTTCTTACCTAATCTACTACAAACCTGGGTATTACACCATCTCTCCTTAATAAAATCCATGATTTTTATAGGCATAAATAGCTAGGTTCTTCACGAATCTTATCTACAAACAACCTAGCAATTACCGGAACCTTAAGCATCTCACACTCACCATTACGAACACAAGTATGAACGTTTTTGAAGACTCGAACTCGCCACATTGATGAATCTCGAGTAATTGCACAACAAATCCGCCAAGAACAACTATCTCCTACACATTTGAACTCAATCTTTGTTTTATCCCACCTGCTCTGTACGATCTTCCTGCCGGTTTTTAGTGCATAGTCGAGAACCGCCTCTTTAAACGCTACACCATTGACGAATTTTTGACCATCGTACAACTGACCATCACCGCGTTTTATGTCAACTCGCACAACATCTGTATCATCGTCTTCACGATATACATCATGAAAAATCGAAGGTTCATCTCTAAAATTCGTTACTTTATCTTCAACTTGAGCTTCATAGCGCTCGTTCGCTTCGTTGTCGGGTTCGTCGGGTTCAGCTCTTCATGCGCCTTCTTCGCCAGCAATATCATTTATCTCCATTGATGCCGATTTTGTGTGATTTTTGAATTGTCGACGTTTTTGGGATTTAGGGTTCAATTCATCGAATGAATGTGGATTTGGGTTGTATTCGGGTATTAATTTTGGTTTATAGGTTAAAATCTCGGTTTGTAAGTTAATTAACGGGTTAATCAACCTCGTCATTGGTTTATATGTTTAAGTGGTTTAGTTTAACCAAAGATTACCATCGGTTATGGTCTCTCAAACTTTAAACCTCAATTTTGTGGGAAAATATGTTTAAAATGTCTCAATTGTGGGGTTATAAACATTAAACTTTATAAGATAAGGTTATAAACAGATGTCTTAAGTTTGTGTGGTTATAAGTCTTAAAGTTTCTGGCGTGTGGAAATGGGCCGTGCGCCCTCAACAACCATGAAGGGGAAGACAAATACTTCAGACTTCCTGAAGAGTTTGGTTGGAAAAAAGGACATGTTCAAAGACGTTATCAAAAGAACTAATCAACGAACTTGTAACTGAAGTGGTAAATTTTTTTTTTTAATCTCAGGTAGGAAAAGAGATTTTGATTAATTCAGTGGATATCACAATCAGTACCGGATCAATAATTCTTGATGTCCCAGATGAATTTTTTTTATGATATCTTTATATTTTTATAATATTATAAATAAAATAATAATTATTTTTTAAAAAATCAATTTTCATAAACGATCTATTACAGAAAAATAGTACTGAAATATAATTCTTCTTATATTTTTTGCCGCAAAATAATTCATCAAACTCACATAGTCGAGATCTTTAACCATATTTGTCTTGATTGATAGCAAAACTAACTCATTCAATTTCTCTTGTGAAATGGTAGATCACAAATTATTATTTGTAAGTTTCAGTTTTAAAAAACTTTTTTCTACGGTAGTAAATGAAACTGGAACAAATATTTGATAAACAATCCCAAAAAATCACCATGTCAAAGAATATTGATCCATAGTTTGTCCCTAAAAAAATATAATTTTTTCATGATGTTCTAAGCCAAACTTTGGTTGGTTATGTCCTGGGCCGGACCTGATTTCAATGCCAGTTTTTACTATGTCGTGTTTCAAACTACCCAGTCAAATTACAGATGAAACTACTCGCCTTCGTATGCGATTTTGGTGGAAGAAGAATGACAAGAACAAAGTAATCAAAGAATGCAATTCTCTTAGATAGTGATATTGGATTTAGAGGACTTCGCCCAAATGTTTCTTGCTCGTCTGCTTATATCTCGGTGCTTTAAGGACTCTACGATCTTTAGACGTAAAGAATCGTCCAACCAATCTTATGGTTGGAGCTCAATCATCACTGGCCTTGATCTCATTAAAGCAGTTGGAGCTCAAAAACTACTACCCTTCTGGATAATGTGGAGAATATGGAAGTCTACATGTAACTTAATTTTTCGACAGCAAAAACATTAATCCTGAAAGAGTGGCACAAATGGCTGTATCGAATCATGGGTCTTGGTCTTTTGGTTTTTTGAAGGGGATTGCAAAGTTCTTATAGACATCTTACTTGGGAAGTCATTTGCTTCGATATCACCAATTGGAAGAAGAAGTTTAGTCACTGTATCTTCAGATTTACTAATGGACTAAACAATGTTTTAAGCAAGGACCACAAGATTTTATAATTTGCGAATCTTCATTTATGTATCGACCAAATTGGCTATCATTTTCTTGTACAATGACTATATAAATAATTTTTCCGAAAAAGTTTTTAAGTTATGTATTCGATAATATGTTTTAATTTTTATGAATTTGCCAAAATATCTTATTTTTTATACACAATTTGATAATGGATTAATATCCATATATGTCGTTATCATCAAAACATAGTACACATATTCATATGGTTTTAAGTAATATAACATGTGTAAGTGTACGTTAATGTGACATTCTATTACATTGTCAAGTAGTAACGTTGAAATGAGAGAAATTCTCGTTTTCGCTTCATGAGTAAATGGAGAGCAAGAAGCACCTCCGCAAGCTCCTTCAGCTCTACCAATCCTATGGTGGCGATCACGGCCGGTGTACCGTTACACGAAAACAGCAGCGAAGCACCGGATCGAGGTAATTTTAGATTTGCGAACTATCTTTCTTCACCTTCACCTTCACCTTTACTCTTGGAGCTTTGTGAGGTAATGTTGCTGTAAATTAAAGGCATTATTTGCTTTGAGGTAATGTTGCTGTAACTAAGTAAATTCAAATTATGACTCAGATACGCTGTCCCAATTCCTAATGAATCTTTTGATATTTCATGTGTATAAAATAAAAATAGTTAAAGAAGTATCTTTGTCTTTCCTTACACCACGGATAAAATTAAGAGCCGAGTGAATCAGAGTAAAATATCTAAGCTAAATAAAATCACAGCAAGGGTAAAGACGTTTTGTATCAATAAAACCCATAATCTAATAAGCAATCTGAAGCAGAACTTGGAGCCAAAGGACAGGGCTGAGACAGAGAAAGAGTTAAGAGTGAGCTCAGAGAATCGAGTAAGCACGAACTACCTCAACCACAGGGGCTTTACACATGGGACATTTTCCTCCTGCTTCCACTAGCTTCTTTGCACACTTTTCGCATGTGTTCATATGTCCGCATCTGTTTTTTTTTTTTTTTTTTGAAAAGAAATCAATATCAATTGGGGAACAAGAAGTTCACAACAAATGCTGGTCGTGTTCTCTTGGTCCATACATACCTGTACAATAAAGAATCAATGTTACTCTCGCAACAAATACAGCAGATCCCTTTCCTTACGTATTCCCATTTTGACTCGTACCTCTCAGTGTCCTTGGATGGACCTGTGAATTGATTATGGAGCATCATTAACAATATATTATTTCAACGAAAACCGCATAACATATTACGTCATGTTGTGTACTGCGACCCATTATGTGTAAAATCATAAGACGGTTAGAAAAACCTGATGAGTCAGCAGTGCGTTGCATCGCGGCAGAGACTTCTTGTCTTATAGACCGTTGTAACTCTAGTTGCATTTCCATGCAAGCCTCCAGCATCCTCTGCAGGTTATCCATCCTTTGCTGTATTCTCCCCATGTCGATCCTCAAATCATTGATCGAGTCCCAATCCTGCAGAGAGAGATTGTTGATCAAGTTAATCGGCCTATACAAATCAACCAATGAGTTCCTTCATCTTTAGAAATAGACAATTGCTTTGGCGCCTTTCACCCTAAGGATCCATTGTGCAACTAGTGTTACCATTCCAATGCGCTGATGCATATCATGTGCCGGCCAGCTTGAATTGGATCGATCATGGTCCCAGAACGGCTGAACAGGAATCACTGGAGAGGGTGGAGACAAAGGAGGAGATTCAACAGTATCAACTTCTTGACCACCACCACTATGAGTATCATCCTGCTGTTCTGTATGTTCATCTACTAATGCAGGGTTAGGAAAAGTCTCGTGTTCTTCCCAGTCGACAGGATTTCGGCTTCGTCTGTCCATGTAAGATTGGATCAACTGGTCAAGATTTTCCCTAAACCCACTTTGCAGAAGATTTGAGACGCGTCTCCTGTAGTGCAGACAGCAAAGTCATGAGATACATAATTTCAGGTTGTGAAGTGTGGCCATTACGGCAGAAATATTACTAGATTCTTACCTGCTAGAGAGTTCTCTGAGTTCCATGTTCTCATTATCATCATCCGCAGGAAAGAATGTGGCAGCCCTTCCAATAGAGACAGTTTCCTGATTAGAATGTTCTTCCGACCAGTCTTGTAGTGTGCTTTGAAGATCAGCATCATCAGGCTGCATCTCTGTGAGTTCTAGTAGACCATGGGCTTCTCTGTCCTCATCCACGGATAATATCTGGGACAACTGATTTGGAAAATTCTCAAGAACTTCTGTATCTGCCTCCTCATCAACATCATCTCTCCATTCACTAGATTCACCATTGATAAGGTGCCAATCGGATTCTTGGTTTTCCAGAATATCCTCCTCGGTTTGTTCCTCTAGGGAGACAGTTAGATTGATGATATCAGGTAGATGCTCCTGGAAATTTATCGTCCTGTTTATATGTCCCATGGTAGCAATTTCTTCAGGACTTTGCAGAGACTGTTCATATGATATCTCGCTAGTCTCTTGTAAACGACCGCCTTGTCTGTTCTCGTCTCCTCGATTTGAAGAAGATGAACACCCAGTAGCACCCTCCCCTTGATGGCTATTCAGGTCTGCTTCAGCACCATTTCTTCTTTGAGAAAGCTCATTACCTTCCGACCATTGCCATTCACTCTGAATATTCTCAGAAATTTGCCCCTGCCAGCCTTCTACACGTGCGGTCCTTTCTTCAAACTTGTGCCACGATTATTACAGAGTCTAGAATTAGTTAACTCATCCAGCGAACTTTGATTGTCAGCCTCTCTGCAATTTTGATCTGAACCACCGTCTGCATCATTGATACTATCTTGACAATTCAAATCATTTGGTTCACCTCTACTTTCATCAGTTTCAGCATTTGATGAGGTCTCCAAGTGACTAGAGCTCGCTTGACCAGAGACAGACCGGTCCAGCCTGGATATGAATTCCTCCCTGGCATGGAAAATACACAGTAAAAATTCACGTTATTAATCCCTCTGAGGCAACAGGAGTATATATGATAAAATATACTTCAATTAAAACCTCATACAAAATGGGTTTGGCATTCAAATTTAACATGAACTAGACCAAAGAAGACTGGAAGCGCTCCAAAATTTACCAGATCGCTTAATATATAAAGATCATAAAGGTCCGAAAGCATAGGTCAACATGAATAAAACTTCCGAAATACACAGAGATATAATACAAACGAATTGCTACCTCAGCTCAGATACAGTTTGCCTCTCTCTTAAGAAGCCCAACTCAGTAGCTGCAGATGATGTTGGTTTCTCTTTATCATCCTTGACACCATTTCGCAAGAATCTCCCCCTTAGCAACGCCTGCAAAAGAAATTAAAGATCATGACTACGTCAACTGAAACGCAAAAGATTGAGTTGAGACAGGTACAACTCTCAACTCTTTCTAGAGCCATCAAACAACCTTAAGCTGACTTGTAAAGATGCACAAAAAGATACGTAAGGAAATATAAAGAAGTAACTAAGAACTGCTCAGCATATCAATCAACTCCTACGACACAAACGTCATATTAGAATCTCTTCAAAAACAAAAGTACAAAATGACCAAAACGGAAATGGCAGGTATACAGAAATAAAGAGTGGCTAATCGTAGACTCCATCTAGTATGTTTTCATCATCCATCCGTTGATACATATCATTAATCATTTTAGAAAACAAAGTGACTACTCATCTTTCAATTATCATTCGTCTGATACAAAAGATTCAAAGTTGTATAGAACTAGTGCTAATCGTAGTTCAGGTACTTAGCCAAATACACAAGAGAGCATCAACATAGAAAGGGAAAGGTTGGGCCTCTTTTTAAGAAATATTGGTAAATGAATAGACCGCAAGTGTATCTGATGTAGTGGTCTTGGAAAATATAGAGGTTTTTTTTTTTTTATTTGGGAATAGTCGCGTATAAAAAAAAAATATTCAATGTCACAGAGACAAGTAACATAAAGGCAACAAACAGTACAAAAAAAATTCTTATGAACAAACCTGAATGCGGTTGCGATGAGCAAAGTTTGATACAGCATGATGCTGCATCAAACCCTGCAGCTCTCTTTGCCTTTCCCTCTCAGCCACTTTTAACATATCCACCAAAACTTGCCTGCCACATAACTTGCGTATGCCTCTTCTAGCATGCTCATTCTGGATGCAGTTCGCATTAACAACCATTCCATCGAGTACTCTTTCAATCTGGTTAGCAACTTCAGTAGGTTGTTCTTCCTTGAGATCAGCAAGAACAGGCCTCTGCTGGCTATTCATCTGAACCATCTCCCTAATGATCCTCACCCTTTCCTGTTCAGTTTCACCAAGCCATTCTGCTCTTGTGCTGTTAGTTGTGGAGGAAGCAGAAGAATTATGTTCACCTGTCCCAGAGCTCATCCACTCACGAAAAATTTGTCTAACTCTTTCCCTTTCAACCATTCCCAAATCTGAAGAGTGCTCGCTCTGATCCTCACTCGAGTTATGTGACCAAACATGACTTGGAGTGGGGTACCATCCACCAAGTTCATTCTCACCCAAATTTACACTATCTACGACGACATCATGTGCACTAATATTATTTTCAAAACCATTTCCCCTCAAAGCATTAGAAGAAGAAGAAGAAGGACAACTCCTCCTCTCACTATCTCTCTTACGGGCATGTCCCATCACGTGGTCATCCTCAAGTTCCCTCCACATCTGTAGGAGTGAGGATGCCCGGACGCTCGACCTTCCTTCCTTTTCCCTTTGTCTAGATGCCCGAACTTCAGAGTCCCGAGGGAAAGATGAATTGATCGCCAAAATGTTTTGCAGGCCAGCAATGGCCATTAGATCAATTCAATCGACCACAAACCCTTTTAACTGTATTATCAAAAAAGCCTAATTATCTACAAAATATACACAAAAGTCGGCTTTCTTTCTCCAGATAGATTAGATCATCTCCCAAAAATTGATATGGTGCTCATCAGTTTCCATACCTCTGACCACGATCCATAAAGCTACGTTGCACTGGAATCATATGTTTATCGTCCAAAAACATTTTCCACTAAACAAAGATGCTCTTTGCAGTGATTGCAACCTCCACGAGCTTAAAACTAGGATCCAAGCATGCACCTGAAATGCCAAAACAATCATCATCCAAATTTCAAATAGATGCAGTCTGATGACTAAATTTCGCTTTACTCATTGAGAAAATGAAACAGAGCATACTCAATATCTAAATCAACAATCAGAAAAAAAACACATTAAATTCTTAGCAATTTGAGCAGCAACAAAATAACCGATAACATACACACAACTCTTCATAGACATAAAATCGATTAACGCCCAAATAATGTAAGTAAGAACCCTAAATCTCACATTCTAAAAAAAAAAAAAAAACCTCACATTCTCATCCGTTTTCCATTATTAAACGCTCGAAAAACAGTAAGACAAACCTCGAATCGGATCCCAAATTAAACGAAGATCCAGAAAAGTATTTCCGAGAAGAAAACAAATCCGATCGAGATCAAAAATCGCAAAGAGCCAATTAAAGTTCCACAGAGATAATAAAAAAAGGAGAATCGGTGTTTGAGAAAAATCAAACCCCTAAAAATCCGCCATTATCAAAAGAAACCCTAACTTGAAGAGGGAAACACAACAATGAGAGAGACGGCATCATCAACCTACCAGAGAATCTCTTCGCTTCGATTTTGGAGTTAAGAAACGGTCACCTCCGATAGAGAATTTAACCAGAAGAGAGAGAGAGAGAGAGATGTACATGTGGACCTGCTTTTTGTGAAGAAAAGCTTACCGTAACACGGACGTTTGGAAAAATTGACAAGCGGCTAATACCTACATGACACGTAGCACACTTCCCTGCTTCCCAAAGTTGGTTTTTTCTTTTTGGATTCAAGCAAGTCCATTATTAATAATAAAATTAAACGAAAAATTAAAATTCAATTCATATGATAAAATCTTGTCTACTTCAAAAACTCTTGAATGTATGATAAAATATGTCTTCATAACGTCAAAATCGTGAAAATTTGCTAATAGGAATGTTAGTATTGCTCAATTTGTTTTTGTTTTTGTTTTAAGTATATCTATTCTAAAACTCTAAATTTAAGTAGATATATTACCATTAACAGTATACATTAAGTTAATTATAATGACAATTTGAAAACATAAATTATCATTATCCATTTATTTTATGTGCATATAATATTAAAATCAGGATTTGTATCAGAAATTCTAAAATGTTATAGTATTTAGATTTAAATATGGATATACAAACTTAATATGTATTTCTCTTCTAAAACGAATCAATAGGTGTTGGATTATTGGAATTAGGTTATTGATTGGAATATTATGATATTTTAAGATATTTATATTTTACGTTGTAAGTTTTAATTTTAAATTTGTATTTTAATAACATAAATTTCAATAAAATGCATCAAAATACTATATAATTATATAAAATCTGAAAATTAAAACATAGAATCAATTTTATAATCAATAAATATATAGCTTATTATATATTATACATATATTTAAAATATTGCATATCGTGATATATCACAAAATCCTAATGTTTGATGTGGATGAATGAATCTTTCGTTCCAAATAATAATTCCATCCTTATAATCAATTAGTTGGAGGTCTAAGATTGAGAAATAATTACTCGAATATGGGCTAGTAAACTGTTAAAACTTAAAATAGAGAAAGAAAAACAAGAAAAAAATTACGCTAATTAGCATTTTTAAAAGGATTGTTGATTAGCAATTTTGTAATTTTTGTATTTTAAGAATTCTTTTTTGGTCGGAAAAAAATATATAATGTCATGTGGAGTCCTACACCGCCGCAGTTAAATTGAATGGTGGAGAGGGCTAAGAACCTAAAATCATTATACTGTTTTCTTTGCACTCTCGTTCATCTAATTAAGCTACTTCTAAGTATTGTATTGGAAGGTTAATATTGCTCATAATTAGTTATTTCATTTCATTAAAATTTCCGTTGTTAGTAAGTATTTTAAACGTAACTCTTTTATAAACTTACAAATGTTACTTAAATATCTTGACTTTAAAGAAAAAGACAAGTAACATCTAAGTTGTTGATGGGGATTCGTAGGATTAGATTTTCTTGTATTAACTAAAAATAAATGAATATCAAGATTACGGTAAAAAGTCGTAGTATAAACCCTAAATTGTAATCATTAAAAATGGTTTCGTGTTTCTCACCCTGTAAGACGGTACCAACTAGAGATGTTTCGATGATTTAAAATTTATCCAATTTAACCGATTCGATTTTTATATAATCCATTTCATAAAACATACAGAGATTTTGGTAAATTTGTCTTTCTCCTTACATTGGATTTAAATGGAAGGCGGGTAAAACCGATGGTTCAAAGAAAAATGTAAGATCCATTTTCAAATTACCATTCAACAAAAATCTGATCTACTAAAATTTTGTAATTTATAATATTAAAAAAATAATTATCTCATCGACAATATGAATTTATCAAGAAAATTAAAAACCTTGAGTAGTTTTTGAACTGCTCAATTTTGTAATGGTTTAAATATTTTCGTTCATATATAAGTATTCAGATATATTATTTTTACTTTAATTAGCTATACGATTAAAAAACTCTGAAATATTAATCTTTCATAATTATTTTCTGATTGTTTACTTTTGCATTCCACTTTTAATGTATTTTTCAATTTCTTCATTTTTGCATTTTAACTATCAAATATTTTTAACAATTTTAATAATGTATAGTGCTGATAAAACAATATTTGAATGATTTTATCCTATATTTAACTGTTATGAAATACTTTTGTAATATATATATATATATATTATGCAAACTAATAATAATAATTTTAAATTATATGAAAATGAAATAATAATCTATAATATCTTAAAAATTATTGTAAACTGGTATAGTATTTTAGACTGCTTTTAATTTTGTTTCACCATTTAAACATATATTTTAGATCGTTAGATATCGTTGGATCTGTTATATCCGTTTTTTCTATTTGATCTGACAGATTACATCACCTAATTCGTTTTTGTCAGTTAGAACTTATACCAAAAAGTGATACATGATCTTTACAATTTTTATTGAAATCTGTTTGTATCCATTAATATTGTTTTTATCTTCTCTTCTTAATAATTTGACAACTATTTTTAGCCTTAAAACTTTGCAAGTAGTTTAGAATTGAGATTGTAAAAGCAACTAAATACAGAGAACTCCATAATTAATAAAATTCCCTAAATTTCTTCAGTTAATTTACATGGTAGAGAACTAGGAGACAGAATAAGCAGTGCATGCATCTCGCTCCAAACACTAATCAAAAGTTCTTCATATTCAAATGAGTTTATATTCATCTTATAAAGAAAAGAGAAGAACAACAAAGTGAGAAGATGAGAGATATTGCGTGACCACATAGAATGAAAGATTCAAAACAATGATTACAATAGAAAAGAGAATAGCACTAACGATACATATTTAATTTAATAGCCTATGGTTTTTTATCACTACTAAATATTTAAAGACAAATAAAACTAAAAGCTTAGTTTCAATTTCCGGGAAAGTTTTTTTAAAAGTTATATTCGGAGTTGTGATTTAATTTGAATGGCTTTTTGATCTGCCGCCGGAATTTGTTAGTGGCCTCAATCATGGTCTTATATAGTCGTCTTTATTTTTTTTTGCCATAGTCTAATAGTCAAATTATAAGGGGATTACATAGATTTTCATGAACCATTCCATAATGGTTCAGTAGAAACTCAATCATATTATTCCTTAGATAAAGTGTTAATGTTGCGTCACATCCCGACCATTCGCTAATACGGATAATGTTAATAGAACCTTTGATATCATTAGGCACATTGGCTAAATCATATGGGGCCATGCTTTCAAGTTTTGTTTTCTTTTCACTTAAAGATAATATTCCAAAAACCTTTTTGGAAAAGCATTTTATTGAACTTTATTAGTTGCTAGCATTTACAAGAGTATTGGAGTGAATTAATTTACTTTTTTTTTTCAACAATTTACTTTATTAAAAAGAGAAAATAAAATCTTGATCGTAACATTGTATTTTAAAATATTTTTAAAAATTAAAAGATAAAAACTAGATAAGAACGCTTGCAAGTGTAGTCGAAATGGTAGATGAAAAAATCGAAGGTTTACTTCTGTTTTTATAGACAAAAGGAAATGAAGAATTATTTGAAACCAACAAGACCAAGACAAAGAAATCCAAAAACATAGGGACTAATTCAGCAATTAACTCATCTCGAACCATGCACAAAAAAAAATGCTTCATAATAGCGGCTGAAGGAGCCAGTCGAAATGTGCATCAAGCTCAATAATGCGGCATAACCCTTTCTTTTCCATGCAGCTCGTAGGACTTTGCTACGTAGATCCGTTTGGTTAAATATTAACCATAGACGAAAACGATTATTTTGAAAATAGCAATAAACAGAAAACAAAAACACAATGGAAATGAAAGCCAGATGCCTGCAAGGCCATGGATGTAGAAGGGAGCTGTTCTCGGAAGATTATGATCAATCCATCACCAATGATTATATGCATTGAAAAGATGATGACTTTTTATAACAATCAAAATCTTATTAAAATTATCTTAGGAATAAAAGAAAGTGGTTTTAACCTCCAAAAAAATATGAAAATGCTTTATTTATGTTGGTATAAAACAGTAAGGCTTGTAAATGAGTTCGTATTTGCATTTGTGAACGATTTTGTATTTATGTTACGAAAGTATTATCTTATATATTATCATTTTTGTTTATTCGCGTTTGTATTTATGTTTAATGTATAGTATCTTGCTTTCGCTACTACGTTACTTTTTTTTAGTGTTTTTGTTTAACGTTAAATTAACTTTTGCATTAAATTTAAACTGCCTATTTTTTTTTGACAACTGCCTAATTTTCTTACATCTATAATTTTTGAAAATTTTGAATTATTTTTTGTACTTAAATATGACATTACATATAGAAAAAATAGGGGAAAAAAACAAAATTTGCATAGAGATGTTTTGAATTAAATTTAGAGATTGAACATGTTTGAATAGTCATTTCCTCTCCATATCGCCGTCCATGTTCATAATTTTAGGTTTTAATGTTAGAGGGTAGATTAATAATCATGAGGGCTTATATATATTATATGAAGCCTTTTTTAAAGTCATATTTAAGATGAGCGTATTAATCATGGTAGCACCACTCACACGCATTTCGGAGGGCCCTAATGGCAGGAGTATATTTTATGTGCATGTAATGTTAAAAGTTAAAACTAATATCAGTTCCAACTAATTTGGAGGAAGCATAATTATAGAATCTCCACATTGCAACAGTAAATCTAGTAAATTTTTAATATCGCAAATTTGTATGCGATGGTTTTTTCGGAATCTACCCTTTTTTATCGACTTAAAGAATCTCCCTTTGGTTAAATTTCATGGGGACCCGTTCATCGGAGAACTCTGATTTTGATAGGCAATTCAACCATGGGCAAAACAATCAGAATCTTTAGCTAAATCATGACTCACTTTTTATTAATTTTTTTTGGGTATAAGCGAACATTCATAATATAATTACACTAGATGATTTTCGTGTTGTTCATGGGGTTAAGAAATTTTTAGAAGTAGATATACTTTTATTCAAAATATTTTTAGTATTCAACATTTTCAGTTTTACAAAAATTAAAACCATAAAAAACCAAATGTAATTTGATTTTGATTTGGTTCTGTTTAACATAATTGTACTTTTCTTCAATTTGATATTATGTTTGGATTTAGTCTCCTATTTTCTTAAATTATTTTAAAATAAAATAAATAATGATTTTAATTTATAATACATTTATGTTTTATGATTTATAATTCAAAGTATAAGACTTTTATAAATTTTAATTTAATCAGTTTATTTTGATGTGAATATACTTAACTAAATTTTCTAATATAAATAATTTTTTATGATTGATTTATTAATTTAATTGCATATATGGTTTCTTACTGTTTGGATTCAGTCTCCTATTTTCTTAAATTAATTTTAAATAAAATAAATAATGATTTTATTTTATAACACATTTATGTTTTATGATTTATAATTCAAAGTATAAGACTTTTATAAATTTTAATTTAATCAGTTTATTTTGATGTGAATATACTTAACTAAATTTTCTAATATAAATAATTTTTTATGATTGATATGTTAATTTAATTGCATATATGGTTTCTTACTGTTTGGATTCAGTCTCCTATTTTCTTAAATTAATTTAAAATAAAATAAATAGTTATTTTATAACACATTTATGTTTTATGATTTATTATTCAAAGTATAAGATTTTTATAAATTTTAATCTAATCAGTTTATTTTGATGTGAATATACTTAACTAAATTTTCTAATATAAATAAGTTTTTATGATTGATTTATTACTTTAATCGCATATATGCTTTCTTACTGTTTGGATTCAGTCTCCTATTTTCTTAAATTAATTTAAAATAAATTAAGTTATGATTTTATTTTATAACACATTTATGTTTAATGATTTATAATTCAAAGTATAAGACTTTTATAAATTTTAATTTAATCAGTTTATTTTGATGTGAATATACTTAACTAAATTTCTAATATAAATAATATTTTATGATTGATTTATTAATTTAATCTTATATATGCTTTCTTACTGTTTCACCAAAATACTCATACTGTAAATAAATATATCGAACAGTAAGATAAGCATTTGTTTAAACTAATTCATATTACATTAGATATGTAAAAAAAAAATTTCTTTGATAAGATTTTAAAGTTGTTTATTAAATTTAATATTAACCAAAAAATTTTAAAAATTATTTGATTATCTACAAAATTGTACGCTTAATTAAGTTTTGATTAGATTTTATTTAATCAAAGTTTCCAATATGTTAGAGAAAATTTTATATCAATATCTGCTTCTCAAATTGATGATGATTTGATTTGTTTTTTGCTGAGAATTATTTTTTTGTTGCTTTCCTTTTTCTAAATATTTCATTCATAAAACAAATTACAAGATAAAAAACAAAATTTTTTTTTTTATTTTTTTTGATTTTTTTAAAAATAATTTATTTAATTTTTCAATTTTACTAATTGATAAATTGTTTTGAAAATTATTACGTTGTATACTCAGTTTATATAATTAAGGTAAGTTCAAAAAAATTGTGATTTTATACTAATCCGATTAAGTGAAATTTAATTTGGATTTTCAAATATTAATTATAAGTATAGTTTAATCAAATAGAAAACTCTATTTTTTATAAGATTTAATTTCGTATCTTTAGTTAAATATTTTCTTATTTATGTGAATAAGTATATATTGAGGGAAAATGTATTGCTTAAAATATTTTAGTACTTGAATTTATTTTTCTATGAAATTTTATGCTCTTTATAATATGTAATTATTTTTTTGATAGGTAATATATATTCATATGTTTATGTTGATAGTAAATGTAGTAGTAAAAACAAAATATTTTAGGAATATGTATATGTTTGTTGACTATTTATTAATTAGCCTTAATTAGTTAAGAAAATCATAACTGATTTGAGATTTTGTAGGAATTAGTTTACATGAAAAATGAAAAATTCATCTTAAAGACATATACTATTTTTTTCAAGTCATGTGACATTTTTTGTGAAAATGATTATAGAGATGATATATAAATATAATTTTATAAGAAATCACATTACAAATAATGTCCAAGGGTTGGTTATGATAGCTATCATGAGAACAAAATAGTGAATGTTCTTTCGAAGACTACCTACCACTCAAATCAAAATAGAACAATGTGACTGGGCGCAGGAAATGTAATCACAATAAGAAAAAGAGAGTTTAGCCCTAATATGAGGCCTCATATGGTTTTTAGGTGAACTTAGAGATGTGGTTTTAGGAATAGAAAAAATCTTCTCCAAAGAGATCGAAAATCTCATGTTTGATTAAGAAATTAAATTTGTATGGAATATCATCCATTAGAGTAGTGTGTGTCTCTAATTTTTTTTTATATATATAATATCCCGCCTATTCATTCTCCTTTATAAGTTTTTGTTAAGTTGTGATTTCCATTCCAAATTTTTTATTTATGCTCCCAAGTCCTATTTAATAATTGTCAAAAGAAAGTCCTATTTAATAAACTCTGTAGAATTAGTTTCATAAATATGTTTCACTTTTAGATCCAAAAAAATAAAATATGGGTGATATCAAAAACCTGGAGAAAAGAAAAGCAAAGATAGGCAAAATAATACTATTACAAAAGAATATAAAACAAATGAACAGAAAAAGCAAATGTTTACCTGAAAACAAGGAAGAAAGTTGCATGTGTTAGGTTTAAGGTCAAGGAGACACTGAGCTGTCTATGTTTGGTGTGGTCTTTTTTGAGTCTTATCACATCAAAGAGCAAAGATAAGCGCCAAGTGAATAAGAACATCAACTAAAGGTTTGTTCATATAACTTTGATTTGTCTTTTATTGGGTACATGCACTTTTCTTTTTCTCCATGTGTTTGAACACTCTATCTTACTTTTTGTAGGGCAAAATAAAGCATCTTATCAATATCTTAGCCGATTTTATATCATTTTTTGTTAAGCTACTCCAATTAGAATATTGGTACGAGGGTTCAACTTAGATTTCAGTTACAATTTTTCTTTTCTCGGGTTTCAACTTTAGAAAAATAACAAAAACCTAAAACCAAATCTAGATTAGATTGGTTTGGTCTTTCTTTTTTTTTTTTCTTGCTTTTTAATTAGAATATATGCACTAAATAACTAATTTTAGCAACCTCCCATGGAGTAAGATTATATGTTCATCCCAAATAGTTAAAGATCTGGTGTATATGTATTAAACAAATAATATGCTATTTTATTTGACTACTGTGATATCAACATTCAGAGTCCGACCTCATATGGTTTGAATCTACCGCAAAGACGTGGACTTCCACGCACAGCCTGAATTGGGTGATTTGCAATTAAAATGAAAAAAAATTAGAATTAACTATTTTGTATCCAAATTCAAGTATGATGAAATGTTGGAAAGTCTTTCTATTTAATGCAAAATTTTCGACCCATGAAAGAAGTGTAATAAACAGAATATTTTATTATCGTCACAGAAGCTTAACTCTATATTCGATGGGTGGATCAATAGCTTCATCTAGCTATTGAATCTTTCCTAATGCAATAGTCGATGTTCATGGGAAGAACCAGACTTTCATAACATCAAAGTTGTCAGTTTTGAGCTTGATTCTCCTGCTGCTGCTGCTGCTGCTGCTGGTGGTGGTAATTGAGAGTCCTCCTGAAGATCATTATGTATAGCTCAGGCCGATGAATCGCGTAATGAACCCATCCACGGCTTTGCTACACTCCCATCGCATGCCATTCGTTCTATGAAACATTTACATTAAAAAGATAAACAAAAGAATGTCTACAATATCTTCATCACTACCAACTATACAATCTCAAAAATCCCAAATCTCTATAAACAAATAAGCTTATGCGTTTGTAAAGTGATTGGAGCAGAGTTGCAATTATGACGAAATGAAGGGGTTTTTAACCAATTTATTTTGAGTTTGCAATTCTTCAGACGAATCGATCCAAATCACTTAAAAGTTTTTAACCAGAAAAGGTAAACCAAATCGGATTGAAATTGGCTGATTCGGGTTGGTTCTGATCAAATCTAAAAATATTTTTGATTGCTTTTACATTAAACCTGCTGGTTTTGGTTTGGTTAAGTCAAAAACCAATAATCTTTCTTTTTTTTTGAAAATAAATGTTTGATTCTTGTTTAATTTTTCTTTATTCAAATTAGAGCATCAATCATACTGGCATGTGACACATGAACATGTTATTTAATTCTTCACCATTAAACTACAAATTAGGACTTACACTATGACAAGTTTTATGGTTGAGTGGAAACATAGACATTGTTTACTGTCTATGTGCTAAAAATAAGAAGCAAGAGAAATGATCATGAAAAAGTTGAACATGCGTCCAAACAAAGTCTAGCAAAGAGAGCAGAGAAACATAACATAATAAAGTGGTTCTTGTACCAACAACTCACATAATTCTCCACTGAAGAGAATTCATAAACTAATAAGGGGAATGTATGAGAGTGTGTGTGTGTTAAAAACCTTGTTTACGAGAGACAGTTTGGGGAATTCTACTTAGGGATCGCAATTTGAGCTTGGTTCTCCTGTTGGTAGTTGAGAGGTCTCTTGAAGAGCATGATGTGTGGCTCAGGACGATGAATTGCGTAATGGACCCATCCACGGCTTTGCTGCACTCCTATACCACGCCATTCACTCTGCAAAACCCAAAATGTTTCAGGATCTGAGAAGCTATTGGTCATAAGAAAACATGGATCCACACCTCTTAAAAACATGATCTTTTAATCATGTCAAATGCTTAAAACAAGAATTGTTCTCTGATTAAACCCTATGGCCATTGTCAAAGATAACAAGAAAAATCAGAAATGCTTCTAATGAGATCATAAACAAGTAGAGTCAAGAGTCATTTTTTTTTGTGTTTGTAAAAGTTGTAATCGCATCACATCAAACTTTAAATCCTAATCCGAAACTATCTCTTCAATTTCCTAAACATCTCATAGCCTTGGATGATCACAATCACAATTCCATCACAGTGCGGCGGACAAAGAAAAAAAACATGAATGAATAAAGGAAGCCCTAACTTACTTCCGAGAGAATACGATTCTTCGGTAGATGCTTAGCAACCTCAGGAGGAAGTACGACGTGCCTGTGAGATAGAAAGAAAAAAACAACTGGATCAGAAATCCAAAAAAATCCATTAAAATGGTTGACGAATCAAACTGAGAATCTACCTGTACTCAAAAGTATCATCGAAGTATTTGTCAGAGTACTGGATTTGACCCATCACTTAAAAAAACCCAGAAACGTTCTGTTAAACTGAAACCCTAATAACGAAGAGAAGCAGCAAAAGATCAGAAATCGAATCAGTGCGATCGGAAACTGAAGAGAAAAAAATGAATTGAAGGAGAAGGGGGAAAGCGAAAGGCAATAATGATAAAGGATAGGGTAGAGATGTAATTATGAGGATATTAAGGGGCATTTCACCAACGGTTGTTTTGCTTTTTCTGAGTTTGAAATTCATTACAGGCGCTCCTTCCCTCTCCGTGGATGACCTAAAATTTTATTACGGTTTTAAATGTTAACCAAACCGGTCCATTGTCTTGGTTCAGTGAATCCCATTCTCCTTTCTAGAACTAGAAACAATAATCTTCATATTCACTATTTTATATACAAGTACGAAGGAAAATGATTTTCCTCGACAATAAATTAGGGGTTTACGGCTCAGTTTCTTATATTTTTGGTTTTTTTTATAAGAAAATAAAACCTTATGTAACTTAGTTTGGTTTTGGTTCAGTTGATGCAATTTCAGTTTTTTTGCTCAGTTTCTTTTTTGCTTAGATTTTATCTATAATTTTTTTGATAGAATATCAATAAAAAGGTAATTTATTTATTAAAATTATATTTTAATACATGTAATAAATATATAAAGACCATAAAAACGATTGTTTATTTAATTTGCTTTTTGGTTCTGTTTGATGTAATTTTAGTTTTGTTAGTTTCTTTTTTGGTTTGGTCTTCGATTTAAGAAAAAAAAAATAGAAACGTAAAAGTACAATCGATAATATGTTAGTGAATTTCAATTTATTCGGTTTAGTATGGTTAGATTATTTTCTTTTTAATTCATAGAAGAAATTCATTAACCAGTAAAAGAGTTATGCGGTTTATCCGCTATCTCGGTAAAGTAGAGGCAACAAATTGCCTCAGAAGTTGTGAAAGAAAAGGGCATGCCTTGCACGGGCTGGTTAGATTAAAAATATGGTTTTTGTTCGATTTTGGTTTTCAGATTTTAAAATCAGGAAACCACGGTTAAACTACTTTGGTTCGATTTTAGTTTACTTATTTTGGTCTGGTTCAGTTTGGTTCTATTCCATCCTACAACAAACGAATGAAGATTTTTATTGGAAGATAGAAGAAACCGAGTTCCTTAAAAACGAAAAGTAATTCAGAACTTTATTTATTTATATCTTGGCATTATATAATACAGAAAAATAAGATTCATAAATAATCATAATAACTCCCAAAAGAATGCCCAAAGACGAGTTAGGAAAAAGCTTAGACTCATTTACTTCCCACACTTCTTCTCTCGCTCTACCGTTCTACAAAAACCAAACCCTCTAACCCTTTGTGTATATCTCTTTCATTGTTGAGAAAGACAACACATTAGGTGGGGGGAACCTGTACACGAATATTGCTACTACCCAAAAAATTAGATCAAAGAGAAGAATAAAAAGGCATCAAATTGATTCACCGAGTTTCAAAAACCAAAGATAACATTGAGCTTTACTCCATACTATCCTCAGGTTTGCTCACGGCACTCGTTGCAGGTACTATCTTTCTCAACATAGATGTTCCATGAAAGACCATCAACGAGTAGTCTTTTCTGTATTCATTCACCTAAAACACCAGCAAACACACAGTTGTGTATCAGAGATGTGATTCAATAGGGAGTTATATGTGGCCAGCTTCTTTTTTTTTTTTTATAGATATACCTCCTCTTCGGTCATCTTGGTGAAACCAAATTTGTCAGTCCATATGGATTTGGCTTCATCTGCTGCTGGTAGCATAAGATGTTTCACGTTTAGGGACCCAAGTAGCCTCTGGATGCAATCAAACAGGCACTGGAAGTAACCCTACAGCAAAAAAAACAGAACATAAACTCCCAAAAAAGGAAACAAACACAGGCACAATAAATATATGGCACGGATGCATCACAGTATTACTTAGCAGTTTATGGAATTGACACAAAGAGCGGATCCGTTCTTTGCCATTCTATAGTGAATAGGCGCATCTCTCAAAGAACAAAGGTTCATCAACATCAAAAGCTAATTACCTGCCCTTGACAATCTCTGCTGGTAGCAACCAGAGGGAGTTCCGCAAGTTCAGACCCTAAAATCCTTAAGATTCCCACGGAAACAGTCACTCCACTGCACAAGCGAGACAAAATAAAAATAAAATAAAATAAACACAAATTAACAAGATGAAACAAAAAATATAGACTGGAAAGAAGAAGAATCTTACTCCACAGTCAACATGGTGCAGTACATGCCACTGAAATCATGGCCTTTTGCTTTCTTTCTGTTTCACAGCCAAAGTGGTTCATCAGCTAATGCGTATAATGAAGCATGCAGAGTAATGCACTAAAGTGATTGATGTTACAACCATTTTCACTTACCCATACACCATAGCTGGAATGAGATCTCCTCTTGTCCCAGATTCACTGATAGGATCAAACCGCTCCTATAGCATACCATGGTTACAAGGGACAAAAAAGAGTTAAACCTTTTATAAAGAATAGATGGGAGAACACAAAGTACGGAAGAGTTTGAAATGTGGCCGGGAGTTACCTGAAGAATAGAAAGCGCCTTCCCAAGCACTTTTGTATCATCTGAAGAGTCCAACTTTCCACTAACGACCCTCCATCTTATGTCTGGAGTGGTATAATCATCTGGACAGCTTTCTTCATTTGGTTTTTGCTTCGTCCTTATAAATTTCAGAGAGTTATTACTAAGCTTCTCTTCTCCCCGAACTATCAGACTGCCTAATGAAGTGTTAATCTTCTCGCACCCAAGGGAACAAAACCATTTATCCTCAGGTAGCTCCTGTTAGGAAATAACAAGGATGAAAGAGATAAATAACGAGCTATCATCAAAGAGGAAATAAAGAGAGAAAGAAAGAGCAGAAGAGGTTGAGCACCTTGAGATCAGCAATGTTATGGTCTTTCAAACAGCCAACATGAAATTCCTTTTCACACTGACGAGAAAACATAAAAACTGAATATGATGATAACCAAGTGCAGATTTAAGAGGCAGAGAACGCAATATAGCAATGACCAAGAAAATACCTGATCACAGAGTATCACAGTGCGAGAATTAAAGCCCAACCTGCAAAAGCTATGGCCTCTGCAAGAGCAAAGAAATTAAGTAAAGGTCAAGCTCAGACAGAAATGGTTTCAACTAGGTGAGAAGCAGCCGATGTATACGCATCTTCTGAACCAAACACATTCAAGTTCCTTTAAATTAGATACAAAAAAACTATAAGCCATATGAATTCAGAAACATGAATAAAACATTACCCAAATACGACCTCATTAAACTACCGCATTACAATTTAAATAAGGTTGTAAGGAAATTAGGTAATTCATGCGACACAAAAAAAGGCAACTGCCATATACTTGATATAATGGAAAAAGCTCGCAATTCACCTGCACAACACGCATACACTTGGGAGCTCACTCACAAGGGAGCTGACAATTCGAATGCATCTTGTGGTTATCTGAGCAATTGCATCAACTCCACGAACTCTACCAGCTGCAACAGCGTTACGATTGCTCTCCACGAACTTCTCTCTCTCAATCATATTCACACAATTTTTGCAGGACCACCTCTCACTCGGAAGGTTTGGTAAATCAACACATACTACAGGAAACCAAAACAAAATAGTAGGCTCCATCAAGTTGGCGCTCCAAAAACTCTTTAAAATAGCAGTAGAAGAACTCCAACAAAGAAACATGGAAAATTGCTAAAAACGAACCTATATGATATGATCTTGGACAGGTATCACAACACAAGAGTTCACCCCCATCCTTACAGATATTGCAAAGGTCATCATTTTCACGGATGGAAAACCTCTGGTCCATTGATAGTACTACTGATAGTTCATGAAGTGATACGCCATTGGTTGTATAAATGTGCTGAAACCTGAACATCAATAAAAGACCAACTAGTTATTTAAACACCTTTTCTGTAAAATTATACAATCCATGATCTCAAGGATCCACGGCTTTTACTAATCATTAGTCTAAACTTAGTATTTCAAAGTACCAAAGGTTTAATGTATTTACTTTTTTTTGTAACGTATGGGTATAGGTGTTTATGCTCTTTCTATACAGTACAAAGAGCATAAACACCGAGAGAAAGAAGCATGGTTTTTGTTTTCAGGTTTCCAAGGAGACTGGGAGTAGTCTCACTATAACAATCCTCAGTCTCTTGTATATCCAGAAAATCATTATATAAAGTTACTATAGTTTGATTAACAGGAAAATGGGGGAAAAACCAAGAAGCAGTACAACAGGCATAAACACATCACTACTAGCGCATAAATATGACAATAGTTGCAAGGAACTTACGGCTTCCGACGACTTGCACAGCCAGCATGGGCCTCAAACGATGAAGGACTAATCTGGTCCCATAAAAAAATATAAAGGCTGATTCAGAGCCCTATACTTAATGCCAGGAAAGATAACTTGACGACAATAAAGAGAGCTTACCACTTCGCTGCAACAAGAACAATGTATCCCAAACCCCTTCTTATAGCCAACAAGCATTTTCTGCATATGAACGAAATGGTTGGAGTAGATAAAGTTACAAGAACGGGATGAAGAAAAGCCATTTGTCATGCAGATCTAACCTTTCCAGCAAGAAAATAACCCACTTCGGTCCCATCTGGCAGTATATCATCCTCAAAAACAAGTTTGTGCAGCCGCACATCCCTTTCAAAATGACAAAAGATGGACTGAGAACTAAAACAAGTATGACAGACAGCAAGGAAAGATGACAATCTAGCACTCGACCATAGATAGATCAGATAAGTGCTGTCACACTTATAACCTCACTACTCACTTTCTGGTTAGTTTCCCATGGCTATTGCCTTTGATGGAGCTGGATTTTGACTCATTCAGAATAGTTCCTGAAGGCTCAGGTGATCTGTAGAACCCCAAGATAAATTTAAGCCAATAAAGTAAGGTCATCAAGTATATTTATATATATTTATATATGCAAACCCAGAAGAAAGTTATGTATCTTAGTCTAAACACGAAATGCAACAAATACTACAAGAAAGCAGAACCATCACATAGTTGGCGCCATACACATAACAACAATACTCACTTTTTGGTTGGTTGTTCACGCCTGTTACGTTGGCGAGGACTGGATATTGACCTATCAAGGATAGTTTTTGGAACCACACTTGGGTTAGACGATCTGTAGGAAATTGAGGTCAGATTGGAAATCAATCAAACAGATAAAGGTTAGCATAATTAATGGTGTATCAGATATACCCAAAATCAAAGTTATGCAGTTAGTACTTACAGAATTCTACATAAACAATCACAGAATAGAGGAATATACAGCTCATAATCCACGTTACATAATTAGAAAATCCTTTTCCGAAATAAAATGTGCTACTTTTTCACTTTACCTTCCACCCAGTCCAAAAACTAATTGATCAGGATAATTGTATGTTCATCTCACTTTCATGTGTTCGTCTAAAAAACTAACTTAAGAAAAGGTCGTTGCAAGAAGAAAAAAAAATGACACATACCCATTACGAGCATTATTTGCTTTGGGACTGGTACGGAATTCTGGCTCCTTTCTCTCCAAACACGATTTGCACAAAAATAATGACTTTGTTTCACAAAGCTCAACCATTGGACCTGCAATCAATTAGATGTAACCAGTCTTAATTCTTTTAATTCAAGAGAAAAGAAAGTAGATACAGTCTTTCTAATGTTGCACAAACCAATGAACCAATCAGCAACCTTGGCAATTGAAACACAGGCTCGATTTCTTTAAATCTGGTCCAACTACCACACGAAGTTTTTCTTCTAGTGTATCAAAGGGAGTTTCCTTGCATGCATTCATGACATCACGAAGTGTGAATCCAGACTCCAGTAAGATATATTCAGGTGGGCGCTTATTTGCGCTATACGCATGATGCTCGTACACGGCGGCGCTTACCACCTGTGGAAATGAAATTTAAAAAGTTACATCAACCTGCTAGCATTAGGCAGGACCAATTACAAGATCTTTAAGAACATTAAGAGATCACTAACTCGAGTTCCTTTGCAGGCACCACAAAAGCACAAAACGCCAGATCCTCTTATAACTCCTTTAAGCCCTCTAGTCCCTGCCTCTCTCATCTACGATGGTGACATACAAATCAGTATCAGCTATACAAAATCCTTCTTTTACACGAATAGAAACAAAATGAAAGCCATCATATATACCTTTGGACCTCGAAGATAGTACACAGTTAGTTCCTCAAGTATTCTAGAATCGAAAAGTTCTTTCAGCTTTGCTGGAAAATTCCTTATAAATTTTTTGGGCCTTCCACGCTTGTGTGGAGTTGTAACCGAAGGATTTTGAAAAACAGCCATTTCGACATCATTGGCATGCACATCTACCTTGCCCAAGTCTGATGGTTCCATGTTATTTTCCATATCAGGATTGTCTAAATCACTTTCTTGTTTGACTAATGACCTAGTTAACCTCCTCAAAGGCTTATCTACTGCATCACTCACTGCCTTCTTATCAACATGTTGAGTATGACCAAGGCAAGGATCAACACTATGTTGCTTATGAAGCTCCTCCTCCTTCCCATATGTCACTAAAGTAGAAGCATCAACACAACTATCTTCACTCTCTCTAGCTTCCCTTTTTTGATTTATATGATCTTCACCACCATTACCCTCAGATTTTCTACCTTCAGCAACACAACTAGCTTCCCTTTCCGGATTCATATGATCTTCATCAACAACATTAGCCTCAGACTTCAACATGGACCGGGTCAACCTTCTGCCGGGTTTTTCATGACCCAAACCACTTTCCAACTTGACATGGCAAGATCTTGAAGTCAGTTTTGCTAACTCACTAAAATTAGCAGGACATGCCATAACAATTTCTCTCTTATTCACACTCGAACATTCCTTTTCAGCTTCTTTAACTTCCTGTGTGCCTTTCTCAAGTTGATCCCTTGAGTGATCTTCATTCATCACCACATTATTATACCCATTCTCAATCTTCTCTGATTCAACTTGAGCAGTTTCTCTAATCATTTCCTTCCCTTCATCAACATCAACAACGTCGCTCTTTTCTTTATCTTCTTCTACAGAATCAGACATTACAACATCATCAACTTCCTCGTCTTGTGTAAGATGCATCTTCTTTACCCCAGAACGAAGATAACGACGCGGTCTCTTCGCATCCGTACTTCTCGAGTCGCTAATCAAGATTTTGCTTCCACGGGTCCGACCTAAGGACTCGCTTCCACAGATCTCGGACTGAGATTTCAACATGAACTGCAATTCCCTTTTGCAACCTGTGCGAACCTGTGAAACAACCATAATCTCGCATGTGGATGTACCTTTCGCCATCGATTTTGAAAGGAGAGATACAAAAAGCGAAGCAATTTTATAATTTGCAGTCGCTCTTCCTCGCAAGATTCAATGTCGAAATCTCCGGAAAACCTAAAAAGGGCTTTGATTTACTGATGGGTTCATAAGAACGCTAAGAAAAAAACTGCGATTTTAAGAACAATTTACGGTTTCCCTTATCCACGAAGAAATTAGGGCTCCGTAGCTTCACCAGAAGAAAGGAAAGAGAGAGAGGAGATGTTGGAAAGCTGTATTGGTTTTTTTTTTTTTAACGCAATTAACCATTTCCATTAAAGCTAAACGATGCCATTTTTGGTTAAACAAAATTACAAGAGCTCAAACAATTAACTTAATAAACTGAGATAAACCAAGGGGGATTCTGTCATTTATGATTTTAAAATTCCACTAAAGATTAGTTTTAAAATGATCTAGATAACTCATTACACGAATACTGCAAAAACAAAATAAAAAACGACCCTCCAAAAGCTATGGTTAGATTCACGAAACATCCAAAAATACAAGTTAGCAAGCAAACCAGCCCACACCGATGCATAAATGTTATTTTTTTCTTTCTGGCAAACTTGTTTCTAATTTATGTTTTTTTTTCTTTCAAATTCTCTTTAATTTTTATTTGTTTGTTTTGTCAAAAAAAAACAAGTCTAGTTTGTTAATTAAAAATCCAACTATTAATTAATAAGTACATCATAATATGATTGTTTCCAGTTATTTTCTAGATGTACTCTACTTTTGTTGATTCAATCCCAATAGAAGTATATGATGTAACTTGCAACCCTTTATGCTATAAACTGTTCAATAGGACTATTGAATGTTTTGTTATGAAAAACTTTAATGTATTTTTCTTTGTTTAACTATCAACTACGATTTACTAAGACCCACTCACTCATAGAAGAAAAGAAAGACAACAAATTTAGATGACAAAAAAAAAAAATGACTAAAACATTCTTTTTTTTTTCTTTTCATCAGTTCAAAAACCAAAAGCGATTTTCTACACAAGTTAAAGAGAATAAATTTGTGTTTATGCAAGAATATATAAGAATTATTATTTTTAGAAAACTTCTCAAACAACTAAAGCTCTCTCACAATATCTCAAACTCTCGATCTTTTTTAAGCTCAAAATTCTCTCTCAAATCTCATATTTTAAAATCTCTGCTTAGGTTTCTATTTATATAAGTTTATAACCTCCTCAAATTTTAAGTAGATAAATATAAATTTCTATTTAAATTTAATCGCTTAATGTAAACATTATCTCTAATATTATCTTAATTTTTTAAGAGATAAACATAAATTTCTATTTAAATTTAATCACTAAATGTAAACATTATTTCTAACATTATCTTAAATTTGTAATTATCTTCTTTACTCTTAAGTCACATAGGAATTAGTTTGTGAGTTTACTCCAACAATATCCCTTAAGCTCAAAGTCATATTTTGCTACGTTCTTCACTTCGAAGAGATTTCTTATCTCTGTGAATTTCTTCCTAATTGCTTGGTAAGTATGTCTGCTCTCTGTTCATTTTTCGGTTCGTATTCGACTTTGACTTGCTTGTTCTCTACGCATTTACTTATGAAGTAAATCTCGTATATATGTGCTTGCTTCGTCCGTGAAACTCCGGGTTTTTTGCTAGTGTAATCGTGTATTTATTGTCTACCCGAATTGTGATCTTCTTGCTATCAGCTTCCACCACTTCGTGAAACAAGTCCTATAACCATATTGCATGTTTTGTAGCTTCCGTCGCACCCATGAACTCTGCTTCACAGGAGGATAGTGCAACCATTTCTTGCTTTGTTGAACATCAAGTAGCCGGACATTCTCCTACGTAGAACACATGAGATGTTGTACTTTTCTCATCATCAGGATCTATGTTATGGCCACTATCATCATAGTCATACACCTTATTCACTCTGCAGTCCCGCTTCGCGTTATAATCAAGAGGATTTTGTTTCATGGTTTTACGGCTGAACACAAGTCCCAGCGAAACAATTCTTTTTAGATACCGTAAAACCTTCTTCAATGCGCGACAGTGGATCTCCTTAGGTCGTTGCATATATCGGCTCAACACTCCTACTACACAAGTGAGATAAAGTCTTGTGTGAACTAGATACCTGAGACAACCAATTATTTTTTGATACTCTGTTGTATTGATCCCTTTATCTTTCTCTGTTTTAGATAATTTTAATTTGGGCTCCATAGGTGTCTGCACCAAGTTACAATCACTCATACCTGCTTTTCAAGAATTTTAAGTGCATAACGTTCTTGTTTAAGGATTATCCCTTCCTTCTTCTGAGCAACCTCAATGTTGAGATAATATGATAACATACCAAGATCACTCATTTCAAATTTTTCGGCCATCTCTTGCTTAAACTTGTTGATGTCGTTTCAGCATGAGCATGTGACAAGTAAGTCATCTACATACACCACAACCAGTATTATTGATTTTGCTTCATGTCTTACATATAAGGAAGGTTCCTTTGAGAACCTCACAAATTTAAACTTCTTAAGCGTTTGATTCAGCTTTGGATTTCATGCTCTTGGTGCTTGTTTTAAGCCATAGATCGCTTTCTTGAACTTGTACATCTTTTTCTCTTTTCCCTCCTTCTTGAAGCCCTTGGTTGTTAAACATATACGATCTGTTTGAGTTCTCCATTGAAAAAAGTGGTTTTGACATTAAGATGATGTACCTCTCAATCCGAGTTTGCAGTTAGTGCTAGAATGAACCGAATTATCTCGATTCTAGCAATTGGGACAACGACCTCGTCAAAGTCGGTGCTATATTTCTGAGCATACCATTTCGCCACTAATCTCACTTTGGTGGACTTATGTTTGATTTTTCCATGCATGAGTTAAATTTAGTGAAATTTGGGAACTGGAAACAAGATTGTGGAGTCAAACGTTGGAGGACAACCATGTAAGTCTTTAATGAATTGTTAACCCAATAATATGAACGATATGAATTTTGTTTATTGTGGGATCAAATCGTGGAAAGCTCAAAGTCATAGTTTATTCGATTGACACTGATAGAAAATGATTGGTATTGATTAATCTACTCTTTAGAGTTTTCAACGAAAGCAATGAGTTATGTAATATTATATGCCATTGGAAGTCTTCTAGTACATAGAAAAGAAGACCAAGCATAACTTTCACATTAGAAGATCAGTTACTAGCAAGATATGTAACATATTGATAATTGGTTTGCAAATAAGGTTTCAATAAAAGCTTCATCAATTCACTTGTTTGCTTTCGTTGCAAATTTTTTTATGAAAAATCATGAATGGCTCTTTGGCGGTAGCCAAAAGGCTAAAAACCAGAGGTATGGTTTTTTCTGTTGGTTGCTTGCAATGGCCAAAAGAGATAGAATCATTGAGCCACATGTTATTTGAATATCCTTTAGCAAGACATGTTTGGCTCTCTCAAATATACCTGTCTATCAAGGCTTTGGTCCGTCAATCTATGCAAACATGTATCATCTATTGAATGTAACACACGAAGCTGCTGGTCTTGAAGAGATTAAGCTAGTCTCACCTTGGATTCTATGGACCCTTTCAAAAATTGGAACAAAGTGTTTTTTTAATGGAAGCAAAATCCTCCTTATGAGGTGGAGGAGAAATCGTTTGATGACATAAGTAAACAGTTAAATGCACAAAGTCGAATGAGAGAAGCGGAAGAAAAGTCACAACTTCTACAGAGAAAGTGGCTACCACCAGATGTAGAACAACTTAAATACAATATTGGGTTTGTATGGTCCAAAGCTAAAACCGTGCATCATGGGTTTTTACTTGACAATGAAGGTACAGTTTTAAGCCACATTCGTCGCTCTTATTCTCATGTGATATCATGTGTTGATGAAAATATAAAAAGTTGGGCATGGACAATGGAAAGCATGCAGAGTTTGATATTGGGGAACATATTTAGAAGAATTATATTTAGAAGTTATTAACGCATTCCATAAGCCTTTGTATTGGCCTATATTCATAGAACATACTTCTGAAGCTTACCAATGAACAAATTGGACGGGAGTTGGTGTTAGAAGAACTAAAGTGCAATCAAAGAGCATTTGAGATCGTGAGAAGTGTTGTGTCCAATTACAGGTTGACATCATATGTGGTCATTTAGGGTTTGTGTTGGATGCATGAGTTGTTTTAGAAGGAGAGACCAACTACCATAGTGTAATTATTCTCTTTTTTCGTTTTTTATATCTTTTCCTTAATTTTTGGTGAAATGTCTTTGATAATCTATGTGTAGCTAAAGCGAATGCTCTTTTTTCTGAACTTTCTTGTTCTGTTTTATGAGTTTATATATAAATGCATAATTTTTTTAGTGAAAAAGTTGTATCCTTAGGATAATTGGAAAATTAACCTTTCTATTTTTTTTTACAGATCGTTGTTTTTGGCCAAAAATTAGATATGCTGGTGTAGTTATTCATTTGGGATCGAAATTACTAATTACCATCTAGTCTTCATCTGAAAATAACATTAATTGTAAATTAAAAAATCGCAATTCTGAAATTTATTTGAAAATAAATTGTAAGATATACTTGAATATATAAATTGATTTTGGGGTGCTTGGTTGATAGTTGATACAGTTAAAAATCGATAAATAAATTCGATAAATGAATAATCTCGATAAATAAATAAATTTTCCCGGTCCTGATTTAAGCTAATGGGCTAAATGAATAATTTTGTTAAAAGAAATATTTTTTTAAAATCTTTAATCTAAATATAAATGAATAATCATCACATTTGATTAGATATATATATATATATATATATATATATTAAAAATATAAATTAACAATGTTCGAACAATAAGTCATTAGATTCATTTAGAAAAATGAGTTTATAGTTTTTTAGTTTTTTTCCACCAAAATTCATTTCATCTTTAATTTTTTTTTAGTATAATTGGTTTTGTAGCTAGGTGGTGTATGTTTGGTTTAAGCCTTACATTTTACAATCTTTTTGACTAAAATTTCATTCACAAACGATACCGTTTTAAATCCATTACTTGATTTGTTACGGATTATACACGAGGATTATGGTTTCTTCTTCTTCTCCTCCAATTCAATTTCGGATCTGAGTTTTATTTTGCTTTGTTTATGTTTGTAATTAAACGGTGTATTTTTCATTCATCAGATTTTTTTTTTAAATACGGCCACCTTCCAGGGAATTTTTTTTCACCAGTCTGATATTGCAAATTTTATACATTTTATGTTATTCTCTTTTCTTTTTCTTTTTATTTTTCTCACTGAACTTAGCTTTTCTCTGGCTGTGGGTGGAACCATTCTTAACCATTTACAAAAAGATGTAAAATAATAAAACAAACCCTTTCAAAATAAAGAATAAACCTAATTGAGCTACGGCAGAGATGAAACCGAAGGTCGATGATCTTGTCTATCCCCTTCTACATGTCTTGGAGCTGGACCAAACATGCTCAAGAACACCTTCATAATCCAATCAATAATCTCATGTCAAAACAACAACAAGACCAACTGAACATTGAAGAAATGTTTGAATGATAATCACTTACCGGTAAGAATACAAGGCCGTGCAAGAAACCGAGGAGGACTAGTGCCAAATACATCTTGAAGTAGTAGACCTGGCGAAAAGGAAAAAAAAAAAAACAAATTCAGAGACCAACTATGAAATGGTAAGGAGGAAAAAAAAGGCTTCAAGAGATCACAAGCACATACCACAAATACTTCCGATGTTGAGAAGCTGAGCACAATCACCCCAACTAGCTTCGTCAATGTAATTCCACTGCAAACAGTAATATGGTACGAATATTAGAATATTTCAACATCCAGAACAATATGTTACTTAGTACTTTGGTTCGTTATATCCGTTGGCATACTTGTAAGCTCATGAGTCAAGTTGAAGAGAGATCAATACCTGAAAACTGAAGCTCCCATCCCACCGAGCGCCTCTTTCATCCGTTGGTTTCTGTCCCCAGAGCTTATCTGAGCATTTAGAAAAGTCTTGTCAGGATAAAAACAATAGCATGTTATGAATACTGCTATAAAGACAGAGGGGGAAGCTGACCGAGAAAGCGTGTGTTATGTGGACACAAAACTCAACCGCTATGCCCACGGACATGATTAGATTTACAACCGATAGTGCGTTTAGCTGGATATGAAAGACTGCCATTACTCCCTAGCATGTTTCAATCAAGAGTTCATAGAGTATATAACATCAGTAACCTGAGTGTATGAAAACTTAGTTATCGATTTCATTCATAAGTAACAAGGAGAGGAATTACCAGGAGATCAATAATGATCATTGCAATCACCAGTAAAATAATTGCGGAGCTCCAAAAGCTGAATTAGAAAACAGAAAGAAGAAAGAATTAGGTTTAACCATATCTAGCCAGAAAACTCTGGTCTTGTAGTAAATTTCATTGGGAATGAGCTTAAAAGTGATACCTGCATGTGATGATTAAACACACGGAAAAGACGGCAGCTGTAAAATGAAGGGAACATTCACAGTCATTTCATATGTGAACTCAAAAAGTAAAATCAAGACCTACCAACTAGAAACTGGAACTAAAGATCTGGAAGATTTACGAACCGATGGCTATGGAGAGATTAATTAATGCAGTTTTCCATATGTCAAGATATTGTTCAAAGAACATATAAAACACTGAATATGGATATATCTCCATCTGGAAGAGAATAAACCACAAGTTAGTCATTAATTAAACTAAGAGAAACTCTTGCAGAGACCATGGTGATGATGAATTATTGCGACAAGTTTGTTTAAGCAGATCTATTAGGAAAAATGAAGGAAGATGATCCAACGAGATATTTTAAAGGGGATACTTTTTTGAGATTCTTTTGATCAAGAAGATACCAAAATATGAAAGCATGCGACTTGAATCAGTTAGTATAGTCCGGTAGTATATTTTTTTTACCTTTAACGAACGGGAAACTTTTGAACTAAACTCTTGAGCAGCTCTCATTGAATTAACAAAGTCAGCCTGAAAAAAAACTTACAGTATAAACTTACACGATAACAGAGATTCTAACAAACGTGCAAAGTTGGTTTACATATGAAGAGATAGGAAAGTACCTGCTTATTAAGAGGTGTGTGATAAGTGCGGAAGGAAGAAGCTTGAATAATACCAATTTCATACCCTGAACATATCACAGATTTGGGTATTAATACAATGACAGAATCGATGACTGAAAAATGGATTAAGAAATAAAGAGCGGACAGTGTGAAAACCTTGCAAATCAACACTACTAGAATAAGCACCATGGCCACCTTTAGCACAATCAGCGGAAGGAAGTGCGCTTAGGAACCAAGGAAGTTTCTCTTTGAATTGGATTGTGGATGGGCGGTCACTACTTAAATCTGCATGACGAAAGCACTGGAAAACCAGAAAAACAAAAAAATTACGCAAGTCATCATTACAGATATTGCGGAGAGTAAAAAACACACGGACAATGGTAGTTAATTCGATTAGATCATCATGAGTAAAATTACCGTGGTGCAATCTTTGCATACTTCACTTAAACCACAGCTGCCTTGATCAGAAGGGCAACAAGGAGGCTAGATATGCAACGCAAGTACAAGGGAATTAGCCATCAGTGAGTCATAAACTACACATATAACACTATGCTACTTTTGAAACAGTTTTACAACATTTGGAAGATTGAAGCCACTGTTTTTCTGCATTTCGGTTCATTCAAACTCCAACAGTATGCGTAGATGTATATGTGACCACAAAATCTAAAGTATATGAACTCTAAAGCACAACCGTAAAGCATATACCTGGTCGTCAGGGGGGCAAAAGGTACCATTAGTAAACTTTCGACAACATCCAAATGCCTCGGGAGATAACCACACAAGAAAGTCATCGAGCCATGAAGCCGCTGGCTTAGCTATGTAGCTTAGTTCTGGAGTCAAAGAAGCCTTTGCGATCTATGGACAAAAATGAAATTTAGATCCTCAAAAAGAAGAACAATCAGATACTCTGCTAACAATGTGCCTACTCGATTTAACTGAAACCCAATTAATACCAACAGCTAACAAAGGTGTAGCATGTCTTGAAATCTTGCGAGAAGCACATCAAAATAATAGTTTTCCCACATTGACTTGAAAAGCATGAAGAGTGATAGCAGTATTTACCTCATTCAAAAGAGAATTGGAATCACACTTGTTAATGGAACAAAGTTGATTTGTCTGTCTTGATTCTGAGCTGAGACATGAGGCAAATTGAGTTTTAATAACAAGTTCGACCAAATTATATCGGCCAAACTCTCACATCTAAAAACACCAGAACCTGATATACCTGTAGTTATAATTCTTCAGAACAAAGTATAGAGGTGGACCAATTCGAAGATATGTCGAAATATTGTTGAAGTAACCCTAAATGGAAAAGAGTGGCACTTGTAAGAGATAATGTTGATTCGGTACTTTACAATTCGTAAGATCAATTTGTGAACCTGAAGATACGAGTCCTGAGGAAGAACAATCTGTTGCTCCAAACCAGGCTCGATCCGAGTGGACAATGCCTGCATGGTCCACAAACACAATAAATTAGAGATTATATAATTTTAATGGCTAATGAGAACTTTAAACTTTCTCTTATAGGTCAGAAAATGTATCAACTCACAATTCCAGCCATTGCTAAGCCAAAGAAGAAAGCAATAACCAATATTTTGACTGCCCAATGGCTGAGAATCGGTGCATGGACGTCCTGAAAGTGTAGAAATGAAGCATAATAATTCAAAATACCAAAGTAACTTTCATACATTGAAAAATACATGCAAGTGATTATGTACGATGTTATGTTATAAGAAATCACTACTGATGTAGAACTGAAACCATCTCGGAAGGTATGATTTGATTTAAGAAATACCTTCATATATCGAGTCAAAAGGCCAGCTTTCTTCTGACCAACACCTGAAGTTATACAACTCCAATGAAAATTTGATTTCACAAAATTCTGCACTGATATATCAAACCCCAAAAATAATATTACCATTGTCAGAACTATCTGATGATTGCGGTGTCTTAATACATGGGAAGCAATCAACCCGCTTGTCCTCCGTCCGTTGGAAGTCAAATACTATCAAGGCAACAAAAGCAGTAACCTGGAGAATGAAGTCCAAAAGCACGGCCAATGCTGCAAGCAAGATGCATAAGTCAGAAGGAAGATAATGAAAGCATTCAAACTGAATATGCTGAAAAGTTTTACTGACCAGCAAACATGGAGAAAACTCGAACAGCTGGCATTTTAATGAATGCACCAACAGCAAAAGCTAAAATCTCGGCTAGACTTGCAAGAGTGATTGATGGTCCAACTTCCATAAGGGCATTGCTTATTCGTCTTTCCAAAGGCAGCTCCTGCTCTTGCCTCTTGACAGCATGAACCAGTATGCACATATTATCAACACCGACCTGATATTTCATGTAGAAATATAGAAAAATGAAGAACGCTGCTACAACATCAGCTACTTATTGTAGTCGCAAGCATTATTAGAACCAGACACTACTTACAGCCAAAACAAGAAAAGGTATAACTTCCATTATGATTAGAGTCGATTTCATCCCAGTGGCACTGAAAAATCCTACGGAGCCGAGGACAGAAAGCATGACAAGAAGAACGCCAGATAGACCAAGCAGAACCTGAAATGAAGAAGGTTACATTTCAGAATAAGGTATAAGGAAATATGTCCTTTGAAATTTCTCATCAAAAGTGTCTCTATCTGAGTAACACTGTAATTCATAGACTCTAACTATGAATCACTATCGTACCTTGGATGTAATGTAAAAGGAATTCAAGCGAGGTGCATCTCCAAGTGTCAGTGATATATATGCAAACATGACAATATAACTTATCTGAAGCAAAGAAACAGAAGAAGTAAAAGACATGAAGGACATATTAGGAACCAAACAGAGTAGGAACGAAAAAAAAATAGAAGATGGCTATAAACAATAAGATTATATAAGGAAACTCACTGCTATAGTTATGACATCTGCTGTGCTTTCTCTTTTCAGTTCTTCTTCAATGGAGCTTTCCGAAGAGAAAGAAAGAGTTAAACCTTTTGATTTAACCATTGGCAACAATTCATCCTGTCATATAAAACTGCTGACGTAAATGGAGGAATAAGAACAATAACATTGAACAAGTACATCACAAAACAATAAAATAAAATAGCATGAAGATATAATTTGTTCGCGTATCGAAAACTCCCAACCTTGGCAAGTTGGATAAAGGCTTTCTCCCATGCCACTGCTTTCTCAGTTTTGTTACCTTCGTTGTCAACAGCATTGTCCACAGGATAAGTCACAATAAAAGCAGAAGCCTGTCTTAAGCATGTCAATTAAAGGGGTATTAGATACTCATATAAATTGACATAGTCTATGTGGTTACTCTTAACAAACTGAAGAATACTACCTCACTGTAACTGTTCCCTGGGAAACCTCCCAGTGCAGTTGTTGGATCAAGGGGACCCTTAAATGCACTCAAACATGATTCTGTCGAGGTGAAATGCTGAAGAAAAGTGGTGTGAATATAAGACAGAGTTATTGAAATGATACAAAACATATTGAATGCAAGTACGGTTCTGTTAACCATGAAGAAAAACTTGAAAATACTACATAAATTCACGAGGTACCTCAAAGCAATATTTAACATGATCGACGCCTCCAAAGTCATCATAATTTCCTGGTTTCATCTTGAAATACTGCCTCCAGAAGCAAGAGAATCCAACAGATACGTAAAGGACTAGTAAAGCTAAACTCAAGCACTATAAAAAAGAAAGGAGTGCAACCTGCAGAACACTCTGTGTGGCACAATCATCTCCAAGTGGTTTCATGCAAATGTCTGTCAGAGAAACCATTGAACCTGAGTGATTTGCCCGCAGTCCATCAACCTACCATATTAAAGGAACTTATTATATGAAAACATTACGATAGGTGATCAGATGGAATCAGAAACCAATGAGAACGAGCAAGCAGATACCTTCTTTTGTATGTCAAAAAGTAACTTAATATTGTCATCTGTCAAAATTTCCGGCGCTTTCTCGTGAGGAGATTTCGGAACTGTTGCTATAATTAGCTGCATAAATTTCCATAACAATGTGAAAAAAAAACAACTGATACACAGAAAATTTTGTATGTTTTAAATGTGAAAAAGAAATGCTCGATAACTTAAGGCCCCAAAAACTTTTTGTAACAGAGAGAAAAGTTGACAGAGAGAAAAGTTGATAGAAATGTGAAACCTGTTCAATTCTGTAGAAAGGAGCAAGATGGGTGTCAAAAAATTGTTTCTCTTCAGCAGCTCTGCTCCCTGTACCTACCCATAGCTGAAACATACCGTAAGATAACACTTTTTATGAACATTTAATGGAAAGGTTAAGATAAAGCATAGATTGTGAAAGCAATAAGAAAGAAGAAAAGATTAAAATCTATACCTTATCAGGCCGTGTCTCAACTTTGAAACGGATCAGACCTACACAAAGTAGAAGAACTACAGAGACTGACAAACTCAAAACGAGAGTTGGGTGTCTTGCTACCCAGATCCCATACTTCCTGGAGAAACAGATAACACCAAAAATGTCAATAAACCTATTCTAAAGTTAAGCAGCAAAAGGTAAGAATGTGACAAACCTGTAAAAATTGGCCAAGTATCCTTGTACTGTTGACAGCTGAGCCCAGTTTCTCTGTGGAGTGTTTTGTAGCATCTAAGAGAACATAATAAAAGAGCATCCATTACTAATCAGCAGCGCAAACTATTATAGTGCTGCAAGACTAAGCACAAAGTACCTGCGCATGAATAGTGTCTGGTTTTTGCGGATTTACAGAATTTTTTTCTCTGCTAGCTTCTGACAATGGTGAGCTCTTCTTCTTACCCTTTATTCGGTGAAGTAATCCTCCTCCAAGAAACAATGAAACCAAGACAATATACAGAATGGCTAGCACAAAATCAACACATTTGGCCTGCATTATTAAACCAACCAGGAAACATGTTAAGCAACACTTTGTTATCATACGACGCATTAGCAAAATACCAAAATCCATATTCACCTCAAGTGATCCAATCTTGATTGAGCAAGCATGCCTTTTCTGAGTAGGAGGTGCTGCTGTACTGGAGCAAGCAGCTGCAGAAGGACAATCACCACAAGAACATCCAAGAGTATCATCACTGCATGAATAAGTAGACACATTCATAGGCTTCATTCCAGATGACACCGATGGTAACGGCGAAAACTTGATTCCGTACGGTGAGCCTGGCAAATTGACACCAGCTTTCTGGCCGATAAATGCAAACCACTCTGATGACAGAACAGAGCATCTAAGTTATTCCTAAGATAAGATGAGTAAATAACGCAAGCTCACACAATAAAAGCCTACCTTTAAAATTATTTGCACCAGCTCCGAGAAAATCTAAAGCTCGACTATTCGAGCTACCGAACTTCACATCCTTGCAAGATTCGTACATCCCTGCTCCAAAATCATCTGTTATGTAGTACTCAATCCCATCCACGGTCGAATTATTCTTGATCTGCACTTGGACATAAGGTACTTGATGACGTTGGAAGCAAATCAGAGACGGTGTATCATCGTTTCAAAGAATATGATTATACCTTTGTAGTAGAAGAAACGTTAATAAATAGACTTTGATCAGGAGAGCAAGTAAGTTCACAGAAAAGATTCAGAAAGTTCCTCAAGCATGCTGGACAGCCTACAATAAAGGGAATAGCCTGACCACACACACAAAAAAAGGGAATAGCCTGACCACACACACAAAAATACTATAAGTTTAACAAAAATTCGCTACACGACAAATTAATTTCTCTCTCAAAATTATCGCTCAATCGACCTTTTGTCCTTTGGACAAGCACTATCCCTCCGATGGAGGGTCAGCTCTCCGGCAAAGTTCCGCCTCTTAACTCATCGGTTTTTCCACCACTTCCACCTTCACATCCACACCGTAAAGATTCAAACTCCTCTGCTATTCCATCTTCAAATCCACCATTAATTCCACATCTATCTCCCAATAAACCACTAAATCCTTCTGTTACTCCTTCTCTTCCGATAATGTCCTTACCGGATAAGCAAAGTAACCCGTCTTCGTCATCTGCTGCAACACCAACACAAAACTCCACGCTCTGGTCAGATCTGTTCAACCGTGCCTCTGCGACTCCGAAATCGTTTCCAGCTCCGCGATTCACATCCGATGGTGTTCCAGTTGTAAAAGCTCCCTCCACTATCATCCTCAAAGCTTCTGAAATGTGGAAGGACTTCCTTCTCTGTCACTTTTTTGGAGATCCTCCACCTTTGAAGAAGATATTTGCAGATCTAAATCCCATCTGGGGGAAAAAGGGAACTATCCAAGTAAAACCTTATTCTGATAACTCTTGCTTAATCCTAATTCCGAATTTATCTACGCGAAATTGGGTGCTCGATAATGGCCTATGGAGTGCCGGCACGGTGGCTTTCTCAGTCTCGCAATGGACTCCGACAGCCTCCTTAGCAGAGCAAACCCTCACTCACGCTCCTGTGTGGCTCTCACTACTTCATGTGCCTCCTCAATTATGGTCATCAGACGGTTTTGCTTTAATAGCAAGTGGGGTCGGTGACCCTATTCCTTCAAAGCCCGAACTGGTTAACATGGGAGCTCCGCGCATCAGAGCAATTGTATCTCTTATCAGTGGCCCGCTGCCTACGTCGGTAATCGTGGAAGACGACACCGGAGCTCAAGTGACAATCGGAATCCAGTACAACACCCTCCCTCCTCTCTGCTCCATTTGTCATCGATATGGGCACCGCCCTCACCGTTGTCCCCTTCGACAAAGAACTCAGATTACCCCCTCAGAAGCTCGCCCTGCTCTTGACTCTCGCTCCGGCAAGCCGCCTCAAACTCTCGCCATGAACCAGAATCCACCGCCGACTTCCACATCTTCCCTCACCACTGCTACCCCGCCGCACCCAACCGGTGACCACCGTGTATCCGCACACTCGTCCGTACAAGGAGGTTTAAATACCTCCGGCGGCGAAGAAGGGTCCTTAGGGTTCCAAGAAAATGGGCCTTTGTCTCCGAACGTATCTCAGCCCATTACGTGCAGCTCACCTCAAATTGGGCCCAACCTTGTCTCTCAACCATCATCGAAAGCAATTCAACCCAATTCAGCCCAAGTGCCTCCTCTAGTTCACGAGCAATCTGCCTCCACTCAGAAGCCCAACAACGGCCCAATCTCTGATGCCTCATTATCTGAACCACAATATCTTGGCCCATTATCTACACCTCCACCACATACGACGTCCAAGCCCGCCATGTTGCACCCCTCTCAATTGGGCCTCAAATCTGCTAGGCCCCAAGTTCTTGGTTCACGCAGCCCAAGTCCAAACCTCCATCCATCTACCCCATCATCTCTGCCATCTCCGGTTCAAAACCAAAGAACTCCTCAAATCACACCATCTCCACAACCAGCTTCTTCTCACGGCTCTCCATCAAAGAGAAACTCATCTGGGATCCTTAATCAATTGAATAGCAAGCGCTTCCCACTATCGCTCTCAGCCAAATCCAATGCTTGCGATACACCCGGCCCTACCGAGAGCCCTGCTACACCGTCCTCTTCCCTCCACCCCATTTCACCTCACAAGCTTCCTTACTCTACCCCTCCGCCATCCACATTCACTTCTCTTCTACTGCGACAAATCGAAGATCACTACCCATCGGCTAACGATCATCTTCCTTCTTCCCCTAATTCTAATACAGTTTCAACCAATTCACATACTTCTTTAACAAGTGATACCTATATTGATGATGCAGGTGCAGCGGATGAACAATCCCAAACCGAAGCTCTAGAGGAGGGAGAGCTACCATGCACTCCTCACACACCACTTTCTGACCACAATGAGCTTAATGACCGTTCATTAGCTGATGCCGAAACAGCACCTAATCCCTCTGACTCAGCCCGCAAACAAAAGAGGAAGTCAAAAAAGAAAAAAGCGAAGGATAAATCCCGGGATTCGAATCTTCACAAACTCTCACTTCCTTTCCCTTTATCTAAACGACTTCATTAGTTTTGCTGAGTTCATAATTCATTTTACCTTATGAATCTTTCAAACGTAGATAATCACAATAATACCATTTTTTCATGGAATGTCAGGGGGATATGTGGAAACACTCGTCAACGCATGGTCAAAAACTGGATTCGCACTCACAATCCTTTGATGGGAGCTATACTTGAAACTAGAGTCCGCAACATCCCGGATGTCACAAAAATTGTCAATTTTCTCACTCCCTCTTGGCAAGTGGAATCAAATTATGAATACTCGCCTCTAGGTAGAATTTGGGTTATCTGGCATCCCCGGTTGAATTGCTCTATCTTAGCTAAGACGGATCAGCTCATAGCGGTGGGAGCCCATGACCCATGCACTGATTTCTATGCAACCATCATATTCATCTATGGCTCCAATCTTCCTTCAGCCCGAAGAACTCTTTGGAGAGACATTTGCTCAATCTCTACCTACTCTTCTGTCCCTTCTCATCCCCTGCTGGTAACAGGGGATTTCAATCAAATTCTCTTATCTACAGAGCATTATTCGTTCACGCCTACATCTCTTCCTCTTACAGGCATGAACGACCTCCAATCGTGTATGCTGGAGAGTGGAATTTTTGATTTGAGCAGCAGAGGTGCCTTCCACACTTGGTCGAATAATGGAGTGACTAATCTTATTACTCGGAAGCTGGACCGAGCCCTAGTCAATGAAGCTTGGGCAACTATTGTTCCTCAGTCATCAGCATTCTTTGATGCTCCTGGATCCTCCGATCACTCCCCATGCTTAGTCACCATCCCTGGCTCCAGGGATAAGAAATCTAAAACTTTCAGATACTTTAACTTTATATCTACTCACCCTCTATTTTTTGACAGGATCTCAATGTCATGGGCAAACTCTGATAGGCCTGGGACGCACATGTACAAATTAGCAATTAAGCTAAAAGGAGCAAAGGTGTGCTGTAGGTCTCTCAATAGAGAAGGCTTTGGTAACATCCAGCAACGCGCCAAAGAGGCCTTCTCCTCCCTGGAACAGGCGCAAGCCACTCTACTCTCCAACCCGAGTCCTGCTCACCATCAGGAGGAACTTCATGCCCGATCCCACTGGCATCAGATGAATACAGCATTAGAATCTTTCTATCGCCAGAAATCTAGGGTCCAATGGCTTCGTGCGGGCGATGCTAATACTTCATTCTACCATCGATGTGTCATTGCCAACTTCCATAGAGATTCCATCTCATTTCTTAGAGATGGTGACGGCTCCCTCATTTATGATACTCAAGCTTTACATTTAATGACAGTATCTTATTACAGGAATTTGCTGGGCGTCAAGAATATGGCAGTCACCTCTCCGACTATCAGTTTCCTTCAGCGACTTCACTCCTTTAGGAGCTCAGCGGCACAAAATCATGTCCTAACCGCCATTCCCTCGGCCACCAGTGTGTCAGCCACGATACAACATATGCCACGAAACAAGGCTCCGGGGCCGGATGGTTTTCCAATTGAGTTTTATATGACTTGCTGGGAGGCAATTGGCAATGATGTAACTGATGCCGTAATTGAATTTTTCAGGTCCGGGAAATTGTTAAAGGAGCTTAACGCAACAGCGATAACGCTCATTCCAAAGAGAGAAGGAGTGGAATCATTGACCGATTATCGTCCCATCTCTTGTTGCAACCACTTCTACAAGGTCATATCATCCATTCTTGCTGGACGCCTAAGGATAATTCTCCCATCGATAGTTCAGCAAAACCAAGTGGGATTTGTTCATGGTAGACAATTATGTGAAAACATTCTTCTCGCCACGGAGCTCTTCAACAACTTCAACAAACAAGGTCCAGTCACTCGCGGCTGCCTCAAAATTGACCTCACAAAGGCTTTTGACAATCTCCATTGGGATTTCATCCTCCAATCCCTTAGATCTTTCTGTCTTCCCGACATTTTCATCACTTGGATTCGAGAATGCATCTCCACTCCCACATTCTCTATCAATTTCAATGGTGATCTTACAGGTTTCTTCCATGGCGAGAAAGGAATTCGTCAGGGAGATCCAATATCCTCTTTTCTCTTTGTTATTGCCATGGACACCCTGTCCAAGATGCTTGATGTCGCAGTGGCTGACGGACGTATTCGACTTCACTCCAGTTGCATCAACCCGGTCATCTCTCACCTTTCTTTTGCAGATGATATTCTGATTTTCTTTGATGGTTCCGACACTTCTCTCCAAGCAATTCTTTCTGTTTTGGATGATTTTTACAGGATCACAGGACTTGGAGTGAATCTTTTAAAGTCTACCCTCTTTCTTGATGGGAATGATTCCACTACCCTCACCACTATGGCTTCTGCTCACGGTCTATCCCAAGGCACTCTTCCGGTCCGCTATCTGGGAGTTCCCCTTATCCCCCATAAGATGAAAGCCGCGGATTTTCAGCCTCTCATCGAGCGGATACAATCTCGGTTTACTTCTTGGACCAACCGTCATCTCTCCTTTGCTGGTCGTCTCCAATTGCTTCAATCGGTGATCAGTTCCATCATCAACTTTTGGGGCTCTATCTTTCTACTCCCGAAACAGTGCCTTCTCAAGATAGAGCAATTATCCAACGCCTTCCTCTGGTCAGGAAATACTCTATCAGGAAAAGGTGCTAAGGTAAGTTGGGATGTGGTATGCACACCTCGTGAGTCTGGGGGTTTGGGACTCCGCCGTCTGGTGCATTGGAACACAGTTCTCAGTCTTAAGCTCATATGGCTTCTCTTCTCAAACTCCGGATCTTTATGGGTTTCTTGGGTTCGTTCTCATCTCTTGCACGATGATAATTTGTGGAATGTGCAAGCTTCCTCTGGCAGTTGGTTATGGAAAAAACTCCTTAAGATCCGGGATCAAGCTCGCACCTTCATCCATTGTAGAGTGGGGTCTGGTACTTTATGCTCCTTTTGGCATGACAACTGGACAGGATCTGGCCCTCTGTCTTCTCTTATTGATCGTTCGGCGATCCGCGCCACAGGGATCCCACTCAAGGCTTCGGTATACGAAGCCATTTCTTCTGGTCAATGGCGCATCTCTCAAAGGTCCAGAAATCCGACTATCGCCTTCCTGCGAGGAATCCTCCCTGATCCCCTCACGCTTCTGCGTCCTCACTCCCCAGATACTTTTCACTGGTTATACTCGGGAGATGATCTCTCCTCACAAGCCTTATCAAAGTTCTCTGCCTCACGAACTTTTAAGGTTCTATTCCCGCCGCCTCCAGAAAATTCTTGGCACAAGTTTGTTTGGTTCTCGGGTCGGATTCCGAAACATACTTTTATTACATGGCTCGCTGTCCACGGAAGGCTGGCAACAAAAGATCGCATCCGCCGTTTTTCCCCTGCTACCTCGGCTACATGCCTCCTTTGCAACACACATGAAGAATCCAGGGACCATCTCTTTTTCCTTTGTCCCTACTCCACTTCTCTTTTATGGCATATTTTTTACATGATTCCTACTCACCGCTTGATTTTACCTCTTATGCAGTGGCTTCCCAAGTCTTCTCCTAGCAAACATCTCCAATTCATAGCTCATCTCCTTCTCCAGGCATCGGTGTACACTCTTTGGCGAGAACGAAACTCTCGGCTTCATAACGCTATTTCCAGGCCAGTTGAGCAAGTAGCACAGGAAATCCAGCTCACGGTCAAGGCCAAGTTGATCCCCATCTCCGCAGCCAACCGTCAAGATTCTCCATCCTTATTAGAATCTTGGTTCGGAATGCAGTCGCAAGACCACCTCTTCGTTTTCGTTCCTTGACTTAGACATTTCTCTCCTTTTCTGGCTGTACTCTTTTACCCTATTTGGCTTTTCCCATCACGGGTTTTTTCCAAATAGGGGTTTTAACGAGGCAGCCACCTTCTTCAGCATGTCCCCACTGGACCTGTTGTGTTAGTCTTAGTTTCTTGTTTTTCAATCACTTTTGTGTCCTTTTTATTCTTTCACATGTATTGTGAATCTTAGCATTAATAAAATTTACCATTAAGCCAAAAAAAAAAAAAAAAAAAAAAAAAGACACTCTTTTTGTAACATAATCACATTGGTAGTAATAATATTTGTAATCCTTAAAGTTGTATTTAAACCATATAGCTATCACATCAATATAGTGACAACCAAACACTTGAAACGTTGTAGTCAATCATTAAAAGCTTGTGATGGTTAAACATTACCATCCAAAAAAAAAAAACAAATGGTTAGTTGTTTGTAACCTGTTGAACTTGTGAACGTAACGTATCGAACTGAGTCTCTGTGCAACAAACATTGCCTGTGATGGTTGGACACAAGCTTTGTATCTTCGAAGATAACAAATCATCCGGCTACAAAAATTTACATAAACAACAAATCATTAGCATTTGCTCCAAAAAAAAAAAAAAAAAATATACAGTCGACTCGAGTCACCTTGACGGCAGGAATGTTAAAGGGGCAATTCAGTACTTTCCCGTCGCTTCGTGCTCCACAGATATCATACATAGCACAATAACCTGCTGATTGTCTTGCTTCTACTCCACACAGAATAAACAGAATCTGCATCGAATCATTCCAAAGAAATTAGGATTTCAAATGTAGCAAATGCAGAAATTTTACAATCCGAAAACAGGAATCAAATCCGACACAAGAATGGAGAAGCAGATGGATCGAAAGAAATTCAAAAAAAAAAAAAAAAAGAGAGACTTACGAGGAGAAGAAGAAGAGATGAAACAATCTTCATATTTTCTTCGCCGATCTTAGAGAGAGAGAAATGTGATAATTCTCAGAGATTCATGAGAGCGAAGAAACAAGCGTGGAGGAAGGTACAAATGATCTGTTTCCGGATTTAAAGGGAGAGAGAAAGAGTCAAACGAGGAAGCGGTTTTATACTTGTGTACAAATCTGTGCTTCGTGTTTTCTAATATACTCTCTCTCTTGTTTAGTTTAAACACTACTCCCATTTTCACTAATTTTTCTCTCTCTATACTTAATAAATCTGAGTCTATTTAAGTATACAAGAAATTACTACAATGACAATTTTATTCTTTTTATTCAAATTTATAACATCTAGTTTTTATATATTCACCATGAATATGTGTATTCTTTATTTTACGGGATTATTCATGGTTTTACTTACGTCATATTATAATTTTTTTATAAGTTTTTTTTTGTTAATTTGTAAAACTTTTGTTATCTAAAATATTTTGGTATAAAATCAGTATATTTTCTTAAAATTAGATTATAAAAAGAAATAAACAAACACAAATTAATTTTGCTAATATCGTTTTTGAATTTTATATCTAATACAAGCATATTTTTGATAGATAAAATTTTCAGAATATGTGCTGATAATTTTAAAACTTAAAATTTTCCAATCAAAGCTGACTTGTATATTGTTAGAGTTATATGCGTTGACAATGAGGTAGGACGAGTTAATTAAGATGATTGGAAATTTTTTTATCAAAATTCTACATGATAATTAATCATATAAACCACCCATTTTTCATTATAAAATTGAAATGTGAAATGTGAAATGTGAAATGTGAAATGTGAAATGTGAAATGTGAAATGTGAAATGTGAATTCAAGTATTTTTCTAAAACATGCGTGAAATATAACTCACAGATTATTACTTGTTTTGTCTTTTTTTCTTTGAAAATGGGGATAATGATGAGAGAGTGTGATCACATGGAAACCGAAAAGGAATGCAATTAAAAAACAAAAAGTTCTATTTGCTTTTCGAGCTCGTTCCATTTACACATTTATTAAACTAAAGCAAGCATTTTCACTTTATAAAAAAATATATATAACATTTTCATCATTTCTTTTTATATAAAAATATACAACAAATTTATATACATATAGGCGATTTCTTCCAAAATAGAGTTTAAGTGTTTCCTTATTACTAGGACTAAGCGGTTCCTTCCAAAACTGTTTTTTAACGCTTTGAAATTAGAAATTTAAAAATCTAAATATCTGTTAACAGAATTAGGTTTTAAAAAATCTAAAAATATGTTACAAGTCGTTTACTTTTAAAGAAACTAAAAAGTATTTCCCTTTTGTTTTTCAAACAAAATCTAACTTTTAAAAAAAGAAATCTATATTCATCAAAAAAAATTATTTATACTTTGTATGTCAAAATATTTAATATAATTATTGGGGATAAGATTTTAGCTAACAGATAAAGAAAAATCACAAGAATACATGTGAACACTTCAGAATAAAGACGTAAGAAGAAACAAATATTTTGGCTACTTCTCTTGGGATTCTTTACAACAGTAGATGAAACGTGTCTCTTGCATATAAAATATTTGGCGAAGCAGTCATCTTGACATATATAAATGGTTTTATATTTTGGTAACTGAAAAATAATCCCAAATAAAAAAAATATGTGATTTGTTTGATAGAATACTATATGTTAAATTGTACTGTGTAATTTTTGTTTTTTGATTCGTAAAATACTATTGTGTTTAGTATGTATTTTCAATAATACATGTATAAATTTATCACTATGTGTTACAAAGACGTGGCGGAAAATATCATGAAATTATGGAATCATGATTAATCTGTGGCTACTTTTTCTATCAATCCACATTAATGTCTTACTTAAGAGATGTTGTATCAAACAATGAATAGAGAGTTTTGTAATTTATATATATATATATATATATATAGATATCTAAATTACTTAAACACAAAAAAAATCCGACCTTTTTTAAGTGAAATTTCAAATTCACTAAACTTATGAATTATTTACAGAAAAAAATAAAACAATAAAAGAATGTTGACATAAAACTAAACAGAACACAAGTGCTCACCATATAACAGACATAACATTATATTCAAATCTAATTATTCAGCCAGCTTTAGTGGTGTGTGGTTGGGAATGTGGCTGCACCTTCAAAGTTCAAACCATAGGTGGAAGAGACTCTCCAAAATATGAATACCATCTTAATGAATCGATAAGATCTGACTTTGAATTGTCTTTTTAATGAGGCGTGTGAGATGGTAATGCAGAATCCAACTTGGGTTTATCTTTTAACTGATTACGTTTTTTTTTCTATATTTTGAAACACATACGAATCAATATGTAATCCAAACTTCTTAATTCTTCATTGATTAAATTATTGGACTTATTGTTTAGCTTGGAGTATTTAATTAAGAATGTCGTGCGTTAGATATTATATACTCTTATCCCCTAAATAGATAACTAAATCAATTTTTGATTTAAATATTTAAGTAAAAAAATACAAGTTTGTAGTAATTTTTTTATAATAATTTTTTCAATTTGTTTCTATAATTATAATCCGTAAAAAATAAGATATATATGGTCCAAATGGTAACGTGTGGAATAATTGTAAGACAACTGCAGTAAAATTCTAAGAATAGTAAATTTCTAGAAATAGTAAAATTATAATAATAAAAAACATATAAATATATATATAAAGATTTTCATTACTGTTAACTACATTATCGTTACGGTATAATTATCATCATTCAAAATCTCAGTGTATAAATCCATGATTTCTTGAAACATCATGCAAAAAGGCTATAGTATGGCGGCTTGACTTGATTGGCTTAATGTTCAAGTTGTCAAACCGTATTAACCGTATACAATATATTCATACTAGGTTCGAACTTCGAAGTAGAATAATAAATGTGACAAATATTTAATATACAATTATTGATCTAGGTTATATACTTCGTTACGTATGAAACATATACAATATATATAGAGATGGCTTCGGTGGAGCCTGGAGAGGTGTTTAAGGGGTTCTCGGAAGTGGGGCTAATGATGAAAGTGTGATCACATGCGACCGAAAAGGAATTCATTTATAACAAAGTCCCATTTTCATCATTTAATATGTCGCCATGTTCATCATGATCATCATCAAATAAACATGGCATACGTTTCTAGGGATTCGCTTCTCTTTTACCTGTAGATTTCTGGTTCATATCTTATGTCTTTTTCTCTGTTTATATCTAAAATATTGATGATCAAATTAAAATACAAAGATTAAACATATAAACCGCTAGAAAACATGACATTTTCGAAAATAAAAGTTTAGGAAAACGCAATTCTAAGCATGAGAAACATACAATAAATAAAGTTGAAACCGAGATTTAACACCTAAAATAACGTTAACAGGACAATCCAAGTTAAAATTGGTAAAAAGTTAATTTCAAACGTTCAAATTATCTGGAAAAAAAACGAGATAATATTCAAATAATCGTTTATTGAACAACATTTTCATTTGGAAGAAGTCATATGATGATATAAATGTCCCCATGATGACTTTTTAGAACTAATAATGATATAAGCGCTATCAACTAAATCCCAAAATTGAATAGACACAATTTGAAAACACCAGAATAGAGAGAAGACAATCTAAAAGCTAAAAGCAACAACGAGTAGAACAACCTCATAAACTGGAGACCCACAAAGCAATACATGGAATGGATAAACCGGTTGCATCTCCACACGATCTTTTCAAACTGCTTTCATCTATGATATATGAATGTTTATTTTGTTGGGTTCAAGGGTCTGAACAAAAAAAATGATGGATCATTGATCTATAATTGTTAGCTTAGAGAGTTATCTTAATTTTTTTTACAACTATTTTTTTGTAAAGTTGGAACTTGAATGATTAATTAGTTGTTCTTAGGCGCGGTGAACTAACACACCAAAAATATTAGATAATTACCTGATATAGCTTAGACGAACAATATTATATAGATTGTGGGAGTTAATTTATAGTGCTTTTGTAAACGTATCGAACTAGTTTGTATCATGCACATTTAGATACTTAAATAACAAACGAAACTTTAGTAGATATTTGATCTGTATAAATTGAAACCAGTTCTATTAAATTAAAAATAGACAACATTTTAAAATATTTAATTCATTTCAAAATAATTCATTATTCATTTTGCAATTTAAAATATATGAATTATTTAAATCTGTGTATTTATAAAGTTACTATAATATCATTTGATTTATACAATAAAATTGAATTCAATAATAATTTTAGGACTGTCATAGAAAATTCATCAGTTTTTTTTTCTTCTCAAACTTTCTAATGTTTTGATTATTATACAAATGGAAAAAGTAACGTTAACCCATGTGAATCAGCAAAATTATGTAACCAAAACCAATAAGTTATTAAAAAAAAAAGAATTTGTGTTTCTTTTGAAATTCCAAAGAAAAAAAGAAGAAGAAGAAGAGATGATAAATATTAGATGGAGGGTCAAATTTTGGGCAATGAGAAAATTTGGTAAAAAAGAAAATTGTTTGGTTAATTTTTTTGGGGGGAGAGAAAAAGTGATGATGGCTATAAGTCTACAATAATATTGATTGTTAATTATTAATAAAAATATGAAAAAAATCTGAGAATAAAATGTTAGATTTTGATTAATATAATTGGCACATAAAGTTAGATTCAAATCCATTCAAATTAAGAATCTATCAAATATATATAACATAAAATTTTAATTGTTATATTCAAAATTTTAATTGAATTACAAGATTTCAATTTCTTATAATGAATTAATTGTAAATAAAAGAATTAATAACACTATATTTCAAATCTTGATAAATTTATAAATCGATAGATGTTTCGTCGACAGAAGATCTTTCAGCTACAAGTAGAACTCAAATTGTCTTATTAGAGCAATTGCCTAGCAAATGTCTTTGATTTGTGTCAAGACCACACAAAAAATATAGAAAAATTGTTTTACATTTTAATCTCATATCTAAAATGTTTTAAAAACAAAAAAACATAGAAAAAAAACCAAAACCACAAAATACAAAAAGACACTGGATTATATATATAAATACAAAAATGATTATTCTCATTTTAAATAAAAACAAACAACACTTTTCTATGGATTTGTTACAAATTTGTTGAATATATAATATTATTAAATCAATTGGTCACAATAGTTAAAATACTTTTGATTAATTTCTGACCGATATTTTTTAATTTATTGATCAATTTTTAATAAATTTTCTATATAACAAAAATTGATGGTAAGATAATAAAATATAAATATAATTGATAATAATATATTAAAATCCTTTAATATTCAATATCATTCCAAACTTTGGTTGTGATTTACATGATTGAGGGTTAACTTTACTTTGGAAACTATTTAATATAATTAAAATGTAAACAATGTCATATGTAAATGGTTAAAGATACAACTATATTAACTTACTTTGAGATACTATTTAATTTATATTGAAATATAAACTATGTATACTCCTTGACCTAGATATGCACACCTTTATATGTATGATTATTAATTTGTATTTGGTATATTTAAATAAATAATTCATATTTTTTTCCAAATTCTCTTTTTAACTTCTTAATTTTCTATTTTGATTATTAAATTTAAATTTTTATTTTCAATTTTTAAAAATGGATTCTGATGAAAAAGATAACAATGATGGTGTGAAGCATATATTTGCGGATTTGGGTGATGTTGGGGAGAATGTAGTAATAGATTCATTATCATGTTCTACTGCATTTTGAATATTCACCAATTGATAATATGTGTTATTTGGAGGGATGTGTAATGAATATTTTGATGAAAAAATGCAATTGATATTTAAAATGAAATAAATCTAAAATTAAAATTTTATAATAAAAATTTGATTTGGAATGTGTGATAACAGATTGGCGGAAAAATTCAATTTTTCATGCAGATTCAAACAATACTAATCAAGTACATAATTCACATTTAAAAAGAATCCATTAAAAATAACTGATTTAGTAATACATATTAACGAATAAAAAATTAATTAGATACACATTGTTTATATTTTTTTTTGCTATGATTGGTTCAATGCTGAAAAATGCAACTAAATCAGATACGGTTATTTTTCGTTTATACTCAAGAAAGTCTTTCTTTTAGCTTTCTCGATCCTAAAGAGTCTTTCAAAGTCACCCCCAGTTTAGAGTCATTTCTATTCATGTGAGAGATTGTTGGACCAAAATGTTATTAAGCACTTTGGGTTTAAAACATGTTGATAATGTGAATATGAAATAGGCTTAAAAATTAGACCCATTAAGGAATAAGTGGAACTTAAGAAAGTCTCACATTGCTTAGGAGAAACTTTTTCCACTTGCATATATATGGAACAAAGTCACTAAATGTCAAAGTGATTTATGGGGAGAACCAAGAGATCCACACGCGCGCACCACCACCACCGCCGCTCGCTCGCGCTCGTGCTCGTGCTCGTGCTCGTGCTCTTGCTCTTGCTCTTGCTCTTGCTCTTGCTCTTGCTCTTGCTCTTGCTCTGTGCTTTGGGCTTTGGGCTTTGGGCTTTGGGCTTGTCGTCGAGGAGTCCTATATTTTGGCGACTGAAAGTGAGATCGACTGATCCTTTATTGGATCGACCGATCCAATCTCGCGAATATTTCCAGGATCGATCGGTCCTTTTTTGGATCGATTGATCGCGTGCTACAGATGGTTTCTTGCGTGAGTTTCTGGGATCACCGATCTAAACCAGATCGATCGATCTAGTTCTACGTGAGATTCTAGGATCGTTTCTGCGAACGCTGAAAAGCGAGATTGCAAAACGAATATTATACGATTTTGAATCGTTTCTGCAGACGCTCAAAAAGCGAGTTTGCAAAACGATATCAAACGATTTTGTATCGGATTGATCGATCTTGATTTAGGAATCGATCGATCTTGTGACGTCTCCGCGAACGCTACACAGCGAGATTGCGATTCGTTTGACTGGTTTAAACAAACGTTTAAATCAAGTTTCTGACTATCGTTTCTTCTGTGAAACAGATGTCAACAAACGCTGCGAACACTCTCAACAACAGTGAGATTGCAATGATGGAGCCGACTCAAGTCAATCCGAAAATGGCACTGAATACCAGTGGACTCCTTCCTGAAAAGTTTGATGGGAATGGATTTAAGAATTGGCAACAGAAGATGGTCTTTTATTTGACATCTCTGAATTTGAACAAATTCCTCACGGAGGATAAGCCAATCACTCCTGATGGAGATCTGGATGTGCGTACGCTATCCAGTATTGATGCATGGAAGCATTCAGACTTTCTGTGCAGAGGATGGATCCTTAGTCGTCTGGTAGACAACTTATACTCTGTCTATAACAACGACAAGGAATATCCCACAGCTAAGCATCCACCAAGCTGGGTAGATTTTAAAAACTGCCTTAAGCACAAGCGAAAGCAGATGTCTCTGGAATCGCTGATCTCTAGGCTTCACAATGAAACTGTGATTCGCCTCTCTAAGAATGAGGAAAAAGGGTATCAAGCATACCTAGCCGAACAATTTAAGGCAAAAGGCAAAGGCAAAACAGAGGAAAAGACTAGCAAGTTCAAGAACTTCAAGTCCTCTGGCTCCACAAGCTTCACCAAGCAATTTTATGGTGAAAAGAAGTATCGTGGAAAGTGTCATCATTGTGGCAAGATGGGTCACAAGGCAGATGTTTGTCGCAGCAAGCCTAAACAAAAGCGACATCATCATGCAAAACTGACAGAGGAAGATCTCTGCTGTGTTGTGACTGACCAAGTAACACCATTGAGGGAAATCCTCTAGATTGGTGGTACGACACAGGTGCTACGACCCACATATGCTTTGATAAGGACATGTTTAACACTTATCAAATATACAACAATGATGAACAAGTGCTGATGGGCAACACCCAAACATCCAAGGTTGCAGGACGTGGTAAAGTAATCCTGAAGCTGACTTCAAGACATCAAATTACTCTCACCAACGTGAAGCATGTTCCAGACATGAGGAAGAATTTGATCTCTGACACTCTCCTCAGCAAAACTGGATTTTGCGCCAATTTTCATTCTGATAAATTGGTACTTAAGAAAAATGGGGTGTATTTGGGAAAGAGCTTTGTTAAGAATGGACTGATCAAAATGAATGTATTGACAGTCGTTCCAAAAGTTGTAACAAACAATTCTATTAATAACAATGCTCCAGTTGCTTATTTAGTCGAGTCTTTTGATATTTGGCATGAACGGTTATGACATGTGAATTATAAATCGTTAAACTGATTAATGAATTCAAACCTAATACCAAAATGCAAACAAAGTAAAGACAAATGTGAAGTTTGCGTACAAGCGAAACTTACAAAACGACCATCACCACAAGTCCAGAGAAATACTGAGCCTCTAGAATTAATCCACACAGATTGTGCGATTTAAAGTACTTACCCACAAGAGGTGGTAAGAAGTATTTTGTGACCTTCATTGATGACTGCACAAAATACCGTTATATTTACTTGTTACAGAGCAAAAATGAGGCTCTAGACAAATTTAAAGAATATAAGCTAGAGGTTGAAAATCAACTCGAAAGAACTATTAAAATAGTTCGGAGTGATAGAGGTGGAGAATATGAAGGACAATTTGATATATTCTGCAGAGAAAATGGAATCATTCATCAAACAACTGCTCCTTACTCACCTGAATCCAATGGAGTTGCGGAACAAAAAAACCGAACTCTAAAAGAAATGATGAATGCCATGATGCAAGACCCAGAACATGTGGGGGGAAGCTCTTATGACTTCTAATTATATTCTTAATAAAATTCCCTACAAAGTGACGGGAAAAATATCATATAAATTATGGAAAGGAACGGTTCCCTCATACAAATACCTGAAAGTTTGGGAGTGCTTAGCAAAAGTTGCAATACCGTTTTATTTAATAATAATTTGTATTTTGAATAATGATTGTATATTTTCAAATTAATGAAATAGAAAAAAAGAGAAATAAGAAAAGAAAAGTACTGTTTTGGATTTTGGGCCACATACAGTGAAACAAAACAGGCCCTTGAAAAAGAAAATTGAAGGAGGTGAAGCCTTTTTCAAATCACGGTTCTCTTTACGAAATGTAAAGAATCTTCTGGATCCTTTCTCAGCTACTCCATTTATCTAAACCCTAACCCCCTCCTTCACTTTCGTTTAGAGTTAACCATTTCCTTATCCACAAATCAAGAACGTTCACGTTTGCTCCGGTCTAAAAAATGGCGTCCGCAAATGCTCTCTCTTCTGCCTCCGTCCTCTGCTCTTCACGACAGGTGAAGGGTTTGTCTGAGATTAGCCATTTCTGTTTTATCTTCCACTACTAGTTTTGACACTATCCTTTGGATTTTGACCTTTACTTATTCTATCTCAATCATTTTGGATTCCCTATGCTTTAGTGGTCTCTGGGTTGGTTAAATTATGTCTACTTTCTCAAATCAGCTTCTTTTTATGCTTTAGTTGTTTCTGGGTTGGTGAAAAACGGTTACTTTCTCATTTGAGCTTCTTTACTTGCTTTAGTGGTTTCTGGGTTGGTAAAAAAAATAGTTACTTTCTCTGAAAAGATAGAAGAAATCGATAGAGATTCATAGAAAGTGAATATGGTTTAACATTTATTCATATTTTGTGGTTGCAGGGAAAGCTAAGTGGAGGAAATCAGCAGAAAGGTCAAAGAGTAAGCTACAGGAAAGCAAGCAGACGTTTCAGTGTTAGAGCAAATGTAAAGGAAATCGCTTTCGACCAGAGCTCAAGAGCTGCTCTTCAAGCTGGTATAGACAAGCTTGCTGATGCTGTTGGTCTCACTCTTGGCCCTAGAGGTACACTATTAGTAGCTCGTCGATTTCGCAATCTCAATTTGTTTGTACAATATTGTATCTCTCTTCTGTCTTATTTTGTTGTTTTTCGTTTGCTATTCTCTAGGGAGAAATGTTGTGCTGGATGAATTTGGAAGTCCCAAGGTTGTGAATGATGGAGTCACCATTGCTAGGGCTATTGAGTTACCTGATGCTATGGAGAATGCTGGTGCAGCACTTATCCGTGAGGTTAGTGTGCGAGAGCTTTGGCTTTGTTGTTTTTTTCTTTAATGGTGATTCATATGGTACGTTTGTTGTTGTTGTTGTATGAAAGGTTGCTAGTAAGACTAATGACTCGGCTGGTGATGGGACAACCACTGCTTCTATCCTTGCACGGGAAATTATCAAGCATGGATTATTGAGTGTCACTTCTGGTGCGAATCCAGTTTCTCTCAAGAGGGGAATCGATAAGACTGTTCAAGGTTTGATCGAAGAGCTTGAGAAGAAAGCTAGACCTGTCAAAGGTCGTAATGACATCAAAGGTACAAACTTTTATCAGTGACCTTCCTTGTTAATCCAATGTTGATTCCTAATACTAATCAAAACTGTTTCATGATATCGTGATTTTGTTGTTCAGCCGTGGCTACAATCTCTGCTGGAAATGATGAGCTTGTCGGAACAATGATTGCTGATGCCATCGACAAAGTTGGACCTGACGGTGTTTTGTCCATTGAATCTTCATCCTCTTTTGAGACTACGGTCGAAGTTGAAGAAGGAATGGAGGTATGAGTTTTTTGGTATTTATTAACTCTTCAACTTTAATTTGTTTTGCCAATGTGTAATTTTATTTCATTTACCTTGAATTACAGATTGACAGAGGCTACATCTCACCTCAGTTTGTTACAAACCCTGAGAAACTACTAGTTGAGTTTGAGAATGCGCGGGTGTTGATCACTGATCAGAAGATCACTGCAATCAAAGACATCATCCCCATTTTGGAGAAGACCACACAGCTTCGAGCTCCATTGCTCATTATTGCAGAGGATGTTACCGGTGAGGCATTAGCAACCCTTGTCGTGAACAAACTCCGTGGTGTCCTTAACGTTGTTGCCGTTAAAGCTCCGGGATTTGGAGAAAGAAGAAAAGCTATGCTTCAAGATATTGCAATCTTGACAGGTATATGCAGATACATTGCTTGGGTTTAGTTTTCTTTTTAATTTCTTTCTGATGTGTTTTGAACTTTGTTTCCTTTTGTATGTTGTTCTTCAGGAGCTGAGTACCAAGCCCTTGACATGGGCTTGCTGGTCGAAAACACAACCATAGATCAACTGGGAATTGCCCGAAAAGTCACAATTAGCAAAGATTCGACTACACTCATCGCAGATGCAGCTTCCAAAGACGAATTACAAGCTCGTATTTCCCAGCTGAAGAAAGAACTATTCGAGACTGATTCTCTGTACGACTCAGAGAAGCTCGCTGAGAGAATCGCCAAACTCTCTGGAGGTGTTGCCGTCATTAAAGTCGGAGCAGCAACTGAAACTGAGCTTGAGGACCGTAAGCTTCGTATCGAGGATGCAAAGAACGCGACATTTGCTGCTATCGAAGAAGGAATAGTTCCTGGTGGTGGTGCGACTTTGGTGCATCTCTCCACTGTCATTCCTGCCATTAAGGAGAAGCTGGAGGATGCTGATGAACGTTTGGGAGCTGATATAGTACAGAAGGTAAGATTCCTTAGTTTTAACATTCGGTTTTTAAAGCTACATACGATCAGCTGAATGGATCAATCTTATGAGGGTTTATGTTTTGAATACAGGCTTTGGTTGCACCAGCTGCACTCATCGCCCAGAACGCTGGAATCGAAGGAGAAGTGGTTGTCGAAAAGATTATGTTCAGCGAATGGGAGCTTGGGTACAACGCCATGACTGATACATATGAGAATCTTTTGGAAGCTGGAGTGATTGATCCAGCTAAAGTGACAAGATGTGCGCTTCAGAACGCTGCTTCGGTTGCAGGAATGGTTCTGACCACTCAGGCCATTGTTGTCGACAAACCGAAACCTAAGGCTCCTGCTGCTGCTCCTCCTCAGGGTCTCATGGTGTAATGAAACTACACATTTTTATCATGTGGCTATATTTGATGTCCCCAATTATCTGCAATGTTTTTTTTTCTCTGGGGGAAATGAGTAGTTTGTTTAACGGTAACGAGAAATAATTATCTTTTTGATTATGATCGTTCTGATTGCAAATAAAACTTGGAAAGTTTTGTATTCAAAATGTTCTGGAATTTTGGAGCCAGTCTGAACGATATTCTTTGCCAAAGAAACTAAAAACAGTAACGTGGAATATAAAATATAGGAGGAAATGCGAGGTTCTCTGAAATAGCAATTGTCAATTGATACTGTCATCTCATAGACAAAATCATACAACATGGACCTAATCAAACACATGTTCATCGTCTTCACGCTTCATCATCTTTATCCTCTTTAGCACCATTCCCTCCATCTTCATCATTACTCGACTCAAAATCATCTTCTTAAGTTTCATTATCCAACTCTAATGCGCCATATGACAGCATACTGAGTCACTAATAGTAGTAATCTAATATGTGTCCGATTACTCTGTTCATGCTTTCTCTATATCCAAAGTCATTAATCTTCTCAAGAACGTATAACACATTTGCATCTTTCGGATATAATCAATATATATATATATATGAACTCTCTCCTGTGTAATACCTGAATGCATATCCAAGTAATTGACCCAGGTTACCATATCCGAAGGCGTGTAATCTCAGTCTTTAGGTAATACGACAGTAGATAAGTTTTACTCTCCCTTTACCACATCATCATTTTGGACCACATCAGAACAAGATTTTGGTTTGAAGCCGCTCTTAACCACGAATGTAACCATCATTGCTGCCTCGGGCCGGTTTACTTCAAACAGCGCATCGGCTAATCTTTCAAATATCGTAGCATCTGGAACTAATCCTTCCCTAATCATCTCAGCCACCACTTCCAAAGATTCATCAATCATTCCTGCTTTATAACACCCTTCAATCAGTGTCGTGTACATTGCTTCATCAATGTCAAACTCATGTACTCGCAACTCGTTCAACAATCTCATCGCTTCACACACTTTCCCTGCTTTGCAGAGTCCATTCATCAACGCCCAATACGTATCCTTGTTCGGAGTAACACCTCGTGAACTCATTTCGCTGTGTACCTCAAACGCTTTCTCCACTAATCCGAATCGAGAGTATCCATTCATGATCAAATTATACAGATACGTCTCCACTCTAAGCTTCTTATCGTGCATTGTCGAAACCAACCTCTCTGCTTCTTCAAGCTTGCCATAACTAGTGAAACCATCGATCAAAACCTTGTAAGTATCGAGATCAAGTGTCACGCTTTCCTTCTCCATAGACGCAAGAACCAAATCCAACTCCTCGAAATTCCATCTCTTGACACAACAATCTATCATCGACTTAAATGTAACGATATTTGGCTTAATCCTTATCTCTTCTACCAATTCTCTTGCTCTCTTGATCTCTCCATTGCAACACAACGCGGAAACAACAACCGTTAAAGAGTACACAGATACAACATCTAAACCCGAAGCAACCATTAGACGAAAGAAATCGTTAGCTACTTCAATCTCATCACTTTTTTTGAGATTTAGGAGATGCAAAGTTAAAGTCTTTTCATCAATCTTAACCTCATTGTTCTTCATATACTCAAAAACCTCAACAACTTCATCGAATCTCCGATTGTCTGAATAAACCATGAGCACCGAATTGAAGAACCTCGCAACGACTTTCGTCTCGAAGCCACATTCATCGAACACACAAGAGGCGATATCGCGAAAAGGGTACCTGAGAATGTCCGGTGTCAACAGTTTCTGCGCATCTGAGAACTTCCTCTCCGACAAAACACGGAAAGCCAGAGACAAATGAGTTCTGAGATCAGGCTGAAAAGAGAAAAGAGATGGGTTTTCGAGGATGAATTGGAAGAAGGAGACGCATTTCCAGGATTTGATATCTGGGTCTGATAAAATACGGCGAAGAGTGGAGAGACTGAGATCGGAGATTGACGTTTCCGGTGAATCGAGACTTTGGTTTACAGAGGAAGAATAGATGAGGAGCTTGTAGACTGAAAACGGGTAAGTTCGTTTGGTTGTATTTAGGGTTTTTAGGAAGCTTTGCAAAGTCATCGTCACTCTCTTCTAATCGTCTCGTCCGCTTTTGAGTTTTGGCTCTCTCTTTCCACTCCGTTCGTCGGAGTTGGAATTTTGGACCAGAATGTTAGAAAGTAGCGTGATGTTTGGTTTTCCAACATGAGAACGGCACACCTTCATGCCTCCGAACCTTTTTTTTTTTTTTGTCAACTGCCTTCGAACATTTATATAGTTATTTTTCTTTTCTTTTTTCCTTCTTCTTAGAAAGGATGGTAATAAATCATACTTTCATATAACATATCTGATTTTTTTTATAAACAAAATTTTTGCATTAATATAAAAGAGAGATGATACAGCATGGTAAAGTGCAAAATATAAATAACTTGTAAAACTAAATCAACATAAATTGAAAGCAAGAACAAAGAGATTAGAATATTCAATAGATATTGGGGAAAACGATCCAGATCCCCACGAGATTTGGGACATCTTATCAGTTCTCTCTCATTTTCGAACCACAACTTTTATTCCCATGCGACCATAGTTTTAGATTTATTTGAACCCGGATTTATATTTTTCATCCTATTTCCCCATAATTTCGGTTAATCGTGGTTTTGTTATGGAATCGACTGGTTTATGATTCAAACCATATCTGGTATCATATGAATCCGATTTTAAATAAAAATCAAAATCAATTTTACAAACCAAATTACCAATGAACCAATTTTACAAACCAAACCAAAAATTACTTTTTTGATCTTCCCTTCTTCTCTTCACCGTCGATGGGGTTTGTATCGGAGATTTCTTGGTGGAATTAGATTCTCCGTTCCCGAATCTCTAAAAATACAAAAAAGAAAAAGAAAATATGAATTCATTCCCGGTGATTCTCAGCCTCACCGTACTTATAGTGCTCTTAACATCACCGGTACAAGTTATCGGATGGCGTCCTTATCCTCCCAAAACCAACGACTCCGATCAAATATTAGGCGCTTCAAAGAAATTAGAAGGCTCATCGAATCTCGTCCGCCTCCGTTACCACATGGGCCCAGTCCTCACCAACAACATCACCGTCCATCCAATCTGGTACGGCATGTGGCAAAAATCCCAGAAGAAAATCATCTGTGAGTTCATCAACTCAATCTCAGCCGTCGGATCGAAACACCCCTTCGTCTCTGGTTGGTGGAAAACCGTACAGCTCTACACTGACCAAACCGGATCTAACATTACCGGTACGGTTCGTCTCGGCGAAGAGAAAAATGACCGGTTTTATTCACATGGCAAATCCTTAACCCGGTTATCGATTCAGTCCGTGATAAAATCCGCCGTCGCTTCGAGATCTCGGCCGTTGCCGGTAAATCCCAAAAGCGGTCTCTATCTCCTCCTCACTTCCGATGACGTCTACGTTCATGATTTCTGCGGCCAGGTTTGTGGATTTCACTACTTCACATTCCCGTCGATTGTTGGATTCACGTTGTCGTATGCTTGGGTTGGAACGGAGAATCTAATTCCACCAAGAAATCTCCGATACAAACCCCATCGACGGTGAAGAGAAGAAGGGAAGATGAACTTTTGGTTTGGTTTGTAAAATTGGTTCATTGGTATTTTGGTTTGTAAAATTGATTTTGATTTTGATTTAAAACCAGATTCATATAATACCATATATGGTTTGGATCCTAAACCAATCGATTCCATAACAAAATCACGATTAACCGAAATTATGGGGAAATAGGATGAAAAATATAAATTCGGGTTCAAATAAATCTAAAACTATGGTCGCATGGGGATAAAAGTTGTGGTTCGAAAATGGGAGGGAACTGATAAGATGTCCCAAATCTCGTGGAGATCTGGATCGTTTTCCCTAGATATGGTGACTAAAGATGAAGACGGAACGGATACCATGAATGTTTTAGAAGAACTGTATCCGTGATTTTGTTACTTGGATATGGATTCATAAATCTAGTATTTGGTATTTATCTGAATTTGATCCATAATTTAATATGTATATAAAAATTTATTACGTAATTTTTTAATAACATAAAATCCAAAATATTTTAAAATATATGATTTCGTAATATTTAAATATAATAAAAATAAAAATATATTAAAACAGAAATAATTAAAACTTTTTAAAATTTAATATCAAAATATTATATTAAAAATATGTCTTTAACTTTAAAATTAGTTGAAAAAAAATTAAAAAAATAGAAAACAACACAAATAACTTAATAATAACACTAATTACAAAGCAACTATAAATATAATTTATGACAAAAGAAAAAAAAACATAATAAAGCTTATGAATCATATAATAAAATAATAATAGATCGGATTGTGTATCCGTGTTAGTACAAAAATATTACTTGAATCTGAATATCTAAATTTTTGGATCAGAGCAAATAATTGGTCAGATTGGATATATCCGATAATTTACCTACCTATGGTGACTAGTCTTAAAAGGAAGCACTTGCCAGCTATAAAATGTTGAAGATAGCTTTATAATTCCACCTAGAACCAACGACATAGAAATGAGAGCAGATGAGAGAACCCAAAAACAGTGAAAATATACCAACAATGCCGAGCCGAGTGGGGAAAATTCGGAAAAGCCAAAATTCAAGAGCAATGGTGCATAAATCGGAGGAAAAGACCCATAGAGTACTCTCAAAAGCCTCTGAGAGAGAGAGAATAAGGGTTTTCTCCTGATGACTATATGATACCTAAGTTAGACATATCGACTTAGCGTAATATGTTTGGGAAGTGAATGTTGAGTGAGGAGTTTCGTTTAAGAATCAGAACTCCAATCTATCGTATATATTAGGTGGATGCTTAAATATGGCAACACCTAAAAGGAGCGGAGTTAAAGCTCTTCCTTGGGCCGATCATTGTATGTCCAGGGCCAGCCCAGAGGCCAAGCAACCAAAGCTTGAGCCTAGGGCAGCACAAACTTTTGTTTTTTATAGATATCAAAAGAACATCAAAATTTAAAATATTTATAAAGTATTAAAAACATAAAAACAAATTTGGCATAGGGCATCAAAATTTATTGAACCGGTGCTGTGTATGTCCGGATAGGAACTTATAAAGAACATACTTACCTTCACTTTTTCTAGGTGTCTCTCTCTTCAAACTCCCATTTTCTTTTCTATTCTTTTTCTATTGATAGAAAGTATGGTCGAGAATCTATCCTATGAGTTGGTTCTCTTGGCTTGTAGACCCTTTCGTGTTTATGTTTATAACGCTTCTGATGGTCTTCCTGTGCGACATGTTCATCCGTGTTAATCTTTTCTTTCTTCCTACGGGTTAGATAACCCTTAGGCAAGACACTCTTACACGTGTCATCAGCTTTATCATAAAGTTGGCTCATGCAAAACCGGTCTCAACACATATATACGTTCAGATATATCAAACACACAAACCAATATTCTTTGCTTTTGTCTTGAGTTATGTTAGTTCATATATTGGAGCTTCTCTAACTTTTGTTGTTCCGCTGGAACATTGGTGCGACCTGGAACGAGCAAGACCCTCAGGAAACATCAGAAGAGAGTGAAGAAGAGAAGGAGGACTGGAACGAACTCGAACTGGTCCCCGACCAGGTCCCCGACCTGACCCGTACCATGACCCGTACCATGACCCGGACCACGACCCAACCCAGTCGCGACCCAGACCCGGCCCATCCATTCCAACGGCCCAAGGATCTGCAAAATAGAGGAGAAGAAGATACAGCTCAAGTCCAGGTCCAAGAATACATGAAATTGTGGTTTAGTCCAATAATCAGGCCCAGAGTTAATACCCAAAGAAAAACCATTATGCAAGTGATTTGGGCCTGTCTAAGAAGGAAGAGAAAGCCCAAAGACAGTAAACCAATTAGGCTGGTTTAGTTTAATTTATTGGTTTATCAATAGTCACTTAATTTAAACCAAAAGATTAGGATATATCTTTTGGCATTAAATTAAAAATAGTAGATATTATTGTTAGACTAAATCAGGGAAATTAGTTAGGATTTTATTTTGTAGACACAATTTAGATAGGGTTTGGATATATATCTTTGGCATTAAATTAAATCATAAATAGTAGATATTCTTGTTAGACTAAATCAGGGAAATTAGTTAGGATTTTATTTTGTAGACAATTTAGATAGGGTTTTTCTGCCTATAAAAAGGCTTCACCCCCCCTCTTGTAAATAACCAACGAAATTAATATCAATACTTAGAGCACTTTTGCTTCTTGCTTTCTCTGTTCAGCCTAAGAACATTGACCCTTAATCACTAAAGAGTAGAGTAATCTACTGTGATATTCCATAGCTCTTTGCAGGGTGATCCTGTGCTAGTGGAATCAAAAACAATCCCTTCATTCACGCCAACCTAGGAGAGCTAGTAGCCTCCATCCATCCACCCAACAATCCGCTGAGAAGTGCTAGTAGCCTTCTTAACCTTCCCCTTCAAAGCCGCCTCTAAAGGAGAGTTAGTAACCTCCTTCCCTTCATCCTTCAAGTCGATCCTTAGGTTTTAATCAACCAGGGGCCCACCAAGTGGTATCAGAGCCTCTTGAAGGTTAGGATTTGTTGAAATCACCTTGATTTCAAAACCATATCATTCCATCTTCAATTTCTTTTCATAAAACAATTCTTTTCTTTCTATCTATTTGTAAGTCAGCTGAGCCTCTTCTGAATTACAAAGGGCCTAAGAAAAGGATCCATATTTTATAAAAAAAAAAAAATCAAAAAAAAAAAAAAAATTAAATAAAAAAAAAAAAAAAAAGAAAGTGAAAAGCAGAAGAGTAATCCTGCTAGAAGAAGGTTAATCAGCTGACGAAAAAAAATCTTGCAATCTTTCTATCTTAACCACAGTAGGTTATAGCTCTAGATCTTAGGTGATTGGGCTTTGATCTATTCTGAACTTGTGGGAATAGCAAGAGGATTGGACACTGAGAGAACCAAAAGAGAGAGAAAGAGAGGATTTTCTAATCTGTTTGCTAAGTTTGTTTCAGGAACTTCATGGCAAGGAAATATTCAATGGATCAGATTGTTCATCTTGATCAGTTTCAATGTAAAGCTATGATGGCTGAGATCACTAGGAAGCTGCAACAAGATTTTAATAGGACTAACCATGCTAATGAGTTTCATGACTTTTCAATCTCTGCAGGCAGAAAAGAAAGAGGAGTTAATTCTTATCACCATAATCGTCCTAGAACAGTAGAGTATTGTAGTCAATCCAAGCTTGGGATTCCATCATTCCATGGGAAGATTGATCATGAAGCTTACATGGAATGGGAAGAAGAGATGGAATGGGTGTTCAAATATCATCACTACACTGAGGCAAAAAAGGTCAAACTTGCCTCATCTGGATTCAGTGGTTATGCCATCCATTGGTGGGATCAGACTGCATCCAAAAGGAGACACAATGGAGAACCTCAAATTTCTTCTTGGTTTGAGATGAAATTTGTTATGAAAAAGAAGTTTGCTCCATATTATAATAAATTTAGTTATGTGCAGAACAGACACCTAAGGAGGTCAAATGAGAGACTAACCACACGCCTATCATCAGCCAAGTTGACACGCCAGGAGCATAGATGTTCTCAGGAGAAACCAAAATTCCAACAACTAGAAACCAATCATTTTAGTCCAATCTGCAAAGGTAAGAAAACAAATTCAAATTTAAAGGATTTCTCTAATGAATCTTTTATGTGCAACTACAGGAAACATATTTCTAGAAGGTTGTTTGTGGAGAGTGCTGAGAATAACAATGAGGAAAGGAAGGAAGTTTCAGAAACTTTACCTTCTCATAATAAAGCCACGGTTTCTAGGCAGTTGTTTGAGACTGAAGAGCTCTTAAATGACTCAATCCCAGCTAAGTGTTTTATACCATCTTCTCAAATTGATTCTAATCTTGAGGGAAAAGAGATTTGTAGAGAATTAACCATCTGGGAACCGGTGAGTCCGAGTAGTCTTGTTTTCTCTTCACAGGACATTGAGGAGGAGATACCAGAAGAATTACCCAAGAAAGCACCACCAGCCAGAGGTATGGAGAAGCTGGAAGTTGCTAAGGACGCCAGTGGAGTTAGAGGAAGAAGGGAGATGTCTGATCCATTGCCAAATTCGCCTAAGAATGAGACATCACTAGCTGAAGGTGGACTGTTGGTAAAAGAAAATCTCTATGAGTTTGACAAATATATTATCTCTGTTCCATCAGCTACAGTATTAGATGAGACTTATCTAGGTTTTACTAATCTCAAACCGGTGCATCCGAGTATCAGAGAGTTTTCTTTGCAGGATCATGATGATAAGCTACCAGAGAAGACAACAAAGCGATTGTCATTCGACAGCAACTTGGCGCCTACAGCTAGATGGGAGTTCAAGTCCTTCACTCCTTCTTTCATTGATGAAAGTAACTTCAAACTTTGTAAGGATATTGGTGTGCCAAATTTTTTACCTATTTTGTTTGTGATTGTTACATCTGAAGAAGAGAAACAATTTGGTTTAGAGAATGTGAAAGAACTTTGTGTTTCTAGGTTTATTTTTGATAAGATGATTCAATACTTTGAAGCACCTAGGCATGAAATGTTTTCTAGATCAGAACGTTTTTTGATTGTTGAAACTGAGAGTTCTGAGTTTGCATTGAGTCATAAGTTGATTAGGAGAACATTAGGACAAAAATCGGTGAGGATTGATGCAGACCTTGTGATTGATGAATGTTTCTCTAATAAAGTGCTGCATAACTTGAAATCAGTTAGAAAAGGCTGTGAAACTTTGTGCTGTGAAATATTTTGGGTTTTTAAACCTTGTGATATGAACTCTGCCTTGAGAGAAAACGTTTTTGGGAGTTTGTACAAGTTAGATCATGAGTTTGCATTGCTAGAATGGTGGTCTAAGAACATGCATGATCTACTTAGAGCTAAGAGAAGTTCTGAATTTGAATATGTTGAGAGAGTTTCTAAGTTAGCACAATCCAATCTGTTTGCTAGCAATGATATTTATTTGTTTGGTTTGTGTTCGAAAAAAAAGTTTTGTTCCAGTGAGTGTTCTAATGCTAGAATGATGTATGATCTTGTCTTAGATGGTGATTTTAGGAACTTGAGTCTTGTTTATAAGATCTTAAACCCAGGGGATTCAATTGTCTATTTTTGTTGCACATTTGATGTAAGTTTTCTAGTGTTTGAAAAGAAGCAGGATAGACAGGTTATGGAGTTTATTCCAAGAACAAGGAGGATTCAGGGTCTGGACAAACAAGTTGATTATGGACCAAATGAACACTTGTTTGCTCCTACTTGGCAACCGCCTTCAACATTCAAAGGTAAGGACATTCTTGATCACACATCCAATGATTTTAACTTGATTTCTTTTGTTGCAGAAAAACTGGATTTGAGGTCAAATCCTTTCAAAGGAGGAGGGGATGGTGCGACCTGGAACGAGCAAGACCCTCAGGAAACATCAGAAGAGAGTGAAGAAGAGAAGGAGGACTGGAACGAACTCGAACTGGTCCCCGACCAGGTCCCCGACCTGACCCGTACCATGACCCGTACCATGACCCGGACCACGACCCAACCCAGTCGCGACCCAGACCCGGCCCATCCATTCCAACGGCCCAAGGATCTGCAAAATAGAGGAGAAGAAGATACAGCTCAAGTCCAGGTCCAAGAATACATGAAATTGTGGTTTAGTCCAATAATCAGGCCCAGAGTTAATACCCAAAGAAAAACCATTATGCAAGTGATTTGGGCCTGTCTAAGAAGGAAGAGAAAGCCCAAAGACAGTAAACCAATTAGGCTGGTTTAGTTTAATTTATTGGTTTATCAATAGTCACTTAATTTAAACCAAAAGATTAGGATATATCTTTTGGCATTAAATTAAAAATAGTAGATATTATTGTTAGACTAAATCAGGGAAATTAGTTAGGATTTTATTTTGTAGACACAATTTAGATAGGGTTTGGATATATATCTTTGGCATTAAATTAAATCATAAATAGTAGATATTCTTGTTAGACTAAATCAGGGAAATTAGTTAGGATTTTATTTTGTAGACAATTTAGATAGGGTTTTTCTGCCTATAAAAAGGCTTCACCCCCCCTCTTGTAAATAACCAACGAAATTAATATCAATACTTAGAGCACTTTTGCTTCTTGCTTTCTCTGTTCAGCCTAAGAACATTGACCCTTAATCACTAAAGAGTAGAGTAATCTACTGTGATCCTGTGCTAGTGGAATCAAAAACAATCCCTTCATTCACGCCAACCTAGGAGAGCTAGTAGCCTCCATCCATCCACCCAACAATCCGCTGAGAAGTGCTAGTAGCCTTCTTAACCTTCCCCTTCAAAGCCGCCTCTAAAGGAGAGTTAGTAACCTCCTTCCCTTCATCCTTCAAGTCGATCCTTAGGTTTTAATCAACCAGGGGCGCACCAAACATCAAACTCTTTCATCGTAATTTTGTTAATTCACTTGAAGAATGCTGTCAAAGGTTCCATGGAACCAAAATATATTAGCATTTCAGGTCTCACTTATAACAAAAAGTTCTCAAACGAATCAAAAGTTTACGAATTCGTTTTGAAGCAATGAATCAAAAGTTTACGAATTCGTGTTTGTCATGCATGTGATGTCCATATACCATGAAGTGATTTGGTACCAAAATTAAAAGAAGTGTAGCTCATTGCCTAAATAAAAGTTAAATGCTTTGTAATCACAGAAACAATGCTACATTAAACCACAATAAACACACAGAATTCGTAACACTTAAACCTCACAAAGGCCCAAAAGATTTAAATACCCCTACAAACAAAGACAATTTCTTTTCATATTAGCCCTTCAAACCCATAAACATATATTCATCATATTGAAAAGATGCAATTTAAAGAGAACTAAGAATTTGCGCTGACGCTGTGGTAGGGTTTCAAATTTTATTTTTCCCCAAAATCGCCAACTTTAGATACCTCTCCTTGTTTTTTTTTTAATTAAAAAATAATCGTTATTACTAAAAGAACAATACAAATCTTTTTTTTAAACGACTGTGTTTTGTTTTTCATCATTGCCATAATATTGTTAGTATAGGATATTAGTATATGTGTGCTAAAGGTCTAATTAATATCATCTATAGTTTTTTTATACAAAAATGAATATCCTCTACAGTTAGTTCCTACATATATACTTGCAGCGTTAAGTAGGTTGAGTTGTAAAATACACCATTAAATTGACTCTTTTTCAATATTTAAGTATATGTAAGATATTATATTGGTGTATCATATATATATAAGACATGTATTCATAAACCTAAGTTAGTTAATATATAGTTCATATCTTAGCTCATATTCTATCTTAGCTCATATCCTTGCTACCAAGTTATATCGAAACTATTAGTTTAACGTTTCATATTTGTTTTAAACAAGTAAGAAAAAAACGTATTTTATTTCATCTTATTGAATAGTTATTGCCTTAGACATGGAACAATTTTACAATGTTTCAACAAAGAAATAATACTATTTAATGCCCAATCATCGACGTCCGCTAGTTGGTGCTACTGAATATTAGTAGGGATATGCGTGAAAAATACTTTCTTCTTTTTCAACGTCAAAAATATATTTTATTTATGAATTTGGGTCTAGCTATCATATCTATTCTCCAAAATGTATCGAAGTGACGTCTACTAGAAAAAGTTGTCTAACTGATAATATCCATTATATACCTTTAATCATTTTCTCCATAGTCCAAGTCCAAATATTATTTTACTTAAAATATCGTAAGAGCTAGAAATAGAAAGAGAAACAATCACAATAATTATATTTAGAAAATGTTGAGTGGGAAAGACATAATAAGAAGAATTGCTAAAAGGAAAAGAGTGTGTAGTCAGAGATAAATATATTTTTCTTAAAATCAAAGATTAAACTGTCTTATCAATTCTATTGATAGCTAGGGGTAAAAAAAAAGGACACTGAATTGCTATTTTTGTCGAACAAACTGTTTGTAATTTATAAAATTGTAGATATCACTTTCAAAAATTGCTAGCCATACAATATACAGGCCAATTTGGTGATACAAACACATTAAGTGCCTAAAGTGTGAGAAATTTGGGAATAATAGGTACAAATATAAAGAAATGGTCCTCACATACTCAGCGTTGCGTTTAGTTTCAATCTGAATTGACCACACATATATTCATCCCCTCAGGCCGATATATACCATCTCATTTTTTGTCGGATCTAGATACGTAAAAGATTCTAATGCATTTTCTCTTTGCATTTATATATAAATGAGATGAAATAGCATAATAGTAATAAGATAAATGCTAAGAACAGAACACATAAGGTTCACACATGAAACTATCCAAATTAAAACATATGATAAACTCATCCATGTTTCTGTAGCTTATACGCTCACTTAACTAGGTATAAGTTCAAAAAGGACATGAAATGTTTCAATAAATCAATAACTCCGGGGATTACTTTTCATAAAACAACAATTTCGTTTGCCAATACTAGAAACGAGATGCAAAATATACGTGATTGTCGACCTATTAGAGATCATCACGATCTGGACAAATGGTTCACATTGTGCATTACGAGAACGAGATAAAATTGATTTTGCTCCCACTTATGGACCACGCAAGATCATTGGATGATATTTAGGTCATCCAATTGCATTACTTATATAATATCTATAAGACATATATGAACTATTGTTTTGAGTTTGATCTGGAAACAAGAAAATACGTCATGTTGGGTTTGACTGGTAAGTCTTCATCGAAGCAGTAAAGGGTACACTGTTTTGATGATTACCAGTCACAAAAGAAAAATAACTAGTGCTACCCATTTATCTTTTATATTGGTATCTCTTACCACTTCTAATAATTTCGCTATCTCTTCCCGCTAGATAGTTTTGTGTCCTTTTGTGGCACCTCTCAGATCCAACTGCAGCTGATTTTTTGCTCATAATCAAAACATGGAACTCATAACTACGGATTGGTTCTGTTCTGAATTGGATTCATCATGTCAATATATATATGTATGATAGTATTACCCTATTACAAAATAAGGACAAAAAGAGAGTATTTTTGCTCCATTTTTCATCAGTAGTATAGCAGTTATAAGAGCTTCTAAGTATGTCAATAGAGGGGACAAAAATAGGTGGGACTTGATAAGCCTAGCCTACAATGTGTAAGGTCCACCGACCAGTTCCTGATTGGTTTTCAATTTGAATGTAATAGCCAACAACAACCAACAAAAAAGATTTGACAGTGTGTCTTGGAAACCTTTTCTTTGCTAGACATCAATAGTTCCATATAGACCCTTTTATTTTATCTCAACTTCCAAAATTACCTTTTTATTTTTATTTTTTCTAAATAAAGAATATTTTGTTGTTGCGGAAATGCAAGCTGAGATTGGCAACAAAAGAAATAAGGTGTATATATTAATTACCTTAATTAGATCCATTGATGATGTTGTGACTCATGTTCACCTATTGATAGAGAAGCCTTATGGATCCTTTCGTGTCATATGTGAAAGGCAGCAACATGAAAATGACTGCCTAAAACTTGAGATCCGAAATCTAATTCAGTGTTATCACATGAAACAAAATACGCACAAGAGTTCTTGGTCAGATCTTTATGTATTAAGTAGTTATAAATGGGAATAATAGGTTATCATAAAGGTGAAAAAAGCAAATTAAAGATTTCAAGTAGAAACAAACCTACCTGAAGAAGATCTGGATCGAATAAAGATATTAACAAATATTTATAGATAGAGAGCAAAGGAAAGAATAGCCGTTGATTGCCGATGCAGCATCATCAAGATTCTCATTTTCACAAGAGAACTTTGGGGATAGTGAATCACCACCGTCCATCAACAGATGTGAATCTTGATGATGCCACAGCACCAAACAACGACTGTGGCTCCGGAAATTAGTCTTCCATTTCGTTTAACAATCTTCTTGTAGCAATCTTTTGTCTCACAAACTCAAAACTCAGACCCAAACTTTGGTAACTTACTACTTACATCTCTCTTAATAGTAATTACTTGGCATCCTTATAGACCATGGAAACTCATATATACTATATATATATAATATCTATATATACATATGAGAGGATAAACATGACGGAAGAGTAGAGATGGCTTGTTATGATTGGATGAGATGTAAAGTAATCGTCAATTTTACTCTCTTATAATTAATTGTAACCAAAAAGAAAAATAGAAGCGAAACCCTAAGAGATAGAGATGAGAGAGTGGAATGAAAAAAAAAAATCCTGAATATATGAACTTTGTAATATATACCCGCTAAAATAGTAAAATGAGACAAACTACACACAAAAAAATATTTGATCTGCAAAAAAAAAGTATGACGTATATATTACGTGTTACCAGATCGTGGAAGCCAGATACTAAGCAGAGAAGACCTGATGAGATCTAAAACAGAGAGAGAGAGAGAAGGAGAAGAGAGAGAGAGGATACATGTGTGTGTGTTTGTGTGAATATATATATATGCTTAGTAAGAGATGTGAGTATGTGTATATTTATATATGCTTATACTTGTGATTAAATGTTAATTATATGGTGATTGGTTTAGTGGGTTTTTTTTAGCATAAGATATACATTAATTAATAATAATAAAAATATTACTGGATAGAGAGTTGATTGGCAGAAGGTGAGCTGTGGTAAACAGAGTTGGGCCAATGGAGTTAGGCGCTGCCGTCTTGGAGTCCACCTCGTGATGGAATATCTCATTTTCCCACTTCACATGTCCAACTTTTTATTTTCTTTTCCACAAATTATTATTGGATGTAGCTACAAGGTATCAAAAGTTTTTACAAGCTCAGTACGAATATTTATTTAGTATTTAAAATTTTTTACGGTGCATAGATAGTAAAAAAAAAATTAAAAATGTAATTTAATAATAGTTGTTAGAATTTAAATTTTGGTCTATAAATTACCAAAATAAAAAGGAGGTAGACAAAGCTAAGGAAAGAGTTCAGATTCAAACGGAGTAAAAGATACTGTAAAAGTTATGCAGTCAAACTTGATCTTATGTCAAAATAAATTAAAGACATATTCAAAAAAGGAATAAAACATTTTGACTCATAACGATTTCATCTATTGAATAAATGTCAATAAATATTAAATTAAGCAGAGTAAATTGATATATTCAACATGATTTCAAGCTATAAAAACAAGATGAAAAATAGAAGACAATGGAGAACGAACACACTAAACTAATTTTCTTACTAATTTTTGTTATTTTATCTTTAAAAAGCTACAAAGTCATTAATAATAAAAACCATTTACTCTCAATTCTCTCTCAGTTCTCGTTGCAATCCACTTATCTTATTCATTGGTTCAAACTCTTGTGTATTTTTCCAAAAGACCATTGTATTTATTTGTCCCTGGACGAGCCTGACTCTCAAGTTATTTCTATTTATAAATTTGGACAGTTGTAGTTTCTGCTATAAACTTATTTTCTTACTATCTGTAGACTGGTTAATCTACACTTCAACACATGAGAAGTAGTGACTGATGGTCATAGCGTTCAAGAAACCATCACCAAATTCCTTCAGGAACATCAGAAGGTCACCGCAGACCAAAACAAAAAGATTAATGATGTCGTTGCAAATGTTACTCACCAAATCGACAAAGTGACCGGTAAGCAAATGACTCTATCGAAAACGATCATCGAGTTATGATCAGAAATAACTCGTGTATCAGAATTAATATCTCCAAATGCTCAGTAAACACCTCCTTCGGAGTGCTCAGCAAACGCAAATGGAACTTCTCATGCATGTCACTTGTTGAAGAACCTCTAGTTCTAGCTCTTGAATTTGAATCAGAGCAGTAAAATCACGAGGAGCAAAACAAATGCCAATAAATGTTAAATCAAATAGAGTAAATAGAAACTTCAAACTTTATTTTGAGTTATAAAAATAAAATAAGATAAAACATAAGAAAAAACGAACTCTACACACTAGACTCATTTCCTTATTATATTATTTTTATTTGTTTATCTTATTTCTTATTTAAAAAACTACAATGTCATTTAGGGGTAGACAAATTATCCGGGATATATCGTCCGATCTGTTATCCACTTCAATTCGATCCAAAAATTTGGGTATCGAAGGTGTCTGGATCCAGATCTAGATATTAAAATTACAGATCAGAGTAATTTTTATTATTTTTAATATGATTCATAAGCTTCTTATGTATTTTTTTTCTTTTGCCAGAAGTTACAAATTTATAGTTTCTTTTTAACTTATGCTATTATTTAGTGGTTTGTGTTATCTTTATATTTATATTTATTTTTTTTCTTTTGCTTTCAGGTTCAAAAAAGATAAAATTCAAATTTAATAACTTGTTTTTTAATAATATTTTTATATTAAATTTTAAAAAGTTGGAATCCTTTCCATTTTAGGATGTTCTTACTTTTATTATGTTTGAATATTAATAAATTATAAATTTTGAGATATTTTAAATTTTATATTATTATAAAATTACATAATAACAAAATGTATATATATCCGATTGATACCCAGATTTTTCTAGATATGATATTTGAAATTTATGGATCCAAATTCAGATAATAAAATCATAACGGATCTTGATCTTCTAAAAATCCATCGTATCCAATCAGTGTCCATCTCTAACATCATCAATATTAAAAACTATTTATTTTCAATTTTTGTTTTATTCTGCTTACCTTTTTCTTCAGTTCAAATTCTTAAATATTTACTCAAAAGATTATTGCATTTCTTTATGTCGCTGGAAAAACCCAACTTTCAAATTATTGATGACGTTAGATATTATCCATAATAATTACAACTATCATCATTTATATTTAGTCACTACAAAATGAATTAAATCACTTAAATTATATTATAAAACTAAGTAATTCTATATTGAATTAATTTTTTATAATAAAAAAAATATAGATGATTTAGCGCCAATTATAGTAAATAATATAAATATTAACTAGTTTATCATCAGTTCAAAATTTGATGCTAAATAATTGTAATTTATATCATTTTAACAAAATTGATATTTTTATATAAATTTATATTGATTAGCGAAATTATGTATTTATTTATTTTGATTAAAATCACTTATTAAATTGTACGAAATTATATCAATAAAAATTGATGCTAATAAAAAGATACTAATACCATAAAAATTATGTAAATGTATATTAGTTGTGAAAACTAAAATAATTTATTTTTTAAAATTATTTTAAAAATGATATTACTTTATCTTAATTCACATCAGTTAAAATATTACATCACTTAACTAAAATATATCAGAAATAAGTGATACTAAATTAAATTACATATTAATAAATGATACAACTTTTATAGTTTAACATCATTTAATATAACTGATGTTATTATCAACTATTAATCCCCCATAGCAAACAAAATTATAAAGGATACATTTTATCTTTCATAAAAGAAAGTCTTCATTCCAAAATAAATATAATTTATACTAAGTCAACTCAATATCATTTAAAATTTTAGTTATCCTTGTTACATATTAATTTGAATTATGTATAAAGGTTATTTAAAAATATTGAAGTTTAATAAAACTGATTTTTATTTAAGAATAATAAATTTTATTTAAAATTAATAATAGTAAAATATTATAATTTATTAAACCATATATGAAACTAACATTATTGTATCTGTAATTTAATATTGATATAATTATAATATCAATTAGACAATTGATATAAATATATAGCATCAGTTTTTATAAGTGTAAAAAATATTAACATCATTTATAATAATTGATATAAAATTTAAAATTATTTTTATATTTGACATATATTACCATCGATTACATGAAGCAATGTAAATTGTGAGAATTATGTGGTACAATTGTGGTCATTTTTAAAATTTATCACACATATTTGAGGTTCGAATCCAACAGTCCACGATATTAAAAGGGATATTAAAGCCACTAGTCTATGTTGAAAAAAAACTGATGTAAATTTTTGTATCACCACTTTCAGCGTCATTTATTTAAGTATGTAAAAGTTTTTTATATAATTTATAAATAATGAAAATATTTAAAATAATTGATGTAGTGAGTTTACCAATTCATTTATGTAAATTTAATTAAATAATTTAAAGCGAAAATAAAGTACTCAAATATTAAAATCGAATTTTTTGTTTTTTTTTGGTTTTTTCCCTTAATATTTTCATTGGTTAGTTGATTGTCAAGTAACAAAAGTTTTTTTTCAAAAAAAAAAAGTAACAAAGTATTTTCATCTGTTCGTTCTTATAATAACTTTTGTCATAATGTAAGCGTCGAAGAGCAACAGCAGGTATGGTGCTTGGTTCTGGACGTGTTTCTCTCCTAGTGTATTTTATTTGGAACTTGATGAATAAACAAAAACCTAATCTAATTTAGAAAGCCCCAAAACAAAAGAACAACATGGAATATAAATTGGTGAATTAATTATCATGGCTTCGATGAAGCACCAGTCTTCTTGGGAAGAAGATGATGATGAATGTTGGACATCACACCTCCGTTAGCAATGGTCACATCACCGAACAATTTGCTCAATTCCTCATTGTTTCTCACTGCGAGTTAAATGTGTCTTGTAACAATCTTGGTCTTTTGTTGTCTCTCGCCGCGTTTCCAACCAATTCTAAAACTTAATTTATACTTTCTAAAAGAAAAACCCTATTAAAATTAGGGTTTACAGAATTAAACTATAAAGATCGAAAATGCAAGAGGGGGTAAGATAACTTACCTTGGCGGCGTGGTATTCGAGAACGACGGCTAAGTAGACCAGAGCTCCAGCACCGACACGTTCGGCGTACTTACCTTTCTTTTGGAAACGAGCGATACAACCCATCAGGAACTAGATTTAATTAAAACCTAAACGTATTGTTTAATGATTAAACGTTCATTAACGAGGACTTAACAGTTAATGGATTTGAAATGACTTGGTCAATGAGAGTTAAAATAACATCTTCAGAAGTTCAGAGTTTTTTTCATAAAAAATGTTCAGAGTTTTTTAATTTAAAATTGATAGTTCACGTTTTTTTTTTTACGTTTTTCCTTTTATAATTATATGAACTAATAGTTTTTCTTTCAGTTGCATTTGCTTTTTAATTTTTGTCTAAATAATTAATCATAAGCTCCATACTTTCCGTACGTATAATTATTTTTCTAATTGCTTCTCCAAATATCTATACCAAAGTGGCTAACTTGTTGCCGCATGGAGATAACTAAAATCTCATAATTAACGACCTGCTAAATTGTTGCCACCAAAGAGTTCCAATAGTGAATTAATAACCAGAGTTGTTTACAGTGTGGAAGTCCAGCCCGCCAGAGGATTTAAGCATACACATATTTTCTTATGCTAACCAATGTAAACTTCCTTGTTTTCTATAAGTATTTTGTATGTAGCTCTACATACATCTAAAAACATTGGTTTATATATATATAAAAAAATATTAAAACAAATATGTATTACTATTGTATTTTCCATGCGAACTTTAAGATTTTGAGCATGTGAACGTTTGTTCGAAGGTGTGTTCTACTGAAAAGTGAATTTTATAACTCATGTAAGTGATGTCAAGGTAAAGATTTGAATCCAATATCCCATTTTCAGAAATGGTTCAAATAGAAATACAATAAAAATATAGACACTAATTTTTAGTGATTTATTGCCAATGTAAAAGTGTTGGCCACTTCTCCCTGTTGCGATTTCACTATAATCAAATAATTTTTTTATAATTATCTTTTTAATATAAAAAAAGCAAGTCTGATGATAAAAAGAAATAAAAGAAATAAAAATCATGTAGTATAATAGAAATTATTTTTGAAATTTTTGGAGTTCAAACCTAATATCTTGTGATATTAAAAAATATATTAAAAAAAATATAATAAGTTGACAAAAATAAACTTAGACAAAAAAAATACAAAATTTTTTTTTGGTCAGAACGAAAATACAAAATCTTGAACTATAGTTTATTATCTCCTTGTAAGCCCACTTCCACCTAATAACTCATGTCAATCAACATAAAACACAAGTTTTGATCACAGCGTCACTGAAAGATTATTTTCCACAAAACGATCAAAACACGATAAAAACTAGAACATACAGTGAGTAAAAATAAACAAATATTGTAGTGACCTATATTAATTGTCATTTGTCTTCATGTAAAAATTATGTTTTCCTCAATTTTTATGGACGGTAGTATACTGCTATGATAAGCTATGGTTTTCTTACAACTAATAGAAATATATAGTTACGATTATTAATCATCCTAACTAATTTATTTTGTTTCAAAAACAAGGTGTTTAGTATTTTATGAATAGAATCTAAAGATAGGACTTGTGCATACTCTAATATTATATCTTCACCAATAATATAAAGAAAAAGTGGATTGGACGACTTTAATAAATGAAAGAAAAAGGTTTATCTTTATTGATCCAAATCACATGTAGATAACATACCCACTAATCATATATTTAGTTTCAGTTATCTGAAAAAGCTAATCCATACACTACAAATCTTTTTTAACTATTATATATGACTTTAACCAGATTAGTATTATTTTTATTGCTTTATTAGTTATACAACGCGTATATGTATAACTGATAATATATAAATATAATTAGAAAGTGTGGTCTTCAATATTCAGGTGGTTTGGAGTACTTTGTTGACCCCAATGTACTCTGATGCTGTTACGAGGATTTTGGTCTCTAGATTTTTAGTTTAAGTGGTTGTTTGATTATTATTATTATTTTTTCTTTTAAATTAATCGTCCACTATCTCTCCGATAAAGGTTACTTGGTTTAGGGTAAAGATAGCATTTGAAAACTTAAAAAAGGATTACTCTATAATATAGTATCATGTACTCATTAACCATTATATCTAAACGCACTTGCCAGATACGTCATTATGTTTAAACTAAAGAAGAAGAAAGAAGTACAGTTCTAAACCCTTGTTTCAAAAAAAATAATAACAGTCATAAAACTCTTTATTACTACACAAATCACATTTTATTATTCATTGCCAACTGATTTTACATGTGTAACATTTCGTTTTCTCTAAATTGGACCATTTTTTTTTATTTTTTTTATTCTTGGGAATTAAAGCAAAAAAAAATGAAAGACCTGATTCATAGTTTTGTTGGTGGATTTGCTAAGAGCATCTTTGGACTGATCTAAATGGAGTTTTCCTGCCTTGGTTTGCAATGCTTAGAGGGTTCTTAACATGTTCTTTCGGGTTTAGATTTAGCCGAGAACATGTGTTATAACAGTCGAGCGGAACTATAATTCGTTTATTTTCTGTCTCTAGTTGTAGTTCTGTTCGGCTGCAACTATAAACATTGTAGTGTTGTGTCTGCTGCTCATTCCCATGCTTTCCGCGAAAGTTTCTCACGATCTTCAGTTTTTACTAGTAGATTATATTGTAACTTTCCGTTTTTTTTTTGTTAAGAGTTTTGGTTTATTTTTATGATTTTGTTTCTTTTGTGAGGGTTATGTTTTTTTCAATTGTGCCTTTACTTCGGGAGATATTAACATTTTTCCGGCTTTTATATGATTTTTATATATGTTCTGTTTTAATAAATCAATTATATATATAATTTTATTAGTTTTTTTGTTATAATGAATTAACAATATGATATTTACTATCTTCTACAAGTTCTTGTAAATAAATTAGAAAACATTATTTAACCGAAAAGAAAAATATACATATATATATATATATATAAAGGGAACCATATCTTATCTAGTGGATATGCGCATGATATGAAAATTATCGTGGAACACGATATTAAAGAAAAATGTTTGTCGAAAATATTAAAAGGGGAGATTCGCATTAGGCCCAGTCCACCTGAAAGAGACCCCAAAGTCCGTACAGTCTGACGTGGATAGGTTTAGATCTAGTGAACAAATTGTTGGCCACACGGTAATGATGACGTGTTTCAATCGAATTCTTTTGATTTTTTCAGCCCCCTTTTTCCTTGCTAGCCTATTAAAGATTTAATTAATTATTTTTTTACAATCTTTTTGAAAATTAAGATAGTATCATATAAGCATTTTTGAAAATTAATATGAGAAAACTAAATATTTTTATAAAATTATGATGCTTTTACGTGATATTCAATATCCACAAACATAAAGGTGTTAACCATAAACACTAATTTTATGTAAATTGCCCCCAATGAGAGGTCACGTGACCCTGCATGGTGGTTTCAAAAAAAGTGAACCAAAGAGACACTTCTTACCACGTGACCGGTGGGCTCAAAGGACAGAGCCATGGACCAACTCTGTGACGGACCCCTCCTATCTGGTCCCTCTTTTACTTTTCCTTTTCCACGTGAAATATAGTAATAATAATAACGATATATATTACATCATTGCTATTTCATTTACCAATCCAAATTTTATATTTTGTTTCTTTTTGTTTTCAGTTTCTTTGGAAAGTTTTTCCTCTGACAAGAGAGATAGATAGTGTGAGTATGTGTGTTACCTTGAAATTTTAATAAAGAAAAAAAGAAAAAGAAATATCGTAATGGAATCTCATAATGAGAGACGCAAAAATACAGGGCCAACAATGAGTACTAATTACCACGTTTCGACTCTTCATTGGCTGCTCTTTGTCAACAAATCAAATGAAATAGATTTTTTATTTTCTTTTAAACTTCAAAAAAAAAAAGAAAATGAAAAAGGGAATAGGTGATAAAGAAAATGTCATACGAGAAAGTTAAATCTAGATCGAGTAACTCAGTGTCAGTTTTAAAAGATGTACAAGACATCACAGAGCTTTTGGATTTTTTATATTAATTATTAGGGTCCAAATTTTTAAAATATTCGCTGTTTAGAAAAATAAAATCCAGAAAAATTGGTGGAAGACTAGAAATAAATAAGATACAAAAGGAAGAAGATAATGAGCAACCCACAATTTATGAATTAGAAAATTTCACATAAGTAAAAAAACAGTATGGACATCTAGTACATGATTTAGTAGTGATAAATAGATATTACTTCTGTTTTAAAATATAATAAGATGTTCTGAAGTTTTTTATATTTTAAAATACAAGATATTTAAGACAAAAAAAGAAGAAGATATGTTTTCACATTTTAGATAAATATTAACTTTATTAAAAACTGTATGACCAATTTTATTTTATAGTTTTTTAATAATTGAATATATCATTTTTAGTTTATACATTCAATGATATTTTTAAAGGCATACCTTTTTAATATTTTTGCATTTAAATAAAATATCTTAAATTTAAAAACATTTTATACCATCTATTTTATTTTATAACATTTTTTTGGTTGAAACTTGAGAATCAAGAAACTGTTGAGTATAATTTACTTCTAAAAACTTATTGGATAAATCTAATATATGATATATATATAAGCCATTTAAATAAGAAAAATAATAAATAATATTCTAGAAATTTTTTGAAATCTAAGTAAAAGATATTGGGAATGTCAAGATTTTTAAAATGACTTTATTTTAGCTATATCGGGATATTTACAATGAATTAATATTTTATCATGAAAAATCTATAACGAGTTTATTACGGAATATTCATAGTCATGGATTATTCAAATCATAGTTTTATTAGGATTATGGTGTAAGACACATTCCCTACAAAAAAATCCCAGCAATATCAATAAAACATGGAATCAAAAGAAAAAAAAAAGATTTACTAAAAACTCCAAGAACATGGCTATCAATTCATACATTCGTAAATTGTTTGATCATATCTTGATTCTTGTATTTGTTATCAATAATTTGATCAATAGAAGGATTATTTCATTTCTATGTTTTTCGTAGTATTTTAAAGAACATTATATTTTACCAAAACAATTGGAGTTAGAAAGAGGGGATAGTTAAAGCTATGTGAGATAAGAATGAACAAGACGCTCTCGTGCAACTTAAAACTTTGACTGCCTTGATGAATGAGAATGCCAAAAAACTTGCTCAACTGAAGACCGAAAACACCAAGTTAAGAGAAGAAATATCGGCAAAGAAGGATGCTTCTAACGCAGAAAATGGACTTCAAACACCCATTCACTGTATGCAACCCCTAAACTCTACGCATGCGTTTAGTGGAAACACTTCACGTTTGGTGGAATCTGGACAAGAAACGACTGCCATTCAAAAAGAATTTCAAGAAGCCACCATGTGCAAAGGTTATGGCTCAAATCTAACTAGACTTGCTCTTTAATGGTTCATTAAATTATTGAATGGCTCGATATACTCCTTTGCAGCATTGAACGATCTCTCTGTCGAACAGTTTGCGAGTAGCAGAAACATAGAAAAAAACAGCTGATGATCTCTACAAGATACAACAGAAGAAATGAAAACCGTTGCGTGCTTATGTGGGATGTTTCAACAAAGAAAATGTGTTCATCTCTAGTTGCAACATGTCTACTGATATTTTGGCATTCAAAAGAAATTTATTCTCTAACAGTGATTTTATAGGGAACTGAAAAAATATTGATGTAAAACCATGAAAGATTTGCTTAGCAGAGATTCCAATTTTAGTAAATCCTAATCTGTACAATTTTTTGAGAAAAGGTGTGGCCTTGTTTCCAAGACCAAACAATGATCGGCAGCGTTTTAAACCCTGGCCTGATAAATCCGTGAGCCGGGCTTAATCCGGTCTATTCTATGTTAAGAACCTTTAATGTTAGCTTTGAAGTTCAAATATTTTGTGATTGTCACAAGGAGTGATTTTTTTTTACTTGATATTAATAATCTTTAATCTATATTCAATCAATCATTAAGTAAAAACTTAATTTAGGTCACTGGCTATCAGACATAAAGTTCTGAATGATATAGCTTTATGGATCTTTTAAACATATGAGTAAATGCAGAACTTCAATATTTTGATTCGTTTAAACAACCCAAACTCAAGCGAGTTATTACAAACAATGCATGTCGATTTTATATAAACGTCGAACAAGATGGTTTCAATCGAATTCCCTAAACTGAGAAGAAGAAGATTTAGTCTGGACAAGCTGGTTTTTGTACACCAAATTGAATACATAGACGAGCAAGATCCCAACTCTATCTTAAGAAGAGGCATCATCATCATCAAACATTGGCGTTCCCTCTTCTCTGGACCGGTTTGTATATCACCACAGTGACATACTTAGACCTGAACCGATGCGAGAAACCGAGTGCTACCACGGATCTTGGGGCGTCTCGGTTTTCAATATAGAGGTGGTTCAGAACGACATTCTGTGGCACAGAAGCTAATTCTGTACTACCTGGATTGCCTAACAGAGAGTGTTGAAGATGTGGCGGTACAGCTGGAGGATCTCTTGTCTCGTCTTCAGTTGCGGAATACACATTGTTGTAACTTGAAACCGGTGATACAGGTACTTCAAATCCCGCAACCGTTGTGTTCTCCTAAGTTTGAGAAGATTAAAGAACGAAATTTAAGCAAGGGAGAGACTAGAAATCACTAAAACTGATAACTGGCTTACATGATCATCATCAGGATGTTGGTTGTTCATGTTGGACAAAAGATTACCACCTAATGCCTGAAACAAATATAATCAAAATTTAACCTCGATAACGTAAGTAGCATGAGAAACGACCATCAAAAGTAATGTATAAATGAAAGAAACACACTAAAGCAGAAATGAAAACAATGATGCAAGATTCAGGCTTAGTCTAATTGGTAAATTCTAGTCAGAAGAATTCCTAAACCAATAGACAAACCTAAGGATCCAAAGATGCATAAGAGTTTCAAGAAAGTTGGACCAGAGAATGTATATCACTTTTCAATGGCATATTTTTCCCATCCTTTCTTCGAAGTTAGTACTAAGCTGGACAAAAAGATTCAAGAATTAATAGACTACCAGAGTTAGAAATGGAAACATATTGATCATTGCCACAATAGGTGTCTCAGCTAGAGACCGTTTAAATTGGAAAGTTTGCTCTAAAACACAAGAGAAACTAACATAAGAAGATTTCCGGCTAACCAAAGTCCATGTTCTGATGGAAACTGTAAAGTTACTCCATCAAGTGATAATGTAGAAACTAAAATACAACAGAGGTTGAAGGAGCATCCGAGATTTGAAGCCTAAGTCCTAAACACAGAGAATGAAATTCTCACAAATCAACTGGAAGATGCCTATCAACAGAAACGAGATAATAAGCTAACCCATTCTGAAGAACACGCACACTTACCACTCAGATCATTAGACAGATTCAAACAGACAATACTAAGTATAAATCTACATAACAATGAACAAGAAATCAGAGGCTAAAACTATTCTGAAGTTATATTCTTGGGAAAGAAAAAAAACTCACCTTTTTGGAAGCTAAGGCCTTCAATTACCAATTTCGAAAACGAAACACAGAAAGGAAAATTTACACGATTCCTAATGAGAAAATTTTCACAAATCCTTAAAACCCACCTGCAAAAGATCATCAGTGACGACCCATCAAATGATAATACAAGAACATCAACCTCACAGAAAACCCTAGAAATCACCGGAAATTTTCTGAGCTAGAACTAAGGAATTAGCCGCAAAAGATGGAAACTTCAACAATGGGTATTCGAAGTTCTTCGTTATTGACGGAAGTTTCGTAATCAGACGGAGAAATTTGGGAGGTGAGAGGAGAAGGACGGAAACGAAATAGGAAGTGGAAACGAAATAGGAAGAGGAAGCGAAGAGAGAAAAAAAAAAAGTTTACTGTATATTATAATATTTGCTGAATGATTTGATTAATAGAGCTCGAAGCAAGATTGCCTTCGTCCTCAGATCTTCGAAACGGTGATGACGAACACAGACTGCGACAAGCATCAGCTTTTGTTGTGCTTATTGGCTTTGCTATCCTGAGAAAACATTTTCTTTCCTTTGAAAACATTTTTTTTTTCTTCTTCCAGGGTAACCATTTTACTTTTTTCAACTTCATAATAAATTAATTACTAAAGAGTTATATAAAAAGTCCGAATCATATATAATGGTGGCTATCTTTAAAATTCATGATACATTTTAGATTCGAATCCAATATCCCATAATATTAAAAATATATTAAAAATTACTAGACTAAATTGACAAAAAAAAATTATATAAATAAGTATTTAGAAAAAATCCAATTAAAATGTCAGTTTTGCTATTTTTTTACATTCTTATTGGTTGTTTTTCTTTATTTTATGTATTTTTAATTCTGTATATATATAATGGTAAGAATGTATATATATATATATGATATTAAATGGTAAGAATGTATTAAATATAGAGTTTAGTTGATTTTCTTATTAGAATTTAATTTTATTGATAGAAATAATTAAATAGAAATAAAATTTTAACCATTACTTTAGTTTAGTTGGGTTTTTTTTATTAGAATTTAATTTAATTAATACTATATAGAGTTTATCTTTCACAATGTAACTTCGAAGAATTTAAAACGAAAACATATGATTATGTTCTCCAAATAAGTGATATTTTATTATGTGTATTTGAAATTTTTTATATTATATAAAATAATTTATTTATAAATTCAATTAATAGAGGATTTTAAAATTTGTAGTGAAATTCATGTTATTTTGAAAAACATATGTCATTAAACACAAATACGAAAATGTTCGTTTTTATTTTACCAAAAAAAGAAAGAAAATGTTCGTGTTTTAATGATTTTTTCCTCAAAATTAGATTATTCTAGTAAGTTTAATTTTTTAGTATGTAAATATATAGCAAAACCACTGGGCACTGTGACTCTCTCTTCAACGCTGAAGACTTTCTGCTTCTTTGAAAGATGTTTCTTCCTACGTCTAGATATAGTCGTTTGCATATTCATTCCAGTTCCGTCGGGTAATTCTAGTTTTTGGGTATTCCAGATTAGGAGAATATGATCTATTTAGATAATTTTCATATTCAGATCTGGTTCGAATCAGTTTTATTTGGATTTAGGTCAGGTTCATATATCCAAAATATATTTGAAAAAGACAAAAATAGTTAAATTTAAATAAATTTGATTAAGTTTTGATAATTATAACTAAATACATTCGATTATTTTAGTTTTTTGGATATTTTAACTTTTTGATATTAAAATAACTGATAACTTCGAATTATAATTATAATTTTGAGTATTTGAGGTATTTTAAACATAAATATAATTAATATTTTTAGAAATATAATTGTATTTTTAATATTTTTTATACTTATTTAGTTTTTGATTTGGTTTGGATTCAGATTTGATTTTTCAGATATAGGAGTCTGGAATCCGTTCGGATATTTTATGGGTTTCAAGTTTGATTTGATATTATTTTGGATATATTATCAGTTTTAGATTCGGTTCAAATCCGGATATTTTGTCAATTACTATTCTCAACTTTACAAGAGTTTTGTTGAAAAAAACTATATGAGTTTGATTGATAGATTCTTAAATGTTGATTGTCAAAAGATATTTAATAAGAAGAATGGCGCTTACAAAGGAGAAATTTCATTTTATTTTCAAGTAGGAACACGAGCAAATTCACAAGAGCTGCTTAGTCGCCAACTCTTAACCCATGATCAATCACAATGCCATTTAGAAAAAAAAAAATAACATGAAGAATCTAGCTGAGCAGAACAAAGCAAAAAGCGAAATGTGCTATGTTGTTTGGTGTTCCAAAAGAGGATATTGTGGTGATTAACCAAGCTATTGGAAGACCTAAAATCACTAAAAAAAAATATTAATAGAATGAGACGATATCTTCTTTCAGTGAATGACCGGAAAGAATAATAAGAAAAGAAAGAGTCAAATCTTCTTTAAAGGATATTGGGAATGATTTGATTGCTCAAAAATCTATGATAAGTGTGAAATCAGTGCCTTTGATCACAAATTAGGTATGCAATCAAACATTTATATGGTTAATGACAGATTCATTGTGGTTCTATGATCCAAAAAAATGTAACTCTAACAGTTACTAGTTAGACAAGAAAAATCATGCAACCGTGTACATATATATATATTTATAAGAAAAAATTCATGGCGAATCTCCAGGTCATTTAAGCGACATAGTTTGAAATGTAGACAAGTTTTTGTGAGTGTCATAACTCATAAATACAAAGACAAATGTTCGACTTTGATTGCAATTTCAGAAACTCACGGACTTCCCTACATCTTCTGATTTTCCCGACCCCATGAAACATTTTTTTTTTCTTTTCTATCACACATAAAATCAAATATTGATTAGTAAAATTTCCCTTCTTCCCAACTAAAAACAAAAATCCCCAAAGTGCCAGTCATTTTGCCTCTGTCATCTCCTACTTACTCTTTCTCTTTTGTTTCTAGCCATCGATCACGAGCCCATTTATGAACCCTAACCCTAAACGCAAGTATATCTCCCACCACTTGTATATTCCTCACATATCATTATACTAAACTCTCTCAAGAAGCAAAAAAGTAAACCCAATGTTCAACACAAGATTTCATATTGTCATTATCACTCTAAACCTTATACTCCTATATGCCGGAGGATGTTTAATACAACCGGATAGCGTTCCAAGCACATCGATGAGGTCTTTATCAGTCGATGATACAATCAAATTGAATCCGAAGATTCAGATTTTCCGTGCGACAGAAGTAAAGAGTTGTATGCCTAAGGGGTTCCGACCGAGATCCGCTCCGAGCCGGTTCGTAAATTATCAGCCTCTTGTTTCTGTTAAGTGTTCCTCATCCAAAGTTACTTCCCGGTCCAAAATTTCGCCTTAATTATTTTTTTTCTACCAAAAATTTATTTAATTATGCAAATAAGAATGATGTTTTTATTCTTTTAGTGTCGATGTTTATGAAGAAGTATATGTAATGCAAGTGTATGTGTTATTTTCTATCTTTTATATATATTCATTCATGGAATCAAGAATGTACACGTTGCTAATTTGTTACATCAAGTTCTTGAACGGAAATTTTAACTTTCTCTACTACATACAATATGTGGTGCCGAATATAATCCATAATTAACCTACTCCATAATCTCTTCGAATTTGAAACTAAAACAGGTTAAATTAGTTTTTTTCGACCGTCGAGACTTCAACTCGTGACCTTGAGAGACTCTTTTGTTAAAAACTCTCTTCTTAATACACCAATTAGACTATTGACGCTGGATAGGTCGGAATATTTTCTTAGTAGGAAAAAAGAAAAAAAAAATGGATTTTCAATTTTCGTTGTCCCAAATATAGTATTCTAATTAAAGTTCAAAATTTGTTAACAGAAAAAGAAAAAGAGTTAAAGTTCAAAACTTTTTATTTTGTAGGATTCTAATTATAAATTGGAATTCCGGGATTGTTTTGCTCCGTATTAGTTAGATAATCTCGGATTCTAATTTATAAATTTATTTGAAACAAAAAAAATTGGTGGAAGAAAAAAAAGAGTGAATAGAGTAGCAAATAACAATGGAAGAGTATTATAGCTTAACTGATCCTAGGCATGGACTTATTAATTGAAATCTATGATCTGCTTCAATTCACTCTGAAAATCAAAATATCCAAGAAAATATTGGATTTAGATAATAATTTTGGATCTGTCGAAAATTAATTAGAATTCATATATTTTTATTTTAATATATGAATATCTGAAAAAGGATACAAATTCTAGATATATTAAAATATATACTCTATTACATAAATTGAAATTTATGAATATAATATTTACAATAATTTTTTTATTATTTATGAATCTGTATTTGGATTCAGAGATTCAGGAATATCCAAAATCTGGATATCAAAAACTATAGATTTAGATCCGGATAATTAAATTCAGATTTAAGAACTCTGTATTTGAATATGAATATTTTGAACAGAATATCTGGATCGGTACCACATATGAATTTTTATAAGGGGCCATCTTACTTAGTTAAGCTCATTTGGAACTTAACCGAACTTCAAACAAAGACAAATTGGGTTTCTTTTGGGATAGTCAAACACAATTATTTATTCAAATACATGAAAAACTGGTTTCTCTAATAAATTTTTTCATCCAAATAATTTTCTTCTTCTTATTTTAATTATTTGCTTCATGTTTAAGATAACCAAAGTGTTGCTGTTTGTTTCGTGCAATTAATATCTCGATTGTTTTCATTAAATGAAAAGAAGATTTTTTTTTTTGAAAGAGAAAAAAAAGAAAAAAGAAGAAAAGTTGAAGTATCTAAAATTTCTTGGATATTTTGTTTTGCATTATAAACAAAGTACGTACTAGTTTAAACCTTGGGTCAAGTATCTAAAAAGGGTTATTGGAAACAGAATTTGTGTGGAGTTTGAGAATTTTATAAAAAAATTTAGTAGAGTTAATATTTTATATGAATTGTTATTGATATTTTTATTAATTATCATGGATTTATGTGTATTTTGTTTCTCAGTCAATTCTCTATCCAAGGTAACATATATATAAGTTTTTTTAGAAAATTCTCAAAACCTTTTTCTAAACAATTTTTGCAAATCGTTTGTATAAGCAACACTACAGTCACTTTGATGATTACTGCTTTCTTGCAAAAATTCAAAATGAATCAAAACTACATGGATTAGATTATTTGTAGTAGAAACTCCTTTGTAATTGATTACATAAAGAAAATCTTGATGTTTGAACTCCCCAAGGAGCTCATGAAACCGTAAAGGGTTATTTTCAAAATAAGAAAATGTTACTTTTACGTTCTGATATATGTCATATTGGGTGAAGAAATTGGAGAAATTGCATAAAAGGCCAGATGAAAGATTCAAAAATAATAAAAATATGTTATGATGAATCTTATAAAAATGAGAAAGACAATTTTAAGTGTGTGTGAGTGTCTTTTTCTTTTTACATAAATTTCAAAAATCTTATGAGTATACTTGATATTTTGAAATTTGAGTCTGATGAGTAAAAATATGAAGAATTCATATCCCAATAATATTAGATTTTAGTATAATTGTAAAATCAATGATATTTAAACTTTTTTGAATAACAAATGATTTTGAATAAAATTTAAAAATCATTAAACTAATAACAATGGATTTTAGTAAGACTTTTAAAATTCATAAACCAATAATAATGGAATCTCAAAAATTTATAAATTGTTATGAATTCATCTACCAAGAACCTCCCCTAAAGCTTAAAGTTGAAGTTATTATTATTTATTTATTTATTTATTTTATATGTACATGAACTTTTAATTTTGTAAACAACCTGCATTGATACGTATATTTTTCTCACAAATGAAATAAGTAAACACTTAAAATGGTCCATTAATACGAATTTGAAACCCAAAAATAAAGTACATTTAAATTATGTTTTTTCTTAAAAAATGGCGAAAAGAATATATTTTCCGTAATTTAGTTATAACATTTTTAAAAAATCTCATAAACATTTGGTTCAGACAAAAATTTCCCAATCCATTGTACTTTTTATATTTGCAGAATCCCGAAGAGTTGAACTTGAGAGCTCACTCTCTCGCGCTCTCTTTGACAACGCAAGTATCACTCTTCTCAAGAAGAGATTCTACTTTCTCTCTGCGTCTTTCTCGGGTGGATCTACTTCTTTCAGATCCAGGTTTGTCTTCTCCTCTTCCTTAATATCATCATAAGTTATGTTCCTCCAAAAGGGTTTATGCTTCTACCTCTCTTTGCTTAGGTCCTGAGAAAGTCACAAAGTAACCAAAAAAAAACTTTGAGCTTGACGATATCTACTTTTATGGTCTCAAAACTGCAGATATTGAAAAAAATAAAAGGGTTTATGTGAATCCTTCGCGTTAATCTTTTCTGGGGTTTCGTAGTTACTAAATTAGGATTCATTTCTCAGTTTAGTCTTTGTTAGACATTAAAGTGTAATTTAGTGAGCTTATGGAAAAAGCAGAACATGAGATTAGACTTTAATTAAACGGTAATTTCTCATTTTAGTGCTTCACTGATTCACTCTGATTCAAGTAATCACTTTAATTGTTGACCTTTTTTTGTTTTGGTGTTATTGATAATGGAATCTTAAACATTTCACTGATTGTAGGTGCCAAGGAAAGTTAGAAACTTTTGTTTAAAATTCTTGAAAAATTTGTGTTCTTGAGAGTGAAAAATGGAGGAGATACAGTCTCAATCAGATCTCTACCGTTCATCTTCTTCTTCTGCAAGTAGTCCTACTAGTAGAGTCCCATCTAGTCACTTCTTCTACGTAAGAAAACCTGGTTCTCTTAGACAACCTATATCATTCGAAGACTCTCCTGAGTGGGAAGACACTGATGCTGATGTAAGAATGGATGAGGAAGCTGGTGGTGGTGGAGATTCTATTAACGATGCTACGGCAACTCCCATTTCTCCTTCATTATCGAAAATCAATAGCAGTTCGATGGCTTCTCCTCCAGTGCCTGAAGGAGGAGGAGCTGGAAATGTCGTTAGAAAAATCGCAGGAGCTTCTATTGCTTGGAAAGATTTGACTGTTACTATGAAAGGGAAGAGAAGATATTCTGATAAAGTGGTAAAGAGCTCGAACGGCTATGCATTTCCCGGTACTATGACAGTAATTATGGGTCCTGCCAAGTCCGGGAAGTCTACTCTATTGAGAGCACTTGCTGGTAATGCCATTAGTTTTAGTTAATTAAGAACTCTTGTATTCTTGTGTTTTCATTTTTTCCTAATCTCATCTTTTATAGGAAAATTGCCTCCTTCAGCTAAAACGTATGGAGAGGTGTTTGTGAATGGTTTAAAATCACAAATGCCTTACGGATCCTACGTGAGTCACCTATTGTTTTTAGTTTTCTTGATCTTTTCTTTCAGTTTATTGAAATGTGATTTTCTTTCGCTGCATTACAGGGATATGTTGAGAGGGAAACACAACTGATTGGATCGCTTACAGTTCGTGAGTTTCTTTACTATTCAGCGCTGCTTCAGCTTCCGGGTTTCCTCTGTGAGAAAAGGAGCGTTGTAGAAGATGCGATTCAGGCGATGTCTCTGAGTGATTACGCAAACAAATTGATTGGTGGTCACTGTTACATGAAGGGTCTACGAAGCGGTGAAAGAAGACGTGTCTCTATTGCTCGTGAACTTGTGATGCGACCACATATCTTGTTCATCGATGAGCCTCTTTATCATCTTGACAGGTTTTATTACCATTTCTTGACTTATGTTATTATTATCTGTTCTCTAAGACGAGGTAGAATCTTGCATTTTTAAATTGCCCTTTTGCTCTTTTTATAGTGTTTCGGCACTCCTTATGATGGTGACACTTAAAAAGCTTGCAAGTATGGGATGTACACTTGTATTCACGATTTATCAGAGCAGTACAGAAGTGTTTGGTTTGTTTGATAGAATCTGCCTTTTATCAAATGGCAACACACTCTTCTTTGGGGAGACACTAGCTTGCTTACAGGTGAATATAATATGTTTTGAACTTGTAAAAATTTTCATATCAAGCTCAAAAGATCATTCTCTAAGTTATGTTGACTTGTGACGTGTCTCCTTGTAGCACTTTTCAAATGCTGGATTCCCATGCCCGATAATGCAAAGCCCATCAGATCATTTTTTGCGGGCTATAAACACAGATTTCGATAGGATTATTGCAATGTGCAAGAACTGGCAGGTACATACACCATTATACAAATAGAGAGAATATAGGATTGTGTTTCTTTCTTGTAACATTTTCTCTGATATGAGCTTAACATGTAAACAACAGGACGATAATGGTGACTTTTCAGCAGTGAATATGGATACTGCTGTTGCTATTCGCACTCTTGAGGCGACTTATAAATCATCTGCAGATGCTGCTTCTGTTGAGACTATGATACTCAAACTTACCGAAAGGGTAACAATTATCTATTGATAATTCTTGTTCCTAACTTCATAACTGTAAATATACATCTATGTTAGTATAATATCTTTTTCTTTTGCAGGAGGGCACACAGCTTAAATCCAAAGGAAAAGCTGGTGCTGCTACACGTGTTGCAGTGCTCACTTGGAGATCGCTTTTAGTTATGTCGAGGGAATGGAAATACTATTGGCTCCGACTTATCCTCTACATGATTCTTACACTTTTTATTGGCACATTATATTCTGGCTTGGGACACTCTCTGTCTTCTGTTGCAGTAAGTATTCTAAACCATTCTCACAACATGTCACATTTGAGTGCAAAGACATGCAATTTATCGTTCGGTGTAAATATTTCTTTCAGACAAGAGTTTCTGCCGTGTTTGTTTTTGTCTCCTTTGCCTCGTTATTGGGGATTGCTGGAATCCCTTCGCTTTTGAAAGAAATCAAGGTGACCATTTCTTCTTGAATTCTCAACTCTTTGATGATCACATCTTCTTTTGATCTCTGAAGTTTACATTTTTCTTTCTTTTGAGTAGATATATAGAAGTGAAGCATCGAACCAGCATTCGGGTGCTTTTGTCTTCCTACTAGGGCAGTTTCTGGGAAGCATACCGTTCTTGTTTCTCATGTCCATCTCCTCAAGTCTTGTGTTCTACTTCATGGTCGGATTAAGAGACGATTTCAGTTTGTTGATGTACTTTGTGCTCAACTTCTTTATGTGCCTATTGGTGAACGAAGGATTGATGCTCTCCATTGCTTGCATTTGGCGAGATGTTTACTGGAGCACTTTGACTCTCATCTCTGTACACGTGAGTTTTATCTTCCAAATCTACTTATCTTATCTACTTTAAGATTCTTGTCTTCTACTATAACTTCTTGTTCTACCTAGGATTTGGCAGGATTGAATGTTGATTTGGCATACTTAATGCTATGTTTGACGTGATCACTTTAAGTTTACAACTTAGGGAGACATTTACATCAAGAGTGTTATGAAACCAAACTAGAATGGTAATCTTAGCCTAAGCCAATGAGATTTGAAGTTAGGAGAGATTATATGAGCTTATTGAACTTGAATCTATTGCTCACTACTCACTTAAATTAGAAATGAGAGTTAAATACCTTTACAAGACTAGTAAAAGGAGATAACTGCTATTAGTAATGAATTAGTCTCAAGTTAATGTTTCATGCTTTAGGATTTTGATTCTTCGTTCTTCCTATGCATCTTTGCAGGTGATCATGATGCTCGCTGCAGGTCACTTCAGAATTCGTAACGCTTTGCCAAAACCCGTTTGGACTTACCCGTTCGCTTACATATCGTTCCACACTTACTCCATTCAGGTTACACATTCAACACTTCAAAACAAAAACAATTTTTGCTCCTTCTGAAGAAAACTTTAAACCATTCTTGTTTGATTGAATATTGCAGGGTCTTTTGGAGAACGAGTACCTCGGGGAAGTATTTGCTGTTGGAGAAGTGAGGAGTATATCGGGTTACGAAGCAATACGAGGGGATTACCAGATATCTCCAAACACAAACTCCAAATGGAGGAACATGCTTGTGTTGTTGGCTATGGCTTTTGGCTACCGTCTTATTGTTTATGTTTTACTAAGTTTTGGCCTAAACAAGAATGTGCCTGGCCGTTTACTGCTTTGTCATAGGAAGAATAACAGTTCTAGGTAGATGGTTGATGATTTTAGATGATGTTTTTGTCTTTCTTTCTTTTTTGTAATTTTTGGTAGTTGAAAATAAAAACTGTTAAAAAATTTGGTTTGAATTTGTTTTACATGGATGGTATTTGACAAAATAATGTATAAAATTAAACATGGAAACTGAAACTTGAGGGTGAATTGGGATAACAAAACAGGATTGAATTCATATCTTTCATTTGGTTAGTTCCAGTTTACACCATTGGTTCCAAACTTAAATCAAAAACCAAATATACATAAATTAATACACTATAAAATAATAAATTTTATTGATCTCGAATTGGATTAGTGTAAAAAATAATAAAAATCGATAAGATAACAAGTAATAATTTTTTTTGGAAATTTTATATAAATATATGATTTCAATAATATTATTAATTAATAGTTATAACCAAATTTGTACATATATCACTATAATAGTATACTAAAATATGATTCAAGTATTGTTTATCTTTACTTAAAGTTAAAAATTTATTAGAACTCATCTCAATATTTATTTATTGTATTAATAATTTTAAATTTTTTTTGACTTGCATGCAAAATTTGTATGAAACTCTAGATGTAATAATTGAGTTTTATGTGTAACTATATGTAGATAAATTATTAGATCGTTTTCAACTTTATCATCAATTTTTTTTGTTAACTTATTATAGTGGTTTTAATATCTCTTTTAATATCACGGTGTATTGGATTAGAATCTTAAACATGTGAGAAGAATTTCAGAGATGACATGTGCCACATGATTTCCACCAATATTAACACTAATTAAGAATATTAAAATCAAAAATTTATAAAATTTCAAATTTATGAATATATATAATTTTCATCTTTAAAGTGTATAATATCTATAAACATTTATTCTATTACCATAGTCAAAATTATTAATCATAATTTCATATTTTTATAAATCATTTTCACACATATTTATTTATATTCTCATATATAACATCATTTGAATATTTTTTTAAAAAATATAGACTAAACACTCTCTATAAATTTATGGATTAATTAACATCTTCATAAGTTATGAATTTTGAAAGTTCTAAACATTATTAATTTATAAAAAAATTACTGTATGCATAATACAATTGGATTTGGTTTATAAAGTATATGTGTGCTACATTTTTGGTCTGGTTTCTTTGGTTTTTTCGAATTTTATAATTAATATATATGTATATATATATATTCTAGTTTAGTTCGATTCAGATATTTTTATTATTAATTTATTTGGTTTTTAACTAAAATTAAAATTAATTATTATATAATTATTTAAAATTTAGGTTATATACTTAAAAGTTGAATTCACTAGAACATAAAAAAATACTAATATCAATGTTAAGACTTTTAAATATATTATCTTCTATTTCTATCTACCTATTGAGATAAAAATAATTATTAATAACAAAAACAAAGAATTATCAACAAGATAACATTATCTATTTAAAAGATTACAAATAATAACAAGGCTACTACTGCTTTTAATAGTACGATTTAATAAAATTTAGCAAAAAATAGTAAGTTCTTGGAATTAATAAAGTTCTTAATTTATTAAAATAAATAAAAAATACTTTGAACACTAAACAATAATATAATTAAATATTCAAATACCAAAATAATATCATTGGAATTATCATTTACATTATATATATAGTTAACATATATTATTATATTTTAATCAATCGTTTTTGTCTTGTTTATTCAATGTAATCGATTTATCACTGAACGTCCGAACCATATCCAAATCTTCCGGTTTCTAAAAAATGATATTTTATATGATCGAATCAAAATCAAATCAAATTCATCAAATCATGTGTATACTTTAAATTTTTAATCTACTCAAATCAAATCTTCGTGACACTCTGAATTGTTGTGCAATGATCTCTCCCCTTCATAAATTCTTAATCTCAAATCTTCTTTGACCATATTATACCCTTTATACTAAAGATTAACGTTATTTTGGGTTTCATAACTTAAACCCAACAAATTCATGCTCAGATTAATTTAAAAAGTGCTAGTAATTAAAATTTCCAATATTATACGAAAAGTTACCAATTGCCAACAAATCAGACATCAAATACTTGATACATACAAAAAGCAATGCATCATATCTATGAATCCCGAATTACAAAATCATTACTAGCTAAAAAATATTAGAACAAAAGCTTAACACATCTAACTTCTACCTAAACCTTACTCCGTTCTCATGCTCCGAAAACCCCATCCACTAGACCAACACTTGTAAACCACCCACAACATTTTAACAAGTTCCCAATATATCTGAAGGTTCAATTATCACATCAGTTATGTCCGAATGCATGAGAGGCAGAGAAGAGACCTGAGATAATGCTGTCCTAAGACGGCCTCCAATGAATATAATAGTTTGGTTACCGTCAACTCCATGCTAATTGGGTGGACATACGCAAGTATTGAACCCAAAATTCCTCATGCCATCTCAGTCGTTGAGAACACTCAAGTTATGAGGTAAAACTTAGGAACTCTATTTTCAGCTGGTAATGTGCCACGTTTGCACAAGTTAAAAGCTGATACAGTGACGTGTCATCAAGACAGAAAAGATGTTGCAGCGTATTTCAGCAAGCTCAAAGTAATATGGGATCATACTGATGACTACAAGCCTGTCAGCTTTTAGTTTACACCCAATTTACTTGGAGGTTGTTGCGGAAGAAAGACACTTCACCATTTCTTATAGCAAGAAGGACGCATCAAGGCTGTCAGCTTTGTTGTCCAGTCCGGTGTGAATGTGATTAGTTCCATTGGACAAGGTAATAATCTACTGTGTACACATTACGGTTGCACAAATCACACAATTGAAACTTGTTTTATGAAGCACGTACGGGTATTCTGATGTTTGGTTCAACTCATCTAATGAAGGCAGAGAACGTGGTCGTGGCAGAGGACATTGAGCACAGTCGGCGATAGTGAATTTGCTAAAACGTTAAAATTCACCTTCTTCTGAGAAACTCTCCGGATGTTGATTTTCCATTTGACTCAGGAGCATTACATCACATGACGGATGATGAGGATCTCCTAACTGATATCCATGACATCTCTATAGTTCTATTGTTTTTTTTAACCGAATGAAAAACACTCTTTTGCTTTCATGTTTTGCTATATTCACTGACAAGATTTGTGTTATACAGGACCGTTCTTCAAAGATGCCGATTGGAACAGGTAAATAAGAGAATGGCAAGATTTTGACAGTGACAGAAGCGGTTTTGTGGCGTCAACAGTTGGGCATCCCAGCAAAAAATGTTATCTATGTTCTTATCTAGTTTAGAAGATTTTTGACGTTAATGATTTTGAATGTAAGGAGCTTTGTGATGTTTCCACAAACAGTAATATTAAAGCAGCTGAGTGTTTTTCTTCCAATTCATTGCAACGTTTGGGGATATTATAACATTCCCTCATCGTGGTACCATCGTTGACGACTAATCTCATGCAGTATGGACTCACTTATTACTTGCAATAAGTGAAGTAGCTTCAGTTCTCAATATTGTTTTTTGCTATGACAAAATGTCCATTTGGAAAATAAGTTCCAATGTTATTGGAAAAGAAGTTCAAGTGAAGTAATATTGAGTATATTTTAGCTAATTAATTAACGAAAACCATGGATTATTTTGATCATTAAAATTATAAACACATGTTTCATTGGACGGTGAACACCTAATTATTAAATTTCACGCGAAATTCATATACAACGAATTTCACTTCTCTAAGTGAGATTCAATTCTCTACAAAGACACTGATGCAATTAATGGTGAAGTACAATGTATACATTACTGTTGTGAGAAATTGTTGGAGGCCTCTCGTGTATGATTTTCCATTTTCGTCTTCCAAGCAATGTTTTGATTGGAATTAAATTTAAGAAACTGAAACCAGAGGGGATCAACTGGAAAAACAAATATAGGGTTGATTCAATTCTTTTGTTAATTTCGGTTTAATACCTTTGATTTCAAATTAAGCCAAAACCAAATAAGCTGGGTAAAATTGATTCTAAACCAATTTACGTTTTAGTGCCATCATGTTTCAACATTGTGATAGGAACCTAAATTAATGTGCCTAACATAATATATTTGCAAAACCTTATAATTTACTAAGGCTTACTTGAACTTATTTTACAAAGAGATGAAAGGTTTATAGTCTTATGGCTCTACGTTAATTACTCTTTTAATTTACATAGTGATGCCATTGTATGCAGAGAAAATTAGTTTCCCATGGGAGGGACAAAAGTATCTATGCCTAGCAAAAATAAAAAGGTGAATTATTTCTATAGTTTAGATATTAGTTTTAGTTACCTATATAATTTTTTATTATTATTAAAATTTTTTTTGCTTAGTCATATCTCTATTGTAACGTTGTAGGAAAACTTTAATTACAATAGTGTTACTATGCTCATGTTATTGTAAAAATTTTTAAGGCAGATTTCGTTTTACCGATACTTATTTTTTGTCATTTAAACTGTTATAATAAAATCTAAAAATATTTAAATTAGTAGTATCGAAGCATATAACTAAATCAATCCAAAGTTCAATTGTTTAACTAAATCCGATAAACCCATTTATTTTAACCAAATCAAAAAGATAATTTTAATTATTAAATTTTCATATTTGATTATGTTTAGATTCAGAGGCTCTGAAGACGTTACTTTTGAAAGCTTGAACCCCTAGAAATCAAGATAAAAGTTGTTTGATGTTCATGAAACAGAGACTAGCATAAGAAAACTTGTTGTGGAGAGAGAGGACTAGAGATAGGAGCATACCCATATTTAAGGAGTTCATGTCCGTTAACGAGGGTCGCTATATCTCTCCGAGACTCTTACCATTCACTAGAAGGAGAACAGAGATACAAGAAGAGCTATTACAACGTGAAACCGCCTACTTGCTAACATGCTAAATACTCTGCATCACATCCTATTCTAATGAGAAAAACAATAAAAGCTATGTCTTAACAATTGCTTTCTCTCACCTTTTGTGTATGTGTGTTTTACTCTCTCTCTCTCTCTCATATAGAGGAGAAATCCTCAAACCTAAATTCACAAGAAGACAAAACTGAGAGGCTTCTCCTTGTGATCCAAAAAAATAACTCTACTCAACACCAAATTGATTTTGAATTTTTTTTTGTCTTCATTTGCTTGAACAACAAGTTTTCATCTTGACAGATTCTCACACATTTCCAATGCATTACAGCTAAAGTAGTTTCAAGTAGCTTTTTTTAGAAAGAGAGTTTCATGTTAAAACCGATTTATAATTAAAGAAAAAAAAAAGTGAAATAAACCGTATAAGAGTTCCCCGAAAACAAAAATTTGACAAAACCGATAAAATTATTCTCTATAACAATTTATATTTTTTTGTTTTTTAAGCTTTTCCGTTTGATAACCCAATCTTAGCCACAAGCCCATCAACAAACAAACCCAAATTTTTCTCAGACGATCCACTGCATCTCAACGCACCTTCCAAACTCATTTTCACCCGTCCGATCGCACCCTTGACTTCCTCCCTCGATTTTCCACACATCAAACGGTCAATACTCATCTTCACTTCATCTCTCCCAACGAAATTCCGATCCTCACACAGATTCATCCCAATCTGCCAATCATCAACCACAAGCTTCCGATTCGTAACCTGATCAGTCAACAACGGGAAGCAAAGCAACGGAACCTCACACCATATACTCTCCAGAATCGAATTCCATCCACAGTGAGTCAAAAACCCTCCGATACTTGGGTGCGACAAAACCGTCATCTGACAACACCAAGGAATCACGATCCCACGATCTCCAGCTTCCGATTCGAAACCCTCCGGCAATGGATTGTTCTCGTCGGAGCTAACGATATCAGGACGAACCACCCAGACGAAATTAACTTTGCTCAGCAAGATCCCGTGAGCGATCTCGACCAGATCTTTCTTCGTGACGTGTGCGTAACTACCGAAAGAGATGTACAAAACCGAACCGACCAGTTTAGTGTTGAGCCATTGTGTGCAATCGGATTCTGACCAGAGACTCGTTGTGACCGAAGAACCGGTGTTAAGATTGAATGGGATTATCGGTCCGATTGCATAGAAAGGGATTTTGGAATTTAGAGCTTGGATCGTTTTGGATTCGAATTGATGAATCGTGTTGCAGAGAACGAAATCGACTTTCTTCACGTCTTCGAATGCTTTGAAAATGATTTGATGAACCACCGAGGAGATATCGGTTTCTTGTAGATACGACGCCGTGTCTTTCGGGTTTATTGCTTCAACTCCGGGAACGTAATCGATTAAATCGCCTCGGGTTTCTGATTGAACCAAAAAAAAAAAAGAAACGGGTGAGATTTATATAATTATATAAATACAAGGACGTGTTTAATAATTATTCGTAATATATGGACCCAACTGTAATTGAGATTAATAGACAGGGGAGATTTATATAACAAAGGAAATTGAAGGACGACTTTGGTAATAATTTTTTTTTTAACAGACCCTATAAGAAAATGAATTTATGGACCCAACCACACCTGACATTATTCACATGCGCCATTATTAATGACAAAAGCTACGCTTTTATTTTATGAAAAGTCCCTACTTCATTATTTTCCCATATTTATATCGTTACGCTTTACTTTTTTTTTGTTTTTTTCTTCATTTTTGTTACTTTAAATTTAAAATTTAAAATAATAAAATGTTAATGTAGGAAACATAAACCATACAAAAAAGTCCCAATCTCCAATGTCTAATGATCAAATAGGGTCCCTAGGTAGGTATCATTTTTTTAGGCTTATTTAAAAAATGATACAATGGAAAAACCATAACTAAATGATGTTTTCATAATCCGATTTAATCTACTGACGTGATATCATTATGTATTAAATCGCGATTTATAAACTAACTGGAAGTTTGTCATCCATTGTTTTTATAAATATAAAAGCAAATTTGACTATGTAATCATATTTACTAGGATGATGTATACGTAAAGCGGAAGATCTGCCGTTATTAATTATCTTTTGACAAACAAAAATTAGAGAATGTGGAAAAAAATTAAATTAAATTAAAGAAAAGAGGATAATTACCTTGAGCACCAAAGTGACCATGAATCCGAAGCAAATCCATATGGTAATAGAGAGAAAAAACTAAAGCAGCTTCGGTCCAAAACGAGACACAAACCAAACCGAACTTCCTCGCAACCACCGACGGCCAAACAAAAAACGTGTCGGCAATCATCACATTCACACCTTCTCCGACAAGACTCGCCACAAGCTCCTCCACGTGAGCCGAGAACACGTGCAACAATGACGATTGGTACTGGTCATGGTTCAAAGACCGGTCAAATCCGAGAGGAAGTCCGTCGGAAACCGTAGTGTATCTTATGTCAAGACCAGACTTTGATCTAACTCCGGCGAAAATATCGCCGGAGTTGATTTGGTGGTGGTTGTAATGAGTGTTGACGAAAGTGACAGTAATCCCCTGCGAAGCGAGCTTGATGGCTAAATGTACGAATGGGTTTACATGTCCTTGGAATGGGTATGGGATCAAGAGAGCATGAAGATGATGATTATGATGATTGTTAGGGTTTTTAACGTCCGCCATTAAAATTGGGATCTTCTTTTTTTTTTAGGGAGCTTTAGACAATGAGAGAAAGTCAGAAACTAAGAAATGAGAAAAATTTAAAGGTTATAATTTTGTTAATTAGGAAAAAAAAGAAAAAAAAAAAGAAGAATATGTGATTAAGAAAAAGAAAAAGAAAAAAATAAATGGGGGCAAGTTGGGAATAAATGAATGGCTTTGCATTGATTCGCGGAAATGCCCATAGAAGTGGATGGTTAGTGCCATTTCTATGCATTTTATTCACTTTAATTTTTAAAATATAAAAATATTATTTTGGGATTAATGACTTATTTTCTTAAAAATTATATTTGATCAAATCCAGTAAAAGGTTATGACTATTTGGATTTGGATTAAAGAGTTTTAAAAGTTACCGAGTCAAAGTTATTATTTTGTCAAATATATTCTCATTATAGTAAACGAGGCAAAGAAAAGGTGATCTATAATTTATCTATAGAAGAAAATAAAAGATGAACAAATATTTTGCTTGGCCCATCATATACCTCTAAATTTTATGCGAATTTCATTCTATTATTTGCATGCATCTATATTATATTCTAAGAAGATTATGACGAATATAAATCTATGAGAAAGCTTTTAATATAAAACCTCAAGTGTTGGGGAAAAAGAAAATGTATTCTAGAAGGAATGCTCGTGGTCATTGCAAATTTCGGTGTAAAATGTCTTCTGATGAACCTTTAACGTTTAAGTCAGAAAGAGTTGATTTGAGTGAAAATGGAAAGCAATTGGACAATCTTACATGTGGTTTGTCGTTTATGTGATTTAGTGAATTCTTGTGGTTAGAGTTCATCAAATTTCATATTGTTCGGTCCACTTTGTATGATATATAATGTTTATCATTGGTAGGTTTTGAAACCCGATGTTTCATACAATGATCACTGCACTTGTCGTTGGTCCCATAAATGTAGTCGTACATTGGCATGAATAGAGAATAGTTCGTCCTGAATTGCGTGTGGTGGAGCGAGTGAAATCTACAATCATTATATATGTTTAGCCTCAAAATTGATTCAATGTGTTATTCCTAACAGTGTATAATTTATGTTTTGTGTTTAGTAACCAAGATTTCGAGTGTTTTAATCAAAATACTGTAACACACAATTGTAAACGTGTCCGAGGTAATGGTTATCCTTTTCTTGGATGGATAACCACTTATGAGTGTTATGTCGGGAGCCACATACCCACATGGCTCGTAGGTTCCGCGCAGCTAGCATTTCTAAAACACGTTATCAAATCACAATGCATGCTTAGTCAAAATAAATAATAATGGCTTTCCGTTTTGTCTCGGAAGTGTACATGAGTCGTATGTTTTCTTCGCAATGAAGTTCTTAATTGAGTCACCCACATCTTATTCAATTGCCGTTACAGTTTCGTAATAGTGCATCTATATATTTTTTAGATTTTCTTGTGACTATATTGCTGTGTTTTACTTCCTACCTCTGTTAATTAACCAAACTTGTTTTAAACGTGTACCAATATATATATATATATATTGATGGAACATAACAAACTATAACAGATACTAGAATCAAGGGCAATGGAATCCATCAGATGAGAGATTGATATTTAAGAAAAATGGGGTGTATTTGGGAAAAGACTTTGTTAAGAATGGACTGATCAAAATGAATGTATTGACAGTCGTTCTAAAAGTTGTAACAAACAATACTATTAATAACAATGCTCCAGTTGCTTATTTGGTCGAGTCTTTTGATATTTGACATGAACGGTTAGGACATGTGAATTATAAATCATTAAACCGATTAATCAACACAGATTTGTGCGATTTAAAATACTTACCTACAAGAGGTGGTAAAAAGTATTTTGTGACATTCATTGACGACTGCACAAAATACTGCTATATTTACTTGTTACAGAGCAAAAATGAGGCTATAGTAAATTTAAATAATATAAGCTAGAGGTTGAAAATCAACTCGAAAGAACTATTAAAATAGTTCGGAGTGATAGAGGTGGAGAATACGAAGGACAGTTTGATGCATTCTGCAGGGAAAATGGAATCATTCATCAAACAACTGCTCCTTACTCACCTGAATCCAATGGAGTTGCGGAACAAAAAAAACGAACTCTAAAGGAAATGATGAATGCCATGATGCAAGAATCATGCGTAACCCAGAACATATGGGGGAAAACTTTAATGACTTCTAATTATATTCTTAAAAAGGTCACTGTCAGACCAAAAATGGTTGATTGTATATTGGATATGCACACAACAGTAGTGCCTATCGGTTTCTGGTTCACAAATCAGATATACCGGATATCCATGTAAATACAATAATGGAATCGCGAAATGCGTACTTCTTTGAAAATATTTTTCCTTGTAAGGATAAATTAAACCCTAAGCGGAATAGGGAAGAAAGAGACGCAAGCGAAGCAAGCACTCCTACCTTAACTCTAGGAAATGGACAAGGTTCTGAAAATGAACCCAGACGTAGTAAACGGGCTCGGAAGGAAAAAACTTTTGGTGACGATTTTCTAATGATCTAACTCACTGAAAATGAACCAAAGACCTTCGCTGAAGCAATGTCTACGCCAGACGCACCTTATTGGAAGGAAGCCGTCAAAAGTGAGTTCGATTCCATTATGGAAAACCATACGTTTTACATAACTGATTTACCGGAAGGGTTCAAAGCTCTCGGTTGTAAATGGATATTTAAAACCAAATTAAAAATCGATGACACAATTGATAAATAAAAGGCTAGACTTGTAGTTCAAGTTTTCCGCCAAAAAGAAGGTTTAAACTTCTTTGATACATATTCTCCAGTGTCGAGAATAATTTATATTAGAAATCTCGTAAGCATTGCAGCATTACGAAATCTGGAAATCCACCAGATGAATGTAAAAAACTGCATTTCTAAACGGAGATTTAGAAAAAGAGATATATATGAAACAATCCGAAGAGTATGTTGTACCAAGACAAGAACATAAGGTCTGTCGACTTTTGAAATCGATGTATGGACTGAAACAAGCTCCAAAACAATGACATGAAAAATTTGACAGCGCCATGATGTCCAATGGATTCAACATAAATGAAAGTGATAAATGCATTTATTCGAAGACTACGAAAAATGCATATGTCGTTTATATGTAGATGATATGCTTATCCTTGGAAGCAGCAATGATATTATCAATCAGACTAAAACCATGTTGCGTGGACAGTTTGATATGAAAGATATGGGTTTGGCTGATGTAATTCTAGGGATTATAATCACTAGACATCCTGGCGGATACATATTATCCCAAGAACATTATGCTGAAAAGGTGCTTGATAGATTTAAAGACTATTCAAGTGAAACCGCACAAACTCCTACAGATACTACTCTTCATCTGACGAAAAATTCAGGTGAACCTGTATCACAAAATGAATATGCTCAAGTGATCGGAAATCTGATGTACTTGACAAATTGTACCAGACCAGATCTAGCACACTCAGTGAATGTACTAAGTAGGTACACAAGCAATCCAGGACACACCCATTGGAAAACTATAGCCAGAGTATTAAATTACATAAGGTTTACCAAAAATTATGGGTTGCACTATGGTTCCAAACCGGCAGTTTTGGAAGGATACAGTGATGCCAACTGGATATCCGACTCCAAAAACTCAAAATCAACAAGTGGTTATATATTTACACTTGGAGGTGCTGTGGTATCCTGTAAATCTTCCAAACAAACACTTTTGGCTATATCAACAATCGAATCAGAATTCATTGCATTAGACAAAGCCGCAGAAGAAGCCGAACATTTTCGCAATTTCTTGGAAGATATACCGATGTGAGAAAAACCAATGTCATCAATACGTATACACTGTGATAACCAATCGGCTATAGCTCGTGCAAACAATAATCTGTACAATGGCAAGTCACATCATATACGTAGACGACATAAGATCATTAGACAATTGATCTCAAGTGGTGTAATCTCGCTCGATTACATAAAATCAGCTGATAATATAGCAGATCCTTTCACAAAAGATCTGACACGAGATCAAGTTTTAAAATCATCAAGAGGAATGAGTTTAAAGCCTATGAACTAAAGATGAGATTTGATGGTAACCTCACCTATATCATTTGATAGGTTCAAAGGGACAACTAAATCAAATTAAGTCTAAAATAAACACTGTGAAACATTTGTTTCTACACAGTTCCTAAAGATGACAACAGTGTTATCTGCATATACAAAGGATAAACATTGACTTTTAATGAATTCATATATTCTACCCAATGAAGTGAAACAGATCACTTCGGGAAAAGAATACAAATATGAAAGATCACCTTGTGAGTGTGAAATGGGACCGTTTCTAGGAGAATAAATGAAAGGTTGTATTCTCCAAGTTCACTCATGAAAACCATGATGTTCAAGGCCAAAACAAACACAATAAGAGAACCAAAAGTTCTACGAGAAATATAACCACGTTATAAATGTTGTCTCGATTTACACTAGAAATTTGGATTGTTCAAGACATCATGTTCACCCCCTGGCCTTGTAAACCCGACATATATCAACTATGATTGGTTCAATGCTGAAAAATACAACCAAATCAGATACGGTTATCTTTCGTTTATACTCAAGAAAGTCTTTCTTTTTAGCTTTCTCGATCCTAAAGAGTCTTTCAAAGTCACTCTCAGTTTAGAGTCATTTCTATTCATGTGTGAGATTGTTGGACCAAAATGTTATTAAACACATTGGACTTGAAACATGTTGATAATGTGAATATAAAATAGGCTTAGAAATTAGACCCATTAGGGAATAAGTGGAACTTAAGAAAGTCTCACATTGCTTAGGAGGAACTTTTTCTACCTGGATATATATGGAACAAAGTCACTAAGCTACAAAGTGGTTTATGGGGAGAACCAAGGAATCCACACGCGCGCACCACCACCACCACCGCTCGCTCGCTCGTGCTCGTGCTCGTGCTTGTGCTCTGGACTTTGGGTTTTGGGTTTTGTCTCGTCGTCGAGGATTACTAATTTTTTGGTGACTGAAAATGAGATCGACCGATCCTTTTTTGGACCGACCGATCCATCCTCGCGATTTCCAGGATTGACCGGTCCTCTTCTGGATCGATCGATTGCGTGCTACGGATGGTTTCATGCGTGAGTTTCTGGGATCGACGGATCTAAACAAGATCGATCGATCTCGTTTTACGTGAGATTTCGGGATCGACCGGTTTATTCCGGACAGAACGATCGCCTACAGGATCGATCGATCTGATTTTTGGATCGATCGATCGGGTTCAAAATTTGAGTATCCTGAGCATTTCGATAATCTCAAAACCCTAAAATTCGCCGCTCTCTAAATTTCACAAAAAAGGTTCAGCTTTCTCTCGCTATTGTTTATATCTTTCAGAAACGATTCTTAATCTTGAGTATATCGTAGATATTGTGTTCGCAGATTCCGAATTCGAGTGTTGCGAATTGGTCTATAAAAAATTGTATTATGAGATTCAAAAGGCGTATTAAAACCGTCACACTACAAGCGCTTTATTGAGTTAAGGAAAGAGATCATCTCGCCTCCTTTCTGGATTTCATAAAAATCGTTTTATAAATCGTGTTTTCTACAAATTGATTTCTTATTTTTTTTATCACAAATATCAAATCGTATTTTCTTATCCGGTTTTATAGCTCCTACACTATCAGCATCTACACCAAACATGAAACTCAATTTTTATCAAGCTATTTATGAGTCTAAACCACAAGAAAAATCTCATAAGGACTTCGGAAAATCTTCTTAATTTGTTTTTTTTCAACATCTTTTTACATTTGTTTGCTTTTTATTTTGTATAGAAAACATTTAAATTCGGAACACATTAAAAAATAAAAAGAGAAAATTCTATAAAAATACTTTAATTATATTCTAATAAGCCATTTTATATATCATTTTTTTACTGTTTAAATTTTTTTGTCAATTTAATCTAGTAACTTTAATATTCTCTTTAACAGGGCGAAATGCTGAGTTCGAAATTCAGACATGTGTTATAAATTTCAAAATGACCACCATTGTATCACATAATTCCAACATTATCTAGTTTAATTTTCCAATTAATTATTTTGTCCATTCAAATACATTAACTTTTGATCTCATACCCATTTAACATTTTGACTTAAAGATCGTGGTCTTTCCGTTAATTTTTAATAATAAAATATCAATATTTTAATATAAAATAACAAATTCATATAAAAAGTTTCAAAATCATTAAAAATCAGATAAAATCATCAAAAATATTTCAAATTTTTAACAATAATATTTAAAAATTATACCTTTTAAGGAAGTTAATATTTTATTGAAATTATAAAATATTATTTTTAATCAAAAAATAATATTTCATAAAAAATCAAAAAATCATAAAAAAAAATCTTTAGAGTTTCAAATTTTTTATTTTATTGTAAAATAGAATTATTATTTTTAAAATAAAATAATTATAAATTACATTTTTAATTTCAAATAAAAATATGAAACTTATTTTTTCTAAAAAAATATTAATATTTTATTATTAAAATAACAGAAAGATAATAACGGTTAAATAAAAAATGTTAAATAGACATGATTTCTAAAATTGATGTATTAAAATGGGTAAAATAATTAATTGAGATATTAAACTGGATAGCCATAAAATGAAGTATTAAATGGTTTATTTGATAAAATATAGATATTTTTATGGAATTTTCCCAAAAATAAACCGAATTTGTGGGATGCGTAGGGTTTTCGTATGACTCAAATGATCCTACACTTTTTCTATTTTACTAACTTTAAAAAAACTTTAAATTATATTCATCATATTTTTAATGTTTAAAAATTTAAACATGTTTACTCATCTAAACAGTGTATTAAAAATTATTAAGTTTTTGATTTAACAACAATAAATTTTAATTTAAAAATTAAAAAAAAAATTCATGAACGATGAGTATTTTTTATGGTTTTCATTTAGTTTTCTTCACAAAATATATAATTTCTATTTCTGTTTTAAATATAACTCTAGATACTCTATAACATGTATCTAGTTGACTTTTTTTTATTAATTCGACACATAAAAAGCATAAAATCATAATAATTCTAGTTCTTAGTTTATTTTTTATCTTGGTTTCACTTCCGATCATAGATATTAATTACATAGTTAACATTGTACGTTTGTTATGAGTTAATTGGCTTACAAATTTATTGCAAATTGTTTGCAAATTTCCTTACAAATTCTATGTATCAGATATCGAATTTATATATCATCATCATCTTCACATCATGTATAATACATTTAAATATATAATTAATATTAAAAATACAGTTTGAATCCGATCTGGTTAGGTCCAGATTGAAGGGCGAACTAAACATTTGTCGGTGTTAAGTTTTAAATTTAGATCTTTGAACCAAGCCCGATTTACTCGAACAACGATGTAAAGACTGATTTATATCTGACTCAAAAGCATTAGTAAATAATTACACTTGTTCGAAGCTCAATAAGATGTTGAACTCAGAAAGAAAAGTCTTTTTATTTTTGTTTCTAATTTGTTCTTGGTACCTTATGGTCGCTCTCAAAGTTGAACATAAGCTTGTAAGATATAGCCGGCTTAGCTCAATGTTTGCCCGACATGTTTTTTCGAGTGGGTCACACGTACCAATTTGCACGCAAAATGATTTTATGATTCAGTAGCTGTTGTGATTGTGGAGGAACAGTAGGACACGACAAAAAAAGCGTCAATTTTTGTTCTTTTTATATTATTATTTCATTTCGACTTTAATTAAAGCATGATTCTTTGAATTTGACTATTATAAATTTGGAATTAAACATTTATCATTAGAAAAACAACATTTATAGTCAGGCTCTGTGGCTAACAAATAATAGGTTTTATAGGTTTGTTTTTTTGGTCTTCATGATTTAAATTCGACATTACACAATAATAAAAAAAATAAGAATTAATTACCCAGCATTAATTTTTTGAAAAAAAAGAAACATATATTCTTGTGAGGAAAGGTTTGAATCATTGGCTCAGGATTCTCTAGTATAGAAAAGATGCCTGATAATACACATAGTTTATGTCTTGACATGTATTATCAGATGTTGGTTCTGAGCCAAATGAAATTATAGACTAAAACATTTGAATCTTTTAGTTATAGAAACTTAAAGGTTCAGAACTTTCTAATTATCAAAATACTTATAATTAATTCACCCAATCCCCCCCCCCATTTGATTCCATTCTTGTCTGAAGATATGATCTGAATTTTGTTTTCTTTATTTTTATTTTTGTAATGAACTTTGGGAGTACAAAATGACATACATACTCCCAACTCATATGATTGTTCTCACATTATTCTTACTATGATATTTAATTTTAACTTTGACTTTGGTTTCACCAATATCAATAAGATAGTTCACAAAAATATCTCTACTGGAGCAAAATATTTGTCGGTTTGTGAATTTTTATCATCAATTTCTGTGACAAAACTTGGCAGAGGGAAACTCCGTTGCCAAAAACGCTTTATTACTTTCACATATTAATGCCAACATGCAACGTATGATCTTTCTATTATAGTGTGAGTTGTACAAAAATTGACTTCACATTCAGTTAACACATATTTCTATATATGCATTATTTTCTGTATATACATTAATTAATAAGCAACCATCAACTTGTATATTGGATTTTAGTCTATATTGGTTCAAACCTAACTTTTTGCCTTTTGTATTTATATAGAAAATATGTTGTGGTCTTGTTGATATTAGTAGAAAGTATCATCTTTTATATTTGTTTCATAAGATATTTTTGTAAAACACAAACGCAAACACCATACGCAAATTTAATTTTCCTATATATCTTCTCTCCTTTACAACTTGCAAAGAAATTTTGATTAAACATTAAAGATTGCGTCTTTTTTTGCTTTTTAATAACCAGGTTATATATAATAGAAAACAATGAACACAGCTTTACGTACATCCCGAATCAAATTCCAAATTAATTTTTGAAATATTTAGAAAACATGTATTTTTGTCATTTTACACGTCTATTATACCGAATAAAAAATTTGATCCGATTATTAGGTTATTCTAACAATCCTTAAAGATTATGAATTAGTATCAGATTAACAAATTTATTTTTCTAACTCATTTTTACAATTTAATCATAAAATTAATGATATAATTTGGGAAAAGATAGAACAAAATCTTTGATTCTCTATTATAGGTGGTAAGGATAATTATATAGGTATTCAAGAGAGTTTAGGAGAGATAAAAACACAAATATTTAATTTCCTCCATAAAAAATTCATAATCGTGTGAATAGACAGGGATCAATATTTCTATTTTAAAAAGTCAAAGAGATTTTAATTAAATTAATAACAATGGTTTTATCTATATCATGTTTTCCTTTTCATAAATAAGTGATGTCAAACTTTACAAGTGTGGTAGCTCAATTTTGGTAGAGTTCTGATGAGAGTTTAAAAGTTATGCATTAAATATCTTGGGACAAATTATGTAGGGATAAAATCAATGGTAGGATTGGTTTTTGGAGGATTCTAATACGACTCTATTTGGCAAAATAGTTATGGTGATTAATTAATAATCCAGAGTCTTTTTTTTGTAAAGGTTTTCAAATATAGATATTATGGAAATTTGAATCATTTATATCCAAGTAGATCATACTCTTCATCTTATCTTTGAAGGAGTATTGTATCGACTAGATCTGTGATATACAAATGATTTATCAAAAGGGTGGTAACATGGTCATCTATTTCAGTATGAATCTCAGCCTCTTATCCAAAATAAGTAAAATATAAAACTTATAACTATTATATTCTTTTGATTTACCCAGTCACAAGAGAGTTAGAACACCCAATTGATACACTCGATTATTGAACTGGAGGACGCAAATATTAGTTTAAAGATATCAGTCAATCATTGGTCAAGACTAAATATTTACTCTTGGCATTTTACAAAAAACACAAAATATACGGTTAAATAAGAATATCAAACTGAACAGGTTATTGTCATATAAGTTCGGAATAAACAAATTTATGGGGCCATATAATAGTGTTTTACATGCTTTCTAGTAGAAATTAAAGTATCTCCCAAAATTAAAATATTTCAAATGGAAGTTATCGACTTGTTTATCGGTTAAACATAATCTAAAATCAAGAGGCATAAATTGTGATTTTCAATGTGAAAGATGTGGAGGCAGAAGAAAAAACAATAAATTATGTTTTATTTGAATGTCTGTCGGCGCTATAAACATGAACACTCTCACAAATTCCATCAAATTCAGAAATGTTTCCTAAATCATTGGTATATTCAAACTTGGATAATCTGTTTTGGAGATTACCTCCAGAGCTTTCTAATCAACAATTCACAAGGATATTATGGCACATTTGGAACAGTCAGAACGATGAAAAATTTAACAATATAGACTGGATCCCCCAAGAGATACTTAATTTACTGGAGTCAAAGTCATTATTATGGAATGAGGCTCATGTACCTGGGACTAATAAAATATCACAATAACAGTTGGTTTAACAGTCATTCACCTTGTAGTTAATGGTAAATTATGTCATATTGATTGTTCATGGAAGGAAGATGATGTTTTTTAGGTTAAGGGTGGTATAATAGTTACGAAGGAATATACATTTGGATGGGAGCAAGAAATGTAAAGAATAGCCTTTCACCCTTACATGCAGATTTAAAAATGATTATTTGGACCATAGATCGCATGATTGCTTTACAACAACCAGAAATAACATTTGCAAAAAGCAGGTAAAAATGGTGTCTGCACTGCTATAATGACTTGCTTTTTCAATCCACCTATAAGAGATCCAGCTATGCAAGGAGTCTTTCAACGCATTCAAACTTTCATTAACTTCACACACAAACAACATAAAAATGGATAAATTAGCATAAAATGCTCATATTCAGCTAATGGATAAATTAGCACAAAATGCTCGAATTCAGCTGATTTTTTTTTTGGGTTCATGTATCTATACCATCATTATGATCTACAGATTTATCCTAAGCTATATTATTGACAAAAAAAATCACAAATCATCTATCTATTCGAAATTGTAAAAAAAAAACACCACTATCATTGAAAAAATGAATCGAATTTTCCTTAAACACGACAAATATGGAGGGTAGATTGTGATTTCTATTTGAAGAGAACGACACATCTGATTGTTATTTCATTTAAAGAAAAAAGCACCAGTATCATATATTAACATTAAAACCAAAAAATAGAATCAATCTAATCTTATTATATATAAGCGATTAAACTTAAAACAATAATGTCTATATTTAGACCGGTCCTAATCTCATCGCTCAGGTCATGTGTGGAGGTGCACTGATTGAGAAACTAAAAGTACGGATTGGTGTACATTGTCCTACCTTCTCTTTTGGTTTAATGTACATTGTCCTACTATTATCATAAATGCATTTATGTAAGTATCTATATTTTATTAGGGAACATAGATATCTACAGTATTAAACATATGAGCGACGTCTCCTATCTCCTCTCCACATCAACTTTTACTTTTCCTGCGCTAACAATGTTACACCACATTCGAACCAAAGCTATAAAAACTGCCCCACTTTCATTTTTGTTAATCACTTGTAATAAACTAATAACAAAAGTTTAAGGTAACAATAAGTTGTACATCGAGGCTTGTTTGTGTCTAGGCTTCGTGTATTCTTACAGCATAATATTATTGCATTTGAATAATTGATGATTACTTACGGTTACCATTATAAACATTTTTATGTTTTATTCACGTGTCATAAAGAATAGCAGTGAGAACATTTTAATTTAAGTATAGGATTCTCTTCTTAAAAAACGATGAAAATAAGTTTTAACTGGTTACCGTTTCAAGCGTAATACAAGAGTCAAATGCGTGTCAAAGATCACTAAACAATACACTTTTAATCAGTTGTTTAAGATATGAATATTTTTGAATAACACTGGGTTTAGTTTTAAATCATTTTATTACATTTTTTCAGATTAAGACTATGTATTTCATGTAAATTTTGCCGGACGTAAGGTTTGCATCTTAACTGTTCGTAATGCAAGTTTGAGGTGTGAGAAGATAGATTATTCGTTAAATACCAAAGCATAGTTAAAAGCTTGAATTACTAGAATGCTTTAGAGTCATCACTCTAGTAACGAATCTAGTTTTATTAATTAATATCAAGTAGGCAATATATATTATAACTACAGCAAATAAAAATTCTAACTCCACTGTTCGGCCAATATCATCCGGAGGTGGCTTGGCCGGCAAGGTACCATGAGGGCCCCATCGTGATCGAATCCGTACTCCTCCTCCGCCCGTTCCAGAAGTTTCTGGAACTTCGGGTGTGCTAGATACATTAATGGGACAACAAATCTTTGTGTAAGCTCATGACATCCATCAACGGCTATCACCGCAAAATGACCTTCCTTCACATCTTTTGGGACATAATATTCGTCAGAAGAAGGTTTTTTGGCCGAGGAAAAGCCTTTGATCTGCACTAACCTCTCTACAACATTCTTAATCTTCACAATTCCACCCGTTTTCTTCTTTGATGACTCAACTGTGGTCATTCTTTTCCTGGCCATGATAACAAACTATCTAGGTTGCCTTTTCTTTCTTTTTTTTTCTCGATCGGGGTTTTGAGGGTTTTCAGGTATGTTCGAGTATAGAGATCCTGTGTGAGAGGTAGTATATATAAAGAGTAATGGTGCAAAGAGGATAAGGAAGAAGAGGAAGAAGTGAGAAGGAAGAGTATAGGAGACCAAAGCATGTGGTTGAGTTGGTTTTCTTCCCTTTGAATTTTCCACAAAAGCTGTTTCCATTGTAAGTTCTAATTTGTCTTCTTTTGTTTTTTACCGTCTGTAAAATTAACATTGACTATGGAGGAAAACTCAACCATGACGACCAATAAAACACACTAAGATCATGAGTTCTACTCCATTAACTCTTCAGGACAAGTTTTGAACTATTTCCATTATAATCCCAGTAGAAGTTTTTTTTTCAACTTAGATACAGATATAGTTTCGTATTATAATTTACATGTACACGATGTTATATATATCTACGGTACCCTAACTATAACATGATTGCTCTTAGATCGTATATGTAAATTTAATCCAGTGTCAGGTAACCTTTTTGGTTAAATTTGAGTTAGTTATAGATCAAAAGAATGTTCTTTGTACAAAATAACTTCAACAGCAGAAGAAGCAAGATAATTTGAGAGCCAAATGCACATTTACCGAATAGATAATAAAATAAATTTATATTACATAAACTAGACTATAGATTATAGATTATAAAGTCATAAAGGGTAGTATTTTATGTACTTTTATATTAATTTTGAAATTTAATGATGAAATTAATATGAATTGAAAAGAACATTTAAAAGTAACGTGTGGGTGCCCAAAAGAATGTAGTTTGTCCAAATTGGACGAAGGAAAAAGAAAATAAAAAAAAATCTGAGGAACAATATGTTCAGTTAAATGAAACTTATTTTTTTAAAAGCTGAAACTTTAAAAGTTTCATAAATAATATTAGAAAAGATGAAAGAGGTGAAAAGGTAGAATAATTGGGAAGAAAAAATCATTGAAATGTCTCAGTATACACTTATTTATGAGATATCAGAGATGCAAATGTTCTTAGTTATAACTTGTAAAAACTAAGTGACAGATGTGTTGAAAACGTTTTTATCGTATGGCCGAAAGTTTTGCATCCATAACGACTCGATGATAGCATAAAATTGGATTGAGAATCAGTTGTAGTGATGTGATTCATAAATGGACGGAACTGAAACAAATTTAATATAAAAATTTCATAAATTTTTACTGCAAATTTGTGATGTTGCCTGACCGGTACGGTCAGCTAATATTTGTGGTGAAAACTATATATTCTATAGTCTTATAATGAGTTTTGTTTCTTATAAATATGTTTGAGTAGGATTTCGGTAAAAGCATAACATTTATACATTTAAAAAATTTGAATATGGATGGTCACACATCAACAACACTATATACAAAACAAACTAAACTATATATTCTATAGTCTTATAATGAGTTTTGTTTCTTATAAATATGTTTGAGTAGGATTTCGGTAAAAGCATAACATTTATACATTTAAAAAATTTGAATATGGATGGTCACACATCAACAACACTATATACAAAACAAACTAAACTATATATTCTATAGTCTTATAATGAGTTTTGTTTCTTATAAATATGTTTGAGTAGGATTTCGGTAAAAGCATAACATTTATACATTTAAAAAAAGTTGAATATGGATGGTCACACATCAACAACACTATATACAAAAAAAACTAAACTATATATTCTATGAAACTTTAATATGGTGAACTACAGTTTACAATTAACAAAGCTTAACTACGAGAACAATAGCTATCAAAGTTAATAATGGTAAGTTAAACTTTTTTACTGCGTTTTGTTTTTAGTGAGTCAAAATAGTGTTACATTTTAAATTTAATGGAAAATTCAGTAAATAGGCTGACGGCTACATTCATTGTATAGAGATTAGTCAGGTGCTAAAAATCTCGATTACTCTTTGATTTTTTTTTTTTAAAAAAACGTTTCGACTTATTTCACGTTCATCCACATTGTTTATCTAAACCAAACAAGAGTTCTCCACCTTAGAAGGTTTGATGAAATGTCATTTCCAAATGTACACAGTATTGTGTGTCCTTATGAACTGTGTACTAGTACTGTGCTTTGTATCTCTGCATGCAAACTCGTGATCGGTTTCCTACAACATCGCATAAAAGAAATGTACATGTGATATAAATGTTTCCAATTCTAAACAAAATAAACATAATTATTTGGATATTCATAGATCAAATTCACATAAGAGGTACAACTCTGCTGGTAAATACCAAACGGTTTACTGAAACATCCTGACCTAGAAATGTTATAAATCGTAAAAAAAATTGAAGTAAATAGATCGAACCAAATACTCTCCATCATATAAAATGCAATCACAGGTAAAGAAGAATGTCACTACTTTATTAAATGAAATTCGAGACTAATAAAATATCTTAAGAATCGAAGGCTACAATAATGTTCTATTATTTTCTGTTCCAACTCGAACAATAAATCTTAACATGCAAACAATATAACGACCAACCCCATCAAACTCTACATTCCATACTAGAAACCTATCAATAATCCGTATAATTCACTTACTTAACCAATTAAGTGATACATTTCTATATACTTAATCAATTTTACTGAAGATCATTTACAATACGAAGATCCGCTTCGACCCCAATGGTCGAAACGGCCCAAAGACGAATCGATCCCAAAGGTCCACATTGTCCAGAAGGTCTACATCGATCCATCGGTCTACATCGACTCGTAAGTCCACCTCGACCAATCAGTCCATATATTGCCTTAAACCACACAATATCAATGGTCCCTTAAGATCTCTCACGTCTCGAAGCCACATGATCCCAAATATCCCTTACGGCCTGATCCGAAGATCTCTTACGATCCATAGCCAATCATATCATTCGTTTCTTTCCATAAATAATTTATCATTTCATTTATATTTTTTAATTTAACTTATCATGTCTCGACTTATTTAAAATCAAAACCACGTTTTACCAATAAACATTACCTAAACATGGAATCATCAGACACAATCTAACATGCTTCATCTTATGAACATGAATAAACGTTCTTCGATTCCAAAAAAAAAATCAATTTCGAAGAACGAAGAACAAAGAACAAAGTTTTATAAACATCATGATAAACCACACAAAATCAAACATATATCACAATGAATAGTTTGAGAAGATTGAGTTACCACAAATCACGTCCTTACCTCGATTGAACTAAAATTATCAAAGACTCTAAATCTTACTGACGTTATCCGGCAAAGAATCTTGCGGTCCTCCTTGTCGAACTATTTACTCTAGAACTCGTTCCTGCTCTGCCTTTTTTTTTTTGTAAAATTCTGAGTTGTTTGAAAAATAAAACATCAAATGTCTTTTTATAGTATTTTTGGACTTGTTCACTAAGTTAAACACTTAATGCCATTTTTCTTATCTAGCTCGTTCTTATCAATACCATTAAATAATCATTCACCCTCTGCAAAATATTTCATAATCAATTTCCGCTGACCCGACTTTTTTTATTAATATTTCTCCTACTTTGGTCTGCTAAAACCTGCTTTATTTACATCCCACACTTTTTAAGTCACCGATCCGTTCTTAAGCGGCTTTTCAGGTCCATTCTTTCTATATATAGATCCTGACCTTTCATACATAACACACGTCAACCAGTTTTAATGGATTACTCATTTCAAATCACATAATTTACATGCTCCAAAAATATATATAAATTCAATCTGAGATACTTTTTGTTATCAAAAAAAAAAAATAAACAAAACTATATGTTGACAAAAAAAAAAAAAAAAAAAAAAAACTATATGTCGCTCATTTTCTTATAGTAAACTCTTCCGAAACCCGTTTCCATGTTTTACTAAGTGTTCTAATTTTTTCTGGAAGATAAAATATCCATATGAAAAAAAGACCTAAAAGGCAGAAAAATAATAGAAGCTGAGAGAAAAAACATAATTAAAAATAACACAAAAAATTTCACAATGAATGTTTTAAAATTTTGATGTCTTTTTCGCTTATGTTAATCTACTCAAAGTGATATTCATATTATGTGCAGAAAAATATATAATAGTGGAAATCAATTTTGAGTTAGTATATATATATATATAACTTATTAAAGTTTTCAAAATTTCGGATCCATATCGTCGAATGAAAATGAAGCCACAAGTTGACAATAAACTGAAACAAAAATGGAACTGTTACATAAATACACATTCACACAAACATACGTACTAACCACCTCGTACCACCAATAATCGTAAAAAAGTAAATTGTTGCCCATAAATAAAAATAGTAGTCGGCATTTAACAAGGAAACATGTGGGAATAGAGAAAAGTCATTGTCCCAAAAAGCTACTCTTGAACGTCACTCCAAGGTGGAAACTTCTCGATAATATCCTAGAACTTCATGACTATATAGTATATAGCTAAACCATCTTGACATAATATGACCTAGTGATTAGACATATGATTGCCTAAATAATTCCACATTGTTTATTCAATTATTTATATGATAGAAAAGCGCATATAATGTTGTCCAAATTTAATTCGAAAGCAATAGCTCAGTCACCCACTAACTTCGGGCTGGTCCGACACGGACAAGGAGTTTACTTGATTTATCATTTTTTCTTGTTTTTGATATTCATCGATTTGTACTTTCAGTTCAACTCTATAGATACATAAACACGCATATACTAGCTGTGAATGAAATTTGGTAGGATATTTTGATGAAATAAGGTTATTAGTTAACAAAAAAAAGGGTTATTAATATCTAAATACCACTGCAAAGTGCAAACCAGAATACCTAGTAATATAATGACTACTAAATATTTATTTTGGCGTTGTCCATGAACATAAAGAATGAATGATCTTTACGGTGATTTGGATCAACGACATATAATTAGAAGTTAAAAAGGCAATTAACATGACAATGATTTTTTTTTTCTTTTTGGAGAGTAGCAAGAAAAACCATTTTAGAAGAAAGTTACCCTATATGACATCTCATGACACAAAAAACAAATTGGTGAAGTATAGCAAATTGAGAGAAAATTGAGAGCAAATATGATATAGAGATATATATAACGAATACATATTTTATCAAGTGAACATTTATTTGATAAGAATAATTATTTTACAAAATGAAAAACATTAAAAAATTAAAATAAAATATATTTTTTATCTCGCTAGAAGAGCAAAACAATCTTGTTATATTTAGTCCCCCAAACTAGGAAGCATGGAATTTCCGAAGATGATACGTTTTCTGCTTCGGAATCGGGACATGGTTTAATTGTATCGATCAGATTTTGATATTTACAAAAATACATTTAACTAAAAAAGAAAATAAAATAATTGATTTTTCTTTATATCAATCTTAAAAGTCAAAAATAATTTTTTTAAACAAGTAAATTTAATTTCATAAAAATTTAATAACCAAATTTTAAATTTTAAAAAGAAAAAGGCATATGAATGGTCAAATTAAAAATATATATTGTTTCAATAAAAATAAAAAATGAAATATTTTAATACATGTGATAAAATTTAATTAAAGATAGAAGAACATCAAAGAGAAATTAAAGACATAATTTTTAATATGTTAGACTTCTATATTGGTAGATAATTTGTATTCATAATCTTATTTCATTTATTCTCATGGATAATTTAATATTACTTTTCAATTTTTTAGTTTTGATTCCTTTACAGCTTATACAATAACAAATTATAAACTTTACTATATGTAGAGCCTAATCTAGTAAAAAAATTAAAATTCTAGTTAGATATAGAGCTACAAAAAAATAACAAACTAGAAATCAGAGAAATTTTATTTTTGATAATATAATATAGATATTGTAGGAATCATGTGGCAAAATGGTATCCAACTCTGCATTCATTACACCAAGTCTGGAGTTTGAACCCAGCATCCCACATGTTATTTGGGATATTAAAGCCACTAGGCTATGTTGAAAAAAAAAAAACATAGCCATTAATGTTTATTTATCATATATATATATATAATTAGCCACTTTTCTTTTCATCTAGATTTTCTACATCAGAAAAAAATTCATCCAATGCAAGCTAATTTAGATGATTGGTACTTTTATTTAATATAGTACAAAATAGCAAATAATACAAATAAACTAGTTAAATAAATATAAAATAATTATAATTAAAAACTATAATATTATAAAATAATAAATACTGAAATATTTTTATGCAATAATATTTACACCTAGATTTCCAATCAAAATTTTTATTTAAGATCTATTCTACTAATATATTAGAATGTGGTTAAGATTTTAAGAATGTAAAAAAGATTTTAATTAATAAAGTAATAAATTAATTATCTTACATAATACATCTTAAATTTAATGTTTCAAAACTATTTTTATATTTCATTTCTAAATTTAGAATATATTATGGAAAATATAGAAACGATTTTCTATTATAAGATGTAAATCTTAATAAAATCAATTATGTCACTATATTAAATTCAAAATATAATTGATCCTCTATATATTATTCTTATTCTTTAAAATAAGATGTCATTATAAATTTATGAAAAATAAAATAATTTAGAAATACAGAAGTAATTATGTTAACTAATAAGGAATATAGTGGGACAAGAAAAATATTTCTAATTTTCTAAATTTAATTAGTTGAAATGTAATAGTTAAATAAATATAAGTGTAATGATAAATTTGATTGATAAAAGATAATAAAAGTTCATGAAAATCACTTATAAAATAAATCAGTTAAATATAAAAATAGTTTCCTCCCAAAAAAACTCTGATACCAAATACCAAAGCTAGTCATTGATCAAGTAAGAGTGGTGATTTGAGAGTTATGTGAGATTTTGAGGGAGGAGCTCCGTTTGTTTGTAGGTGTTTACACTTGTCTTAGAAGTAAAGGAAGTGGGTTTGGGGTTGACTCGCTCCTCCACTGTTTTCTTATTGTGTCTTCTTAAGATTTTATATGAGAAAACTTCTTTTATTTTTGAGTTTTTCCTTCTATTTTTAAAAGAGGAAATTTGGTGAAGCATCTTTCTCTCTTGTCCATCTTTAGCGGCAACTGTTCTTGAATGATTTGCGCACATTATGGCTCAACTGAACTTTTGGGCACAGTAACGACGCATCCGGTCATGCTGGGTTGGTGGACTATAGCCCTCTTGTCATATGTTGAATGCACATGGGACCAAGAAAAATGCCCCCAATAAATATTAAACAAAAAGTCAAAATTTTATGAATAATTAGGTGTTTGATATTTATTAAGTGTGGTATTTTTATGAATAATTAGGTGTTTGATGTTAATCGGTCTACAAAAAAAAATCGAGTGGTGTTCGAGTTATTGAGGTTATTAGAATTTAATTGCGGTGGAAATCTTAACTGAACAATTGACCATTACTTAGAATTGTTTTATCATATAGTATAATGATCCAATAACCTCAACAAGACCAATGATCGAAATCCCGATCCTAGATTCTAGTGTCAATTAAAATGAGTGAATTTTACCATCTATAAACTATCAACTCCAAACTTATTTAGAGGTTTAGCTAATAAATAAATCAATTTTTATTAGTTTAGTTTATATTAACTAAAACAAATTGGATAAACCAAAAAATACATAAACTTTAGAGCAATTTTCATTAATAACACTAAAAATTTATGTAAAAATAGCAAACAAAAATAAAAATCAGAAAAATAATACTCATTACAAGGTATAAATACAATTATATCCTTATTTACAAGTTTATTAATTAAATATATCAAAACATATATTTATTAATATATTAAAATAAATAAATAATAAAAAGTTTCAAAAATTCTTTTTTTGTAATGTAACATTATTTTTTTCAATTTTACAAAGGTTTCCTAAATATGTAATTAGACTTTCCAAAATTCAAATTTTTTATTTTTTCAAATTTAGGGTATATATATATATATATATATATTTAAGAAGATTTTTTGAATATGTATGACATCTTCGTCATATTTAGGAAAGCCTTTATGAATATATATATATATATATATTTAGGAAAGTGATATATGAGATTTTGAATTTTTTATACAACAACTCAAATTTGGTTGAACATGTTAACACAATGTGATAGCTCAAAATCATTTTATGTTTATTTGAATATTTGTAAATTTTAAAATGGTCAAATAATTCATCTTAAAATGTGTGATGTGAATTATATGTATGTTATAGATATTCATAAATGTTTTTCTAAAAATTAGTAAGATGTCATCTACATTCAGAAAGGCTTTTCTAAATACACATTTATTAAGGTTTTCCAAAGATTTATAAATATATCATACACATTCAAGAAAGTCGTATTAAAGATACATGAAAGTCTTCCTAAATACACATATAACTAAAATTTAGGAATTCTTCCTATATATTATGTAAGATCTTTCTAAATACATATTCAGTAAGGTTTACATAAATATGCATTCATGAAAAAAAAAATTAAGTACACATTCATGAAACCTTTCCTAAATTTTAGGAAGATATCATACACATTCAGGAATACATTCTTAAACTTTAGGAATAAATCATACTCATTTATGAAGGCTTTCTGAAATTCACGTTCTAGAAGATCTTCTTAAGTACACATACAACTCAAATTTTAGAAAGTTGTTATTTTTATTCAGGAAAATATTTTTAAATATACATATAAACTCAAATTTTAGAAAGTTGTTATACACATTCAGAAAATATTCATAAATACACATTGAGGAAGGCTTCCTTCAATTTCAGGAAGACTTTTTAAATATTAGAAGATGCCATACACATTCAAGAAATCTTTCCAAAATTCACATTCATAAAGATCACCTTAAACATACATATAACTCAAATTTATAAAATTATCTTATACATTCAAGAATGCATTTTTAAATATACATTCATGAAGGCATTCCTAAATTTCATAAAGATGTCTTCCTAAATACACATAAAACTCAAATTCAAAAAATCGTCATACACATTCAGGAATATCTTCTTGAAACTTTTGAAAAAAAAACATTTCCAAAAAAATATTTTGAAATTTTTTCAAAAATAATTTTTTTTATGTTATAATCATTAATTATTAGGGATAATTTGGTATTTTCCAGGTTTATTGAATGCTATTTTCTGATTTTATTCTTTGTGTGCTATTTGTTTACATAAACTTGTTTTAATACTATTTGAGGGTATTTCTCTAAATTTTGTATGTTTAAAAATAAATTTTAACTAAATTTAATCAAATCTTAGCTGAGTCAAAGTTAAGATTTGTCAAATCACACAGAAACAAAACCAAATGAAATTTCTTTTTATGGTATTAATTTTGTAATACTAAGAGAGGAACCACACGATTTATCGAAATATGCTAAGATATGTGGCATTATATGAGCAGAAACAACCTCTCTTCCTTGCGGCGAGCTCGTCCATTATATGTTCAGCCAAAATATCTCAATTCTGGTTTGCAAGAGAGCTTACCTAATTTATTAGACTCCAAAGTTGATACATCACATACAATACTTTTTCGATAAGTTCAGGTTTCCACAAACAAGTAAAAGCTTGAGACATCACAGACAATACTTTTAAGAGTAAAAATCAAATATAAAATTTGAAAAGGAAAATCAAATTTATTTTCAGAATGACTTACTTGTTCGTTATTGAATTGTAGAATTTATTTATCAATAAAATGTTTAATTCCTTGACTTTTAAAGAAATAGAATCTCTAATGTACTTGTAAAAGCAGCTCATAGAGGTCAAAAGCGAATTGAAAAAGGTGAAAGAATATGTCAAAATTCTGCTTGCAAACCATATTTGTATAAACTGATATGGTAACACCCGAGTTTTTTTTTTTTTTTTATCTTTATTATAGACAGAATAGTCTGTATTAATTAATATAAGACTCCATATAGAAAGTGGGTCCTTAACTAAAAATATAGACATTGCAATATCCCTCAAAGTTGAATAGGTAAATATTGGAACTACTAAGTCTTCTATCTCTCCAGACTTTGGTTTTTCCTTTTCTTTTTATGTTCCTTAGTTATATATATATATATACGCCTCCTATATATATTTCCTGTAATATACTCCAGATCTTTTCTTTTGGCGCCTCCAAAATCACATGACGTAGCAAGAGTTCGGAGCCTCTTCGCTGAAAATCTCCATCATTGGGCCTTCCATGAAATCGTAAGGCCCAAGTCCACGATTGAAACCTCCCGGAGAACCAACTTTTGTAATTCCCTCTGCGTTCTCCTTCTTGTCCTTCTCAGGAAAGACTTGGACGGTCTTCTTCAGTTTCCTTTTCAGATTCTCTGTCACCGTCTTAACCTCCATCTTCCCTGTGACACTCACCACTTCCTTCTCCCTGTCGATTTTGACCTGGTAGACACCTGTTGACACATACTCAGTCCCGTTAAAAACAACACTGAAACAAGTTTTGTAATAGTCAATAACACCAATACACAAATTTCAGTATCAGCAATGATGAAAAAGCTACCATGAGTTATCTATTCTTTGCACTAAATGAGAACTCTGACCTTTGGTCTTCGAGATTGTCTTGTGAATCCTCTTGATGCAACCATCACAAGAGCATTGCAGCTTAAGTATCATTGTGCTCACAGCAACCTATAACAAGAAGTCAAGAACAGTTCTTATAAGTCTCATGCTTCTCACACGAGTTACTACTTTCATATTTGTAAGGCTAAACTGGCTAATCCTTATGAGCACATAGAAGATAATGGCTACACTATTTATTTACAAATAAATAATTTCAGAAGAGAAATGTTTCTTGAAACGCAAGTAAGTCAGAGAGGCATCTACCTCTTGGTACTACGACCTTAGTACCTTACTAGTCATGCTTTGATTAGTTGTCAGAGAGATATATTTTTTAAACCAGTCGAATCTAAACGCAAGCAATGAATGTATTTCATGGTGCTTTCGAGCCTACCAAAGTCTTGTTATCAGCCTTTGTGTCATGGTTTACTTTGGTTTCTTTCTTTGGCTTTGGAGATAACAGTTCGATCTTCTTCTTGCTCTTCTTCTGCAGTTTCTCTGCAACCTTCACTGGGTCCATAAATCCAATTAGAGTCAGCTTGTTCGAAACAGGATCTGCTCTCACTGTTTCAACTCCTGATACAGTCAAAATCAAAACACAGGAGAAAGTAAACACGGAATAATAACAATAGCTCATGAAATCAAGCGATGAAACAAAGATCCACAAATCCAAAACGCTAGAGATTTCAATCCTTCACAATGACTGCGTCAAAAGAGCAGAAACAGAGGTATATATATATATGTATGATTCTGAAATTAGATCCGAGAAAAGGGGATAAAAGTTAAACGGCGATGAAGAGATGAAAAATCTTCATCGTGATGACTAAAAGTGGTTTTAGTGTTCAATAGAAATAGGCGATCATCGATGCTCGTAAACATCATCGGAGAGAAAACGATTAAGACGATCGACTGAAAGGGAAAAACCAATTTGAAGATTCAAATTCGGCAAAGATTTTCCAGGAAAATTAAAACTAAATGTGATACATCGAACGTGACATTAAGGATTTCGAAATACGCAGAAATAGAAGAAAAAACAGAGCGAGATGTTTTTTCGAAAAAAACAATTCGAAAATTCAGATTCGGAAAATATTTTCCAGGAAAAAGTTAGAAATCGAACGCGACATAGAGGATTTTGGAATACTCGAGACGGAAAAAAACAAGTGCAGAGAAAAGCATAAAACGAGATTATATTCAGAAAAACATGACGCAATGATGTAGATTTTTGAGTACTCACGCAGAATCGATTCGATCTCTAGGATTTTATTATGAAGAAATACCTTCCAAACGACGAGCCAATCTGACGATCCTTGCTACACATCCGTCGCAGTGAAGATCAATCTGAAGAACAACGTGAACAGGCGACTTTTCCTGTTCCTTTTTCTTCTCACACTCGCACGCCAGATTCTCGAATTTCGTCTCCATATTCTGCAAATATAGAACGAAAAAACCTAAAGAAGCTAAGAAAGCGACAAAACAGAAGTAAAAAAAATGAAAATCCGAGACGTTGAATCGCTGAAAAGAAAAACAAGCGAGACAGAGAGAAGAACATTGAACCTGAATCCAATGCTTCGAGTTTTCTGGAGATTTTCTCTGAAGATTCAAAAGAGGGAGAGAAACTAGAAGACGACGAAACCTGAAAAAGGTTTCTGCGAGAGGCGGCGAGAGTGTGTGGGAGGTTAGGGAGGAATATGCATTTGCTTCAGAGTCCGTACACCTTTTGCTACTCTCTCTCCCTTCCTTACTCATTAAAACAAAATGAAATTTCCATATCATATATTTATCTGAAATTTGCATAAAATAACTTATATTTTATCATTTATTACTAAAAAATAATCGATCACAATTTTACTTCATCATATTCTCTATCTTCCACATAAGCTCTAATTTAACATTCATTTTATTTTTATACTATATAATAGTTTGTTAAAACACATTTAATTTTTATAAAACATATTTATTTTTTTTATTAAAAATACATAGTACAATATTACACATACAAACCATAAAACATACATAATTAATTAGTTAAATATATAATTAGAAGAATTTTGAATATTTAAAAGTTAATTTTAAGGATTCATGTCTTAAAATGATCGATTTTTGTGTGTGTCCAAATTAAATAAAACAAATTTTTATTTACAGAGTTTAAAAAATGATGAATTTTGGTATTAAAATAAAAAATAATTTTTTTATTTATCAAGAAATATTTGAGTTTCAAATTAAGAATTAATAAAAAACACAAAATATATATATCCAATAAACAATTTACAAATATCAATGAAATAGAAAAAAAAATGAAAGACATTCACACATGAGTGAGACAGCCTACAAAGACAACTCACACCTTACAAAGACAGGTTAAAGACATTCATGCGACACGTTAAACAGACCAGAAAATAAATCTGCCACAATGTCAAAAACAATTCTGCAAAACAATTATGCGATAAATACAATAAACTGCGAGAAATAATTATGGGACAACATAAAAATAATTCTGCAAAAATAATTATGCGATAACTACAACAAAACTATGAGAAAATAATTCTGTGACAACATAAAATAATTCTGAAAAACAATTATGCGATAACTGCAACAAATTGCGATAAATAATTCTGCAAAACAATTATGCGATAACTACAAAAAACTATGAGAAAATAATTCTACGACAACATAAAAATAATTCTGCAAAACAATTATGCGATAACTACAACTAAAATTGTCAGAAAATAATTTTGCGATAACATAAAATAATTCTGAAAAACAATTATGCGATAACTGCAACAAACTGCGATAAATAATTCTGCAAAACAATTATGCGATAACTACAAAAAACTATGAAAAAATAATTCTACGACAACATAAAAATAATTTTGCAAAACAATTATGCGATAACTACAACAAAACTGCGAGAAAAAATTCTGAGATAACATAAAAATAATTATGCAAAACAATTATGCGATAACTACAAAAATTGCAAGAAAATAATTCTACGATAACAGAAAAATAATTCTGCAATAACTTAAGAACAATTCTGCGAAAATAATTATGTGATAACATAAAAATAATTCTGTGAAAAAAATCTGCAACAACATAAATGCAGTGGCAATATCGTAATAATGTTTTTTACAACATCCCAATAGAAGTACAACTGAGTTTTTAAAAAAGTAAAAAGTAATTTAGTAATTAATATAAAAATATGTTATCTATATAAATACAACTAATATATAAGTCATTATAGTTATTCATCCTATATTAATTTGTTGAAATATTTTAAACGTGTGGTATGATTATATGTAACAAGATAACACTTTGGGTTATATTTTTTTATTATGTTAACTTAACTTAATAATTTTAATAAGAGATAATTTGGTGAAGTAAAAAATGCTTCCTTATATACACTTTTAAAAATTGTTCAACATATCTACAGATAGCATGTATGCCAATTGTAAATCGTTAATCATTTAATTGTTTTTAGACAAAAATAATATTATGGGTTTGATGACAGTTAAGTTTTAAATCATTAGATTTTTGTTTTATATTTTACTAAAAAAGGGTCATCATTCATTTAAATTTAAATGGTAATAAAGTTTTTTTTTTGGCAGCAGTAATTAAGTCTCAAAGTAATAACAAAACAATAAATAGTTATTGCTTTTGCATTATGTTGCCAAGTCTCTCTAATCAATTAATCAAAACTCATGACAAAGTTACACTAATTACAGCTAAGCTAAAAGATACTAATTACAGCTAAGCTAAAAGATACTAATTACAGCTAAGCTAAAAGATACTGTAGAAAAAAAACTCGAGTATAAAAGAGAAGAGAATATGACTCCATTGAAAATCGAAGAAGAAGAAGATAAAATCTACAAAAACAAATGTCTCTAATCACTCTTCTCTTCTTCTCAATCCTCTCTCTATTCAAAATCTCTGACTCGTCTCCACTGAAACCATACCCTCTTCCGATTTTACCCCTCCCTTCATCACAACAGCTCCAATGGCAGCTCGGATCCATGGCCATGTTCCTCCATTTCGGACCCAACACTTTCACCGACTCCGAATGGGGCTCTGGAAAAGCCGACCCGTCCGTTTTCAACCCAACCCATCTCAACGCGAGCCAGTGGGTCCAAATCGCCAAAGACTTCGGCTTCTCTCGCGTCATCCTCACGGCGAAGCATCATGACGGATTCTGCCTCTGGCCCAGCGAATTCACCGATTACTCCGTCAAATCGAGCCCATGGAGAAACGGAACCGGCGACGTCGTGGCCGAACTAGCTTCCGCGGCGGCGGCGGCCGGTATCGGACTCGGTCTTTACCTTTCGCCATGGGATCGGCACGATAGATCTTACGGGAAGACATTGGAGTATAACGAGTTTTATCTGAGTCAAATGACCGAGTTGCTAACAAAGTAAGCTCCTTTTCTCATATTGACGTTTGATTCCAATTCCAATTTTGAATGATTGAATCTTTTGTTTAGGTATGGAGAGATTAAGGAAGTTTGGTTAGATGGAGCAAAAGGGGAAGGAGAGAAAGATATGGAATATTTCTTCAATACTTGGTTTAGTTTGATCCATCAGCTTCAGCCCGGCGCCGTCATCTTCTCCGACGCCGGTCCTGATGTCCGGTGGATCGGTGACGAAGCTGGAGTCGCTGGCCCCACATGCTGGTCACTATTTAACCGAACCAATGCCAAAATCGGCGCCACTGATTCTCTGTGAGTCACTCACTCAAAGGTGCATACAATTCATAGATTTTGATTCAATATTAGAGAGAAATTGAATTTGTTCGATTTTGCAGGTATTCTCAGGAAGGTGATAACTTTGGGCAAGATTGGGTACCGGCTGAATGTGATGTATCGATCCGACCAGGTTGGTTTTGGCACGCATTGGAGTCTCCTAAACCGGTGGTTGATCTTCTGGATATGTACTATTACTCGGTGGGAAGAAACTGTCTTTTGTTGCTCAATGTTCCTCCTAATTCGTCAGGATTGATATCTGAGCAAGACATCAAGGTTCTTGAGGAATTTCGTGAGTTGAAAAAATCGATTTTCTCGAACAATCTCGCCCGCAAAGCCTTGCTTAACTCGAGCAGCGTCCGTGGCGGCCAAAGTTTGCAGTTTGGTGCTAAGAATGTTTTGGAAGAAGGATTAGATAAGTATTGGGCGCCAGAGGAGAAGCAGAAGAAATGGGAGTTGTACTTAGAGTTTCAAGATTCGGTTAGTTTCAATGTGTTGGAAGTACGAGAACCGATCCAAATGGGTCAGAGGATCTCGTCTTTTCATCTCCAGATGCGGGACATTGAAAGCGGCAAGTGGGAGAGAGTTGTGAGAGCCACGACGGTTGGTTTCAAAAGGCTTTTACGGTTTCCGAGATCTGAGTCGCGGTCTCTGAAGCTTGTGGTGGACAAAGCGAGGACTGACCCGCTTATATCGTACCTTGGAATCTACATGGATAAGCTTTCGGATTCGAGACGAAACTTCTCACAGATAACAATCACAAGGACACTTCAGGAGGAGCTAGTAGTAAATGATTCTAAGAAATAACTTCTCTGAAGATTTTACCATATAAGTGTTGGATTTTCTCGGATTGTGCTTTGTCAAATGATAGAATCATGTCATGTATATAGCACTATCCTTGTGACTTCTATCTAAAGAAAATAAAATGAACAATAATTTTGTGTCTAAAGGCTCTAACTTTCTCTCTTTTGTAAGTCATAATCTCACCGGTGAACAAGGTTAAAAGAAAGAACCTTTTTTTTTCCTTTCTTGTCATAGTTTTGGGGATTTGAGATATTATCTTGTAAAATCGACCCAAATTTGTCAGAGAATATAATGGAAAGGAGGAAACTTTAAAAACCAGAGAAAGCCCTAAAAATGGAAGCCGATCAAACGGTTCTTTGCGAGTTGCTTGCCGTCGACCTCAGCGATTATTGTTACAGAGTCTGTTCTCGCTGCGAGAGAGTGCTTCCCGGAGATAATAACAATGGCGTTTCCTCTTCTACTTCTTCTTCGTTATGCAAATTCTGCAAATCAAAAGAACCCAAATTGCTCTACCGTATCCTCGTAAGAACCTTTACTCTTTCTCTTCTTCTTTCTGAGTTTTCGTTTCTGGTGAAATTATCTGGAAAAGCGTCTAATTCGTGGTGAATTAGGGATTTAGATATTTAGCAATTTTATCAATTAGGGATTTGTCCAATGTAATGTCAAGAATAAGCTTTTGGGTGAATGTGTTAAATCTCCTTTTTTGAGCTATGGAATTGAGAAATTGAATATGTGTTGTTTGTTAATCTAGCAGATGTCTATAGCAACAGATACATCAGTGAAAACTGTGATCTGCTTTGATAGAGCTGCGACTGTTCTCTTCGGTTGCTCAGCTGATGAGTTCTTCCACTTCACTAAGCTCAATCCTAAAGCCGGTAAAAAATTCATCAGTCACTCACTTTGCTACTTTTCTTATACACTGAAGCTATTTAAACCTCTGATTTAAGTTATTGAGATGGTTCTTTCAATGTTGTTGTTTCCATCTGCAGCATCTATGGTTAATCAGGTCTTTGATGGAGAAATGCTTCGGATGACGTTGACTCGGCCTCGAAACCTTAACGCGCAACACATGAGAGTGACTTCAGTTGTTCCACTAAGATCAGGGTTTCAGCCAGCTATAGTAACACTGAGACAGCTCTGCTGCACAAAGAGTGCTTCTTTGGGAGATTGTTCCACAACAAATCACAGTTTCTAATGTTGGAGTCAAACATATGGATGCTACAACAAGTCGTTTGATATCTTGTTTTCACTTAACAATTCACAGTTTCTTATGTTGGAGTCAAACATATGGATGCTACAACAAGTCGTTTGATATCTTGTTTACACTTGATTTGAGTCGGTGAAATAGTCTGATTCTTTGTTAAGTTCTCCTCTTCGGTTAAATCAAATGTAGTAGGATTAAGTTCCAGTTGTGTCTTGTCAAGAAAATGTCTAATTCAAATTGCAGTTTTCCGTTTGAAGCCTCTGTGTCAGAAGGAGTGAGAGAGAGAGAGATCTCTTATTGTAAGAGGAATGTTATCACCATTGTTGTATCTTCTTGAAGCTCTCGGTTGTGTGAGAAGCTCAAGAGTCTCTAAATAGTGAATCGATAGGCACAAGCTCCTGGCCGAGACGTAGGGTTCGAACCCGGTAGGTCGCAATGTGTTTCTTTTTTAATTCTCCAAGTAGTAATATATACGTGTCAAAAACATGTTGGTTTACAGAGAAGCGTATAACTTTCTTCTAACAGACCTATTCAATTTCTTTGACAAAGCCTCTAAAACTTGCCACGTGGCATCTCCCTCTCGCGGAGGAACATTAAACATAAGGGCCCGCCTAACAGACGGATCCTCAAGGTTCTTCTGTATGACGGACAAATTAATAGCCGCCACGTGTTCTAAAATATTCCCGAGTTTCCCGACGTCTCTCTCCGCCACCGTGAGCGAGATATCTGGCCAGCGCACCACGGACGGGAACGGCAAACGTATCCCATCGGCAATAATAACTGGCACGCAGCCAAGTGCAACCGACTCAACAAGTCTCGGGCTCCATGGGGCCCACCCAAGAGGACACAAACAGAAAACAGAACGAGCGATTTCTGACTGGTAACCGGCAAATCTTTGTCGTTGGAGATAAAACCGCCGGTGACCACCGTAACTCCTCCATATCTCCGTCCTTATTCGCCTAATAGAGAAAAAAAGTTATTCAATAAGACGAATAAATTAAATTAATAATAGTTGAGTATTATATGGTTGTTGTGTAATTTGACCCAAAAAAACAAATATTGCATCAAGATTTTGTTTTTTTACTTGCTGTAAAAGCGTCCACTGATGTTTTTGGGATGAAGCTCCATCTTGCCGCGGAAAAAAACCCAAAGTCTCGTTCCTTAGCTACCGGAATATTCTTCTGAGTATTATGCAAACTTTCCGGCGAGATGTACGGTGGTATCACAACGTTCTCTACCTCTTGGCATGGATGCTTAAAAGTAACACCAAAAGTTTGCAAAACTATAGAATTTCTCAAAATCCTTGGTACCCCATCAGCAATTGCTCTATCCTCCTTTAAATATATATATATATATATATATATATATATATATATATATATATTAATTTCAATATAAATTAATATATAAAATTGTTATAATAATTTAAAAATAGGTTTCTTTTGAACTAACCATGGTGTGGAAGCAAGAGCCAAAGTCGTGTGTAGCGATGAAGACGTGGTCAGAGCCACTGGTACGATTCCAAAATGGGTATTGAGCAGAGACGAGCTCGATCGCTTCCTTGATGAGTGATCGGGCGTGACCAATCGCTGTAAAGCCATTGATGGTGCTGAAATTGCAAGAAACATAGACAGGGACGAAGAAGAAATCTGCTTCGTACGGATCTTCCGTCCGTACGTCTCCGTCGAGGGTGAGCAACGCTTTGTGAAGAGCCACCTCCGCAGCGAAGAGGTGGTTGCTGCATCTGTCGTTGGCTAACCAATCTGTGTTGAACTTGGAAGGCAAGTCATAGACGTAGATCTTCAAATTGTTGAATACATCTGAAGGAAATTAAAACAACAACAAGATATCGTTATAACATGAAACGTTACATAGAATATTAGGTTGGCCTTGGGCAAGGAGTACACGTACAAATCAAAAAGTTTCTTTACCAAAGACAAAAAAAAACATGAACTAAAATCATGTATGTATTAATACCAGTTCTGATGTTGGGACGTTGAGGGGGAAACCCAAGTCTGTGATTATGGATTTTTGATTCAAACATGGCACGAGAAGCGAGAAGCTTGGGTTTAGGGTTAGTTAGAAGAGGGTTTGATCGGGACAAAAATGAAGAAGACGAAGGATGGTCTTCTTGGTCATGATCGACAAAGAACGAAGCAACAAAATAGAGAGTGAGTGAAAAACAGAGGATCCATTTGTAGTAGTGTTTAAAACATAGACCTTTCTCTGTTCTTCTCTGTTTCTGTGTAATCATCGTTCTTGATTTTCGTGGAAAATTCTAAAGGCCTATTCTTGTTTGATTGAAATCATCTGATTGTTTAAATTGGTTAATAGGGTTTTAAGTTGGTGAAGAGGGGTTTTCGGAATTGGGTTTGGGAGATAAAGTAGAGATTAAGAATGGTGAAAGGTGGAACAATAGAAGTTGGATAAAGTATGATGAAGACAATCCAATTAATCTTTTGTATTTCTTTGTTGACTCTCAAGAGATAAAACATTTTTATTTCCTATTGAAACATTGATTTCTCTGTATGGATTTTTTTACCAACACAAAAAGGCTCTATTTTTGTACAGATGATATTAATATCAGGCTACGTATTACGTATTTATTTTTACTTTTATATGATATAAATTACAAAAACTTGCCGAATTTCTTTATTTTATTTGTAAGTGTAGTATAAGTAACCCTTGGAAAACGAGCTACGTATAATAATAATAGCAACATTGGGCCATTATGTGGGAAACAGCAACAAAAATGTTACGGCCTGCATAGTATTTTATGTTTTTGTATAAATAAGAACGAAATTTTTCATCTGTAATTATCCATCAATATAAAATAAACATTGTTTTCTTTTCTCCTTTTATTTAGTTTCTCTCTATATAAGTTGGGTTTATATTTTTTTTTTTGTGAATTTACGTAGCTTTTTACATGATGACTCTGTCTTCCTCTTTCTTTTTAAAACCAAATTATTCGAAACGAAATAGCAAAGATATCTTATTCTTAAAGTTGCTGAATCGACCAAGAATTTATTTTTCGAATGGAATAGCCGACAAACATCGGAAAGTGATCGTCCTCGTACAGAAGCTCCGGAGTTAGTTTCCATGTGTTGATCTGGGCGTAAGTCTAACCCTTCGTCTTATATCAGAAATTCTATGATGTCTAATTTAGACATCGATCGAGTCAAAGTGATGATTCGAAAAATATGTATGATTTGAGTGAAGAGTTTCGTATGTGGATCAAAGCTCGCATCTGTTTAAGGGTGAGTAGATGCTTTATGTATGCGAGAAGAATAGGGTTGGAACGCTACTCTTGACTTCTCTTTAGTGTTATTTGGGTGACAAATCACTTATTTTTCCACGATTTCTTTTCTTTTATTTATAGTAAAAAAAAATTAATAGAGTAGTTTTTCGTCATATTTTTACGTTTTTATTTTTATTTTTGGAATTCGTTGCGGCTGCACTCAGTGATTTGTTGTAGATTCTCTCGTCGTAGTTCAGGAACTAGGAACAGTGACGACTTGTCTATCCATACCAGGTTAGTGAGTTAATGGAACATTTTCGCTATGCGTTTAATGCAAATTGGGCATAATAAATTTTATTATTTGTAAAAATAAACTATGTCTTTTTTCTCGTGCAAATAAAATAAATTATTAATATTTCTTTAATTATATTCCGATTTCTAATATATGACATTACATTTTTTTATACATAATTTTTTTTTTACATATTATAGAATTTTCAGAAAACTATTAGAATTATGAATATAATTAACAAAAAAACTAAAATGAAGTCTTAAGTTCATAACAATACTGTAAATAGAGAATGGACAGATATTTACTGGCAAAAAAAATTAAACGATTTCCCAAGCTTTCGAATCCCATTATACTGGAGCAGATTGATTTAAGTACTGCAACTTTTGTTGGTATAGTTTAATAGAATCCTAAAATTTATTCTTGATCAGATTATGATAGGTAGTAGTTTCGTGTATGGCAAGAAAAAATGGACCCAGTTCGAATAGGGAACCAATGGGAAGCCACCAAATTTTGTTATTTTTATTTTACTAAAGCTAATATATATTCTTAAATAAATAAAATTTAGTGAAACAACTTTCATATATAGTATGAATATTTGTTATACAACACAGCCTTTTTTTTTTTTAAAGGGTACATTTTATTAAAAACCAAAAGACTAAAATATGCAAGAGAATAAAGCAGTGTTGGACAAAAGATACAGAAGTGTTTTTGAATGAAACAAGGGACTAAATAAATGAAGAAAAGAAGAAGAGGAGAATGATTGCATCATTAAAACCTTATTCGGGAAAAACCCAGTGGAAAAACCCGAATAAAGAAAAAGAGTGCAATCCAAGAGGAGAAAAAGGAGAAAAACAAATACGAGGAAAAAGAAGACTGCCTCATTAAAACATTTACTTGGAAAAAACCCGTGAGGAGAAAACCCAAGTAAAAGAGTACAGTCGATGAAGGAATGGTGATGAAGCTATATATGAAATCGAAAAGGATGAGTGTGAGTCTGAAGCCCGAACCAAGTCTCAAGAAGTGTCGGACCATCATGTGTGATAGAGGTAGTCAGAGCAATCAACTTGGCCTTGATAGTGGTCTGGATATCCCGAGCCAGCTTTACCACTGGTTTGAAGGAAGATGTATGGAGTCTGGAATTGCGCTCACGCCATAAGGAATACACCGCCGCGTGGAGAAGGAGATGAGCAATGAGCTTGAGGTGTTTGATGGTCGACGATCGCGGAAGCCACTGCAAAAGAAAAAGAAGGGTGCTATGAGTAGGAATCATGTGCAAGACAAGCTGCAAGAGTGAATATGAATATGAGCAGTGATAGAAAAGATGGTCCCTGGTCTCATCATGCGTGTTGCAGAGTAGGCAGGTCGATGGTGAGGTGAGAGAGAATCGTCTGATACAGTCTCTAGTGGCCAATCTGTCGTGGACCGCTAGCCAAGTGAGAAAGATATGTTTTGGAATCCTTTCGGGAAACCAAACATGTTTGTGCCAAGGTGCTTCAGGGGGAGGCGGGAAGAGAGCGTCAAAGGTCCTTGAGGCTGAAAACCTGGAAGGTGTCTGCTGAGTAGGTAAATCATCCTCTGGATGGATCCAATGGTAGATGTCCGAGTAGGGAGGACGAAGAAGCACTGCAGGTTCTGGGAGGGAGCCGCGAAGGAATGAGATGACTGGGTTCCTAGATCTGGTGGAGATACACCAATGTTACGAGCTGGTAGCCTCTAGTACGGAAGCCTCATAGTGGATACCAGTGATTTGAGCCGCAGAGCGACCTAGGAGGAAGGAGAGGGGACCAAGTCCTGTCCAGAACCTACACTGCAGTAAATAAAAGAACGGGCCAGGGGACGAAGCTTGAGGAGTCTGTTCCACAGCCATTTCATATACAACCAGATCACGAACCGAAAATCAGCTTATTTACACATTACACAAGCTTGCTTAAACAACACATTTTTCACTCCATATTTATTATGTTGGGGACGAAAAATATATATGAAATAATAATAATATAATATAATATAATTTTAAGGAAGATTAGAACAAAAAACTCGAATATAAACATTTTAGAAAATCGAAATAAACATGAAATCAAAGTGATATTTTTTTAATACTAAAAATCATCTGTAGTTGATGGTAACTGCGATTCAAGAATTTTAAAATATTTTTTTTAAAAATATATTTTATATGATAAACTAATTATTTATATAACTATATTAAATAGAAATATGTTGTTACAGACCATCTAGATGATATTTTACAGCATCAATTTTAATTTATGATCTATTTTTGTTATAAAGTATTATACCATATTATATATACACTTTACTAAAAATTTAAACAGGATTTACAAATAATTTGAGACGTGATAATTTACACATTTAGTCATTTGTAAGTTTATAACAATAAAAAAAAATCGTCCTATAATGCCAAGATATTTCTAAATATTTATCAACTTATTTTTATTAAAAAATGTTCTGTCATGGGTTTCTTTGTAGTTGGAAGTTTTAGTGTCTTGTTTTTTCCCTCTTCTTCTCAGGGTTTACAGTTCTGTGACAGAGGTTAGCACTACGAGTCCCTCTACTCTTCGGAGGTTGTATAATCTTCTAGAAAACACTATTATGATTAACATACATACTTATAAAACCTTCTTACTAATTTGAGAACAATTTTGAAAAAAGACTATATTTTTTTTTTTTTTTAATTACTAGTGTCTTACGTTTTCATTTACGTATCCTTATTGTACATATTCTCAACCCATAAAAGATATACGCATTTGGAACTAGAAATCCTCCACTGGAAAGATAACGTAAGGTAAAGTAACGAGTTTTATTTAACTTTAATACTATGTATTAATTAGAAAAAATGCAAAAGTTTACATAATTTTGTTTATGTAAAAATTAAGAAGGGATAAGATATAGACATGTTTAGTAATCAACTTATCATAAACTATTTTTTTTTTTTTTGCAAACCGACCGCATATAAATAATGTTTGTGTAGATAGTTTTATGCTAGCACCAGTGTCCAATCGCATATTATATTTTATAATAACAAACTAAATAATATAAGGTATAAAGTCACTTTCAAGAGGTTGCTTCGTTAAGCGGTAATGACATAATACATAATCCAGAAATAAAATACTAACACAAAACTTGAAGTAGTTGATGAGTGGTTAGCGATTAGTCTGTCAAATTATTGAAACTGTTCTATCTATTGTATTTTTTTATTAAAAAAAAATATTAAAACGTTAACTAACACGAACATAGAACTAACCATCAATCTCTATTTCACTTGATATCAAATTGTGGCTAGTGGCGGAGGTAGTGTCTTGTGAGGGTGGTCAAATTGACACCCATAAAATTATAGAAAACAATTTAATTTATACATAAGTAATTTCAGTTGACCCCTATCCAAAAATATTATTAAGCACTACAAAACTTTAATTCAATAGTATTCATCACAACTAAATATAATATAAAAAGCCTAGTAAAATGAATTAAATCTAATTTTCTCATTTTATTAATTCAGCTTTTCATTTTTTCCACTTTTTTATAATCGTCCATGATCTACCGAAATCAATTTAATATTTTAGAATATGTAAGAATATATACGGTTAACTTGTTTTGTTAATAATAGTTTATAAACAAAAATTTTCACTAATCAGTATTTTGAATAAATTAACAAAATCACTCTTCTTTTTGTGGATTTGGTCTTAATACTATATTGTATTGTAAAATGACTCGCTTAATTTTATTAGTGATACTTCATTTTAAATGATTCTTTAAGAAAATCATGTATTAAATATTATTAACATTCATACAAAAAAACATGTATTAAATATTATAACAATTAAAATGATGATAAATGATTCTAATATATAAGTGAGTTTAAAATAGATAATTTAAAATGTATATTTGTTTCAATTTTTTAGAATAAAATTTATATATTTTTAGATTAAAAAAAATTATGAACCCCGTACAATATTTTCTGAGTCCACCATTGATTGGGTCAACTAAGCAACAAAACAAAATAATAAATCGACCTTTATCGTTCAGCCATGTTCCTTCACTGGTCCTGCTACACCAAGTTGAAGAACATGCCCCAAGATTGAAAATTTAAGAAAAATATATATTAGTTCAGTGGCACAAATCCCAGGCTGAAAACTGAAGTGTGAATTGTGAAGTATGAAGTATATGGGTTCTTTATATAGTAGATTAAAAGTTTAACAAACAATCTGAAAACTGTATAGAGTAGATTCTAGAGTATGAAAGACATTCATAAAAAAAGTTACATTCATTTTTTCATCATTTTATGATTCCATTTTGTTTTCTAATATTCCTGCTGTTTGGATTTTTGTTTATCATAAGAACCACAACTTGTAAAACCGCCTAGGATCCCCAATAGGCTAGGTATGATCAGGCTCACTGTATATATCATATTCCAAAATATGTAATTATATCATAACAATAAAACTGTATTAAATGAGAAATCATTATTTCTATAAATTTTTTACATGTTTACTCTATAATACTGTTTTATATTGTCTGTCATATTGAATGAAATATTTTTCAAACTTTTGACAGAATTTTGCTCTTTATTAGTATCGAACATGAAGAAGTTGCATGTGGAAGAGCCGAGCGGACTCATGGTTGTTATGGGCCTGAAAGCCTGAAGCCGGTAGACGTAAACAGAGCCCATATGTAATGTGTAACAAAAATGTCTGAGCCCTGCCATCCAAATTAAATACATTTCTTTTTGTTGGCGCAATATTATTTTTATTTTTTTAAATTTTGTCTTCTCAACTTTCTAGTAACTTTCTACAATCCAAGTTTGGTTTTGCGACCTGTGATGTGTAAGAAACCAATCTTCTTAAACTTCGGTGATCTATTTGGAGGGAGGAATGAAGTCAGATATGATATTTGATTATTTTCTTTTAACACCTCAAAATTTACTCAGATCTATTTTTTTATTCATTTCTCCAAATGTATTCCGTCCAGTAAATTACAAAACTAAATTATTTCTTATCAAAATTGAAGAGAGAAAAAATGAAGAAAGATTACAGTTCTTTAACTTGTTAAAAGAAGTGAAACATTTTTCAAGAAGCAAAAAAAAATATTTAGTGTTTCAGATGCAAATATTTTTTTTTTGTCAACATAGCTTAGTGGCTTTAATATCCCCATAATATTGAGGGGTGTTGGGTTCAAATACCAGATTTGTGTCATGAATTTCAGAAGTGACCACCATTTCTAACATATGCAAATGTTTTAGACATGCTAAAGCAAAGTTTTATATGAAAAATTGGTCAACATTATATATGAAAACATTGAAAAGGAAAAAGTTTTACCGAAGAAAATAATGATTTAGGATCGTTTTAGACAAGTACGATATCGTTGTTGCAACTATATATTCGTTTATAAAAGAAAATAGACAAATGTATTGTATAGATGAAAAAAATCAAAGGAAATTCGTATATTTAAGAGATTTTACATATTGCTCTATTTTTTTTATTAAGACCATCTCTAACAACTTTTAGATATTACTCCCTCCATTTTCTATTAATAGTCGTTTTAGGAAAATTTTTGTAGATTAAGAAGTCTAATTATTTTACTCTTTTAACTTTATCATAATAATTAATTTATAATTTTTGTGATTCATTATTTTCTTAAATAGTGTTTTAAATAAGGTTATTTTGGAATTTTTTTACCATAATTGTATTGAAAAGTGAGAACAACATATAATTAGAAACACAAAAATGATGTAAAACAACATTTAAATAAAACCAGAGAGAATATTTATTTAGTGAAAATAACTACTCTCTTCATTTGTTTTTATAATTGACGTTTTAGATTTTAACAAACAGATTAAAAAAACATTAATATTTTTATTTTTTCTAAACAAAAATATCATTAATTATATATCTAACTCAATATACCCAATAATAAAATAAAATGCAGAATGCAAATAGTCACAAAACATTAAAAACTAATAAATTTTACATGAAAACTGAAACAACACTTATAAAAAACAAAAAAAATTCCTAAAACGAAAATTAAACGAAAACTAAACGAAAACGGAATGAGTATTTATTTAGTAAAAATAACTACTCCCTCAGTTTTTTATAATTGTCGTTTTAGGTTTTAGCACACATATTAAGAAAACATTAATTTTTTATTTTCTTTCTAAACAAAAATATAGTTAATTACATACTTAAACCCAATCTACCCAATAATAAAATAGAATGCAGAATACAAATAATCATAAAACATTAAAAACTAATAAATTTTACATTGAAAACCGAAAATAACACTTAAAAAAACAAAAAAAAATTTCTAAAATGACAATTAAACGAAAACAGAGAGAATATTGTTTTGTCAGCCTCCATAATCCACATGAAACTAGAAAAGTGTATAAAAAGAGATTTCTGTCAGCTTAACCGATTTAGTTTCAGATAAATTCAACTTAAACCAATTTATTGATTATTTATCTGTCTTTAAGATTGGTAAATATATAATAATTGAGCATTGATCTGTTTTTTTTCTAATTTGGTCTCTTATTATTACTATGCAAAGATACGGAGATTTACATTTGTAACATTTGTTAATCTTCTTATCCTTATTCTTTTGGACACGAATGACTTAACCGACAAAATTAGAAAAGACAGATAATATGGTCAATCTTTATTAATTTTTTTTTGCATCAATAAAATGGTAAATCTTCCTCAAAACTTTCTGACAATCGGCTTTCTCTTTGATACATACATGTATCTACATATATCCCTATTCTCTTGTTCTAATTTATAGCCCTGAGACTCTCTTTTTGTACTTCAATAATTTATCTCTCATTCTTGATCAGCCAAATACCACCAATCCTGGATTTCTCAATTTCTCATCTTCAAAAGATTAACCTTTCCAAGATTCAAATCCACAGAGATCTCGATTCTATAGACTCAATCTTGTTTCCAAGATGCATCAATCTGACGAGACCGTACGATTCTTGATTTACCTCTTCAATGGAAGATGGTTCATGGTGTTTGCTTCGTTCCTCATCATGGCTTGCGCTGGGGCCACTTATCTCTTTGGAACTTACTCTAAAGACATCAAATCCACACTTGGTTATGACCAGACAACGTTGAACCTGTTAGGTTTCTTTAAAGATCTCGGAGCAAACGTAGGAGTCATGTCCGGACTCATAGCGGAAGTCACACCGACATGGTTCGTTCTAATCATCGGCTCAGCGATGAATTTCGTCGGTTACTTCATGATTTGGCTTACCGTTACAGGAAAAGTAGCGAGACCAAAAGTTTGGCAAATGTGTCTCTACATTTGCATTGGAGCTAATTCTCAGAATTTTGCAAACACAGGAGCTTTGGTTACTTGTGTTAAGAATTTCCCTGAAAGCAGAGGAGTTATGCTTGGTTTGCTCAAGGGTTATGTTGGGTTAAGTGGAGCAATCATGACGCAGCTTTACTTTGCGATTTATGGTAACGATTCCAAGTCTTTGATTCTGTTGATCGCTTGGTTACCTGCTGTGGTTTCGCTTGTGTTTGTGTATTCGATAAGAGAGAAGAAAGTTGTGAGGCAGAGGAATGAGCTGACTGTATTTTACAATTTTCTTTATCTCTCCATATTCTTGGCTTTGTTCCTCATGGCTATGAACATTGCTGAGAAGCAAGTTCATTTCACGAAAGCCGCTTACACGGCGAGCGCTACAATCTGTTGTGTTTTGCTCTTTGTGCCTCTTACGGTTGCGGTTAAGCAAGAGATTCAAGTGTGGAACATGAAGAAGTTGCCTGTGGAAGAGCCAAGCGAGGTCAAGGTTGAGAAACCCAAGAAAGAACTTGATCTTGATCTTGTTCATGATAAACCCGCCGAGGAGGATCGAGAAGAGAAGGAGATGAAGTCTTGTTTATTGACGATTTTTGATCCACCGTCAAGAGGGGAAGATTACACAATACTACAAGCATTGTTCAGCATCGACATGATAATCCTATTTGTTGCGACTTTCTGCGGTTTAGGATCGAGCTTGACCGCCGTAGACAACCTAGGGCAAATAGGAGAATCACTCGGCTACCCGAACCACACGGTTAGCTCTTTTGTGTCTCTAGTTAGCATATGGAACTACTTCGGTCGAGTATTCTCTGGTTTTGTCTCGGAATACTTGCTTGCCAAGTATAAATTGCCCCGACCTCTCATGATGACATTAGTCCTTTTATTGAGTTGCGCGGGACACCTTCTCATCGCGTTCCCGGTACCAGGCTCGGTATACATAGCGTCGGTTCTAATGGGATTCTCTTTCGGTGCGCAACTTCCTCTGCTCTTCGCCATCATCTCAGAACTTTTCGGGCTCAAGTACTACTCTACATTGTTCAATTGCGGGCAGCTCGCTAGCCCGCTCGGCTCTTACATCTTGAACGTTCGTGTCACGGGAGTGCTCTACGATAGAGAGGCCTTAAAGCAGTTAAAAGCTCGAGGGCTAACCCGAAAAGATGTAAAAGACTTGACTTGCATAGGAAGGCAATGTTATAAATTGCCGTTTATGATTTTAGCTGCAGTGACATTCTTTGGAGCACTTGTGTCTTTAGGTCTAGCGATAAGGACGAGAAAGTTTTACAAAGGTGATATTTACAAGAAGTTTAGGGAGAGTCTTGAATCTGAATCTGTATTGGTCTCTGATTCAAGAAAGTCTTGATGAGGAAAAAAAAGGTGTTGAATTTGTTTGTAATCATTACAAGACAAATATCATTACCAGACAAACTGATATTTGTCTGTTAAATTACAGATGAATAAATTATAGTAGAGAGCCGTTTCTTAGTTCTACTTCAACGTGGTTTAGTTTTCTTTAGTTAAGCCCAAATTGTGGAAGCGTTTTTTTTTTTGTCGTATTGTTTTAATGGTCCCTTTAAAATACTACAAAAGGTAATAGTAATCATTGTGGTTCATTCCAAAACGAACGTTCACGTATTGCAAATGTTAGATCGTAAGAGCTGTCATATTCGCACTTTGCGTCTGTCTCACTCTCACCAACCGTGGGTAACGCATGCGGATTAGTCGTTGAATTACCTATTTGCCCCTATGAGCTATTTCAGAAGACGTTTATAGCCGATTCGAACTAAAAGTTCTTGTGTAAATTTTGACATTCTCGTCACTCTTTTGAGAAAAAAAATGTCCAATTGTAACTTAGGTTGTGGATGGAGACAACTCCAGCACATTGCGTGTCTCTGTCAGCTGTTTTCTTATTTCCATTTACATAAAACAAACAATGCAATTGGAAGTTGTTGATGCTGTTCACAATAGAGTTATAGAGATATACCGTCATGATCTCATTTAAATAGAGTTCGAATAATCAAGGATCATATGTAACCATCTTGTGGCTGAAACAATATACGTAGTAGCAAATGCTGCCCCAGAGAGAAAAGAATCATTGGTGACGGAACCAATGGTTCAATTAGATAAAAAGGTTCAATCGTACTCTTATCATCAGTCTCCTGAAATCGCATATGGCCAAGTGTTATGCTTGTGCATAACCTCAAACATTGTCCCATGTTCAAACTCATTCAAAAGGCAGACACAAAACTCATCACAAACACGCTGTCCCGACCAACATTGGTACCTCAACGAAAGAACTACCTTCGCGGAGAGGAGCTCAAGCATTTTCCTTGGAGTACCTCAGTTAAAGAATATTAGAGACAAAATGTAAATTTAAGATATATATGTAATCTTCCTTTATGCTTATATCGTATATAAATATTAGAGATCATTACCTACATATATATATAGCTTTTACAAAACCAAAATTTAATTATGTTGTTTACATTATTTCACAATTCATTTTTAAACCAGTTCAAGTTAATTGGCATGCAATTTCGTGAATTGTTTGTTATATAAAACGATGTCAAGGAAAAATGTATGTTTTATCCACTCATAGTCCTATAAACTTCACAAGTCACAACATATAGTTACTCTTAGATGACAGTTGTTGAGAAGACGATTTCATATCAACTATGTTATATTTCTTGGTGATTCATCCATATCGTGGAAGACCATAAATGTGCCTCAATCATCGGCTCAGGCGGACTAAATGTCGATTGTCGTTGATTGTGATCTCAAATGCTTATGAGAAGTATATAATTTCTGAGCACTGATTACATGATCTAATGTGTTTGATTGCAGTGAGCTCAAATTCTTCCAAGAATAAACTTAACATATTAACGTGTAATTTCACTCTATGGGAGACGAGATTCAACAAAGAATATGATCATTTGATCACTTCAATTCATAGATTCATATATCATACAAAGTAGCTGTATATTCACTAAAATTATTTTTTGGGCTTGCCTCACTACATTATTTATTTAACAATTTGTTGGGGGATTATTATTATCCATCTCCAACATAAAGTGAACTAACTTAGTATGTATTTAAGCGTTTCTATTATTATTCCTCATTTGTTAATTTGTAACTGCAAATGAATATCTTGTAATATATGTGATCAGTATACGGAACCAAGACGTTTACTAGGATTTTGGCATTATAATTTTTTTCTTGTTAAGGAATAGGCATTATAATTTTGTTAAACTTAAATAGTGGTTAGCATTTAGAGCTAAAGTTAAGAAAAAATATACTAATACTCTATTAATTACGGATCTACCATAAACCAGAAACTAAGGCTTTGAATAGAAATGTATATGCAAGTCCTATTCTATCCCATCCCATCATATTCTGTTCGGTTTCGTTTCGTTTAGCTTCATTTTTGTTTTTTACAACAATATTAGAAATAAAATTTTAAAAATGTTAGCTAATCAAACTAGTAGAACCTTATCTACATATTCCAAGTATTAGTCTGGGTTTCTATGAAATTATTGACAGTAAAATTAGGAGGGTAATTGTTGAATTTTCAGGTTTCTGATCACGGGCGAGGGTTGGGATCCAAAGATCATTTCATGCGAAAATGTTTGAACCTAATCCAACTCTTTTGATTAGTTTTTGTTTGACCAGAGATCTAGCGGAAATGATATTTCATAGGAGGGAGAATATGATTTTATTAGATCTAGTGGATCCAAATTCAAAAATTATTTACTTTTAAAAATCTTTGAAAATAAAGATTATGGTGAATTTAAGAGGTGCCACAACTGTTTTACTAACAAACATGTATTAAAATCTTTCATTGCCCTAAAATCTCCATCCTTTATATGTTAACATATCTTATTCATGTTAACCAGTGTATTATGCTGACTACTTTTTAATAATTTTTTTTGTAACTGAAAATAAAACATAACATTGCTGTTAAAACTAACTTTATTTACATCTATTCTCCCCCTTTGAATAAATATCTGAATTTCATCTTTTTACTTTACTATTGAGTCTTTCATAAATAAAACTGAAAATTTGTGATTTAGCTTCTCCTAAACTTTTTGTTATTTCTAAGTATGTTTCCATTTCTCCAATGAAAGAGATATCCAATATATGTTTTATCTCCTTTATTATAGCAATATCCATTTTATGTCCAAATTATTGGGATGATTTTGAGAAGTTTATTTATTAATCAAAAACCTATACATAATTTTTCAAAATCTTAAATATAACTTGATATTCATCTTTTTTTTTGTTTGATAGAAGAAAAGATTATCTAGAAAAAAAAAGAGTGGCAAAAAGACTAGTTCTTCAGATTTTTAATCTAGATATTTGTTGATTCTGTTCAACCTCAACCTTACATAAAATTTACTATCAATCAATCAATAAAAAAAAAGATGAGGATAAAGAATCCCCCAATCTAAATTCCTTCTTAGGAATTTGCTATCAAAGCCCGTCTCGGCTCCGTTTAGAACCTAAATTACTAAAATTTTGGTTAAACATATTTAATGGTTAAGCATTTTTCAATTTGAAAGTGATAATTTTATCTTTACTCGCTTGCTTATTTAAGGCAATTCTATCAACTTGAAATTGCAGCATTATATATATACAATATGAGAATGGGCTTGTTGATAAAAAAGGAAAAAGAAAAGGGTTTTACAATATAAATAGAAAATAAATATAAAAATAGAAAATTAATGAGACTTAGACAGAGACGTCTCATCCTCTTTTTACAAACTCTTTAAAAAAAAATGATTTGCCATTACATCGATGAAATGATTTAGATTAAATTGACCAAAAAATAAAATAAAGTGCGGCCCTCTTTTAAACACTCCCCTTCATTCGCGCTTCCCAGCGCTGCAGAAGTTTCAGGGTTTCGTCTCAAGGAAGGATGTAGAAGAAGCCCAATTTTGAGAGAGAGAGCAAGTTAACGATGAATTTGGATGGACCTCTTGATTTTGAGAACGAAGATCCTCTGGTTAACCTTCCAGCATCAGTTGAGAAAAGGTCAATCCTTTTTATCTATAACAACATTCGTATCGCTTATTCTCATTCTTCATACCATTTTCAGACTTGGTTAGTGCCTGAGTTCGCTAATTTTGGCGTCATGGTAGACTAGGGTTTTCGAATTCGGCAAAATTTGGGTTAGTTTTCTCTGCCGCTTAGGGTTATTGAAAGTTATCTGAAAACCTCTCAGTTTTGATTACGAAAGGCTCAAGCTTTTGTCGATGTTGATAACCATGGTGAATCTTCGCTCTTTTTTCTAATTAAAGCTCGGAACTTTGAGTTTTTTTTAATACTTTATCTTTCACACCAGGAAGAAAGTTATTGGTTTGGATGATCTTCTCTCTGATTTTAACAAAGAGAAGAGCAAGCTATACACAAGGCAAATAGGAAACGGAAAGCCTCTAGCTTTATGATTCAGATGAAGATGAAGTTTAACATGGCCAAGAAGCTTTGCTTTCTGTTGTTGATGACTGCCAGAATCAGGCATGAGTATAAATTCATCACATTCTTAAGTTTATTTTATGTATCTGTCTGTGCAATGTTTGGTGATTTATTGGGTTACATGTTTCAGATGAATGAAATAGGTGGTGAAGAAGATATCCAAGAGTGGGGATTCTGTATGTTCGGAGATCAGGTTAGGTTGATTTATTCCAATGTTGAATGGCGTTCCAGATTAAGTGATAGTATGTAAAAATTTGTCCTCTTTGATGTTCTATTTTACAGAAAACTTCAACGCCTACACTACTTCCTGATCTCGATAATTGCTACTTGTTGAAAGAGTTTATAAATAGTCAGCTAAATTTGGTGGTGGATCTTAGTCCAGATAATGGTTAGTTTCCTGACCTCATCGCCTCTCCTTGATTTTCCTTTTCTGCGGCTTAAAGTAATAGCCTTCACTGTACAATTCAGGAACAACTTTTCTTGAAGGATTGCTGGTTAACGGCTGGCTCAAAAAACTGGCTTTGACGTGTGCACGTGTGGAAACGATAATATGCAAATGGACCCTTGATATGTGTACTTGTCTAGCTCTTTCTTCAAGTTTCTCTATTCTTCAGATTTTGGCTTACTACTGCTTTTTAATGTCTGGGACTTATCAGTGTTGTATTCTTCAAAAGAAGATCTAGGATCATCTGCTTGTGACTTCTGGTGTTCCATATTGTTATCACAAAACGAGGTACCACTATATACCTTTTTTCTTTACCTGAGCTTCTGTTGGTTATTACATTATTTATTGACTGAACCTGACTCTATGGATTTTGAACGATGTGGTTAAATCAGGTTAATGGAGCTCCTGTTGAAATTGAATGGCTTCCTAAATATCAGAAACTTAAAGAAGCTCTTGAATCATATGGGTCCAGAATTAATACATCACAAGATGTTGAACTAGCTAAAGCAGGTGGGTTTCCTGTTGCTCGTTTATTTTTTCTTTATGTTTTATAATAGACTATCTACTACTGAAGTCTGCTTACTTTTGGCTTGAAGATTCTGAGTCTCAAGGTCCTCCTCAGAATATTAGAGCTTGGCTCAAATTTGTCGCGGCATGTTGTGAAATTAGGTTTGTGGCGCAAAACTCTCTTTTACAGATAGCTAAGATATTTCTCCTGCTTCTGCAGTACTAAATTGAGTAATTCTTTTGTTGCATCTTGAATATATAACTGTGGCAGCACTTACCATTTCTCCATACATGACATTTGATCAGAAGAGTTATTGGACTCTATATTTCATACATTTTGATTACTCCTGCCTTCTCTGTTGCTTCATTGATTCAGGTGTAAAAATGGTATTTTTACCACTTCACAAAGTGAACAGATAGTTGAAATTCTTGTTTGGCTGCTCTTAGATCGTGCTCTTCTAGGTCTTTCGCTTCTCGTACAAGAGTGCTTAATATCAGTTATTGAATCCTTCAAAGAGGATGAGTGGGTTTCAAGCTGCAAGAAAATATCAAACTCTCTTGGTTCCAGGTTCGACCACATTTTTACTTGAAGCATTGTTGACCATTGGTCTTATGTATGTTAATTAAATTATACAGTTGCTTCTCTGGATTTGATGCATTTGCAGAGTACCTCAAGACATGAATTGTTTGAGGATAGTGGAATCCATATCAGGTGTTGATGCTCGAAGCAAGCATTTAAGAAGTTCCCTCTCAAATCAAATGCTTGTTGTCTTACTTGATCATAAGGTATCAATGAACTAATTTGAATAATAATAATACCAACAAGTTTAGACTGTAAGTCAAAGCATTTTATACATACTCTGGTCTTGATTCTCAGGACAGCGACGAAAATTTGATGAGCTCGCTTATGTCTATCAATCTGAAGGAGAAAAGTTGTATCCTTTTCAGTACTTACATGTTCTTGGTTTTGGCGGAGAACTGGCTCTTCTCCAGTAGAGTGATCGAGGAAAAGCCTGTATTGAGAGACATGTGGGTTGTGTTTCTCAGAAACTGTTTTTGTCAGATCAGTAGCACCGATCTTCGGCCTTTTATATTCTCTTCTTTTACTTTTGATCCTCGTCTTAAATTTTCGTTTTGTGGTTATTAACAAGTTCGTACCAAAGCCTCATACCTTCTTCAAGGATGCAGAAGCGATTGAAGTGGTAAAATCTGAAACGTTAGCAGTAAGTTTTCAATTTGCTAGTATTTTAGGTTTTGGTTTTTGTTTATTCTTTTACCACTGAAAATATAAAATGTAGAACCCTCAATTAACCCTTCTTTTTGCCGATACCTTAGGGTAAAAGTAATTTCACCCTTGTGTCATTGATGGATCCTTTGCTATATGTTAACAAATCTATATAACTCATCGAATGGTACTATTATTCTTATATGATTTCGAGTTTTTGTAAGTTCTACGTACGAGTTTTTAGTTAAGATTAAAGTCAAGAACATGCGTACAAGTAAACAAGTATACGTACGCATTGTTCAAAATTGCGTCCAACCCCTAAAGATCCATTAAGTAAACTTTAGCAAATCCAAATGCAAATACACTCAATAAAAGGGGTCAACGAACATCAATAGAAAAATATAGCATCTCGCAATCATAATGGGCACCGTTGGGATGGGACATAAAGAACTTTTGGTTGCTTCTTAGTTTTCCTCTTTTTGAAATATGCATGCGGTTTATTTTTCCTTTTCCTTTTAACCCACCAAAATTAGATTCTTTCACTCCCACATCAAGTATCTAATATTACGCCGGTTTCATATTTTTGTAACATGATCTAGAGATCTATTAAAGTAATTACATCGATGATTTTAGTACAAATCACTATATTACATATCATGATCAATGGTCAATAACTAATGATGATATATAATTATCACTTAATGGGTTATATCCTCATTAGTCCACCAATCATGTCTAGTGCTTATCTAATTATGTATCTGACCGTAGAGGGTTTAGCTCGTCTCGTTTTGTATGGGGCTTTATGACCGTGAAAGATCATTGGCAACACTTTCTCCTTTTTGGAGGGATCGAAAATTTCATCACCTTCTGTCTCCAAGAAATCATGCCACCAAACTTCTCTTTTATAGAGAATTG